>HG993124.1:72044878-72748938 GCA_905231855.2 Eristalis tenax | reverse complement strand
CGTTGACATGACGCTTCGTTTGATGCAAGAGCCAAGCCGGTAGGACACATAGAAGTTAGGAAAAAGTGTCAAAAAGATGCCCGAAAAAACTTTTTGCAAAAAATCTCAAATATCTCGGAACGGTGCGTTTTTCGACGATTTTGCTTTTGGTTAACGTTTTTACGAAAGATGCGCGTTGACATGACGCTTCGTTTGATGCAAGAGCCAAGCCGGTAGGACACATAGAAGTTAGGAAAAAGTGTCAAAAAGATGCCCGAAAAAAACTTTTTGCAAAAAATCTCAAATATCTCGGAAACGGTGCGTTTTTCGACGATTTTGCTTTTCGCTAAGGTTTTTACGAAAGATGCGCGTTGACATGACGCTTCGTTTGATGCAGGAACCAAGCCGGTAGGACACATAGAAGTTAGGAAAAAGTGTCAAAAAGAAGCCCGAAAAAAACTTTTTGCAAAAAATCTCAAATATCTCGGAAACGGTGCGTTTTTCGACGATTTTGCTTTTGTTTAAGGTTTTTACGAAAGATGCGCGTTGACATGACGCTTCGTTTGATGCAGAGCCAAGCCGGTAGGAACATAGAAGTTAGGAAAAAGTGTCAAAAAGATGCCGAAAAAACTTTTTGCAAAAAATCTCAAATATCTCGGAAACGGTGCGTTTTTCGACGATTTTGCTTTTCATTAAAGGTTTTTACGAAAGATGCGCGTTGACATGACGCTTCGTTTGATGCAAGAGCCAAGCCGGTAGGATACATAGAAGTTAGGAAAAAGTGTCAAAAAGATGCCCGAAAAAACTTTTTGCAAAAAATCTCAAATATCTCGGAAACGGTGCGTTTTTCGACGATTTTGCTTTTTATTAAGGTTTTTACGAAAGATGCGCGTTGACATGACGCTTCGTTTGATGCAAGAGCCAAGCCGGTAGGACACATAGAAGTTAGGAAAAGTGTCAAAAAGATGCCCGAAAAAACTTTTTGCAAAAAATCTCAAATATCTCGGAAACGGTGCGTTTTTCGACGATTTTGCGTTTGATTAAGGTTTTTACGAAAGATGCGCGTTGACATGACCTTCGTTTGATGCAAGAGCCAAGCCGGTAGGATACATAGAAGTTAGGAAAAAGTGTCAAAAAGATGCCCGAAAAAACTTTTGCAAAAAATCTCAAATATCTCGGAAACGGTGCGTTTTTCGACGATTTTGTTTTTAGTTAACGTTTTTACGAAAGAAGCGCGTTGACATGACGCTTCGTTTGATGCAAGAGCAAGCCGGTAGGACACATAGAAGTTAGGAAAAAGTGTCAAAAAGATGCCGAAAAAACTTTTTGCAAAAAATCTCAAATATCTCGGAAACGGTGCGTTTTTCGACGATTTTGCTTTTGGTTAACGTTTTTACGAAAGATGCGCGTTGACAGCTTTCGTTTGATGCAAGAGCCAAGCCGGTAGGATACATAGAAGTTAGGAAAAAGTGTCAAAAAGATGGCCGAAAAAAACTTTTTGCAAAAAATCTCAATATCTCGGAAACGGTGCGTTTTTCGACGATTAGCGCGTTGACATGACGCTTCGTTTGATGCAAGAGCCAAGCCGGTAGGATACATAGAAGTTAGGAAAAAGTGTCAAAAAGATGCCCGAAAAAACTTTTTGCAAAAAAATCTCAAATATCTCGGAAACGGTGCGTTTTTCGACGATGCGACGTTGACATGACGCTTCGTTTGATGCAAGAGCCAAGCCGGTAGGATACATAGAAGTTAGGAAAAAGTGTCAAAAAGATGGCCGAAAAAACTTTTTGCAAAAAATCTCAAATATCTCGGAAACGGTGCGTTTTTCGACGATGCGCGTTGACATGACGCTTCGTTTGATGCAAGAGCCAAGCCGGTAGGATACATAGAAGTTAGGAAAAAGTGTCAAAAAGATGGCCGAAAAAACTTTTTGCAAAAAATCTCAAATATCTCGGAAACGGTGCGTTTTTCGACGATTTTGCTTTTTAGTTAACGTTTTTACGAAAGATGCGCGTTGACATGACGCTTCGTTTGATGCAAGAGCCAAGCGGTAGGACACATAGAAGTTAGGAAAAAGTGTCAAGAAGATGCCCGAAAAAACTTTTTGCAAAAAAATCTCAAATATCTCGGAAACGGTGCGTTTTTCGACGATTTTGTTTTTGGTTAACGTTTTTACGAAAGATGCGCGTTGACATGACGCTTCGTTTGATGCAAGAGCCAAGCCGGTAGGACACATAGAAGTTAGGAAAAAGTGTCAAAAAGATGCCGAAAAAACTTTTTGCAAAAAATCTCAAATATCTCGGAAACGGTGCGTTTTTCGACGATTTTGCTTTTGGTTAACGTTTTTACGAAAGATGCGCGTTGACATGACGCTTCGTTTGATGCAAGAGCCAAGCCGTAGGACACATAGAAGTTAGGAAAAAGTGTCAAAAAGATGCCCGAAAAAACTTTTTGCAAAAAATCTCAATATCTCGGAAACGGTGCGTTTTTCGACGATTTTGCTTTTGATTGAGGTTTTTTACGAAAGATGCGCGTGACATGACGCTTCGTTTGATGCAAGAGCCAAGCCGGTAGGACACATAGAAGTTAGGAAAAAGTGTCAAAAAGATGCCCGAAAAAACTTTTTGCAAAAAATCTCAAATATCTCGGAAACGGTGCGTTTTTCGACGATTTTGCTTGTCGTTAAGGTTTTTACGAAAGATGCGCGTTGACATGACGCTTCGTTTGATGCAAGAACCAAGCCGGTAGGACACATAGAAGTAAGGAAAAAGTGTCAAAAAGATGCCCGAAAAAACTTTTTGCAAAAAATCTCAAATATCTCGGAAACGGTGCGTTTTTCGACGATTTTGCTTTTGGTTAACGTTTTTACGAAAGATGCGCGTTGACATGACGCTTCGTTTGATGCGAGAGCCAAGCCGGTAGGATACATAGAAGTTAGGAAAAAGTGTCAAAAAGATGGCCGAAAAAACTTTTTGCAAAAATCTCAAATATCTCGGAAACGGTGCGTTTTTCGACGATTTTGCTTTTCATTAAGGTTTTTACGAAAGATGCGCGTTGACATGACGCTTCGTTTGATGCAAGAGCCAAGCGGTAGGATACATAGAAGTTAGGAAAAAGTGTCAAAAAGATGGCCGAAAAAACTTTTTGCAAAAAATCTCAAATATCTCGGAACCGGTGCGTTTTTCGACGATTTTGCTTTTAGTTAACGTTTTTACGAAAGATGCGCGTTGACATGACGCTTCGTTTGATGCGAGAGCCAAGCCGGTAGGATACATAGAAGTTAGGAAAAAGTGTCAAAAAGATGGCCGAAAAAACTTTTTGCAAAAAATCTCAAATATCTCGGAAACGGTGCGTTTTTCGACGATTTTGCTTTTCATTAAGGTTTTTACGAAAGATGCGCGTTGACATGACGCTTCGTTTGATGCAAGAGCCAAGCCGGTAAGATACATAGAAGTTAGGAAAAAGTGTCAAAAAGATGGCCGAAAAAACTTTTTGCAAAAAATCTCAAATATCTCGGAAACGGTGCGTTTTTCGACGATTTTGCTTTTAGTTAACGTTTTTACGAAAGATGCGCGTTGACATGACGCTTCGTTTGATGCAAGAGCCAAGCCGGTAGGACACATAGAAGTTAGGAAAAAGTGTCAAGAAGATGCCCGAAAAAACTTTTTGCAAAAAATCTCAAATATCTCGGAAACGGTGCGTTTTTTCGACGATTTTGTTTTTGGTTAACGTTTTTACGAAAGATGCGCGTTGACATGACGCTTCGTTTGATGCAAGAGCCAAGCCGGTAGGACACATAGAAGTTAGGAAAAAGTGTCAAAAAGATGCCCGAAAAAACTTTTTGCAAAAAATCTCAAATATCTCGGAAACGGTGCGTTTTTCGACGATTTTGCTTTTGGTTAACGTTTTTACGAAAGATGCGCGTTGACATGACGCTTCGTTTGATGCAAGAGCCAAGCCGGTAGGACACATAGAAGTTAGGAAAAAGTGTCAAAAAGATGCCCGAAAAAACTTTTTGCAAAAAATCTCAAATATCTCGGAAACGGTGCGTTTTTCGACGATTTCGCTTTTGATTGAGGTTTTTACGAAAGATGCGCGTTGACATGACGCTTCGTTTGATGCAAGAGCCAAGCCGGTAGGACACATAGAAGTTAGGAAAAAGTGTCAAAAAGATGCCCGAAAAAACTTTTTGCAAAAAATCTCAAATATCTCGGAAACGGTGCGTTTTTCGACGATTTTGCTTTTCGTTAAGGTTTTTACGAAAGATGCGCGTTGACATGACGCTTCGTTTGATGCAAGAACCAAGCCTGTAGGACACATAGAAGTAAGGAAAAAGTGTCAAAAAGATGCCCGAAAAAACTTTTTGCAAAAAATCTCAAATATCTCGGAAACGGTGCGTTTTTCGACGATTTTGCTTTTGGTTAACGTTTTTACGAAAGATGCGCGTTGACATGACGCTTCGTTTGATGCGAGAGCCAAGCCGGTAGGATACATAGAAGTTAGGAAAAAGTGTCAAAAAGATGGCGAAAAAACTTTTTGCAAAAAATCTCAAATATCTCGGAAACGGTGCGTTTTTCGACGATTTTGCTTTTCATTAAGGTTTTTACGAAAGATGCGCGTTGACATGACGCTTCGTTTGATGCAAGAGCCAAGCCGGTAGGATACATAGAAGTTAGGAAAAAGTGTCAAAAAGATGCCCGAAAAAACTTTTTGCAAAAAATCTCAAATATCTCGGAAACGGTGCGTTTTTCGACGATTTTGCTTTTGGTTGACGTTTTTACGAAAGATGCGCGTTGACATGACGCTTCGTTTGATGCAAGAGCCAAGCCGGTAGGATACATAGAAGTTAGGAAAAAGTGTCAAAAAGATGGCGAAAAAACTTTTTGCAAAAAATCTCAATATCTCGGAAACGGTGCGTTTTTCGACGATTTTGCTTTTCATTAAGGTTTTTACGAAAGATGCGCGTTGACATGACGCTTCGTTTGATGCAGAGCCAAGCCGGTAGGATACATAGAAGTTAGGAAAAAGTGTCAAAAAGATGCCCGAAAAACTTTTTGCAAAAAATCTCAAATATCTCGGAAACGGTGCGTTTTTCGACGATTTTGCTTTTGGTTAACGTTTTTACGAAAGATGCGCGTTGACATGACGCTCGTTTGATGCAAGAGCCAAGCCGGTAGGATACATAGAAGTTAGGAAAAAGTGTCAAAAAGATGCCGAAAAAACTTTTTGCAAAAAATCTCAATATCTCGGAAACGGTGCGTTTTTCGACGATTTTGCTTTTGGTTAACGTTTTTACGAAAGATGCGCGTTGACATGACGCTTCGTTTGACGCAAGAGCCAAGCCGGTAGGATACATAGAAGTTAGGAAAAAGTGTCAAAAAGATGGCCGAAAAAACTTTTTGCAAAAAATCTCAAATATCTCGGAAACGGTGCGTTTTTCGACGATTTTGCTTTTCATTAAGGTTTTTACGAAAGATGCGCGTTGACATGACGCTTCGTTTGATGCAAGAGCCAAGCCGGTAGGATACATAGAAGTTAGGAAAAAGTGTCAAAAAGATGCCCGAAAAAACTTTTTGCAAAAAATCACAATATCTCGGAAACGGTGCGTTTTTCGACGATTTTGCTTTTGGTTAACGTTTTTACGAAAGATGCGCGTTGACATGACGCTTCGTTTGATGCAAGAGCCAAGCCGGTAGGACACATAGAAGTTAGGAAAAAGTGTCAAAAAGATGCCCGAAAAAACTTTTTGCAAAAAATCTCAAATATCTCGGAAACGGTGCGTTTTTCGACGATTTTGCTTTTGATTGAGGTTTTTACGAAAGATGCGCGTTGACATGACGCTTCGTTTGATGCAAGAGCCAAGCCGGTAGGACACATAGAAGTTAGGAAAAAGTGTCAAAAAGATGCCCGAAAAAACTTTTTGCAAAAAATCTCAAATATCTCGGAAACGGTGCGTTTTTCGACGATTTTGCTTTTCGTTAACGTTTTTACGAAAGATGCGCGTTGACATGACGCTTCGTTTGATGCAAGAACCAAGCCGGTAGGACACATAGAAGTAAGGAAAAAGTGTCAAAAAGATGCCCGAAAAAACTTTTTGCAAAAAATCTCAAATATCTCGGAAACGGTGCGTTTTTCGACGATTTTGCTTTTAGTTAACGTTTTTACGAAAGATGCGCGTTGACATGACGCTTCGTTTGATGCAAGAGCCAAGCCGGTAGGATACATAGAAGTTAGGAAAAAGTGTCAAAAAGATGGCCGAAAAAACTTTTTGCAAAAAATCTCAAATATCTCGGAAACGGTGCGTTTTTCGACGATTTTGCTTTTGGATAAGGTTTTTACGAAAGATGCGCGTTGACATGACGCTTCGTTTGATGCAAGAGCCAAGCCGGTAGGATACATAGAAGTTAGGAAAAAGTGTCAAAAAGATGCCCGAAAAAACTTTTTGCAAAAATCTCAAATATCTCGGAAACGGTGCGTTTTTCGACGATTTTGCTTTTGGTTAACGTTTTTACGAAAGATGCGCGTTGACATGACGCTTCGTTTGATGCAAGAGCCAAGCCGGTAGGACACATAGAAGTAGGAAAAAGTGTCAAAAAGATGCCCGAAAAAACTTTTTGCAAAAAATCTCAAATATCTCGGAAACGGTGCGTTTTTCGACGATTTTGCTTTTGGTTAACGTTTTTACGAAAGATGCGCGTTGACATGACGCTTCGTTTGATGCAAGAGCCAAGCCGGTAGGATACATAGAAGTTAGGAAAAAGTGTCAAAAAGATGGCCGAAAAAACTTTTTGCAAAAAATCTCAAATATCTCGGAAACGCTGCGTTTTTCGACGATTTTGCTTTTGGTTAAGGTTTTTACGAAAGATGCGCGTTGACATGACGCTTCGTTTGATGCAAGAGCCAAGCCGGTAGGATACATAGAAGTTAGGAAAAAGTGTCAAAAAGATGCCCGAAAAAACTTTTTGCAAAAAATCTCAAATATCTCGGAAACGGTGCGTTTTTCGACGATTTTGCTTTTGCTTAACGTTTTTACGAAAGATGCGCGTTGACATGACGCGTCGTTTGATGCAAGAGCCAAGCCGGTAGGACACATAGAAGTTAGGAAAAAGTGTCAAAAAGATGCCCGAAAAAACTTTTTGCAAAAAATCTCAAATATCTCGGAAACGGTGCGTTTTTCGACGATTTTGCTTTTACTTAAGGTTTTTACGAAAGATGCGCGTTGACATGACGCTTCGTTTGATGCAGGAACCAAGCCGGTAGGACACATAGAAGTTAGGAAAAAAGTGTCAAAAAGATGCCCGAAAAAACTTTTTGCAAAAAATCTCAAATATCTCGGAAACGGTGCGTTTTTCGACGATTTTGTTTTTGGTTAACGTTTTTACAAAAGATGCGCGTTGACATGACGCTTCGTTTGATGCAAGAGCCAAGCCGGTAGGACACATAGAAGTTAGGAAAAAGTGTCAAAAAGATGCCCGAAAAAACTTTTTGCAAAAAATCTCAAATATCTCGGAAACGGTGCGTTTTTCGACGATTTTGCTTTTGATTTACGTTTTTACGAAAGATGCGCGTTGACATGACGCTTCGTTTGATGCAAGAGCCAAGCCGGTAGGACACATAGAAGTTAGGAAAAAGTGTCAAAAAGATGCCCGAAAAAACTTTTTGCAAAAAATCTCAAATATCTCGGAAACGGTGCGTTTTTCGACGATTTTGCTTTTGATTTACGTTTTTACGAAAGATGCGCGTTGACATGACGCTTCGTTTGATGCAAGAGCCAAGCCGGTAGGACACATAGAAGTTAGGAAAAAGTGTCAAAAAGATGCCCGAAAAAACTTTTTGCAAAAAATCTCAAATATCTCGGAAACGGTGCGTTTTTTCGACGATTTTGCTTTTGATTGAGGTTTTTACGAAAGATGCGCGTTGACATGACGCTTCGTTTGATGCAAGAGCCAAGCCGGTAGGACACATAGAAGTTAGGAAAAAGTGTCAAAAAGATGCCCGAAAAAACTTTTGCAAAAAATCTCAAATATCTCGGAAACGGTGCGTTTTTCGGACGATTTTGCTTTTCGTTAAGGCTTTTACGAAAGATGCGCGTTGACATGACGCTTCGTTTGATGCAAGAGCCAAGCCGGTAGGACACATAAAAGTTAGGAAAAAGTGTCAAAAAGATGCCCGAAAAAACTTTTTGCAAAAAATCTCAAATATCTCGGAAACGGTGCGTTTTTCGACGATTTTGCTTTTGGTTAAGGTTTTTACGAAAGATGCGCGTTGACATGACGCTTCGTTTGATGCAAGAGCCAAGCCGGTAGGATACATAGAAGTTAGGAAAAAGTGTCAAAAAGATGCCCGAAAAAACTTTTTGCAAAAAATCTCAAATATCTCGGAAACGGTGCGTTTTTCGACGATTTTGCTTTTAGTTAACGTTTTTACGAAAGATGCGCGTTGACATGACGCTTCGTTTGATGCAAGAGCCAAGCCGGTAGGACACATAGAAGTTAGGAAAAAGTGTCAAGAAGATGCCCGAAAAAACTTTTTGCAAAAAATCTCAAATATCTCGGAAACGGTGCGTTTTTCGACGATTTTGTTTTTGGTTAACGTTTTTACAAAAGATGCGCGTTGACATGACGCTTCGTTTGATGCAAGAGCCAAGCCGGTAGGACACATAGAAGTTAGGAAAAAGTGTCAAAAAGATGCCCGAAAAAACTTTTTGCAAAAAATCTCAAATATCTCGGAAACGGTGCGTTTTTCGACGATTTTGCTTTTGATTTACGTTTTTACGAAAGATGCGCGTTGACATGACGCTTCGTTTGATGCAAGAGCCAAGCCGGTAGGACACATAGAAGTTAGGAAAAAGTGTCAAAAAGATGCCCGAAAAAACTTTTTGCAAAAAATCTCAAATATCTCGGAAACGGTGCGTTTTTCGACGATTTTGCTTTTCGTTAAGGCTTTTACGAAAGATGCGCGTTGACATGACGCTTCGTTTGATGCAAGAGCCAAGCCGGTAGGACACATAGAAGTTAGGAAAAAGTGTCAAAAAGATGCCCGAAAAAACTTTTTGCAAAAAATCTCAAATATCTCGGAAACGGTGCGTTTTTCGACGATTTTGCTTTTCGTTAAGGCTTTTACGAAAGATGCGCGTTGACATGACGCTTCGTTTGATGCAAGAACCAAGCCGGTAGGACACATAGAAGTAAGGAAAAAGTGTCAAAAAGATGCCCGAAAAAACTTTTTGCAAAAAATCTCAAATATCTCGGAAACGGTGCGTTTTTCGACGATTTTGCTTTTGGTTAACGTTTTTACGAAAGATGCGCGTTGACATGACGCTTCGTTTGATGCAAGAGCCAAGCCGGTAGGATACATAGAAGTTAGGAAAAAGTGTCAAAAAGATGCCCGAAAAAACTTTTTGCAAAAAATCTCAAATATCTCGGAAACGGTGCGTTTTTTCGACGATTTTGCTTTTGCTTAACGTTTTTACGAAAGATGCGCGTTGACATGACGCTTCGTTTGATGCAAGAGCCAAGCCGGTAGGACACATAGAAGTTAGGAAAAAGTGTCAAAAAGATGCCGAAAAAACTTTTTGCAAAAAATCTCAAATATCTCGGAAACGGTGCGTTTTTCGACGATTTTGCTTTTCATTAAGGTTTTTACGAAAGATGCGCGTTGACATGACGCTTCGTTTGATGCAAGAGCCAAGCCGGTAGGATACATAGAAGTTAGGAAAAAGTGTCAAAAAGATGCCCGAAAAAACTTTTTGCAAAAAATCTCAAATATCTCGGAAACGGTGCGTTTTTCGACGATTTTGCTTTTAGTTAACGTTTTTTACGAAAGATGCGCGTTGACATGACGCTTCGTTTGATGCAAGAGCCAAGCCGGTAGGACACATAGAAGTTAGGAAAAGTGTCAAAAAGATGCCGAAAAAACTTTTTGCAAAAAATCTCAAATATCTCGGAAACGGTGCGTTTTTCGACGATTTTGCTTTTCGTTAAGGTTTTTACGAAAGATGCGCGTTGACATGACGCTTCGTTTGATGCAAGAACCAAGCCGGTAGGACACATAGAAGTAAGGAAAAAGTGTCAAAAGATGCCCGAACAAACTTTTTGCAAAAAATCTCAAATATCTCGGAAACGGTGCGTTTTTCGACGATTTTGCTTTTGGTTAACGTTTTTACCAAAAATGCGCGTTGACATGACGCTTCGTTTGATGCAAGAGCCAAGCCGGTAGGATACATAGAAGTTAGGAAAAAGTGTCAAAAAGATGCCCGAAAAAACTTTTTGCAAAAAATCTCAAATATCTCGGAAACGGTGTGTTTTTCGACGATTTTGCTTTTAATTGACGTTTTTACGAAAGATGCGCGTTGACATGACGCTTCGTTTGATGCAAGAGCCAAGCCGGTAGGATACATAGAAGTTAGGAAAAAGTGTCAAAAAGATGCCCGAAAAAACTTTTTGCAAAAAATCTCAAATATCTCGGAAACGGTGCGTTTTTCGACGATTTTGCTTTTGGTTAACGTTTTTACGAAAGATGCGCGTTGACATGACGCTTCGTTTGATGCAAGAGCCAAGCCGGTAGGACACATAGAAGTTAGGAAAAAGTGTCAAAAAGATGCCCGAAAAAACTTTTTGCAAAAAATCTCAAATATCTCGGAAACGGTGCGTTTTTCGACGATTTTGCTTTTGGTTAACGTTTTTACGAAAGATGCGCGTTGACATGACGCTTCGTTTGATGCAAGAGCCAAGCCGGTAGGATACATAGAAGTTAGGAAAAAGTGTCAAAAAGATGCCCGAAAAAACTTTTTGCAAAAAATCTCAAATATCTCGGAAACGGTGCGTTTTTCGACGATTTTGCTTTTGGTTAACGTTTTTACGAAAGATGCGCGTTGACATGACGCTTCGTTTGATGCAAGAGCCAAGCCGGTAGGATACATAGAAGTTAGGAAAAAGTGTCAAAAAGATGGCCGAAAAAAACTTTTTCCAAAAAATCTCAAATATCTCGGAAACGGTGCGTTTTTCGACGATTTTGCTTTTCATTAAGGTTTTTACGAAAGATGCGCGTTGACATGACGCTTCGTTTGATGCAAGAGCCAAGCCGGTAGGACACATAGAAGTTAGGAAAAAGTGTCAAAAAGATGCCCGAAAAAACTTTTTGCAAAAAATCTCAAATATCTCGGAAACGGTGCGTTTTTCGACGATTTTGCTTTTCATTAAGGTTTTTACGAAAGATGCGCGTTGACATGACGCTTCGTTTGATGCAAGAGCCAAGCCGGTAGGACACATAGAAGTTAGGAAAAAGTGTCAAAAAGATGCCCGAAAAACTTTTTGCAAAAAATCTCAAATATCTCGGAAACGGTGCGTTTTTCGACGATTTTGCTTTCGGTTAAGGTTTTTACGAAAGATGCGCGTTGACATGACGCTTCGTTTGATGCAAGAGCCAAGCCGGTAGGATACATAGAAGTTAGGAAAAAGTGTCGAAAAGATGCCCGAAAAAACTTTTTGCAAAAAATCTCAAATATCTCGGAAACGGTGCGTTTTTCGACGATTTTGCTTTTGGTTAACGTTTTTACGAAAGATGCGCGTTGACATGACGCTTCGTTTGATGCAAGAGCCAAGCCGGTAGGATACATAGAAGTTAGGAAAAAGTGTCAAAAAGATGCCCGAAAAAACTTTTTGCAAAAAATCTCAAATATCTCGGAAACGGTGCGTTTTTCGACGATTTTGCTTTTGGTTAACGTTTTTACGAAAGATGCGCGTTGACATGACGCTTCGTTTGATGCAAGAGCCAAGCCGGTAGGACACATAGAAGTTAGGAAAAAGTGTCAAAAAGATGCCCGAAAAAACTTTTTGCAAAAAATCTCAAATATCTCGGAAACGGTGCGTTTTTCGACGATTTTGCTTTTGATTTACGTTTTTACGAAAGATGCGCGTTGACATGACGCTTCGTTTGATGCAAGAGCCAAGCCGGTAGGACACATAGAAGTTAGGAAAAAGTGTCAAAAAGATGCCCGAAAAAACTTTTTGCAAAAAATCTCAAATATCTCGGAAACGGTGCGTTTTTCGACGATTTTGCTTTTCGTTGAGGTTTTTACGAAAGATGCGCGTTGACATGACGCTTCGTTTGATGCAAGAGCCAAGCCGGTAGGACACATAGAAGTTAGGAAAAAGTGTCAAAAAGATGCCCGAAAAAACTTTTTGCAAAAAATCTCAAATATCTCGGAAACGGTGCGTTTTTCGACGATTTTGCTTTCCGTTAAGGTTTTTACGAAAGATGCGCGTTGACATGACGCTTCGTTTGATGCAAGAGCCAAGCCGGTAGGATACATAGAAGTTAGGAAAAAGTGTCGAAAAGATGCCCGAAAAAACTTTTTGCAAAAAATCTCAAATATCTCGGAAACGGTGCGTTTTTCGACGATTTTGCTTTTGGTTAACGTTTTTACGAAAGATGCGCGTTGACATGACGCTTCGTTTGATGCAAGAGCCAAGCCGGTAGGATACATAGAAGTTAGGAAAAAGTGTCAAAAAGATGCCCGAAAAAACTTTTTGCAAAAAATCTCAAATATCTCGGAAACGGTGCGTTTTTCGACGATTTTGCTTTCAATTAACGTTTTTACGAAAGATGCGCGTTGACATGACGCTTCGTTTGATGCAAGAGCCAAGCCGGTAGGATACATAGAAGTTAGGAAAAAGTGTCAAAAAGATGGCCGAAAAAACTTTTTGCAAAAAATCTCAAATATCTCGGAAACGGTGCGTTTTTCGACGATTTTGCTTTTGGTTAACGTTTTTACGAAAGATGCGCGTTGACATGACGCTTCGTTTGATGCAAGAGCCAAGCCGGTAGGACACATAGAAGTTAGGAAAAAGTGTCAAAAAGATGCCCGAAAAAACTTTTTGCAAAAAATCTCAAATATCTCGGAAACGGTGCGTTTTTCGACGATTTTGCTTTTGGTTAAGGTTTTTACGAAACATGCGCGTTGACATGACGCTTCGTTTGATGCAAGAGCCAAGCCGGTAGGATACATAGAAGTTAGGAAAAAGTGTCAAAAAGATGCCCGAAAAAACTTTTTGCAAAAAATCTCAAATATCTCGGAAACGGTGCGTTTTTCGACGATTTTGCTTTTGGTTAACGTTTTTACGAAAGATGCGCGTTGACATGACGCTTCGTTTGATGCAAGAGCCAAGCCGGTAGGATACATAGAAGTTAGGAAAAAGTGTCAAAAAGATGGCCGAAAAAACTTTTTCCAAAAAATCTCAAATATCTCGGAAACGGTGCGTTTTTCGACGATTTTGCTTTTCGTTAAGGTTTTTACGAAAGATGCGCGTTGACATGACGCTTCGTTTGATGCAAGAGCCAAGCCGGTAGGACACATAGAAGTTAGGAAAAAGTGTCAAAAAGATGCCCGAAAAAACTTTTTGCAAAAAAATCTCAAATATCTCGGAAACGGTGCGTTTTTCGACGATTTTGCTTTTCATTAAGGTTTTTACGAAAGATGCGCGTTGACATGACGCTTCGTTTGATGCAAGAGCCAAGCCGGTAGGACACATAGAAGTTAGGAAAAAGTGTCAAAAAGATGCCCGAAAAACTTTTTGCAAAAAATCTCAAATATCTCGGAAACGGTGCGTTTTTCGACGATTTTGCCTTCGGTTAAGGTTTTTACGAAAGATGCGCGTTGACATGACGCTTCGTTTGATGCAAGAGCCAAGCCGGTAGGATACATAGAAGTTAGGAAAAAGTGTCAAAAAGATGCCCGAAAAAACTTTTTGCAAAAAATCTCAAATATCTCGGAAACGGTGCGCTTTTCGACGATTTTGCTTTTCGTTAAAGTTTTACAAAAGATGCGCGTTGACATGACGCTTCGTTTGATGCAAGAGCCAAGCCGGTAGGACACATAGAAGTTAGGAAAAAGTGTCAAAAAGATGCCCGAAAAAACTTTTTGCAAAAAATCTCAAATATCTCGGAAACGGTGCGTTTTTCGACGATTTTGCTTTTCGTTAAGGTTTTTACGAAAGATGCGCGTTGATATGACGCTTCGTTTGATGCAAGAACCAAGCCGGTAGGACACATAGAAGTAAGGAAAAAGTGTCAAAAAGATGCCCGAAAAAACTTTTTGCAAAAAATCTCAAATATCTCGGAAACGGTGCGTTTTTCGACGATTTTGCTTTTGGTTAACGTTTTTACGAAAGATGCGCGTTGACATGACGCTTCGTTTGATGCGAGAGCCAAGCCGGTAGGATACATAGAAGTTAGGAAAAAGTGTCAAAAAGATGGCCGAAAAAACTTTTTGCAAAAAATCTCAAATATCTCGGAAACGGTGCGTTTTTCGACGATTTTGCTTTTCATTAAGGTTTTTACGAAAGATGCGCGTTGACATGACGCTTCGTTTGATGCAAGAGCCAAGCCGGTAGGATACATAGAAGTTAGGAAAAAGTGTCAAAAAGATGCCCGAAAAAACTTTTTGCAAAAAATCTCAAATATCTCGGAAACGGTGCGTTTTTCGACGATTTTGCTTTTGGTTAACGTTTCTACGAAAGATGCGCGTTGACATGACGCTTCGTTTGATGCAAGAGCCAAGCCGGTAGGATACATAGAAGTTAGGAAAAAGTGTCAAAAAGATGGCCGAAAAAACTTTTTGCAAAAAATCTCAAATATCTCGGAAACGGTGCGTTTTTCGACGATTTTGCTTTTAGTTGAGGTTTTTACGAAAGATGCGCGTTGACATGACGCTTCGTTTGATGCAAGAGCCAAGCCGGTAGGATACATAGAAGTTAGGAAAAAGTGTCAAAAAGATGCCCGAAAAAACTTTTTGCAAAAAATCTCAAATATCTCGGAAACGGTGCGTTTTTCGACGATTTTGCTTTTGATTAACGTTTTTACGAAAGATGCGCGTTGACATGACGCTTCGTTTGATGCAAGAGCCAAGCCGGTAGGACACATAGAAGTTAGGAAAAAGTGTCAAAAAGATGCCCGAAAAACTTTTTGCAAAAAATCTCAAATATCTCGGAAACGGTGCGTTTTTCGACGATTTTGCCTTCGGTTAAGGTTTTTACGAAAGATGCGCGTTGACATGACGCTTCGTTTGATGCAAGAGCCAAGCCGGTAGGATACATAGAAGTTAGGAAAAAGTGTCAAAAAGATGCCCGAAAAAACTTTTTGCAAAAAATCTCAAATATCTCGGAAACGGTGCGCTTTTCGACGATTTTGCTTTTCGTTAAGGTTTTACAAAAGATGCGCGTTGACATGACGCTTCGTTTGATGCAAGAGCCAAGCCGGTAGGACACATAGAAGTTAGGAAAAAGTGTCAAAAAGATGCCCGAAAAAACTTTTTGCAAAAAATCTCAAATATCTCGGAAACGGTGCGTTTTTCGACGATTTTGCTTTTCGTTAAGGTTTTTACGAAAGATGCGCGTTGACATGACGCTTCGTTTGATGCAAGAACCAAGCCGGTAGGACACATAGAAGTAAGGAAAAAGTGTCAAAAAGATGCCCGAAAAAACTTTTTGCAAAAAATCTCAAATATCTCGGAAACGGTGCGTTTTTCGACGATTTTGCTTTTGGTTAACGTTTTTACGAAAGATGCGCGTTGACATGACGCTTCGTTTGATGCGAGAGCCAAGCCGGCAGGATACATAGAAGTTAGGAAAAAGTGTCAAAAAGATGCCCGAAAAAACTTTTTGCAAAAAATCTCAAATATCTCGGAAACGGTGCGTTTTTCGACGATTTTGCTTTTGGTTAACGTTTTTACGAAAGATGCGCGTTGACATGACGCTTCGTTTGATGCAAGAGCCAAGCCGGTAGGATACATAGAAGTTAGGAAAAAGTGTCAAAAAGATGGCCGAAAAAACTTTTTCCAAAAAATCTCAAATATCTCGGAAACGGTGCGTTTTTCGACGATTTTGCTTTTCGTTAAGGTTTTTACGAAAGATGCGCGTTGACATGACGCTTCGTTTGATGCAAGAGCCAAGCCGGTAGGATACATAGAAGTTAGGAAAAAGTGTCAAAAAGATGCCCGAAAAAACTTTTTGCAAAAAATCTCAAATATCTCGGAAACGGTGCGTTTTTCGACGATTTTGCTTTTGGTTAACGTTTTTACGAAAGATGCGCGTTGACATGACGCTTCGTTTGATGCAAGAGCCAAGCCGGTAGGATACATAGAAGTTAGGAAAAAGTGTCAAAAAGATGGCCGAAAAAACTTTTTCCAAAAAATCTCAAATATCTCGGAAACGGTGCGTTTTTCGACGATTTTGCTTTTCGTTAAGGTTTTTACGAAAGATGCGCGTTGACATGACGCTTCGTTTGATGCAAGAGCCAAGCCGGTAGGACACATAGAAGTTAGGAAAAAGTGTCAAAAAGATGCCCGAAAAAACTTTTTGCAAAAAATCTCAAATATCTCGGAAACGGTGCGTTTTTCGACGATTTTGCTTTTGGTTAACGTTTTTACGAAAGATGCGCGTTGACATGACGCTTCGTTTGATGCAAGAGCCAAGCCGGTAGGATACATAGAAGTTAGGAAAAAGTGTCAAAAAGATGGCCGAAAAAACTTTTTGCAAAAAATCTCAAATATCTCGGAAACGGTGCGTTTTTCGACGATTTTGCTTTTCGTTAAGGTTTTTACGAAAGATGCGCGTTGACATGACGCTTCGTTTGATGCAAGAGCCAAGCCGGTAGGACACATAGAAGTTAGGAAAAAGTGTCAAAAAGATGCCCGAAAAAACTTTTTGCAAAAAATCTCAAATATCTCGGAAACGGTGCGTTTTTCGACGATTTTGCTTTTCATTAAGGTTTTTACGAAAGATGCGCGTTGACATGACGCTTCGTTTGATGCAAGAACCAAGCCGGTAGGACACATAGAAGTAAGGAAAAAGTGTCAAAAAGATGCCCGAAAAAACTTTTTGCAAAAAATCTCAAATATCTCGGAAACGGTGCGTTTTTCGACGATTTTGCTTTTGGTTAACGTTTTTACGAAAGATGCGCGTTGACATGACGCTTCGTTTGATGCGAGAGCCAAGCCGGTAGGATACATAGAAGTTAGGAAAAAGTGTCAAAAAGATGGCCGAAAAAACTTTTTGCAAAAAATCTCAAATATCTCGGAAACGGTGCGTTTTTCGACGATTTTGCTTTTCATTAAGGTTTTTACGAAAGATGCGCGTTGACATGACGCTTCGTTTGATGCAAGAGCCAAGCCGGTAGGATACATAGAAGTTAGGAAAAAGTGTCAAAAAGATGCCCGAAAAAACTTTTTGCAAAAAATCTCAAATATCTCGGAAACGGTGAGTTTTTCGACGATTTTGCTTTTGGTTAACGTTTCTACGAAAGATGCGCGTTGACATGACGCTTCGTTTGATGCAAGAGCCAAGCCGGTAGGATACATAGAAGTTAGGAAAAAGTGTCAAAAAGATGGCCGAAAAAACTTTTTGCAAAAAATCTCAAATATCTCGGAAACGGTGCGTTTTTCGACGATTTTGCTTTTGGTTAAGGTTTTTACGAAAGATGCGCGTTGACATGACGCTTCGTTTGATGCAAGAGCCAAGCCGGTAGGATACATAGAAGTTAGGAAAAAGTGTCAAAAAGATGCCCGAAAAAACTTTTTGCAAAAAATCTCAAATATCTCGGAAACGGTGCGTTTTTCGACGATTTTGCTTTTGATTGAGGTTTTTACGAAAGATGCGCGTTGACATGACGCTTCGTTTGATGCAAGAGCCAAGCCGGTAGGATACATAGAAGTTAGGAAAAAGTGTCAAAAAGATGCCCGAAAAAACTTTTTGCAAAAAATCTCAAATATCTCGGAAACGGTGCGTTTTTTCGACGATTTTGCTTTTGCTTAACGTTTTTACGAAAGATGCGCGTTGACATGACGCTTCGTTTGATGCAAGAGCCAAGCCGGTAGGACACATAGAAGTTAGGAAAAAGTGTCAAAAAGATGCCCGAAAAAACTTTTTGCAAAAAATCTCAAATATCTCGGAAACGGTGCGTTTTTCGACGATTTTGCTTTTGCTTGAGGTTTTTACGAAAGATGCGCGTTGACATGACGCTTCGTTTGATGCAAGAGCCAAGCCGGTAGGATACATAGAAGTTAGGAAAAAGTGTCAAAAAGATGCCCGAAAAAACTTTTTGCAAAAAATCTTAAATATCTCGGAAACGGTGCGTTTTTTCGACGATTTTGCTTTTGATTTACGTTTTTTACGAAAGATGCGCGTTGACATGACGCTTCGTTTGATGCAAGAGCCAAGCCGGTAGGACACATAGAAGTTAGGAAAAAGTGTCAAAAAGATGCCCGAAAAAACTTTTTGCAAAAAATCTCAAATATCTCGGAAACGGTGCGTTTTTCGACGATTTTGCTTTTAGTTGAGGTTTTTACGAAAGATGCGCGTTGACATGACGCTTCGTTTGATGCAAGAGCCAAGCCGGTAGGACACATAGAAGTTAGGAAAAAGTGTCAAAAAGATGCCCGAAAAAACTTTTTGCAAAAAATCTCAAATATCTCGGAAACGGTTCGTTTTTCGACGATTTTGCTTTTGCTTAAGGTTTTTACGAAAGATGCGCGTTGACATGACGCTTCGTTTGATGCAAGAGCCAAGCCGGTAGGATACATAGAAGTTAGGAAAAAGTGTCAAAAAGATGCCCGAAAAAACTTTTTGCAAAAAATCTCAAATATCTCGGAAACGGTGCGTTTTTCGACGATTTTGCTTTTAATTAACGTTTTTACGAAAGATGCGCGTTGACATGACGCTTCGTTTGATGCAAGAGCCAAGCCGGTAGGATACATAGAAGTTAGGAAAAAGTGTCAAAAAGATGCCCGAAAAAACTTTTTGCGAAAAATCTCAAATATCTCGGAAACGGTGCGTTTTTTCGACGATTTTGCTTTTGATTAACGTTTTTACGAAAGATGCGCGTTGACATGACGCTTCGTTTGATGCAAGAGCCAAGCCGGTAGGACACATAGAAGTTAGGAAAAAGTGTCAAAAAGATGCCCGAAAAACTTTTTGCGAAAAATCTCAAATATCTCGGAAACGGTGCGTTTTTCGACGATTTTGCTTTTGATTGAGGTTTTTACGAAAGATGCGCGTTGACATGACGCTTCGTTTGATGCAAGAGCCAAGCCGGTAGGATACATAGAAGTTAGGAAAAAGTGTCAAAAAGATGCCCGAAAAAACTTTTTGCGAAAAATCTCAAATATCTCGGAAACGGTGCGTTTTTCGACGATTTTGCTTTTAATTACGTTTTTACGAAAGATGCGCGTTGACATGACGCTTCGTTTGATGCAAGAGCCAAGCCGGTAGGACACATAGAAGTTAGGAAAAAGTGTCAAAAAGATGCCCGAAAAACTTTTTGCAAAAAATCTCAAATATCTCGGAAACGGTGCGTTTTTCGACGATTTTGCCTTCGGTTAAGGTTTTTACGAAAGATGCGCGTTGACATGACGCTTCGTTTGATGCAAGAGCCAAGCCGGTAGGATACATAGAAGTTAGGAAAAAGTGTCAAAAAGATGCCCGAAAAAACTTTTTGCAAAAAATCTCAAATATCTCGGAAACGGTGCGCTTTTCGACGATTTTGCTTTTCGTTAAGGTTTTACGAAAGATGCGCGTTGACATGACGCTTCGTTTGATGCAAGAGCCAAGCCGGTAGGACACATAGAAGTTAGGAAAAAGTGTCAAAAGATGCCCGAAAAAACTTTTTGCAAAAAATCTCAAATATCTCGGAAACGGTGCGTTTTTCGACGATTTTGCTTTTGGTTAACGTTTTTACGAAAGATGCGCGTTGACATGACGCTTCGTTTGATGCGAGAGCCAAGCCGGTAGGATACATAGAAGTTAGGAAAAAGTGTCAAAAAGATGGCCGAAAAAACTTTTTGCAAAAAATCTCAAATATCTCGGAAACGGTGCGTTTTTCGACGATTTTGCTTTTCATTAAGGTTTTTACGAAAGATGCGCGTTGACATGACGCTTCGTTTGATGCAAGAGCCAAGCCGGTAGGATACATAGAAGTTAGGAAAAAGTGTCAAAAAGATGCCCGAAAAAAACTTTTTGCAAAAAATCTCAAATATCTCGGAAACGGTGCGTTTTTCGACGATTTTGCTTTTGGTTAACGTTTTTACGAAAGATGCGCGTTGACATGACGCTTCGTTTGATGCAAGAGCCAAGCCGGTAGGATACATAGAAGTTAGGAAAAAGTGTCAAAAAGATGGCCGAAAAAACTTTTTGCAAAAAATCTCAAATATCTCGGAAACGGTGCGTTTTTCGACGATTTTGCTTTTGGTTAAGGTTTTTACGAAAGATGCGCGTTGACATGACGCTTCGTTTGATGCAAGAGCCAAGCCGGTAGGATACATAGAAGTTAGGAAAAAGTGTCAAAAAGATGCCCGAAAAAACTTTTTGCAAAAAAATCTCAAATATCTCGGAAACGGTGCGTTTTTCGACGATTTTGCTTTTGCTTAACGTTTTTACGAAAGATGCGCGTTGACATGACGCTTCGTTTGATGCAAGAGCCAAGCCGGTAGGACACATAGAAGTTAGGAAAAAGTGTCAAAAAGATGCCCGAAAAAACTTTTTGCAAAAAATCTCAAATATCTCGGAAACGGTGCGTTTTTCGACGATTTTGCTTTTGATTGAGGTTTTTACGAAAGATGCGCGTTGACATGACGCTTCGTTTGATGCAAGAGCCAAGCCGGTAGGATACATAGAAGTTAGGAAAAAGTGTCAAAAAGATGCCCGAAAAAACTTTTGCAAAAAAATCTTAAATATCTCGGAAACGGTGCGTTTTTCGACGATTTTGCTTTTGATTTACGTTTTTACGAAAGATGCGCGTTGACATGACGCTTCGTTTGATGCAAGAGCCAAGCCGGTAGGACACATAGAAGTTAGGAAAAAGTGTCAAAAAGATGCCCGAAAAAACTTTTTGCAAAAAATCTCAAATATCTCGGAAACGGTGCGTTTTTCGACGATTTTGCTTTTGCTTAAGGTTTTTACGAAAGATGCGCGTTGCCAAGCCGGTAGGATACATAGAAGTTAGGAAAAAGTGTCAAAAAGATGCCCGAAAAAACTTTTTGCGAAAAATCTCAAATATCTCGGAAACGGTGCGTTTTTCGACGATTTTGCTTTTGATTAACGTTTTTACGAAAGATGCGCGTTGACATGACGCTTCGTTTGATGCAAGAGCCAAGCCGGTAGGACACATAGAAGTTAGGAAAAAGTGTCAAAAAGATGCCCGAAAAACTTTTTGCAAAAAATCTCAAATATCTCGGAAACGGTGCGTTTTTTCGACGATTTTGCCTTCGGTTAAGGTTTTTACGAAAGATGCGCGTTGACATGACGCTTCGTTTGATGCAAGAGCCAAGCCGGTAGGATACATAGAAGTTAGGAAAAAGTGTCAAAAAGATGCCCGAACAAACTTTTTGCAAAAAATCTCAAATATCTCGGAAACGGTGCGTTTTTCGACGATTTTGCTTTTCGTTAAGGTTTTTACGAAAGATGCGCGTTGACATGACGCTTCGTTTGATGCAAGAACCAAGCCGGTAGGACACATAGAAGTTAGGAAAAAGTGTCAAAAAGATGCCCGAAAAAACTTTTTGCAAAAAATCTCAAATATCTCGGAAACGGTGCGTTTTTCGACGATTTTGCTTTTGGTTAACGTTTTTACGAAAGATGCGCGTTGACATGACGCTTCGTTTGATGCAAGAGCCAAGCCGGGTAGGATACATAGAAGTTAGGAAAAAGTGTCAAAAAGATGGCCGAAAAAACTTTTTGCAAAAAATCTCAATATCTCGGAAACGGTGCGTTTTTCGACGATTTTGCTTTTCATTAAGGTTTTTACGAAAGATGCGCGTTGACATGACGCTTCGTTTGATGCAAGAGCCAAGCCGGTAGGATACATAGAAGTTAGGAAAAAGTGTCAAAAAGATGCCCGAAAAAACTTTTTGCAAAAAATCTCAAATATCTCGGAAACGGTGCGTTTTTCGACGATTTTGCTTTTGGTTAACGTTTTTACGAAAGATGCGCGTTGACATGACGCTTCGTTTGATGCAAGAGCCAAGCCGGTAGGATACATAGAAGTTAGGAAAAAGTGTCAAAAAGATGGCCGAAAAAACTTTTTGCAAAAAATCTTAAATATCTCGGAAACGGTGCGTTTTTTCGACGATTTTGCTTTTGGTTAACGTTTTTACGAAAGATGCGCGTTGACATGACGCTTCGTTTGACGCAAGAGCCAAGCCGGTAGGATACATAGAAGTTAGGAAAAAGTGTCAAAAAGATGGCCGAAAAAACTTTTTGCAAAAAATCTCAAATATCTCGGAAACGGTGCGTTTTTCGACGATTTTGCTTTTGGTTAACGTTTTTACGAAAGATGCGCGTTGACATGACGCTTCGTTTGATGCGAGAGCCAAGCCGGTAGGATACATAGAAGTTAGGAAAAAGTGTCAAAAAGATGGCCGAAAAAACTTTTTGCAAAAAATCTCAAATATCTCGGAAACGGTGCGTTTTTCGACGATTTTGCTTTTGCTTAAGGTTTTTACGAAAGATGCGCGTTGACATGACGCTTCGTTTGATGCAAGAGCCAAGCCGGTAGGATACATAGAAGTTAGGAAAAAGTGTCAAAAAGATGCCCGAAAAAACTTTTTGCAAAAAATCTCAAATATCTCGGAAACGGTGCGTTTTTTCGACGATTTTGCTTTTGGTTAACGTTTTTACGAAAGATGCGCGTTGACATGACGCTTCGTTTGATGCAAGAGCCAAGCCGGTAGGATACATAGAAGTTAGGAAAAAGTGTCAAAAAGATGGCCGAAAAAACTTTTTGCAAAAAATCTCAAATATCTCGGAAACGGTGCGTTTTTCGACGATTTTGCTTTTGGTTAAGGTTTTTACGAAAGATGCGCGTTGACATGACGCTTCGTTTGATGCAAGAGCACATAGAAGTTAGGAAAAAGTGTCAAAAAGATGCCCGAAAAAACTTTTTGCAAAAAATCTCAAATATCTCGGAAACGGTGCGTTTTTCGACGATTTTGCTTTTAGTTAACGTTTTTACGAAAGATGCGCGTTGACATGACGCTTCGTTTGATGCAAGAGCCAAGCCGGTAGGATACATAGAAGTTAGGAAAAAGTGTCAAAAAGATGCCCGAAAAAACTTTTTGCAAAAAATCTCAAATATCTCGGAAACGGTGCGTTTTTCGACGATTTTGCTTTTGCTTAACGTTTTACGAAAGATGCGCGTTGACATGACGCTTCGTTTGATGCAAGAGCCAAGCCGGTAGGACACATAGAAGTTAGGAAAAAGTGTCAAAAAGATGCCCGAAAAAACTTTTTGCAAAAAATCTCAAATATCTCGGAAACGGTGCGTTTTTCGACGATTTTGCTTTTGCTTAAGGTTTTTAGGAAAGATGCGCGTTGACATGACGCTTCGTTTGATGCAAGAGCCAAGCCGGTAGGATACATAGAAGTTAGGAAAAAGTGTCAAAAGATGCCCGAAAAAACTTTTTGCAAAAAATCTTAAATATCTCGGAAACGGTGCGTTTTTCGACGATTTTGCTTTTGATTTACGTTTTTACGAAAGATGCGCGTTGACATGACGCTTCGTTTGATGCAAGAGCCAAGCCGGTAGGACACATAGAAGTTAGGAAAAAGTGTCAAAAAGATGCCCGAAAAAACTTTTTGCAAAAAATCTCAAATATCTCGGAAACGGTGCGTTTTTCGACGATTTTGCTTTTAGTTGAGGTTTTTACGAAAGATGCGCGTTGACATGACGCTTCGTTTGATGCAAGAGCCAAGCCGGTAGGACACATAGAAGTTAGGAAAAAGTGTCAAAAAGATGCCCGAAAAAACTTTTGCAAAAATCTCAAATATCTCGGAAACGGTGCGTTTTTCGACGATTTTGCTTTTGTTTAAGGTTTTTACGAAAGATGCGCGTTGACATGACGCTTCGTTTGATGCAAGAGCCAAGCCGGTAGGATACATAGAAGTTAGGAAAAAGTGTCAAAAAGATGCCCGAAAAAACTTTTTGCAAAAAATCTCAAATATCTCGGAAACGGTGCGTTTTTCGACGATTTTGCTTTTAATTAACGTTTTTACGAAAGATGCGCGTTGACATGACGCTTCGTTTGATGCAAGAGCCAAGCCGGTAGGATACATAGAAGTTAGGAAAAAGTGTCAAAAAGATGCCCGAAAAAAACTTTTTGCAAAAAATCTCAAATATCTCGGAAACGGTGCGTTTTTCGACGATTTTGCTTTTGGTTAACGTTTTTACGAAAGATGCGCGTTGACATGACGCTTCGTTTGATGCAAGAGCCAAGCCGGTAGGACACATAGAAGTTAGGAAAAAGTGTCAAAAAGATGCCCGAAAAAACTTTTTGCAAAAAATCTCAATATCTCGGAAACGGTGCGTTTTTCGACGATTTTGCTTTTGATTGAGGTTTTTACGAAAGATGCGCGTTGACATGACGCTTTGTTTGATGCAAGAGCCAAGCCGGTAGGATACATAGAAGTTAGGAAAAAGTGTCAAAAAGATGCCCGAAAAAACTTTTTGCGAAAAATCTCAAATATCTCGGAAACGGTGCGTTTTTCGACGATTTTGCTTTTGATTAACGTTTTTACGAAAGATGCGCGTTGACATGACGCTTCGTTTGATGCAAGAGCCAAGCCGGTAGGATACATAGAAGTTAGGAAAAAGTGTCAAAAAGATGCCCGAAAAAACTTTTTGCAAAAAATCTCAAATATCTCGGAAACGGTGCGTTTTTCGACGATTTTGCTTTTGATTAACGTTTTTACGAAAGATGCGCGTTGACATGACGCTTCGTTTGATGCAAGAGCCAAGCCGGTAGGATACATAGAAGTTAGGAAAAAGTGTCAAAAAGATGCCCGAAAAAACTTTTTGCAAAAAATCTCAAATATCTCGGAAACGGTGCGCTTTTCGACGATTTTGCTTTTCGTTAAGGTTTTACGAAAGATGCGCGTTGACATGACGCTTCGTTTGATGCAAAAGCCAAGCCGGTAGGACACATAGAAGTTAGGAAAAAGTGTCAAAAAGATGCCCGAAAAAACTTTTTGCAAAAAATCTCAAATATCTCGGAAACGGTGCGTTTTTCGACGATTTTGCTTTTGGTTAAGGTTTTTACGAAAGATGCGCGTTGACATGACGCTTCGTTTGATGCAAGAACCAAGCCGGTAGGACACATAGAAGTTAGGAAAAAGTGTCAAAAAGATGCCCGAAAAAACTTTTTGCAAAAAATCTCAAATATCTCGGAAACGGTGCGTTTTTCGACGATTTTGCTTTTGGTTAACGTTTTTACGAAAGATGCGCGTTGACATGACGCTTCGTTTGATGCAAGAGCCAAGCCGGTAGGATACATAGAAGTTAGGAAAAAGTGTCAAAAAGATGGCCGAAAAAACTTTTTGCAAAAAATCTCAAATATCTCGGAAACGGTGCGTTTTTCGACGATTTTGCTTTTGATTAAGGTTTTTGCGAAAGATGCGCGTTGACATGACGCTTCGTTTGATGCAAGAGCCAAGCCGGTAGGATACATAGAAGTTAGGAAAAAGTCGTCAAAAAGATGCCCGAAAAAACTTTTTGCAAAAAATCTCAAATATCTCGGAAACGGTGCGTTTTTTCGACGATTTTGCTTTTGGTTAAGGTTTTTACGAAAGATGCGCGTTGACATGACGCTTCGTTTGATGCAAGAGCCAAGCCGGTAGGATACATAGAAGTTAGGAAAAAGTGTCAAAAAGATGGCCGAAAAAACTTTTTGCAAAAAATCTCAAATATCTCGGAAACGGTGCGTTTTTCGACGATTTTGCTTTTGGTTAAGGTTTTTACGAAAAATGCGCGTTGACATGACGCTTCGTTTGATGCAAGAGCCAAGCCGGTAGGATACATAGAAGTTAGGAAAAAGTGTCAAAAAGATGCCCGAAAAAACTTTTTGCAAAAAATCTCAATATCTCGGAAACGGTGCGTTTTTCGACGATTTTGCTTTTGGTTAACGTTTTTACGAAAGATGCGCGTTGACATGACGCTTCGTTTGATGCAAGAGCCAAGCCGGTAGGATACATAGAAGTTAGGAAAAAGTGTCAAAAAGATGCCCGAAAAAACTTTTTGCAAAAAATCTCAAATATCTCGGAAACGGTGCGTTTTCGACGATTTTGCTTTTGCTTAACGTTTTTACGAAAGATGCGCGTTGACATGACGCTTCGTTTGATGCAAGAGCCAAGCCGGTAGGATACATAGAAGTTAGGAAAAAGTGTCAAAAAGATGCCCGAAAAAACTTTTTGCAAAAAATCTCAAATATCTCGGAAACGGTGCGTTTTTCGACGATTTTGCTTTTAATTAACGTTTTTACGAAAGATGCGCGTTGACATGACGCTTCGTTTGATGCAAGAGCCAAGCCGGTAGGATACATAGAAGTTAGGAAAAAGTGTCAAAAAGATGCCCGAAAAAACTTTTTGCAAAAAATCTCAAATATCTCGGAAACGGTGCGTTTTTCGACGATTTTGCTTTTGGTTAACGTTTTTACGAAAGATGCGCGTTGACATGACGCTTCGTTTGATGCAAGAGCCAAGCCGGTAGGATACATAGAAGTTAGGAAAAAGTGTCAAAAAGATGCCCGAAAAAACTTTTTGCAAAAAATCTCAAATATCTCGGAAACGGTGCGCTTTTCGACGATTTTGCTTTTCGTTAAGGTTTTACGAAAGATGCGCGTTGACATGACGCTTCGTTTGATGCAAAAGCCAAGCCGGTAGGACACATAGAAGTTAGGAAAAGGTGTCAAAAAGATGCCCGAAAAAACTTTTTGCAAAAAATCTCAAATATCTCGGAAACGGTGCGTTTTTCGACGATTTTGCTTTTCGTTAAGGTTTTTACGAAAGATGCGCGTTGACATGACGCTTCGTTTGATGCAAGAACCAAGCCGGTAGGACACATAGAAGTAAGGAAAAAGTGTCAAAAAGATGCCCGAAAAAACTTTTTGCAAAAAATCTCAAATATCTCGGAAACGGTGCGTTTTTCGACGATTTTGCTTTTCATTAAGGTTTTTACGAAAGATGCGCGTTGACATGACGCTTCGTTTGATGCAAGAGCCGAGCCGGTAGGATACATAGAAGTTAGGAAAAAGTGTCAAAAAGATGCCCGAAAAAACTTTTTGCAAAAAATCTCAAATATCTCGGAAACGGTGCGCTTTTCGACGATTTTGCTTTTCGTTAAGGTTTTACGAAAGATGCGCGTTGACATGACGCTTCGTTTGATGCAAAAGCCAAGCCGGTAGGACACATAGAAGTTAGGAAAAAGTGTCAAAAAGATGCCCGAACAAACTTTTTGCAAAAAATCTCAAATATCTCGGAAACGGTGCGTTTTTCGACGATTTTGCTTTTCATTGAGGTTTTTACGAAAGATGCGCGTTGACATGACGCTTCGTTTGATGCAAGAACCAAGCCGGTAGGACACATAGAAGTAAGGAAAAAGTGTCAAAAAGATGCCCGAAAAAACTTTTTGCAAAAAATCTCAAATATCTCGGAAACGGTGCGTTTTTCGACGATTTTGCTTTTCGTTAAGGTTTTACGAAAGATGCGCGTTGACATGACGCTTCGTTTGATGCAAAAGCCAAGCCGGTAGGACACATAGAAGTTAGGAAAAAGTGTCAAAAAGATGCCCGAACAAACTTTTTGCAAAAAATCTCAAATATCTCGGAAACGGTGCGTTTTTCGACGATTTTGCTTTTCATTGAGGTTTTTACGAAAGATGCGCGTTGACATGACGCTTCGTTTGATGCAAGAGCCAAGCCGGTAGGATACATAGAAGTTAGGAAAAAGTGTCAAAAAGATGCCCGAAAAAACTTTTTGCGAAAAATCTCAAATATCTCGGAAACGGTGCGTTTTTCGACGATTTTGCTTTTGATTGAGGTTTTTACGAAAGATGCGCGTTGACATGACGCTTCGTTTGATGCAAGAGCCAAGCCGGTTGGATACATAGAAGTTAGGAAAAAGTGTCAAAAAGATGCCCGAAAAAACTTTTTGCGAAAAATCTCAAATATCTCGGAAACGGTGCGTTTTTCGACGATTTTGCTTTTGGTTAACGTTTTTACGAAAGATGCGCGTTGACATGACGCTTCGTTTGATGCAAGAGCCAAGCCGATAGGACACATGGAAGTTAGGAAAAAGTGTCAAAAAGATGCCCGAAAAAACTTTTTGCAAAAAATCTCAAATATCTCGGAAACGGTGCGCTTTTCGACGATTTTGCTTTTCGTTAAGGTTTTACGAAAGATGCGCGTTGACATGACGCTTCGTTTGATGCAAGAGCCAAGCCGGTAGGACACATAGAAGTTAGGAAAAAGTGTCAAAAAGATGCCCGAAAAAACTTTTTGCAAAAAATCTCAAATATCTCGGAAACGGTGCGTTTTTCGACGATTTTGCTTTTCGTTAAGGTTTTTACGAAAGATGCGCGTTGACATGACGCTTCGTTTGATGCAAGAACCAAGCCGGTAGGACACATAGAAGTAAGGAAAAAGTGTCAAAAAGATGCCCGAAAAAACTTTTTGCAAAAAATCTCAAATATCTCGGAAACGGTGCGTTTTTCGACGATTTTGCTTTTGATTAACGTTTTTACGAAAGATGCGCGTTGACATGACGCTTCGTTTGATGCGAGAGCCAAGCCGGTAGGATACATAGAAGTTAGGAAAAAGTGTCAAAAAGATGGCCGAAAAAACTTTTTGCAAAAAGTCTCAAATATCTCGGAAACGGTGCGTTTTTCGACGATTTTGCTTTTCATTAAGGTTTTTACGAAAGATGCGCGTTGACATGACGCTTCGTTTGATGCAAGAGCCAAGCCGGTAGGATACATAGAAGTTAGGAAAAAGTGTCAAAAAGATGCCCGAAAAAACTTTTTGCAAAAAATCTCAAATATCTCGGAAACGGTGCGTTTTTCGACGATTTTGCTTTTGGTTAACGTTTTTACGAAAGATGCGCGTTGACATGACGCTTCGTTTGATGCAAGAGCCAAGCCGGTAGGATACATAGAAGTTAGGAAAAAGTGTCAAAAAGATGCCCGAAAAAACTTTTTGCAAAAAATCTCAAATATCTCGGAAACGGTGCGTTTTTCGACGATTTTGCTTTTGATTGAGGTTTTTACGAAAGATGCGCGTTGACATGACGCTTCGTTTGATGCAAGAGCCAAGCCGGTTGGATACATAGAAGTTAGGAAAAAGTGTCAAAAAGATGCCCGAAAAAACTTTTTGCAAAAAATCTCAAATATCTCGGAAACGGTGCGCTTTTCGACGATTTTGCTTTTCGTTAAGGTTTTACGAAAGATGCGCGTTGACATGACGCTTCGTTTGATGCAAGAACCAAGCCGGTAGGACACATAGAAGTTAGGAAAAAGTGTCAAAAAGATGCCCGAACAAACTTTTTGCAAAAAATCTCAAATATCTCGGAAACGGTGCGTTTTTCGACGATTTTGCTTTTGGTTAAGGTTTTTACGAAAGATGCGCGTTGACATGACGCTTCGTTTGATGCAGGAACCAAGCCGGTAGGACACATAGAAGTTAGGAAAAAGTGTCAAAAAGATGCCCGAACAAACTTTTTGCAAAAAATCTCAAATATCTCGGAAACGGTGCGTTTTTCGACGATTTTGCTTTTGCTTGAGGTTTTTACGAAAGATGCGCGTTGACATGACGCTTCGTTTGATGCAGGAACCAAGCCGGTAGGACACATAGAAGTTAGGAAAAAGTGTCAAAAAGATGCCCGAACAAACTTTTTGCAAAAAATCTCAAATATCTCGGAAACGGTGCGTTTTTCGACGATTTTGCTTTTGGTTAAGGTTTTTACGAAAGATGCGCGTTGACATGACGCTTCGTTTGATGCAGGAACCAAGCCGGTAGGACACATAGAAGTTAGGAAAAAGTGTCAAAAAGATGCCCGAACAAACTTTTTGCAAAAAATCTCAAATATCTCGGAAACGGTGCGTTTTTCGACGATTTTGCTTTTGGCTGAGGTTTTTACGAAAGATGCGCGTTGACATAACGCTTCGTTTGATGCAAGAGCCAAGCCGGTAGGACACATAGAAGTTAGGAAAAAGTGTCAAAAAGATGCCCGAAAAAACTTTTTGCAAAAAATCTCAAATATCTCGGAAACGGTGCGTTTTTCGACGATTTTGCTTTTGCTTAAGGTTTTTAGGAAAGATGCGCGTTGACATGACGCTTCGTTTGATGCAAGAGCCAAGCCGGTAGGATACATAGAAGTTAGGAAAAAGTGTCAAAAAGATGCCCGAAAAAACTTTTTGCAAAAAATCTTAAATATCTCGGAAACGGTGCGTTTTTCGACGATTTTGCTTTTGATTTACGTTTTTACGAAAGATGCGCGTTGACATGACGCTTCGTTTGATGCAAGAGCCAAGCCGGTAGGATACATAGAAGTTAGGAAAAAGTGTCAAAAAGATGCCCGAAAAAACTTTTTGCAAAAAATCTCAAATATCTCGGAAACGGTGCGTTTTTCGACGATTTTGCTTTTAGTTGAGGTTTTTACGAAAGATGCGCGTTGACATGACGCTTCGTTTGATGCAAGAGCCAAGCCGGTAGGACACATAGAAGTTAGGAAAAAGTGTCAAAAAGATGCCCGAAAAAACTTTTTGCAAAAAATCTCAAATATCTCGGAAACGGTGCGTTTTTCGACGATTTTGCTTTTGTTTAAGGTTTTTACGAAAGATGCGCGTTGACATGACGCTTCGTTTGATGCAAGAGCCAAGCCGGTAGGATACATAGAAGTTAGGAAAAAGTGTCAAAAAGATGCCCGAAAAAACTTTTTGCAAAAAATCTCAAATATCTCGGAAACGGTGCGTTTTTCGACGATTTTGCTTTTAATTAACGTTTTTACGAAAGATGCGCGTTGACATGACGCTTCGTTTGATGCAAGAGCCAAGCCGGTAGGATACATAGAAGTTAGGAAAAAGTGTCAAAAAGATGCCCGAAAAAACTTTTTGCAAAAAATCTCAAATATCTCGGAAACGGTGCGTTTTTCGACGATTTTGCTTTTGGTTAACGTTTTTACGAAAGATGCGCGTTGACATGACGCTTCGTTTGATGCAAGAGCCAAGCCGGTAGGACACATAGAAGTTAGGAAAAAGTGTCAAAAAGATGCCCGAAAAAACTTTTTGCAAAAAATCTCAAATATCTCGGAAACGGTGCGTTTTTCGACGATTTTGCTTTTGATTGAGGTTTTTACGAAAGATGCGCGTTGACATGACGCTTCGTTTGATGCAAGAGCCAAGCCGGTAGGATACATAGAAGTTAGGAAAAAGTGTCAAAAAGATGCCCGAAAAAACTTTTTGCGAAAAATCTCAAATATCTCGGAAACGGTGCGTTTTTCGACGATTTTGCTTTTGATTAACGTTTTTACGAAAGATGCGCGTTGACATGACGCTTCGTTTGATGCAAGAGCCAAGCCGGTAGGATACATAGAAGTTAGGAAAAAGTGTCAAAAAGATGCCCGAAAAAACTTTTTGCAAAAAATCTCAAATATCTCGGAAACGGTGCGTTTTTCGACGATTTTGCTTTTGATTAACGTTTTTACGAAAGATGCGCGTTGACATGACGCTTCGTTTGATGCAAGAGCCAAGCCGGTAGGATACATAGAAGTTAGGAAAAAGTGTCAAAAAGATGCCCGAAAAAACTTTTTGCAAAAAATCTCAAATATCTCGGAAACGGTGCGCTTTTCGACGATTTTGCTTTTCGTTAAGGTTTTACGAAAGATGCGCGTTGACATGACGCTTCGTTTGATGCAAAAGCCAAGCCGGTAGGACACATAGAAGTTAGGAAAAAGTGTCAAAAAGATGCCCGAAAAAACTTTTTGCAAAAAATCTCAAATATCTCGGAAACGGTGCGTTTTTCGACGATTTTGCTTTTGGTTAAGGTTTTTACGAAAGATGCGCGTTGACATGACGCTTCGTTTGATGCAAGAACCAAGCCGGTAGGACACATAGAAGTAAGGAAAAAGTGTCAAAAAGATGCCCGAAAAAACTTTTTGCAAAAAATCTCAAATATCTCGGAAACGGTGCGTTTTTCGACGATTTTGCTTTTGGTTAACGTTTTTACGAAAGATGCGCGTTGACATGACGCTTCGTTTGATGCGAGAGCCAAGCCGGTAGGATACATAGAAGTTAGGAAAAAGTGTCAAAAAGATGGCCGAAAAAACTTTTTGCAAAAAATCTCAAATATCTCGGAAACGGTGCGTTTTTCGACGATTTTGCTTTTCATTAAGGTTTTTGCGAAAGATGCGCGTTGACATGACGCTTCGTTTGATGCAAGAGCCAAGCCGGTAGGATACATAGAAGTTAGGAAAAAGTGTCAAAAAGATGCCCGAAAAAACTTTTTGCAAAAAATCTCAAATATCTCGGAAACGGTGCGTTTTTCGACGATTTTGCTTTTGGTTAAGGTTTTTACGAAAGATGCGCGTTGACATGATGCTTCGTTTGATGCAAGAGCCAAGCCGGTAGGATACATAGAAGTTAGGAAAAAGTGTCAAAAAGATGGCCGAAAAAACTTTTTGCAAAAAATCTCAAATATCTCGGAAACGGTGCGTTTTTCGACGATTTTGCTTTTGGTTAAGGTTTTTACGAAAGATGCGCGTTGACATGACGCTTCGTTTGATGCAAGAGCCAAGCCGGTAGGATACATAGAAGTTAGGAAAAAGTGTCAAAAAGATGCCCGAAAAAACTTTTTGCAAAAAATCTCAAATATCTCGGAAACGGTGCGTTTTTCGACGATTTTGCTTTTGGTTAACGTTTTTACGAAAGATGCGCGTTGACATGACGCTTCGTTTGATGCAAGAGCCAAGCCGGTAGGATACATAGAAGTTAGGAAAAAGTGTCAAAAAGATGCCCGAAAAAACTTTTTGCAAAAAATCTCAAATATCTCGGAAACGGTGCGTTTTTCGACGATTTTGCTTTTGCTTAACGTTTTTACGAAAGATGCGCGTTGACATGACGCTTCGTTTGATGCAAGAGCCAAGCCGGTAGGATACATAGAAGTTAGGAAAAAGTGTCAAAAAGATGCCCGAAAAAACTTTTTGCAAAAAATCTCAAATATCTCGGAAACGGTGCGTTTTTCGACGATTTTGCTTTTAATTAACGTTTTTACGAAAGATGCGCGTTGACATGACGCTTCGTTTGATGCAAGAGCCAAGCCGGTAGGATACATAGAAGTTAGGAAAAAGTGTCAAAAAGATGCCCGAAAAAACTTTTTGCAAAAAATCTCAAATATCTCGGAAACGGTGCGTTTCTTCGTTTGATGCAAGAGCCAAGCCGGTAGGACACATAGAAGTTAGGAAAAAGTGTCAAAAAGATGCCCGAAAAAACTTTTTGCAAAAAATCTCAAATATCTCGGAAACGGTGCGTTTTTCGACGATTTTGCTTTTCATTGAGGTTTTTACGAAAGATGCGCGTTGACATGACGCTTCGTTTGATGCAAGAGCCAAGCCGGTAGGATACATAGAAGTTAGGAAAAAGTGTCAAAAAGATGCCCGAAAAAACTTTTTGCGAAAAATCTCAAATATCTCGGAAACGGTGCGTTTTTCGACGATTTTGCTTTTGATTAACGTTTTTACGAAAGATGCGCGTTGACATGACGCTTCGTTTGATGCAAGAGCCAAGCCGGTAGGATACATAGAAGTTAGGAAAAAGTGTCAAAAAGATGCCCGAAAAAACTTTTTGCAAAAAATCTCAAATATCTCGGAAACGGTGCGTTTTCGACGATTTTGCTTTTGGCTGAGGTTTTTACGAAAGATGCGCGTTGACATGACGCTTCGTTTGATGCAAGAGCCAAGCCGGTAGGATACATAGAAGTTAGGAAAAAGTGTCAAAAAGATGCCCGAAAAAACTTTTGCAAAAAATCTCAAATATCTCGGAAACGGTGCGTTTTTCGACGATTTTGCTTTTGATTAACGTTTTTACGAAAGATGCGCGTTGACATGACGCTTCGTTTGATGCAAGAGCCAAGCCGGTAGGATACATAGAAGTTAGGAAAAAGTGTCAAAAAGATGCCCGAAAAAACTTTTTGCAAAAAATCTCAAATATCTCGGAAACGGTGCGCTTTCGACGATTTTGCTTTTCGTTAAGGTTTTACGAAAGATGCGCGTTGACATGACGCTTCGTTTGATGCAAAAGCCAAACCGGTAGGACACATAGAAGTTAGGAAAAAGTGTCAAAAAGATGCCCGAAAAAACTTTTTGCAAAAAATCTCAAATATCTCGGAAACGGTGCGTTTTTCGACGATTTTGCTTTTGGTTAAGGTTTTTACGAAAGATGCGCGTTGACATGACGCTTCGTTTGATGCAAGAACCAAGCCGGTAGGACACATAGAAGTTAGGAAAAAGTGTCAAAAAGATGCCCGAAAAAACTTTTTGCAAAAAATCTCAAATATCTCGGAAACGGTGCGTTTTTCGACGATTTTGCTTTTGGTTAACGTTTTTACGAAAGATGCGCGTTGACATGACGCTTCGTTTGATGCGAGAGCCAAGCCGGTAGGATACATAGAAGTTAGGAAAAAGTGTCAAAAAGATGGCCGAAAAAACTTTTTGCAAAAAATCTCAAATATCTCGGAAACGGTGCGTTTTTCGACGATTTTGCTTTTCATTAAGGTTTTTGCGAAAGATGCGCGTTGACATGACGCTTCGTTTGATGCAAGAGCCAAGCCGGTAGGATACATAGAAGTTAGGAAAAAGTGTCAAAAAGATGCCCGAAAAAACTTTTTGCAAAAAATCTCAAATATCTCGGAAACGGTGCGTTTTTCGACGATTTTGCTTTTGGTTAACGTTTTTACGAAAGATGCGCGTTGACATGACGCTTCGTTTGATGCAAGAGCCAAGCCGGTAGGATACATAGAAGTTAGGAAAAAGTGTCAAAAAGATGGCCGAAAAAACTTTTTGCAAAAAATCTCAAATATCTCGGAAACGGTGCGTTTTTCGACGATTTTGCTTTTGGTTAAGGTTTTTACGAAAGATGCGCGTTGACATGACGCTTCGTTTGATGCAAGAGCCAAGCCGGTAGGATACATAGAAGTTAGGAAAAAGTGTCAAAAAGATGCCCGAAAAAACTTTTTGCAAAAAATCTCAAATATCTCGGAAACGGTGCGTTTTTCGACGATTTTGCTTTTGGTTAACGTTTTTAACGAAAGATGCGCGTTGACATGACGCTTCGTTTGATGCAAGAGCCAAGCCGGTAGGATACATAGAAGTTAGGAAAAAGTGTCAAAAAGATGCCCGAAAAAACTTTTTGCAAAAAATCTCAAATATCTCGGAAACGGTGCGTTTTTCGACGATTTTGCTTTTGCTTAACGTTTTTACGAAAGATGCGCGTTGACATGACGCTTCGTTTGATGCAAGAGCCAAGCCGGTAGGATACATAGAAGTTAGGAAAAAGTGTCAAAAAGATGCCCGAAAAAAACTTTTTGCAAAAAATCTCAAATATCTCGGAAACGGTGCGTTTTTCGACGATTTTGCTTTTAATTAACGTTTTTACGAAAGATGCGCGTTGACATGACGCTTCGTTTGATGCAAGAGCCAAGCCGGTAGGATACATAGAAGTTAGGAAAAAGTGTCAAAAAGATGCCCGAAAAAACTTTTTGCAAAAAATCTCAAATATCTCCTAACATAGAAGTTAGGAAAAAGTGTCAAAAAGATGCCCGAAAAAACTTTTTGCAAAAAATCTCAAATATCTCGGAAACGGTGCGTTTTTCGACGATTTTGCTTTTCATTGAGGTTTTTACGAAGGATGCGCGTTGACATGACGCTTCGTTTGATGCAAGAGCCAAGCCGGTAGGATACATAGAAGTTAGGAAAAAGTGTCAAAAAGATGCCCGAAAAAACTTTTTGCGAAAAATCTCAAATATCTCGGAAACGGTGCGTTTTTCGACGATTTTGCTTTTGATTAACGTTTTTACGAAAGATGCGCGTTGACATGACGCTTCGTTTGATGCAAGAGCCAAGCCGGTAGGATACATAGAAGTTAGGAAAAAGTGTCAAAAGATGCCCGAAAAAACTTTTTGCAAAAAATCTCAAATATCTCGGAAACGGTGCGTTTTTCGACGATTTTGCTTTTGGTTAACGTTTTTACGAAAGATGCGCGTTGACATGACGCTTCGTTTGATGCAAGAGCCGAGCCGGTAGGATACATAGAAGTTAGGAAAAAGTGTCAAAAAGATGCCCGAAAAAACTTTTTGCAAAAAATCTCAAATATCTCGGAAACGGTGCGCTTTTCGACGATTTTGCTTTTCGTTAAGGTTTTACGAAAGATGCGCGTTGACATGACGCTTCGTTTGATGCAAGAGCCAAGCCGGTAGGACACATAGAAGTTAGGAAAAAGTGTCAAAAAGATGCCCGAAAAACTTTTTGCAAAAAATCTCAAATATCTCGGAAACGGTGCGTTTTTCGACGATTTTGCTTTTCGTTAAGGTTTTTACGAAAGATGCGCGTTGACATGACGCTTCGTTTGATGCAAGAACCAAGCCGGTAGGACACATAGAAGTAAGGAAAAAGTGTCAAAAAGATGCCCGAAAAAACTTTTTGCAAAAAATCTCAAATATCTCGGAAACGGTGCGTTTTTCGACGATTTTGCTTTTCGTTAAGGTTTTTACGAAAGATGCGCGTTGACATGACGCTTCGTTTGATGCAAGAGCCAAGCCGGTAGGACACATAGAAGTTAGGAAAAAGTGTCAAAAAGATGCCCGAAAAAACTTTTTGCAAAAAATCTCAAATATCTCGGAAACGGTGCGTTTTTCGACGATTTTGCTTTTGGTTAACGTTTTTACGAAAGATGCGCGTTGACATGACGCTTCGTTTGATGCAAGAGCCAAGCCGGTAGGACACATAGAAGTTAGGAAAAAGTGTCAAAAAGATGCCCGAAAAAACTTTTTGCAAAAAATTTTGCTTTTAATTAACGTTTTTACGAAAGATGCGCGTTGACATGACGCTTCGTTTGATGCAAGAGCCAAGCCGGTAGGATACATAGAAGTTAGGAAAAAGTGTCAAAAAGGTGCCCGAAAAAACTTTTTGCAAAAAATCTCAAATATCTCGGAAACGGTGCGTTTTTCGACGATTTTGCTTTTGGTTAACGTTTTTACGAAAGATGCGCGTTGACATGACGCTTCGTTTGATGCAAGAGCCAAGCCGGTAGGACACATAGAAGTTAGGAAAAAGTGTCAAAAAGATGCCCGAAAAAACTTTTTGCAAAAAATCTCAAATATCTCGGAAACGGTGCGTTTTCGACGATTTTGCTTTTGGTTAACGTTTTTACGAAAGATGCGCGTTGACATGACGCTTCGTTTGATGCAAGAGCCAAGCCGGTAGGACACATAGAAGTTAGGAAAAAGTGTCAAAAAGATGCCCGAAAAAACTTTTTGCAAAAAATCTCAAATATCTCGGAAACGGTGCGTTTTTCGACGATTTTGCTTTTGATTGAGGTTTTTACGAAAGATGCGCGTTGACATGACGCTTCGTTTGATGCAAGAGCCAAGCCGGTTGGATACATAGAAGTTAGGAAAAAGTGTCAAAAAGATGCCCGAAAAAACTTTTTGCGAAAAATCTCAAATATCTCGGAAACGGTGCGTTTTTCGACGATTTTGCTTTTGGTTAACGTTTTTACGAAAGATGCGCGTTGACATGACGCTTCGTTTGATGCAAGAGCCAAGCCGATAGGATACATAGAAGTTAGGAAAAAGTGTCAAAAAGATGCCCGAAAAAACTTTTTGCAAAAAATCTCAAATATCTCGGAAACGGTGCGCTTTTCGACGATTTTGCTTTTCGTTAAGGTTTTACGAAAGATGCGCGTTGACATGACGCTTCGTTTGATGCAAGAGCCAAGCCGGTAGGACACATAGAAGTTAGGAAAAAGTGTCAAAAAGATGCCCGAAAAAACTTTTTGCAAAAAATCTCAAATATCTCGGAAACGGTGCGTTTTTCGACGATTTTGCTTTTCGTTAAGGTTTTTACGAAAGATGCGCGTTGACATGACGCTTCGTTTGATGCAAGAACCAAGCCGGTAGGACACATAGAAGTTAGGAAAAAGTGTCAAAAAGATGCCCGAAAAAACTTTTTTGCAAAAAATCTCAAATATCTCGGAAACGGTGCGTTTTTCGACGATTTTGCTTTTGATTAACGTTTTTACGAAAGATGCGCGTTGACATGACGCTTCGTTTGATGCAAGAGCCAAGCCGGTAGGATACATAGAAGTTAGGAAAAAGTGTCAAAAAGATGGCCGAAAAAACTTTTTGCAAAAAGTCTCAAATATCTCGGAAACGGTGCGTTTTTCGACGATTTTGCTTTTCATTAAGGTTTTTACGAAAGATGCGCGTTGACATGACGCTTCGTTTGATGCAAGAGCCAAGCCGGTAGGATACATAGAAGTTAGGAAAAAGTGTCAAAAAGATGCCCGAAAAAACTTTTTGCAAAAAATCTCAAATATCTCGGAAACGGTGCGTTTTTCGACGATTTTGCTTTTGGTTAACGTTTTTACGAAAGATGCGCGTTGACATGACGCTTCGTTTGATGCAAGAGCCAAGCCGGTAGGATACATAGAAGTTAGGAAAAAGTGTCAAAAAGATGGCCGAAAAAACTTTTTGCAAAAAATCTCAAATATCTCGGAAACGGTGCGTTTTTCGACGATTTTGCTTTTGGTTAAGGTTTTTACGAAAGATGCGCGTTGACATGACGCTTCGTTTGATGCAAGAGCCAAGCCGGTAGGATACATAGAAGTTAGGAAAAAGTGTCAAAAAGATGCCCGAAAAAACTTTTGCAAAAAATCTCAAATATCTCGGAAACGGTGCGTTTTTCGACGATTTTGCTTTTGCTTAACGTTTTTACGAAAGATGCGCGTTGACATGACGCTTCGTTTGATGCAAGAGCCAAGCCGGTAGGACACATAGAAGTTAGGAAAAAGTGTCAAAAAGATGCCCGAAAAAACTTTTTGCAAAAAATCTCAAATATCTCGGAAACGGTGCGTTTTTCGACGATTTTGCTTTTGGTTAAGGTTTTTACGAAAGATGCGCGTTGACATGACGCTTCGTTTGATGCAAGAGCCAAGCCGGTAGGATACATAGAAGTTAGGAAAAAGTGTCAAAAAGATGCCCGAAAAAACTTTTTGCAAAAAATCTCAAATATCTCGGAAACGGTGCGTTTTTCGACGATTTTGCTTTTGGTTAACGTTTTTACGAAAGATGCGCGTTGACATGACGCTTCGTTTGATGCAAGAGCCAAGCCGGTAGGATACATAGAAGTTAGGAAAAAGTGTCCAAAAAGATGCCCGAAAAAAACTTTTTGCAAAAAATCTCAAATATCTCGGAAACGGTGAGTTTTTCGACGATTTTGCTTTTAGTTAACGTTTTTACGAAAGATGCGCGTTGACATGACGCTTCGTTTGATGCAAGAGCCAAGCCGGTAGGACACATAGAAGTTAGGAAAAAGTGTCAAAAAGATGCCCGAAAAAACTTTTTGCAAAAAATCTCAAATATCTCGGAAACGGTGCGTTTTTCGACGATTTTGCTTTTGGTTAACGTTTTTACGAAAGATGCGCGTTGACATGACGCTTCGTTTGATGCAAGAGCCAAGCCGGTAGGATACATAGAAGTTAGGAAAAAGTGTCAAAAAGATGCCCGAAAAAACTTTTTGCAAAAAATCTCAAATATCTCGGAAACGGTGCGCTTTTCGACGATTTTTGCTTTTCGTTAAGGTTTTACGAAAGATGCGCGTTGACATGACGCTTCGTTTGATGCAAGAGCCAAGCCGGTAGGACACATAGAAGTTAGGAAAAAGTGTCAAAAAGATGCCCGAAAAAACTTTTTGCAAAAAAATCTCAAATATCTCGGAAACGGTGCGTTTTTCGACGATTTTGCTTTTGGTTAACGTTTTTACGAAAGATGCGCGTTGACATGACGCTTCGTTTGATGCAAGAGCCAAGCCGGTAGGACACATAGAAGTTAGGAAAAAGTGTCAAAAAGATGCCCGAAAAAAACTTTTTGCAAAAAATCTCAAATATCTCGGAAACGGTGCGTTTTTCGACGATTTTGCTTTCGGTTAACGTTTTTACGAAAGATGCGCGTTGACATGACGCTTCGTTTGATGCAAGAGCCAAGCCGGTAGGATACATAGAAGTTAGGAAAAAGTGTCAAAAAGATGCCCGAAAAAACTTTTTGCAAAAAATCTCAAATATCTCGGAAACGGTGCGTTTTTCGACGATTTTGCTTTTCGTTAAGGTTTTACGAAAGATGCGCGTTGACATGACGCTTCGTTTGATGCAAGAGCCAAGCCGGTAGGACACATAGAAGTTAGGAAAAAGTGTCAAAAAGATGCCCGAAAAAACTTTTTGCAAAAAATCTCAAATATCTCGGAAACGGTGCGTTTTTCGACGATTTTGCTTTTCGTTAAGGTTTTTACGAAAGATGCGCGTTGACATGACGCTTCGTTTGATGCAAGAACCAAGCCGGTAGGACACATAGAAGTAAGGAAAAAGTGTCAAAAAGATGCCCGAAAAAACTTTTGCAAAAAATCTCAAATATCTCGGAAACGGTGCGTTTTTCGACGATTTTGCTTTTGGTTAACGTTTTTACGAAAGATGCGCGTTGACATGACGCTTCGTTTGATGCAAGAGCCAAGCCGGTAGGATACATAGAAGTTAGGAAAAAGTGTCAAAAAGATGGCCGAAAAAACTTTTTGCAAAAAAATCTCAAATATCTCGGAAACGGTGCGTTTTTCGACGATTTTGCTTTTCGTTAAGGTTTTTACGAAAGATGCGCGTTGACATGACGCTTCGTTTGATGCAAGAGCCAAGCCGGTAGGATACATAGAAGTTAGGAAAAAGTGTCAAAAAGATGCCCGAAAAAACTTTTTGCAAAAAATCTCAAATATCTCGGAAACGGTGCGTTTTTCGACGATTTTGCTTTTGGTTAACGTTTTTACGAAAGATGCGCGTTGACATGACGCTTCGTTTGATGCAAGAGCCAAGCCGGTAGGATACATAGAAGTTAGGAAAAAGTGTCAAAAAGATGGCCGAAAAAACTTTTTGCAAAAAATCTCAAATATCTCGGAAACGGTGCGTTTTTCGACGATTTTGCTTTTCATTAAGGTTTTTACGAAAGATGCGCGTTGACATGACGCTTCGTTTGATGCAAGAGCCAAGCCGGTAGGATACATAGAAGTTAGGAAAAAGTGTCAAAAAGATGCCCGAAAAAACTTTTTGCAAAAAATCTCAAATATCTCGGAAACGGTGCGTTTTTCGACGATTTTGCTTTTGGTTAACGTTTTTACGAAAGATGCGCGTTGACATGACGCTTCGTTTGATGCAAGAGCCAAGCCGGTAGGATACATAGAAGTTAGGAAAAAGTGTCAAAAAGATGCCCGAAAAAACTTTTTGCAAAAAATCTCAAATATCTCGGAAACGGTGCGTTTTTCGACGATTTTGCTTTTGCTTAAGGTTTTTACGAAAGATGCGCGTTGACATGACGCTTCGTTTGATGCCGAGAGCCAAGCCGGTAGGACACATAGAAGTTAGGAAAAAGTGTCAAAAAGATGCCCGAAAAAACTTTTTGCAAAAAATCTCAAATATCTCGGAAACGGTGCGTTTTTCGACGATTTTGCTTTTAGTTGAGGTTTTTACGAAAGATGCGCGTTGACATGACGCTTCGTTTGATGCAAGAGCCAAGCCGGTAGGACACATAGAAGTTAGGAAAAAGTGTCAAAAAGATGCCCGAAAAAACTTTTTGCAAAAAATCTCAAATATCTCGGAAACGGTGCGTTTTTCGACGATTTTGCTTTTGTTTGAGGTTTTTACGAAAGATGCGCGTTGACATGACGCTTCGTTTGATGCAAGAGCCAAGCCGGTAGGATACATAGAAGTTAGGAAAAAGTGTCAAAAAGATGCCCGAAAAAACTTTTTGCAAAAAATCTCAAATATCTCGGAAACGGTGCGTTTTTCGACGATTTTGCTTTTAATTAACGTTTTTACGAAAGATGCGCGTTGACATGACGCTTCGTTTGATGCAAGAGCCAAGCCGGTAGGATACATAGAAGTTAGGAAAAAGTGTCAAAAAGATGCCCGAAAAAACTTTTTGCAAAAAATCTCAAATATCTCGGAAACGGTGCGTTTTTCGACGATTTTGCTTTTGATTAACGTTTTTACGAAAGATGCGCGTTGACATGACGCTTCGTTTGATGCAAGAGCCAAGCCGGTAGGACACATAGAAGTTAGGAAAAAGTGTCAAAAAGATGCCCGAAAAAACTTTTTGCAAAAAATCTCAAATATCTCGGAAACGGTGCGTTTTTCGACGATTTTGCTTTTGATTGAGGTTTTTACGAAAGATGCGCGTTGACATGACGCTTCGTTTGATGCAAGAGCCAAGCCGGTAGGATACATAGAAGTTAGGAAAAAGTGTCAAAAAGATGCCCGAAAAAACTTTTTGCAAAAAATCTCAAATATCTCGGAAACGGTGCGTTTTTCGACGATTTTGCTTTCGGTTAACGTTTTTACGAAAGATGCGCGTTGACATGACGCTTCGTTTGATGCAAGAGCCAAGCCGGTAGGACACATAGAAGTTAGGAAAAAGTGTCAAAAAGATGCCCGAAAAAACTTTTTGCAAAAAATCTCAAATATCTCGGAAACGGTGCGTTTTTCGACGATTTTGCTTTTAGTTGAGGTTTTTACGAAAGATGCGCGTTGACATGACGCTTCGTTTGATGCAAGAGCCAAGCCGGTAGGACACATAGAAGTTAGGAAAAAGTGTCAAAAAGATGCCCGAAAAAACTTTTTGCAAAAAATCTCAAATATCTCGGAAACGGTGCGTTTTTCGACGATTTTGCTTTTGTTTAAGGTTTTTACGAAAGATGCGCGTTGACATGACGCTTCGTTTGATGCAAGAGCCAAGCCGGTAGGATACATAGAAGTTAGGAAAAAGTGTCAAAAAGATGCCCGAAAAAACTTTTTGCAAAAAATCTCAAATATCTCGGAAACGGTGCGTTTTTCGACGATTTTGCTTTTAATTAACGTTTTTACGAAAGATGCGCGTTGACATGACGCTTCGTTTGATGCAAGAGCCAAGCCGGTAGGATACATAGAAGTTAGGAAAAAGTGTCAAAAAGATGCCCGAAAAAACTTTTTGCAAAAAATCTCAAATATCTCGGAAACGGTGCGTTTTTCGACGATTTTGCTTTTGGTTAACGTTTTTACGAAAGATGCGCGTTGACATGACGCTTCGTTTGATGCAAGAGCCAAGCCGGTAGGACACATAGAAGTTAGGAAAAAGTGTCAAAAAGATGCCCGAAAAAACTTTTTGCAAAAAATCTCAAATATCTCGGAAACGGTGCGTTTTTCGACGATTTTGCTTTTGATGAAAGATGCGCGTTGACATGACGCTTCGTTTGATGCAAGAGCCAAGCCGGTAGGATACATAGAAGTTAGGAAAAAGTGTCAAAAAGATGCCCGAAAAAACTTTTTGCGAAAAATCTCAAATATCTCGGAAACGGTGCGTTTTTCGACGATTTTGCTTTTGGTTAACGTTTTTACGAAAGATGCGCGTTGACATGACGCTTCGTTTGATGCAAGAGCCAAGCCGGTAGGATACATAGAAGTTAGGAAAAAGTGTCAAAAAGATGCCCGAAAAAACTTTTTGCAAAAAATCTCAAATATCTCGGAAACGGTGCGTTTTTCGACGATTTTGCTTTTGGTTAACGTTTTTACGAAAGATGCGCGTTGACATGACGCTTCGTTTGATGCAAGAGCCAAGCCGGTAGGATACATAGAAGTTAGGAAAAAGTGTCAAAAAGATGGCCGAAAAAACTTTTTGCAAAAAATCTCAAATATCTCGGAAACGGTGCGTTTTTCGACGATTTTCCTTTTCATTAAGGTTTTTACGAAAGATGCGCGTTGACATGACGCTTCGTTTGATGCAAGAGCCAAGCCGGTAGGACACATAGAAGTTAGGAAAAAGTGTCAAAAAGATGCCCGAAAAAACTTTTTGCAAAAAATCTCAAATATCTCGGAAACGGTGCGTTTTTCGACGATTTTGCTTTTAGTTAACATTTTTACGAAAGATGCGCGTTGACATGACGCTTCGTTTGATGCAAGAGCCAAGCCGGTAGGACACATAGAAGTTAGGAAAAAGTGTCAAAAAGATGCCCGAAAAAACTTTTTGCAAAAAATCTCAAATATCTCGGAAACGGTGCGTTTTTCGACGATTTTGCTTTTGGTTAACGTTTTTACGAAAGATGCGCGTTGACATGACGCTTCGTTTGATGCAAGAGCCAAGCCGGTAGGACACATAGAAGTTAGGAAAAAGTGTCAAAAAGATGCCCGAAAAAACTTTTTGCAAAAAATCTCAAATATCTCGGAAACGGTGCGTTTTTCGACGATTTTGCTTTTAATTGAGGTTTTTACGAAAGATGCGCGTTGACATGACGCTTCGTTTGATGCAAGAGCCAAGCCGGTAGGACACATAGAAGTTAGGAAAAAGTGTCAAAAAGATGCCCGAAAAAACTTTTTGCAAAAAATCTCAAATATCTCGGAAACGGTGCGTTTTTCGACGATTTTGCTTTTGGTTAACGTTTTTACGAAAGATGCGCGTTGACATGACGCTTCGTTTGATGCAAGAGCCAAGCCGGTAGGACACATAGAAGTTAGGAAAAAGTGTCAAAAAGATGCCCGAAAAAACTTTTTGCAAAAAATCGCAAATATCTCGGAAACGGTGCGTTTTTCGACGATTTTGCTTTTGGTTAACGTTTTTACGAAAGATGCGCGTTGACATGACGCTTCGTTTGATGCAAGAGCCAAGCCGGTAGGATACATAGAAGTTAGGAAAAAGTGTCAAAAAGATGGCCGAAAAAACTTTTTGCAAAAAATCTCAAATATCTCGGAAACGGTGCGTTTTTCGACGATTTTGCTTTTCGTTAAGGTTTTTACGAAAGATGCGCGTTGACATGACGCTTCGTTTGATGCAAGAGCCAAGCCGGTAGGATACATAGAAGTTAGGAAAAAGTGTCAAAAAGATGCCCGAAAAAACTTTTTGCAAAAAATCTCAAATATCTCGGAAACGGTGCGTTTTTCGACGATTTTGCTTTTGGTTAACGTTTTTACGAAAGATGCGCGTTGACATGACGCTTCGTTTGACGCAAGAGCCAAGCCGGTAGGACACATAGAAGTTAGGAAAAAGTGTCAAAAAGATGGCCGAAAAAACTTTTTGCAAAAAATCTCAAATATCTCGGAAACGGTGCGTTTTTTCGACGATTTTGCTTTTGGTTAACGTTTTTACGAAAGATGCGCGTTGACATGACGCTTCGTTTGATGCAAGAGCCAAGCCGGTAGGATACATAGAAGTTAGGAAAAAGTGTCAAAAAGATGCCCGAAAAAAAAAAACTTTTTGCAAAAAATCTCAAATATCTCGGAAACGGTGCGTTTTTCGACGATTTTGCTTTTCGTTAAGGCTTTTACGAAAGATGCGCGTTGACATGACGCTTGGTTTGATGCAAGAGCCAAGCCGGTAGGACACATAGAAGTTAGGAAAAAGTGTCAAAAAGATGGCCGAAAAAACTTTTTGCAAAAAATCTCAAATATCTCGGAAACGGTGCGTTTTTCGACGATTTTGCTCTTCGTTAGGGTTTTTACGAAAGATGCGCGTTGACATGACCCTTCGTTTGATGCAAGAGCCAAGCCGGTAGGACACATAGAAGTTAGGAAAAAGTGTCAAAAAGATGGCCGAAAAAACTTTTTGCAAAAAATCTCAAATATCTCGGAAACGGTGCGTTTTTCGACGATTTTGCTTTTGGTTAACGTTTTTACGAAAGATGCGCGTTGACATGACGCTTCGTTTGATGCAAGAGCCAAGCCGGTAGGATACATAGAAGTTAGGAAAAAGTGTCAAAAAGATGCCCGAAAAAACTTTTTGCAAAAAATCTCAAATATCTCGGAAACGGTGCGTTTTTCGACGATTTTGCTTTTCGTTAAGGCTTTTACGAAAGATGCGCGTTGACATGACGCTTGGTTTGATGCAAGAGCCAAGCCGGTAGGACACATAGAAGTTAGGAAAAAGTGTCAAAAAGATGGCCGAAAAAACTTTTTGCAAAAAATCTCAAATATCTCGGAAACGGTGCGTTTTTCGACGATTTTGCTTTTAGTTGAGGTTTTTACGAAAGATGCGCGTTGACATGACGCTTCGTTTGATGCAAGAGCCAAGCCGGTAGGACACATAGAAGTTAGGAAAAAGTGTCAAAAAGATGCCCGAAAAAACTTTTTGCAAAAAATCTCAAATATCTCGGAAACGGTGCGTTTTTCGACGATTTTGCTTTCAGTTAAGATTTTTACGAAAGATGCGCGTTGACATGACGCTTCGTTTGATGCAAGAGCCAAGCCGGTAGGACACATAGAAGTTAGGAAAAAGTGTCAAAAAGATGCCCGAAAAAACTTTTTGCAAAAAATCTCAAATATCTCGGAAACGGTGCGTTTTTCTACGATTTTGCTTTCGGTTAAGGTTTTTACGAAAGATGCGCGTTGACATGACGCTTCGTTTGATGCAAGAGCCAAGCCGGTAGGATACATAGAAGTTAGGAAAAAGTGTCAAAAAGATGGCCGAAAAAACTTTTTGCAAAAAATCTCAAATATCTCGGAAACGGTGCGTTTTTCGACGATTTTGCTTTTCATTAAGGTTTTTACGAAAGATGCGCGTTGACATGACGCTTCGTTTGATGCAAGAGCCAAGCCGGTAGGATACATAGAAGTTAGGAAAAAGTGTCAAAAAGATGCCCGAAAAAACTTTTTGCAAAAAATCTCAAATATCTCGGAAACGGTGCGTTTTTCGACGATTTTGTTTTTAGTTGAGGTTTTTACGAAAGATGCGCGTTGACATGACGCTTCGTTTGATGCAAGAGCCAAGCCGGTAGGACACATAGAAGTTAGGAAAAAGTGTCAAAAAGATGCCCGAAAAAACTTTTTGCAAAAAATCTCAAATATCTCGGAAACGGTGCGTTTTTCGACGATTTTGCTTTTGGTTAACGTTTTTACGAAAGATGCGCGTTGACATGACGCTTCGTTTGATGCAAGAGCCAAGCCGGTAGGACACATAGAAGTTAGGAAAAAGTGTCAAAAAGATGCCCGAAAAAACTTTTTGCAAAAAATCTCAAATATCTCGGAAACGGTGCGTTTTTCGACGATTTTGCTTTCGATTGAGGTTTTTACGAAAGATGCGCGTTGACATGACGCTTCGTTTGATGCAAGAACCAAGCCGGTAGGACACATAGAAGTAAGGAAAAAGTGTCAAAAAGATGCCCGAAAAAACTTTTTGCAAAAAATCTCAAATATCTCGGAAACGGTGCGTTTTTCGACGATTTTGCTTTTGGTTAACGTTTTTACGAAAGATGCGCGTTGACATGACGCTTCGTTTGATGCGAGAGCCAAGCCGGTAGGATACATAGAAGTTAGGAAAAAGTGTCAAAAAGATGGCCGAAAAAACTTTTTGCAAAAAATCTCAAATATCTCGGAAACGGTGCGTTTTTCGACGATTTTGCTTTTCATTAAGGTTTTTACGAAAGATGCGCGTTGACATGACGCTTCGTTTGATGCAAGAGCCAAGCCGGTAGGACACATAGAAGTTAGGAAAAAGTGTCAAAAAGATGCCCGAAAAAAACTTTTTGTAAAAAATCTCAAATATCTCGGAAACGGTGCGTTTTTCGACGATTTTGCTTTTCGTTAACGTTTTTACGAAAGATGCGCGTTGACATGACGCATCGTTTGATGCAAGAGCCAAGCCGGTAGGATACATAGAAGTTAGGAAAAAGTGTCAAAAAGATGCCCGAAAAAACTTTTTGCAAAAAATCTCAAATATCTCGGAAACGGTGCGTTTTTCGACGATTTTGCTTTTCGTTAAGGCTTTTACGAAAGATGCGCGTTGACATGACGCTTGGTTTGTTGCAAGAGCCAAGCCGGTAGGACACATAGAAGTTAGGAAAAAGTGTCAAAAAGATGCCCGAAAAAACTTTTTGCAAAAAATCTCAAATATCTCGGAAACGGTGCGTTTTTCGACGATTTTGCTCTTCGTTAGGGTTTTTACGAAAGATGCGCGTTGACATGACGCTTCGTTTGATGCAAGAACCAAGCCGGTAGGACACATAGAAGTAAGGAAAAAGTGTCAAAAAGATGCCCAAAAAAACTTTTTGCAAAAATCTCAAATATCTCGGAAACGGTGCGTTTTTCGACGATTTTGCTTTTAATTGAGGTTTTTACGAAAGATGCGCGTTGACATGACGCTTCGTTTGACGCAAGAGCCAAGCCGGTAGGACACATAGAAGTTAGGAAAAAGTGTCAAAAAGATGCCCGAAAAAATCTCAAATATCTCGGAAACGGTGCGTTTTTCGACGATTTTGCTTTTGATTAACGTTTTTACGAAAGATGCGCGTTGACATGACCCTTCGTTTGATGCAAGAGCCAAGCCGGTAGGACACATAGAAGTTAGGAAAAAGTGTCAAAAAGATGGCCGAAAAAACTTTTTGCAAAAAATCTCAAATATCTCGGAAACGGTGCGTTTTTCGACGATTTTGCTTTTGGTTAACGTTTTTACGAAAGATGCGCGTTGACATGACGCTTCGTTTGATGCAAGAGCCAAGCCGGTAGGATACATAGAAGTTAGGAAAAAGTGTCAAAAAGATGCCCGAAAAAACTTTTTGCAAAAAATCTCAAATATCTCGGAAACGGTGCGTTTTTCGACGATTTTGCTTTTCGTTAAGGCTTTTACGAAAGATGCGCGTTGACATGACGCTTGGTTTGATGCAAGAGCCAAGCCGGTAGGACACATAGAAGTTAGGAAAAAGTGTCAAAAAGATGCCCGAAAAAACTTTTTGCAAAAAATCTCAAATATCTCGGAAACGGTGCGTTTTTCGACGATTTTGCTTTTAATTGAGGTTTTTACGAAAGATGCGCGTTGACATGACGCTTCGTTTGATGCAAGAGCCAAGCCGGTAGGACACATAGAAGTTAGGAAAAAGTGTCAAAAAGATGCCCGAAAAAACTTTTTGCAAAAAATCTCAAATATCTCGGAAACGGTGCGTTTTTCGACGATTTTGCTTTTGATTAACGTTTTTACGAAAGATGCGCGTTGACATGACGCTTCGTTTGATGCAAGAGCCAAGCCGGTAGGACACATAGAAGTTAGGAAAAAGTGTCAAAAAGATGCCCGAAAAAACTTTTTGCAAAAAATCTCAAATATCTCGGAAACGGTGCGTTTTTCGACGATTTTGCTTTCGATTGAGGTTTTTACGAAAGATGCGCGTTGACATGACGCTTCGTTTGATGCAAGAACCAAGCCGGTAGGACACATAGAAGTAAGGAAAAAGTGTCAAAAAGATGCCCGAAAAAACTTTTTGCAAAAAATCTCAAATATCTCGGAAACGGTGCGTTTTTCGACGATTTTGCTTTTAGTTAACGTTTTTACGAAAGATGCGCGTTGACATGGCCCTTCGTTTGATGCGAGAGCCAAGCCGGTAGGATACATAGAAGTTAGGAAAAAGTGTCAAAAAGATGGCCGAAAAAACTTTTTGCAAAAAATCTGCCCGAAAAAACTTTTTGCAAAAAATCTCAAATATCTCGGAAACGGTGCGTTTTTCGACGATTTTGCTTTTGATTAACGTTTTTACGAAAGATGCGCGTTGACATGACGCTTCGTTTGATGCAAGAGCCAAGCCGGTAGGACACATAGAAGTTAGGAAAAAGTGTCAAAAAGATGCCCGAAAAAACTTTTTGCAAAAAATCTCAAATATCTCGGAAACGGTGCGTTTTTCGACGATTTTGCTTTCGATTGAGGTTTTTACGAAAGATGCGCGTTGACATGACGCTTCGTTTGATGCAAGAACCAAGCCGGTAGGACACATAGAAGTTAGGAAAAAGTGTCAAAAAGATGCCCGAAAAAACTTTTTGCAAAAAATCTCAAATATCTCGGAAACGGTGCGTTTTTCGACGATTTTGCTTTTAGTTAACGTTTTTACGAAAGATGCGCGTTGACATGGCCCTTCGTTTGATGCGAGAGCCAAGCCGGTAGGATACATAGAAGTTAGGAAAAAGTGTCAAAAAGATGGCCGAAAAAACTTTTTGCAAAAAATCTCAAATATCTCGGAAACGGTGCGTTTTTCGACGATTTTGCTTTTCATTAAGGTTTTTACGAAAGATGCGCGTTGACATGACGCTTCGTTTGATGCAAGAGCCAAGCCGGTAGGACACATAGAAGTTAGGAAAAAGTGTCAAAAAGATGCCCGAAAAAAACTTTTTGCAAAAAATCTCAAATATCTCGGAAACGGTGCGTTTTTCGACGATTTTGCTTTTCTTTAACTTTTTTACGAAAGATGCGCGTTGACATGACGCATCGTTTGATGCAAGAGCCAAGCCGGTAGGATACATAGAAGTTAGGAAAAAGTGTCAAAAAGATGCCCGAAAAAACTTTTTGCAAAAAATCTCAAATATCTCGGAAACGGTGCGTTTTTCGACGATTTTGCTTTTGCTTTACGTTTTTACGAAAGATGCGCGTTGACATGGCGCTTCGTTTGATGCAAGAGCCAAGCCGGTAGGATACATAGAAGTTAGGAAAAAGTGTCAAAAAGATGTCCGAAAAAACTTTTTGCAAAAAATCTCAAATATCTCGGAAACGGTGCGTTTTTCGACGATTTTGCTTTTAATTGAGGTTTTTACGAAAGATGCGCGTTGACATGACGCTTCGTTTGATGCAAGAACCAAGCCGGTAGGACACATAGAAGTAAGGAAAAAGTGTCAAAAAGATGCCCGAAAAAACTTTTTGCAAAAAATCTCAAATATCTCGGAAACGGTGCGTTTTTCGACGATTTTGCTTTTGGTTAACGTTTTTACGAAAGAAGCGCGTTGACATGACGCTTCGTTTGATGCAAGAGCCAAGCCGGTAGGATACATAGAAGTTAGGAAAAAGTGTCAAAAAGATGGCCGAAAAAACTTTTTGCAAAAAATCTCAAATATCTCGGAAACGGTGCGTTTTTCGACGATTTTGCTTTTGGTTAAGGTTTTTACGAAAGATGCGCGTTGACATGACGCTTCGTTTGATGCAAGAGCCAAGCCGGTAGGACACATAGAAGTTAGGAAAAAGTGTCAAAAAGATGCCCGAAAAAACTTTTTGCAAAAAATCTCAAATATCTCGGAAACGGTGCGTTTTTCGACGATTTTGCTTTTGATTAACGTTTTTACGAAAGATGCGCGTTGACATGACCCTTCGTTTGATGCAAGAGCCAAGCCGGTAGGACACATAGAAGTTAGGAAAAAGTGTCAAAAAGATGGCCGAAAAAACTTTTTGCAAAAAATCTCAAATATCTCGGAAACGGTGCGTTTTTCGACGATTTTGCTTTTGATTAACGTTTTTACGAAAGATGCGCGTTGACATGACGCTTCGTTTGATGCAAGAGCCAAGCCGGTAGGATACATAGAAGTTAGGAAAAAGTGTCAAAAAGATGCCCGAAAAAACTTTTTGCAAAAAATCTCAAATATCTCGGAAACGGTGCGTTTTTCGACGATTTTGCTTTTCGTTAAGGCTTTTACGAAAGATGCGCGTTGACATGACGCTTGGTTTGATGCAAGAGCCAAGCCGGTAGGACACATAGAAGTTAGGAAAAAGTGTCAAAAAGATGCCCGAAAAAACTTTTTGCAAAAAATCTCAAATATCTCGGAAACGGTGCGTTTTTCGACGATTTTGCTCTTCGTTAGCGTTTTTACGAAAGATGCGCGTTGACATGACGCTTCGTTTGATGCAAGAACCAAGCCGGTAGGACACATAGAAGTAAGGAAAAAGTGTCAAAAAGATGCCCGAAAAAACTTTTTGCAAAAATCTCAAATATCTCGGAAACGGTGCGTTTTTCGACGATTTAGCTTTTCGTTAAGGTTTTTACGAAAGATGCGCGTTGACATGACGCTTCGTTTGATGCAAGAGCCAAGCCGGTAGGACACATAGAAGTTAGGAAAAAGTGTCAAAAAGATGCCCGAAAAAACTTTTTGCAAAAAATCTCAAATATCTCGGAAACGGTGCGTTTTTCGACGATTTTGCTTTTAGTTAAGATTTTTACGAAAGATGCGCGTTGACATGACCCTTCGTTTGATGCAAGAGCCAAGCCGGTAGGACACATAGAAGTTAGGAAAAAGTGTCCAAAAGATGCCCGAAAAAACTTTTTGCAAAAAATCTCAAATATCTCGGAAACGGTGCGTTTTTCTACGATTTTGCTTTCGGTTAAGGTTTTTACGAAAGATGCGCGTTGACATGACGCTTCGTTTGATGCAAGAGCCAAGCCGGTAGGACACATAGAAGTTAGGAAAAAGTGTCAAAAAGATGCCCGAAAAAACTTTTTGAAAAAATCTCAAATATCTCGGAAACGGTGCGTTTTTCGACGATTTTGCTTCTGATTATGGTTTTTACGAAAGATGGGCGTTGACATGACGCTTCGTTTAATGCTAGAGCCAAGCCGGTAGGACACATAGAAGTTAGGAAAAAGTGTCAAAAAGATGCCCGAAAAAATTTTTTGCAAAAAATCTCAAATATCTCGGAAACGGTGCGTTTTTCGACGATTTTGCTTCTGGTTCAGGTTTTTACGAAAGATGCGCGTTGACATGACGCTTCGTTTGATGCAAGAGCCAAGCCGGTAGGACACATAGAAGTTAGGAAAAAGTGTCAAAAAGATGCCCGAAAAAACTTTTTGCAAAAAATCTCAAATATCTCGGAAACGGTGCGTTTTTCGACGATTTTGCTTTTAGTTTACGTTTTTACGAAAGATGCGCGTTGACATGACGCTTCGTTTGATGCAAGAGCCAAGCCGGTAGGATACATAGAAGTTAGGAAAAAGTGTCAAAAAGATGCCCGAAAAAACTTTTTGCAAAAAATCTCAAATATCTCGGAAACGGTGCGTTTTTCGACGATTTTGCTTTTGATTTACGTTTTTGCGAAAGATGCGCGTTGACATGACGCTTCGTTTGATGCAAGAGCCAAGCCGGTAGGACACATAGAAGTTAGGAAAAAGTGTCAAAAAGATGCCCGAAAAAACTTTTTGCAAAAAATCTCAAATATCTCGGAAACGGTGCGTTTTTCTACGATTTTGCTTTCGGTTAAGGTTTTTACGAAAGATGCGCGTTGACATGACGCTTCGTTTGATGCAAGAGCCAAGCCGGTAGGACACATAGAAGTTAGGAAAAAGTGTCAAAAAGATGCCCGAAAAAACTTTTTGCAAAAATCTCAAATATCTCGGAAACGGTGCGTTTTTCTACGATTTTGCTTTCGGTTAAGGTTTTTACGAAAGATGCGCGTTGACATGACGCTTCGTTTGATGCAAGAACCAAGCCGGTAAGACACACAGAAGTTAGCAAAAAGTGTCAAAAAGATGCTTGAAAAAACTTTTTGCAAAAAATCTCAAATATCTCGGAAACGATGCGTTTTTCGACGATTTTGCTTCTGGTTGAGGTTTTTACGAAAGATGCGCGTTGACATGGCGCTTCGTTTGATGCAAGAGCCAAGCCGGTAGGACACATAGAAGTTAGGAAAAAGTGTCAAAAAGCTGCCCGAAAAAACTTTTTGCAAAAAATCTCAAATATCTCGGAAACGGTGCGTTTTTCGACGATTTTGCTTTCAGTTAAAGTTTTTACGAAAGATGCGCGTTGACATGACGCTTCGTTTGATGCAAGAGCCAAGCCGGTAGGACACATAGAAGTTAGGAAGAAGTGTCAAAAAGATGCCCGAAAAAACTTTTTGCAAAAAATTTCAAATATCTCGAAAACGGTGCGTTTTCCGACGATTTTTCTTTTGATGAGGGTTTTTACGAAAGATGCGTTGACAGGACGCTTCGTTTGATGCAAGAGCCAAGCCGGTAGGACACATAGAAGTTAGAAAAAGTGTCAAAAAGATGCTCGAACAAACTTTTGGCAAAAAATTTCAAATATCTCGGAAACGGTGCGTTTTTCGACGATTTTAATTTTCGTTAAGGATTTTACGAAAGATGCGAGTTAAAAGACGCTTCGTTGATGCAAGAACCAAGCCCGTAGGACACATAGAAGGTATTAGAAAGTCTGGCTAAGTTTTTTACGAAAGATGATAGGAAAAAGTGTAAAAAAGATGCCCGAAAAAACTTTTTGTAAAAAATCTCAAATATCTCGGAAATGGCGCGTTTTTCGACGATTTTGCTTTTGGTCAAGGTTTTTTCGAAAGATGCGCGTTGAAAGGACGCTTCGTTTGATGCATCTGTTTTCGACATGCAGTTTCTGGTGGTCTTCAATCACTCCGCAATTAGGTTGTCACGAAGGCGTGTATAGTTGGACCTGAAATTAATGCTCAACCCTACCGAGAGGAAAACTTCAGCAGATTTTAACATCATCTACATATCTATTAAGTCTGCAGTAGAACAAAACTTTTAGAAAATCAGTAATGAACAATAAGAAAAATATCGGACTGAGAGTAGAGGCTTGGGGTACACCATTGTGAGCATCACAAAATGCCACGAATTGCCACGAACACGGTTGCTAGGGTTCGAGGCGATTTGATTATAAAAAAGTTTAATTGGTTGACACTGTTTTGGAGGGTTAACTCTGTCGAGTGCTTTCGAGAAGTCATGTTGGTGCATCAACTCCAAATATACCATTTTTCATAATTCACGGCTCCACCCCTTTCGAGCCACTGACAATTTTCAAAGGGTCTTCTGTCTAAAAGAGCTTCTTAAACTTCACCGTTCGAAGTCGGCATAAAACTCGTGAAAGAACAATAAGACGGCGAACACGAATAGTTGCTGCAGAAGCTAGTCCCAGGTTCTTCTTGGACTATCGTGCCACCCACATTTTCATCATTTGTCATGCTGTTAGTTGTAGCAAGTCTGTAACACATATAAAATGTTCTCTCTGGGCTTTGGATTCAAAAGTTTGCGTCACGCAATGTCAGCTTTTATGACTTGACTAGGATAAATTCAACTCGTATCAGGGTCGTAGAATATTCGGATGAGCAACGTGAGGTCATGTAATTAATTTCTTGCCAAGTGCTCGATGAATTGCGTATGCCTGTTAGAACCGTGCAACTCCAAGGAAGCGTAAAGATTAATTGCCACACTAGGGGCTACTTGTCGTCCAAGTAGGAATTGTGTCAGACAGAATGGGCACCCATTCGAGAGAAAGAGAGAGAGTGAGAGAGAGACAGTACGGTGAATAATGTAATTAAATTTAAACTAGTTTTCGTGGTCCTTCTTTCTGCACGTAATGTACGTGTTGTATATTACGCTAAAAGTGAGCGTTGCATTTCGGTCTTCCTTCCATTGTTTATGTCCTCGAAACTGAAGCAGTTGTAAAATCAAGATTCTCCTACACGATGTAGGTTTGGACATGGATTTTTATATTTTATATTTTTTCACTTCATGTTCATGAACGGGGCATAGTTCATGTCCAGTGGAGACTACGTGTAAGGCTTACCATTTTACAAAATACATTGCTTAACGGCCCTTGAACGCAATCTACAACAAAAGCAATCGTTTCGTACAATACGACCATAAAATTGACACAGTCATCCTTCTGAAGCCTAGGCAATCTTGTCAAACAGAGAGTCCTCTGTTAAAGGGGTCTTAACACCTACCGATGAACGCACCGCATTTCGGCTTGTCGGACGGCGTTTTTTGCATTTGGATTTACATCTACATCCTTGTTAAGTTCAATTTAATCAGGAATTGAGCCCAGCTGGCCATGCAATGAGTAGAACAAATCACACGACACGTTACCAAACGAAAGTGTCGCATAGATACGAGACACTTTAATCAGAATCCACATGTAAATGTCAAAAACCCAAAGCCTGTGTATGGTCCGGAATTTAGTCTGTTTGTGTCACTGGTATGTACATTTTCGAAAATAAGGAAGCACCACACTCGCCGAATTTCAACGATCGACAGGTCATGTGGAGCAAGACAGTGATACATCCCACAATTTGCCACAATTTGAGGCGGCGCGCAGCCTGCTGGAATGTACTTAAACTCCGATCACAGGGATCACACTGATAGAGAACCACTAGCATCTATGAATGAAGCGGAGCAAGCTGGTACTAGATAACACACTGAAATCACTAGTGTCGTTGAGTAGACGATGGCAGAGAAGGCAATCTTTCCGTGACTTCTTCGTCCATACAACGTATACAAGAGTTGTTTAAGATAACGCTTATTCAACTGGCGCGATCTCCCAAGAGGCAGTGAAAGAGATCAGAGAGCAATTGGCATCTAGTCAAGGCGGATCAGTTTTGAGATTCGTCATTTAATGTCTATCCGTCTCAGAGTCCACAAGCTGGGGCTAGACTGAGGCAACGTGGTCTAGGGCAAATCTGTTGGGCTAGATCGTCCCATGCGCAGTTCTCTGGAATGTGTATGCTCCTCCACCTCTACTAGAAATGAAAGGCAATTCGAAACACGTTTTTAGCTTATAGAGCCACCTGGTTGTCAGTAAAAACATAAAAAATCGCCATTGAATGTTACTTCCATTTGATTCCATGTTGCCGTGGTGGCAGCGATGAACTAGCGATCGCAAATTAAACGACCCATCGATAGACTCAAAGGACGTTTTTGCTTAGAGACGAATGACTTAATTTTTTGTGTTCCGTGACAGTTGATTTGAAAGTTCTCTCTTTTGTGTTAAGGTTTATCTTGTTTGGCAATTCACAACGAAGCAACGACTACACATTTTTCAAAACGATGTGTGATGAGAGTGCAAAAAATATTAGGAGATTCTGATAGACAGAGGGAACGGTACACCAGTAGGAATATTTGAGAAAGTCGCACAAAAAATGTCTCGGGACAAAAAAGTCGCAATTGTCCGCAATAACTACTAATTTTACGGTTTTATCATGCTTAGGAGTGATGCAGTCATTTAGTTGCATTTTCTTATAATTAGTGTTTATTGTTTATGAATACGCTGAAATAGTGGCCGGCGTCATTTTATGGTCTCTCGGCGCGACGTGACCTCAAAAAAGGGTCAATTTGCAACCAAAGTCGCATTGCGGCAGCCCTAAGTGCGACAAGTGCATAGTTCAAGGGAGAGGGAGATAGAGAGATGAAGACAGACAGTTACGAGTTAGAATTCGGGAAGTAGAATTCAAATAAGCATACAATAATTCGTGGAAGAGAATACAAAAAAACATCGATTGACCCATGGAACCATGTACACCACTTGAGATTTGCTTCTCAACTAATAAATTCCGCTTCGTCTATCAGTAGTGGAAATAAATATTGAACTGAGATCGATGGCAAGTGAATCAAATGACACAATGAGTGTTCTGTTATCACATCCCGGCAATTGTCATCAAACAAGTTGTGATTTTTGTTAGGCAAAGGGTGATTCTTAAAGCAAACCGTTCTCACAGTAGTTTTTCCAAAACATGACAGTTTCAATCATTTGGATTTTGCAAACCGTTGAATGTTTACTTTGTGACGGATTGATTCAACAGCTGGTTACTCAGTCATTTGGTGATACTGATAAGTGGATCCAGGAAATTGGATGTGAAGCTAAAATTCCAAAATGTTAAAGCGTTGTTATCTTCTTCAATAAGGGAAGAATCAAACATAAGATTAAAACAAATCGAAAAAAATGTTAAGTTCGAAGGTTCAAAGGCTTGTTTGATTAATGAAAAAAAGCCAGGTTTGACATTAACTTAAAACACTCTTAAGCAGGACGCAAGGTAAATAGACTAGGCGCATCCTATCCTTTAAATCCTAAAAAATTGTGATTGCCTACTGTGGTCTATTTCACGAACTTACAAATTTATGCGTACATACAAGTGCTTTTTAACAAAATTTATTATTTTTTTATTTTTGTCGTTTAACCAAATTCTGGGTATTAAACACTCTCCATTAAAAGTAATTTGTTGTGCTTCATCAAGAAAGCCTAATTACAAACTGTGAGTAGTATATGACAATATTCCACTAGAAAAAGTTGAGGTGTTTGTTGTTTCTGTTACAAATGCTTGCTCGTATTCCAAACCATCACTCTATAATAAAGCGCTATGTATGTAAGTATTTCACACCTATACCAAATGTGAACGAAAACAAACCTTGAAAGATGTTGGGTTTATTAGCGGAGTGGGTTGGTGCGTTGCTCACGGTCTCTGCAGGTTGTTTGTTCAAATCTGGCTGGAGCTATTCTTTTTTACGGCGACGTAGAAACAAGCGGCGCATAACATTCTGTCTGTCGTACGAAAGGCTTTTCTACCAGTAATTCAAATAATGTGCTTGCGGTAGTAAGTAGTAAGTAATATTAATATACCGACCGCGATAAAACTAATCGATGTCGGAGATATTTCATCTGAACGATTACGTTTGAGTTTCCGCTAGACAGAACAAATTTTCCCCCTATAGTCCATTCGACTGAAAATAAAACTTTGCAGTAACACCAAGGCAACAACACAATCTCTCGGCATTTCATTAACATTGGAATGAAGGAAGTACCATGCAGATGTGCACGGAATTTCAGAAATTACGGTATGCAGATTGTTTGTAAAACGATTGTTTTGTTTACTTTTTTGAAAAAAAATGCCTTATGAAAATGTTACACTTTGTTTTACGGACACCCCTCTATAAAGGACACCTTACTTTACGGACAATTCGTTATGTTGCTGGCATGGGGATATTCGTATATTTCAACCCCGTAATAACGGACAATCATAATTGCCTCGCCGCTGTCCGCTTTAGAGAAGTTTCACTGTACAAAAGTATTGCTGAGAACCAATCAGTCATATAATCAATACTCATATAGTCAACATACTTAATACCAACAAAATGAAGGAAGGGACGATGAAAAGATATCCTCTTGCTTATTTCGTACGAACCGATATGAACGACAGAAATTCTTCAAATTATGTTGTAAAAGCTTCGAATAATGGATTCCTTTTAAAAAATATATTATTATTTAATTAATTTGGTTTATTGAACGGATGTGTCGAATACCTTTGTCCATCAGTGTAGGTACTGAGAGGAACTTCATAGCTACTGATTTTGATTAGTTTTGCTGGCTGCCCGACTTCGAACTATCAAGCGTACCAAAACACATGCTTTTCGTTTTATAGAGGTTTTTCCAAGGGACCTAACAATCAGCTCGAATTATCCAGAGTCGACTGTGTATTAAATTGGTGCCTCAGATCGGCAAAAGATTTGTTTTCTACATTCCTTCGCAACACTACACAGACACATAATTTAATTTTGAAACACTTTCCTTTCTTTTTTCAGGTCTCTTCCTTTCACAGTCCACAGATGGAGCATCGGATCATTGGAATCAATTGACAATTGACGCGCACAACGTTCATCTATTCAATTTGCACTGCCTACTCACTGAAAGCCCACTTAAAGTCATCACGGCTACCAGCACATATCACAGCAATTTACTCATAGACGCTCGACACTCCCATCGTTCGGCATGCCAAGCATCCGCTCGTCCGCCCGGTGGGCTCTGGCTGGCGAGCGGAAAACGTCTTTTTTTTTAACCAGCTTCTGTGCGATCTGACATGTCTAGGAGACAAGTGGAAAATGAGCACACAGATGAGCGCACTCTGATGTCACAGGGCATGCATCTGCTGTTGTGACGATTGGAAATGTGTTCGTGCTCAAAAACATTGAAGGTAATAATCTGACCTAGCGACGTATCCATTCGGAAGGGACATTTTTCCGAACAACTGATCGCAACATTATTCCGACAAAATGTAATGCAACCCAGATTGCTGCGTTGCTATGCGATCAATTTCGTTTTCTGGCAAACATTCGTGTAATTTTTCCGATATTCTCGCGAAGAATTGTACGACTGAGTATGCGTTGCGGGGCAGATTGTTTCCGAAGTCCGGCTTCTTCACAGTTCTTGGTCGATTGACAGGATGCACTGCGGGGAAGAAATGAATGCGTTTGTGGCGACGAGGGCGAACATGGGGGATTACTGTTTGCGAACACATCATACCTCCTCCCTCTTCGTATGGCGCTTTAGTCCATCATCAACCATCAAGTTTGGCCAGCCAACAGAATCGCGCCTGCTGCAACCATAACACTAGATATGTAAATTTTGGGCACAGTGTAGTTGTTCCGAAATAGAGGATATTCGTCCTCTAAGTAGAAAATTACTACAATATATGGCTCTAGCTAACATTCTATTTCAAGTTATCTGAAAAGTGTGATGGTAAGTGAGGATACATTATTTATTAAAAATCAAATATCCCACGTCTTCGCGTTTTGATAATGTTGAATTGGATGCATTCATCCTACTTTTGCCAGTAATTTTTCGAGTTTTAAATAGTTCTTAATTTCAGGCGGACATTTTAAGCAGTTTATGAAATGCATTGTAATTTTATTGACATTTGGAAAGTAGGTCTTTCCCGTAATACTTGCATTTCGCCTCTTTGTTAAGAGTGCACAAATGTGTCCACACTGCACTTTTGTTTCTTTCTATATTTGTTTATCTTAACCGCCGCAAACACACTGCAATGAGTATACAATGTGGAGAAAAACTAACGCTTTCAATACAAAGCTGCAGTAGCTGACCAAGCTTCATGAAAACACCCTCGATTACCCTCATGAAAATACCGACCGGGAATGTAAAAGAAAAAGTGCACATTAGTGCACAGTGCATTTCTGGGTCTCATTCTCAACAACAAGCCAAGCTGGAAACTCAATATCCATGAGAGGGTTAATAAGGTTTCTACGATGAAATTGGGGACTTGTTGTCCCAAGCATCACTAACTCGATTTGAATCGCACTTGACAGAGCGACACAGGATCTCAGTTTGGTGGGCAGCACAAAACACAGCTGTCGACTGCACAATACTAAGTCGGATGCAAAGACTGGCACACTGAAGAGAACTCCATCGGATTCACTTAACATACTCGTCCATCTTCCAAGACTGGACATTTTCAGCAAACAGCCCCGAAGCAGCAGACTGCACAGCCCCGAACTCACCTTCGACCACTCAACCATTCGAAACGAATATAACTTCCTCACCAATGAAATTCTCTACCAGCATTCCCTCTAAATCAGATTAGTATCTGATAACCAGACGCTGGATGGTTCCCTGCGCTTCTTCACAGCGAGAAGGTGCAGGTGTCTATTCCCAAGTCATTAATATTGCTATCTCCCTGAAGCTCACACATCATTGTAGCGTCTTCCGAGCAGAAATCATTGAAAATGAGGCAGAGTCCCGACTCAGGAACAATGCAATATCCAAAAGAGGTATTGCCATCTGTTCGGATAATCAGGCCGCAATTAAGTCCCCAGACAATGTCATGTATAACTCAAAAACATCTCTTAACGAAATGGCTGAGCATACACCTCATTCAGGTGCCAGGACATTGTAAAATACCAGACAGTTGCATATCTATTCCCAAAGCAGGAATGACCCTGCCATAACCCCCCTTTTCCTGAAATATTATAACAAATTCTGATCAAACGAAAAACGAGATAAATTTGAATCATCTTATTCTTCTAATTCAAACGATTGCACAATTTTCTTTATTTATTCACATTTTGACAGATATTGCAATGCATCTCCCATACTCCACCCATACTGGTGTGGCATAAAGAATTATTTAGCTTACCACTCTGGGAAGCAGGATCCTTCTCGCGTGTCCAGGACCTCCGGTGTTTGGCAGCATTCCGGAGAGCGCTGACTGCATCCTTGATGCCTTTTTGCTTTGTTGCTGCTCAGGCGGTTGTTGAGCACTATCCGCAGGTATTTTGATCGGACTGGGAACCAACCAGGAAGTTCGCGTATTCCACAGTCTATCGGCTGGCCTCTATCTTAGTGGTCAGTATGTTTAAGGTCGATACATTTTGTACCCTCTTGATTGCTTCGTTGTGTCGGTTTCCACTTAGTGCATGTGCTTGGCCACCGTCACGACCGCGATGTCGTCGGCAAAGCCGATAGCCTTGACTCGTCAGTCTTGAATAATAGGGGTAGAGGAATCTCCGACTGCATGACGACTTTCTCCAAAATGATCTGGTATCCTTCTCATTGCTCCAGCACCGTCTAAGGATCGCGCTCCTGACTCAAATCGCTTTACCTCACGCAATACTGTCTACATTACAATCCATTGCACAGCCTCTGTCTAATCCGCACATGTTCTCTTCCAGTCTTTCCACAATGGGGTGGAATTTGTGACACGGGCAAGGCCCAATCGACCTAAGCATCGCCTGCCCTTCAGTGGCAGCTTTCCAGGTTTGAACATCAACAACTACGATAAGGTCCAATCCTCTCCTTCTCTACTCAACAACGGCCATACGGGTAAGTCCACCTTCCCGCATGCACTCCCCGGGCATCCTAACTTTGCCTCTATCCCTCAGTTCAACTGTCGCAGTTCTCCGTACCGATGACACTGAGTGGAGGACCACTACCTCTATGTACGTCGTCGAGCAAATCCATCTTCACTGGTGGTCAGAGCACACAATCGACCAGATCAAGTAACGACCATCAAGCCACCCAACATGGCGTGTGTTTTTAAATCCCTCTTCCCATTGCAGATACCCCATGGAGGCTACACCGGAACACCCGCTACGCCAACATGACGGTTGCGGCCAACTACAAGGACGGCATATCTGTGGTGGGAGTCCTGTACCACGTGTCGAAGGAGGAGAACAGCGCAATCGCCACGATCGTAGAGAACATCAATTTCATCATCGAAGTCGACGAGGTGAGCAAGACAGTGCTTGTCGAGCAGAAGCTCAGCGTTCGGGAGTTCTTCCCGAAAATCTCCAGCGGATATATGACCTATTCAGGATCTCTGACAGCTCCATCGTGCGCTGAATCAGTGACTTGGTTTGTCCTGCTCGATACATTCCCCGTAACACACCCCGCCCAATGACTTGATTTCGAACTCGCTTGACACTTATCTTTGCTCTTCTGCAGGTAAACCAATTATAGACCATTCACATCGTGGTGCTACAATTATCAACATCACGAACTGATAGCACGCATATTGTGATGTTTAATAGTGCAAGGCTTTTGAGATTTGCTTAACCTAACCATTGACCGCAACCTTCAGCTCAAGTGTCCGCACTGTGAATTTATGCATACAATTCATTGCATAAACCTAGGCTCAATCACTTTCAATCCTAGTCTGATGTCATTTTAATTTCCCTTGACCGATCAATTAGAAATGATCACTTCGACTAGAGTTTGTAAAATCGAAACTAGTAAACTTCCTCCGTGAACATGGGGGCATTAGCCGAAAGCCCGTTTAAGGGGTGACTCTACCAGAAGGAGCAATAGACAGAGGTGCTCTAATTCGAAAGATCGGGTGATCGGTGCACTAAGTCTTCCATCCCCCTTGTCGAGGGTGTTAAGCGGACCGTGCCCAAGGGACAGTTCGCAACCGGGGGTAATACTGGCTGTATTCTAAAGGTACCTCTCCAAGGCCGGCTACCTTGTGGACTAATAATGGCATTACCAAGCTAATTCGAGGATCTGGCGTGGCCGACCACAATTCCCTCATCTGCTCGTGGGACGCAAAAAAAAATCGGATCTAAGAGCACTTCACGGAGTGACATCTGATGTTTTAGTGAGCCGCGTTTCAAGCCAAGAGGCAAGCCGCGAGGATGACTTGCAAAGCTAAAAATTGGCATCATCTCTTATAATAAAGAAATAAATAAAGTGGCGTTGTGGGTTGGTGAACCTACATTGCCTACGCTTGATTCCCGGTACTAGCAAATTAATGTTCATGGCCCAACAACGTTCATGACCTCTTTCCAGTCGCAGAATATGCTCAAAGAGTGTAACTGTATAGAAAAATATTCTCAAATTGGCCGTCATAAACCTGTAGGTCCCTGCCACCCGTGGGAGACCAGTACCATGCACAGCACGGGTGGTTGCTGAGAAGCTAGGCCCTGGCCCTTTTATTTTTCTGAGAGAGACGAATAACACCTTTCACCAAAGATTGCCAAGTATATGAGCTCGAAAAAAATAAAACTGGATTTCGTGTTGAATTCGTAGACCACCTCGACCAAAATTCTTTGAATCAGAAAAGCACACACTCTTACTTTCTTCCACGCCAAGTTGGGTAGAAGCTTGGAACTGTCGTAAATCACCGAAATTACCCAAAAACTGTATCTGTTCGCATAAAATATGCATAAGGTCTCTGGGGTAGCCGGTACAGTGGTAACAGTAGTTCGCAACTTTTCTCCTCGGTCACCTTGCATTTTAACGAATTGATTAGTAAATTAAATGTATAAACAATTTAATTTATATAAATTTTCACAAAAGAACCCTCCGGTGACCCGGGCACACTCAAGCGAACCGCATTCCGAAATAAATTCTCCGCTCTCCGTCCAACCCTAATTTGCATATTCTTTCACCGCCACCGATCTGTCTGCTGGGGACAGATGAAGAGGCAGATAGGCGTATTTGGTCACAAACCAAATTGCGCTTCCAAAGTGCGCCTTCTTTTCAACTTTGCGTGGACAAATTTGCTGGACATAAACTTGAAGTAACAACAAATGTGGAACTTAGAGCGATTCTTGAACATTGGCATTCCAGATTTCTCCACAGACCGGATTCCGCGGACGGAAACATGCTTCAGGTACAGCAGAGAACGGAGTGAAAAATGCTGAATCGTCAAGTGCGGTTCGGTGCTCTGGTGCTAATGGGTGACCAGATAAGAATGATAGTGTCAGTCAACAGTGTGAGATAAAGAATTGATTTTTACTTTCTTTTGAAGCTGCATTCATGCCATTAGGAGTGGAATAGCACATTGTTCAAATAGGTGCCTGGGCAGCTACCCAAATTGTCGGTTCGATCTTAGATGAGTCGTTTCATTTGCGGGCTGTTATTTCGGCTATGGCGTCTCGAATGTTGACGTCTAGCTCGTAGAAAGTGCAGTCGAGTCGCACGATCGCGGCGAAAAATGATCTATGAGCTAGTTGCCAAATTTCTCTCTCCTTCACAACATCAAGCATTGCGTAGCTTGTATGTCACAGTTCGGATATATTGACGTTGTTGAGCTGTGGTCACAGAAGGTCGCTTAGTAATTAATATCGTTGTATAACTGATACCGTTGAAGTACTGAGTCACCTTCCGCATTCCAAAAGAAATAAGATCACATGATGCCGCCATGCCATTTTGGACGTCAACCGCAATTGAATCGACTCATTTAAGATCAAACCGACAACTTGAGTCATGCATGCTGTACTGAACTAAAAATTAACATAGTTAATTAAGGGCAGAAAAAAATTTAAAATCAAGAAAATAAGCCCATCTCGAACGAATCAAAAAAAAGCTGAGTATTCGGGTGACAGAAAGGCGACCGGGCAAAAAACGAAAGTCGTTTCCTCACCGGAGTAAATAAAGAAGACAGAAAATGTATGTCTTACTAGTAACACTACACTCCGAGTACACTACTAGTACTTAGTATATCAGTGCACAATAAGTTCCACTATTAGCACGCATTTAGAAATCACTTACAAGATAATATCGAACTTAGAGTACCTCTGAGGACCCCATACGTTTTTGAAATAGAGTAGAAGTAATACAGTGCGCTGCATGGAGCAATACACCTCTCACTAAAAAACGCAAATCAGTGAGCTTACATATGTCTGCAGCAGTATAGGAATTTTAAAAATGACAAAACTTTTCATTATGTTTACCAACTTTTGTCTATTTCTGTCCTCAACCTTAGCAAGAGAGTTCTTCTACTTGAGCGATAACCCATAATAAAAATGTATGGGAAGGGGCAGCTGAAAGCAAAATGTGTTAAAGGATTTTGGAAGTATATAGTCCAATATATAATAACTAAATTCGTGCGGTTACGTTTATTTAAGAAAAACAAGTAAAATAGTATTTTTCAAAGTATTGCCCATCTGAAGCTATGTCTTTTTCCCATCTTTCTGGCAATTTGTGGATCCCATCCCAAAAGAACTGCGCCGGCAGCCAAGAATGAATCAAGCCAATTTTTGATATTCTGCTCTGATGTGAACCATATATCAGTAAGGGCGTTCTGCATCGACCGGAACAAATGGAAGTCAGAAGGGGAAACGTCTGGGCTTTAAGGCGGGTGGGGTAAATCTTCCCATCCACTGTTTTCCAAATAGTTCTTAACCGGAATAGCAACGTGGGGCCGAGCTATGTCATGATGGAAAATTATTGCCCCGTGTCTGGTCGCATTTTCCAGGCGTTTTTCGGCTTCGCGACTACTGAATCTTAGCTGGAGCAAAAAAAGTGTAGAAACACCTCAAGGAACTTCGCGCATATAACTGGAGGTAGCCCGGACCAGCTGGAGAGGCTTGTTAGCTGAAACCCAGCCCTACTGTAGTGACACACAAAGAAGAATAAGATCTTTTACACAAGACAGAGAGTAATAAACCTTGGCTGAATTTCCGGAGCCTCTCTCAACTCAAAAAGACGCAAGTGGTGTCTGTCGATTAACAACAGCCTATTTACCACAGACTTTAAGCTGGCACGAAGATCACTTATCTATTTTTATCACAGTCACACTCATTTGATATTTAAAACTCATATCTACGCTCCAGGCTTCGAGCGAAATATTATCTTCCACGCACTCTGGCCATCTTCGACTCACAGCGCAAAGCTAAAGTCTGGTATCCATTTGCATAAAATATGCATGCGACCGAGCGAACGTGTTAGGATAACAGTTGTTTGTAACATTTCTCTGCTCGACTGCCTTCCATTTCAATGAATTAATTTATAAATCCAATTCATTGATGCTGAATCTTGAATTAATTAATAACTTGGGCACACTAAAATGTGGCCACTCGTCGAAGAGACTCACTAGTAAAACTCCACGATCTGGATGATTACGTCATTAATTCTGATTTTCTAATTCGCAGTCACCGATATGTTCACTGTGCCAAATGCGAAATGTGACCAGTGAGTGCTTATTCATCGAAACGTTGCGTGAACAGATTTGCTGGACAACAGAATGGTCGTCGAAACAAGTCACGGTCGGGTGCATGTCGTCTCTCATCCCAGTTTCAGAAGAGTTCCGTTGGAATATGAAGATCTTACAGACTTCCATGAAAAGTAAAATCATCTCCACAATTGAGTTCTAACATCCTTGAAGGTCTTAACGTGGATATTTCGAACCATGGTTCAGTTCAACGGTGTAGCCCCCGCGAGGCGGTGCACAGTTGGTTGAGAGCGCAAGAAAGTTTTTTTTATAGAAAGTCACCCTAAGACCTCTTACAAAATCCGGGCTTATGATTTTAATGATTTAATGTATGAACGTACATATACTAGGCACTTATTTCCAAGCCCTCAAAGCCAAAAATGTTTTTATTCAATTTGCGAGCCATATTTTCAACAGAAGTGTAGATAAATTTTTCCCAAGCTTCAAAAGATTAATTTTGTGCCTTTTACATTGTATCATTTGATCGGCTCCCTTTAATAAATATAATTCGCAGCTTCATACCCAATAGAAATTTCACAATTTTTAGCGCTTACTCATTTCGACGAAATATAGAATTTGGTGTTCCGCAAGGATCAATTCTGGGGTCAACTTTGCTTATCTAGCAGATCTTGAAGTGCGTGACGAAAGTCCACAAATCGCTATGTGTTCTGTAGCTTTTTGTAAACGTCCTCAATTCTCTACAGCGATCCTTAAATTATTTGCTAATAAATGGAAATAAGGATTAATGCACGATTTCGGTTTTACTCAGTTCATGTAGACTGAGCAGATGCAAATATCTTGGAGTGATATTAGACAAAAGACTAAACTTCCAAATGCACATAGCTTCTCACATCGACAAAATAAACCTAGTCAACAGAATTCTTTATCCTTTTGTCAACAAAAAAAATGAGTCTTAGCACTCGTAACAAAATAATATTGTTTATCCTCGCGTGTGAGTTGAAAACCGCAAACTTAGCTTTGACATCAAGCTCTTGCTTTGACATCAGGCCTTCCTGATTATAGATCTACCAATCTGTTTCAAAATTGACCCAGCTTGACCAATCTTACAGGAAAGTTCAGCATTACTCCATCCATCACTCGTGAAAAAGCCCTAGAGAAACATAAACTTCTCCACCTGCTTCAATGGGACTCCACCAACTGCATTGAACAGGCGTTCTGGAGATGACCATAACCTCCGATTTGTCAACGTTGACCAGCATCAGCACATACGGCCACAAACCTATCGATTTCGCGCTGCAGTTCCATCTGGGAAGATGTGAGGATAACTAAGTCATTTGCAAAAATAATAGGACTCACCCTCAACTCTCCCAATGTGCAACATTGCTCGCCTCGGCTGCGCCACACCATCCAGTCCATATATACGATGAAAGGAAGAGGTGCCAAGACTCACCCTTGGCGAAGTCCAACGCCCACGGTGAAAGGTGTTGATTTAGCACCGTTAGCACCCGAACACGGCCGCTACAGTTTGTGTATAGAGACTGAATGGCCCTCAGAAGAGGACCATCAATCCCACACTCCTGCGGAACACTCCAGAGTTGCCTTCGCAAATCCCCAAAACAACTGCAGTTGGCTTGGCATACTCCCAAGCCTTCTCAAGTACCTGGTCGGTTGTACTGGGCTCGACCATAGCTCTAGAAAGCGCTTCCAACACCTTAGTGTAGACTTTCCCGTTAGGACTTAAAAGAGATATGCCCCTGTAGTTGGAGCAATCTCTTTTGTCCCCCTTCTTTAACTTAAAAGAGATATGCCCCTGTAGTTGGAGCAAACTCTTTTGTCCCCCTTCTTTAAAAGTGGGACCATAACCCCAGATTGCCAATATCCAGATGTTTCACGTTCCCGGGCCACTTTAGCTATAAAACTCCCTCTTTACACATTGCCTTAAGCATTCCTGGCCGGATGTCATCCACACCGGTGGATTTGCCAACTTCAAGCAGATGTTCCTATAACAGCTTCACAATACAGAGCTCGTTATTCTCCAACGATCGGAATGCGACTAATATTTTGTGTGTGGGCTTGTACATCCCACTTCTAGGAGAACCGACACAAGATATGAAAATCTTTTCATTTAACTCACACCGTGTGGCACACAGTGTTGGGACTTTACCACAATTATGGTGCATCTACCAAGATTTTGCGAGACTTTGAGATCTACCTTATAGTAAGGCATACGTAAGGAATTCAGCTCGTATCAGAAGCTCGTTCAACTAATTGTCCCGGTCTCCACGGTGGACTGAAGTATCAAGAACTGGGGGAATTCAATCAAACAATTCACGCATCAGCACCGGAAAAGGCGATTTAAATGTGTTTTTAATATTTTATCATGGGAGGGCAATAATGGGGCACAGCGCGGTATTTCAATTTACTTCACTTATTTATTCTCGGCAGGTGTTGGTTCATGATAAGTGACTGTGTTGAATGTGGACGCATTAGAAAAGTATGATGTCAGCAATTATGTACGTCCGTTTAACATTCAAATGGTGCCTCTTTGGTTGGGCTGGAGTCACACACTGGCTTGTGTCTGCAATGCCCTTGGGCAAGTGCGCCTAACGTGGAACTACTTCTACGTCAGCTTCTTTCTTTCAGATAGGAAAATACAATTAACTGTCAACCATAGACTACGATCATATCCGTGTTGCAGCCAAGGTACGTGACTGCTTTTCAGGCCGACAACCAATGGTTGGTCTATACTAAGATGATGTTGTCTTCCATTGCTGACGGTTGTTTTGCGTCACCGACGTTTTGGTCTTTATATCGGATATTCGGTCCTTCTCCAACCAGGAGGCTCGGATTCGAAACCCATCTTAGGTGAAACATTGGTGTTCGCTCGATATGGTCAGCCAGCCAGTCAGAGAGCAAGAGCCATTCAGACTGCACCCACATCTTGGTACAGCTCGAAGAATTGTGTGCATTCTCCTCCATGTACCTTCCTCGCAGACAGGACCTTCTGTCATATGGAGATGCTCCTCGGGCACTACTTTTATCTGCCCACAAATTCTACTGATCGACTTCATCAGAACACCACTTCAACAGAACACCTCGAAGACCTGTGACCATAAACCATCTAAGCCAGTGACTTTCTTTTTCCCTCTCTTTGATATAGTCTTCAGGTTCTCGGTCGCTAGTGACGTGTGCACATATGAGGCCGATGTGCCTTGGATACGGTGGACGACCAGGTGGTCACTAATCCGTTGTCAGTCGACAACATCGATTTTAACCGTTTTCTCACACCGAAGACGCATTACAATACGTGCAAGCTTTCGTGGCATATGCAGTCTTTGTTGCGCTTTTTTCTCAATTACACGGCTATCCATCACTGAAGAATATAAATTTGGCAAGGGAAAGATATGAAAGGGGCCACAAAAGTCGATACCGGCCTTCACAGAGTGACTTGACACCAGCATCTGCCTCAACAATTTTGTCGTGTACTTGAGGCACCCATCCACGATGTTCTAAGCTGCCGAATGTTTGAGAATCTGCGTGAAAATTAGTTTTACGACAAATTTCCAGATCGAAGAACGCTCTACTTCGTCATGTCCAGTCTTCCAATTCTCATACAGAACTCAAAAGTTGTCGCAGTCATGAGCCTTCTGTCTTCGGAATCAATTTCCATTTGAAATTCAGTTCCCGAACGTATCCCGACCTGGTTACAAGTCTCACGCGTCACTTCAAATGTGGGCCAAATTTCCGTCTACCAGTTGACCCCAGCCTGTGTAAAGGTCTTCCTCCTATGCTTGTCCAAGGCTTAGTAAATGGCGAACTCGATTCCAATTCGAAAGTCGCGAATATCCAGCGATTATGGGAACGTCATTAGTCCTCTCACATGAATAACGAGTGCCATGCCTCGATATAAACCCAGTTTCCGGCGGTAAATCCAAATCGATTAGCATAATGTTTGGCCAACGCTGACGCTAATGAGAGAGATCTTCCCACGACATATCTGATGTCGGCCGATAAATCAAACCTTTTCCATCAACGTCGTTCGATACAATTTCGACACTCACACACACCGTATGTCATGAAACAATAGGACTTGCTTCAAATTTAATGCGCGAGATTGTCACATCGTTTTCGGCTACCAAACCTCGTCCGATCAGCCCAACATTTGCATATGCATGCCACCACACCTGGAATCCAAGCCAAGCTCTTAAAAGTAAAAATTTTAATCCAGCTTCAATGGAAGAACAATTCGGCTGGCCCAAGCCCCGGGACTTGCTCAATTGCTGCCGTTCAATGCTGCCGCTTAATGCAGGTGCGCGAGTTGCAGACGCATTGCAAGCCCACCGCGCTGTGACCTTAAACTTGAAAGCGTCTCTGCCCGTGGTGAAGGGCTCCCCTGATTGCGTTCAGCAGAGAGACGTTCTAAAACCAGTTCGGGATTATTTATGCAAATCCGCCGGCAAGCGTGTTCCCGAGACGGTCTGATCACAGATGCGCACTCGCCGACAGAGAATGGCGTTCGAAATTAAGAAATTAATTACGGAACTCACCTGCATACATCTGCATGATGAAGTCGGACTCGGAGAGAAGCGCCGAGCTCTGCGGCGGGGGCAGGAGTTATGTGAGTCGCCGTTAGACAGTCGCTGGATAGAAAGCCATTTGAATAACAGCAACCTGCGGACTGATTAGCAAAAAAAGTCTCTCCTCATCTTCGGTTCGAATTGCGTGTGGCATTCGTGGGGTGTAAGCCTGGTCATTGATGCAAATGACGCGACACAAAGCGGGTAAGTTTGACGGATTATGGCTGCGGGGAGTTCTTGACAACTCAAGTTGTGGGTCAGCTCTTCCGGCTGAGAATGACGTAAGTGCAATAGCCGATACTCTACTCATAACCAGCGGGTAGCCGTATTCCGCTAAGTGTCAGTCAATCTGGGATTCCAGCTACATGCGTCGACACTCTGACCTCTGTCCTTCTACTCTCACCTGCAAGAGATCGGGACTTGTTTCCTAAGGATGAGCTCGGAAGAGGGCGCTTTCCCATTCGATGTAGGCGGTAGCGGAAGAACTCCCTAGATAGAATCAACGGTGGCGTCTACAATTGCAGTCAGGTCGTACTTTAACTTATAGAGGTACGCCATCATATTCGGAGCAAAGGGCTGTTTGAGTCGGAAAACGGAAATCTGTAACACAAGGGGACAAACAAAGGGTCTTGGAAGTTGCGCGTATGGGTAACTGACTGATCGCTTAAAAAAAAACCACTGGATACGAAACAGCAACGAGCCTCGGATACGGGTCATTTTAACGTTGACGACCCATTGTATAAGATCTTTGCATCTGCACCAATGTTCGGTCTCTGGACAGACCGCATGCAAGCAAACCCGAACAATTTGCGGAGGCCCTATGCCTCTATGAGGTGACCCGGCAACCGGCCCTCTGATTGCCACAAAGACTTGGCAGCAGACTTAGGCTGGAAGTCTTGATCTTTGAGTGCATAACCGAACACTTGGTGACGATGCGAATAGTGGACAGACTCTCCTACATAAGCCCTATCTGTGTACGTGCACACAACCCTACAGAGGAGAAGGAGGACTCGACCAAAGACTGCTTCTACCAGCTCCTTCTCAAAACTAACGAGCAATGTCCTAGATTCAACGTGAAGATCGTCCTTGTTGATTTTAACCCGAGGTTGCGCAAGGAGGCAAACTTCGGTAGCACAGTCGTCGAACCATCTCCGACAAAGGAGGGTGACCTCGATGTCGCTAGCATACGTTTCTTGCATCTGAATATCCATAAAGGAGCTTGGCGATCTCCAGATCTATCCGCGGTCAAACAGATTGATCATATCTCGAGACATTGCCTCAGCATTTTGGACGTCCGGACATTCCGAGACTCCAACACAGACTCAGACCACTCCCTAGTGTTGGCCAAATTCGGATCGAGGATTTCTCGGACTTAATCAATGCTACGTGATAATGCAATTTCGCACAAATAAGCTCGCCGGCGAATTTTGCTATCGAATTTCCATTTACATCTAAAGTCATCTAAATTTAGTAGTCGAATCACAGTCGGTCCCGAGAATATAGGAAGATCACTTCTCACACTGTACAACGGCAACGAAAACCAAGCGTCCCCTGTCAGGCAGAGTCCTTCATGAGCGATGGTGGACAAGAATTCCGCTCCCCCAACAAATAGGCAGTGTCTCAGCCGTAATAGCCAATCTAAAGTCCAATAACGCTCCCGGAGTTCCAGATCGATACCCACCATATATCCATCAAGTTTAAGGCCGCGTATGGAAGAGTTTACAGAGACAATCTGTATAGCGCATTTTATAGGCTTGGCATCCAAAGGATTATCCATTATCCAAAGGATAACGATGGAGAACGCCCGTAGCTCCGTCAAGGTCTGTAAGGATCATCCCGTGGGCTTTGATGCCAAAAAATGACAATGCGACCCACTGTCATGCGACGTTCTTAACATAATTCTGGAGAAGATCATGCGTAACTCAGTCGTCAACATGAGACTTAAAATTTACATTCGGACGAATTCCACGGGCTGTCTGTTTGTGACTATCGAGAATTAAGAGGCTTAGATGGGTCTTGGAGCTAAGACGAAGTAAATGCTGTCTCCAAACAAGGTCCATTAATACCGACGTCCTAGACGAAATGTCAGAATAGACAGATACAGCAAAGGAACTTCTCTACCCACATAAGCTCGGAAATAACACCGCGGAGATAAAACGATGGATAAATCTGTCTTTCGGTTTATAGTCGGTTTGGAGGACTATCTACGAGCTGTGCAATGACATCGACGAATTCGAATGCCTCGGCTGAGGTACATAGATCGTGTAGAGATAAAAGACACCAACGCTCAAGCTCTTTAAGCTTCAAGTCCAACCCCAAGGGGCAACGTGGTAAGGGAATATATCGCTGTAAAGGCATTTTAAACAGGTGGCTGTACGAAACTGAAGACGCCTATCCCCAAACCGTGCTAATCGGAGAGTCATGTGAAGTGAGGCCCAGGTCTATTCCGGACTGTAGTACCCGCTAAAGAAGTGCAAGAAAGCATGCAAATGTTGAAAGTGCTTACAAGTGCTTCTTTTGTGTGTTTAGTCGCTACATTCCTATCGCACTTGACTGGCGCCCAACATGGGCAAAGATATGGGAATTGTTTCGCGGTGTTTTCATGATAGAGCGCACTCCAACTGAGCGGTGCGGGGTTGGGGGTCTGTTGGGACCACCGGGTATCCCTAGGTGCGCGACATGACTCAACTGATGTTCACTATAGCAGTGTCTTTTTTTTCAATCGCTGGCCCAAGCGGTGAAAAGATCGGGCACAATGGTATCATTGCTGGGAATACCACAAATTGATATTTCAGAAATCAAGTCAGAGCTTTGCACAAGTGGGCAGGTGGTAGCGGTTCCAGGTCATAGCGACTAATACTAGGTGATAAAGTTGCTAGACAAGCGAGCGATATCGAGAAGCAGTATCTCAAAAGTGTTGAGCAAGGTTAATGAAGGGTCGGCAGGGATATACTTATCCTGATTTGTGACATGAATGTACATATAGTCCAATCCAACCAGGGTCGCCGGACGGTTATGGGTCGGCACAGTTTGGGTTCGATTTCCCAAAACGGTGAGATATTTACCGAGCCACAACCTCGTCATTGGTGGATCGCTTTTCAAACACAAACGTATCCATACAATAAAGTGGACGTTACTTGATCATTACACCGAAAACCAAATTGACCATATAGCCATTAGCCGTAAGTGGAGCAATTCTACTTTTTAACGTACGTAATAAACGTGAGGCTGAAATTGCATTCGATCACCATCTTCTCTTAGCAGTAACTCGTATTAAGGTCGCTGCCAACGAGAGCTAACAAAAGACGCGACGGAGGTGCGACATGATAAACCTGAAAAATGAGATAATCGTCGCTAAATTTGTTGAAGCATTAAACACGACAACTGCCTCGATCCGACCACCTGAAGTCCTGTCAGCTGAAGAGCAGATAGAATTTAAAGTGAACCGAACCAAACACTGGATCTCAGAACACACGTGGGACCTAATAAACGAGCGTAAAATGACAAAAATTCAATTAAACTGTGCTAAGACCAGATTCTCCAAAGCGTCTCTACAGCAAAGTTATAGTATCATAGACCAAAAAATTATGAAAAGCGCATGAACGGACAAAGGAATCTGGAATGACGAGCTATCCAGTAAGGCGCAAGCAGCCGCGGAGACCCACGCATGCGCTACCTCTACCACGCTGCACGCCTTTTAACAAACGACCCAACCCAAGTTGTATGGACCAAACAACATAAGTCCAGCACTGCTCAAAGCTAACCCTCTAGTGAGTACCCGAATTCTGCTATGTCTACTAAAAGACATGTGGACCTCAGGAAGAATCCCAGATGAGCTGAAAGAAGCAACGTTATCACTAAGGAAGGCAACTTGTCCGAATGCAAGAATTGCGGAGACATAACGTTACTAGACATGCTGGATAAAATAATAGCGCACATAATCAATCAAAGATAATCTAATTTCTTGATGGTCGACGGACGGAGAGATCAAGCCGGTTTTCGTCCGCGCTGCTCATGCATCGATCATATCGACACTCTGAGGAGCAGTCTGCCGAGTGCAGCGCACCACTCTACCTTTGCTTCATCCACTTCTAGAAAGCGTTCGATTCTCTTAGACATGACGCTTTATGGACAACCCTAGTATGGAAAGGGACACATGTAAGAATTTTAAATCTTGTTTAAGGACTGTAAGCAGGTATCCAAGTGCAGATTAGAGTCAGGCAGGACTTCGTGTTATGGCCACTCTTAGATTTAGATTTAATAATGCGACAATCTTCTGCTAAAAACAGAGGCATATCCTGGGGCATGGGTGGCAGGTCTGAAGACCTGGACTATGTGCACGACTACACTCCATAACCTCCCAAATAGACGCTGTTAGTCTCTTTGCAGCATAAGCTGGCCTATCAAGCATGGCGAGACAATCGCGAACAAAAGAAAGATGTGCATCAACGCCAACGTCTCGCAAAACCTTCAGATTTGCGGCTCTAACGCCGAAGCAGTGGATGAATTCTGTTACCTTGGCAGCACCACCACAAAAATGGCGGCTCAGCAGCTGATAGAGCTCACGTCGCCTTCGCTATGCAAAGGACAAAGTGTGGAGATCATCTCGCATATCCAAACACACGAAGCTGAACATTTTCGAATCGAACCTGAAATCAGTTCTTCCGTACGGTTGCGAAACACGACTCCAACTACGGTGCGCACACACTCTACAAGTCCCATGACGACATCACAAGAGGAGGTATAGATTCTTCAAGATTATGAAGGAAGTCAAACCCGCGGCAGTAAAGATAATAAGGAAAACTTTTGGTGGAACTCAGGCGGCCCTGCGGTTGGCTGTAGACATCGGTAACAGATTACTTACCGCCGGAAAGGTACGCGTTGGTTGGATATATTGCACGACTCGAAAATGTTGCATCCCTAGCTGTACTACTCACTTATGGAGTGCCGATAGGCAGGCAGCTATCAAATCTGTCACCTTCGACTCTAAGGCTTCCCTTAATTGCCGCCTATCTCTCAACGAGATGGCCAAGTATTTCAACATCCTCTCATGTGGGAAAGGTGGAGACCCACCCTTCATGCCTATCGCTACTTTATAAAACTGCTAAAGCTAGAAACGACTACTCAATCAAACCGCGGATGGACATCAGGCACAGTATGCCTCATTACCAAACAACTCTGGCCTATGATCGATCCCAAACTATCGCTTAGCTTGAACTTGATCTCTCATTGGCGTTCTAACAGGGCACTGTGCCATCGGAACTCATTCTTCTAGACCAAATCCTTCCTTACAATGAGTTCGAGGACGAGGAAGAAACCATTGAACACCTGTTTTGCAGCTGCAGTGCTCTCTCATCCCGTAGACTCAGACATCTGGGGCCCACTTCTTTGACAAACTGGCTGAACTGAGCAACATTTGAATCAGCCTTCTTCTAATATGTATTAAAAGCACTAATCGGCTATGAATACACAATTGCGGGTTTCTATGATGAGATGCAGTGGACAATTTACAAGAAAGCTTATAGAAAAGAGAAAATCTAATAGAAATGACCTGACACCCACTCCCTTCGAGTGTTAGTAGGAGCTGGTTCCACAAGAGCGGGGAGAGCCATGTACATACTAGCCTGGGAAGAGCATTCCATATTCGTGTTGTGCGGCCGATGAACGAGTCCCTTAATTTAACTGTGCATACGAATGGGGTATTTCTTGCATCGATTGAGGAAACCTAAACATTTCGCAGCATTTTTGGCGCCCTCAAATATGTGATCGTTCCAACTAAGTGTTGTGTTGATACACATACCATGGATGGAAAGCTTTCAGGTTTAATCGACACATGTGCCATTCATGGATAACGGCTGATTAACAGGGGTTCGCTTGAGTGACAGCAGACAGCATTGAGTTTTTGAGCCTTGAATTCCACCCGATTGTTCTTTCCCCAGTTAATTATACTGTCAAGATCGGCATTCAATGTGCTTAACATAAGCTGCAGTTCCAATTCTACGGCCGAAGGGCGGGGTAGTGAGTCTTGGAACGAATATGAATAGCTGAGGGTGCTGTCATCAGCGAAGGAATGGATTGGATTAGAAGTAGCAGACAAGATACCATTTATAAAAATGAGAAAGAGTGTCGTAGACAGAACAGAGCATTGGGCAACACCAGCATTTATTTGTTGGGTATCAGACTTGAACCCATCCAAAACAACTTGAATTGAACGGTTCGAAAGATAATTTTTAAGAAGAGATTCATCGACATCATAGGCACGCATTTTCGACAAGAGAGCTTGATGCCAAATTCCGTCAAATGCCTTAGAAATATCAAACGCAACGATCTTGCTTTCGCCTGCATTGTGGAAAGATAGGTTCCACTTTTCGGTGGCATAAGCTATCAGATCACCATTAAGAAGCTTCCGCAATTTTATTTCATAAGCGGACGATTTATCAGCGTTTCCATGACCTTAGAAAGAAGGAACGTAAGTGCTATGGGTCGGTACGTGGTGGGTGACGAAGATACGCCCTTTTTAGGGACGGGCTGGACAAATGCTGTTTTCTATCTGCTCGGAAAGAGGATATATGGAAAAGCTTACGCAGTAGTTTTGCCATCGCAGAAGAACACCTCTTCAGAAGAATAGGCCGAATACCATCAGGGCCAGCGGATTTGTGCACGTCGAGACCTTTAAGTACTCTTGCAACTGTACGAGTGCGGAAGTGGATTTGTCCACTTCCGTCAATGGTGAAATCGACGCCCTCAAGTACAGGAGGCGACATTGTTAGGTGCCTTTGTTAACACTTCTGCAGATCGTGGTCACACCTAGCTTCGAGCTTATCGCTTATTTCGATTACGAAAAGTCCTTGAGGCCTGTAGTTGTTTCGGAACCCCACGCGCTACCCCCGAACCTGGAGGGCCGACTGGTTTACACCTCTAGACATATGACCACATCGGTTCACCTCTAAGCGGTTGCGATAAGTGAGCGCCACGAGGAGGCTGTACGTCAACTTGATCTGAGCATTTACAGGGATCGTTGCTGGCATTTCGCCAAGTTGAGGGCAACAATCTTTCCCCTGGATGCATACACCCATGCCCTCCAAGTGCAAAACCAGGTCAGGAAATATTCCAGCCAGGTCAGTTAAATGGTTTCAAACTTCGAATTATCATCGAGGATTTTTATAGCTGAATTTGCTCCCTTTATGTAATTGAATTGGAGTACAGTGAGATCAGTGACATCAAGTTCATATTTCGGTTTCCAGTAGAAATTCAAGTGTATCTTGAAAATTGTGGGTAAGACTGCGCTCTGAGTTCTAAAGTATTCCAAATGAGTCATGGCCGCAAAAGTAGTGGGAGGCCACCTCCGCTCACGTGACTAACACTGCATGACGTTAATCAGTCTTTTGATTGTGGAACTTATGAAATATTCAGTTGAATATGACCAGACCATGTGGGCTGCGGACATCAAAAATTTGCTCTTCCTGTAACGAAGGCGACTGAACTGTTGAAAGCACGCGCATTTTATACATTAACTTACTTTTTAAACAAAACTCACGCAATCAACTTTCTGTTAAGGCCCACGCGTACAAAGTCACAGTTACTGCTGGTTTTTAATATTTCATCGTGCGAATGCCACAATGGGAGAATAGGAGGTGTTTCAATTTACCGCCCTAAGTTATTCAAGACAATTGCTATTTGCGGTCACATTCATGACTTGATACAAGCATTTATTCTTATCAAGCAGTCATTGGAATGGTTGCAATTATGACCACGAGGCAACCTTCATCGTGCAGAACAGGGAGGCACTTTGCACCCAAGAAACATTTCCATAACAGACCACAAGGCCTTAAATATGCATTTCTTCGAACACCACTGTCATTTGAACTTGACGCATACGCGGGATATGTGGTACAAATATGCATCCCAAAGGAAGGTAGTGGGAGGACGGACATTTGCCACGTCTCACATAGGTTCTGTGTGCGCTTGAGCCGTGTTCAGACAAGAGAACAGACAAGAAGAAGATAGTGGGTGAAGTATGCATGTCGTCGATCTCAACGTGGTCCATCTGATAGCGGGTCAGATGGACTTATGGTCGCGGCGCACTTAGACCAACCAGATGGGTCCATGGTGCCAATCAAAATTTCTAAGATGAAGTTCTTTAAAAAAAATTTATTTTATTTGTGCAGCAATTCTGCACCTCAAAAGTACAACGAACACCTGAACAAGGTGAGCTTAAAATCTAGACATTAAATAGCTAATTATTGATGCGTCTGCTTATCTTCATTCTCATGTGGGAAAAGGTGACTGCTTCGATTTTTGCATTGGTTGCAGGACGGGTGCCGCGCGAGTTACGTTCCCACACTTTACAAAACCGAAGTTTGAAGTAAATGTTCAGTCAATGCCTCAGACAAATTGTGCCAGACCTGAAATCATCAATTTTGTGGCAAATCTACACCGATCGCGAAAATAAACAGGCGTCGAAAATAAACTCATTTTGTGAAACACCTGAGTAAGGAGTTTTCGCGAATGGCACTTCGAACGAAAATAAATCATAATTGACAAGTTTTACTTCAAGCTTCGGACGGAACGGTTGACTTCTCATAACTCGCGTGCTGCTGCTTTGCGACTTCAGCTGGGTTCTTGTTGTGAATTGATTATTCGTTAACTTGCTGCTTACCATTTACTTGAATTCCATGGCGTTCAGTTAAAGTCTTTACATTTTCGTTGAAGCCTTCATCCTCATAAATTTTTTTTAAAGTCTTTAGGCTACTTTGGGATAACTTAATGAAAATGTATTAGAATGAATAAATTTCGACCTTCGTAAGGATTCAGCGATAGAACAAGGGTAGGAAAAACTTCAAACTCATCATCATCTTCTGACGGGAGACGCAAGTCAGTTGTCCAGGCAAATGGATCCTTCGCCATTGACTCTAAATCATCAGGAGTTATGCCCAAGCGTATCCAGGTGAGGTTTTGGACTTGGTCCTCGGCCCGGGTCTGCCAGGCGCTCGCCTACCTTTTGGAATCGTATACAGTATAAATATGACAAGGTTCAAACCGACGGAGGATGGAATTTGCCTGAAGAAGATGAAAGCGGCGACGACCAGTATGTAAGTGGTTCTGAAGCAGATACCACAATGGATTCATACCTCAACAAGAATGTAAAGGGTGATTTTTTAGCTATTATCTTTTTGGCAACACTGGTTTAAACAGCTGACCCACGTTTCGTGTTTTGTTTCACTGTCAAACATCTTCATTTTGGTCTATAATTTAACCATGAATCGTCTTACAAACCAACAAAGCTTGCAAATTATTGAATTTTATTTTCAAAATGCGTGCTCTGTTAAGAAAGTTCATCGCGCGCTTCGTCCATTTTATGGTCAGTTTAATCGAAGCTCATTTTTGGCTCAATGGGTACGTAAATAAACAGAATTGTCGATTTTGGAGTGAATATCAGCCAGAAGCATTGCAAGAGCTATCAATGCATCCAGAAAAGTCACAGTTTGGTGCGGTTTATGGGCTGGTGCCATCATTGGACCGTACTTCTTCAAAGATGAAGCGAATCGTAACGTAACTGTGAATGGTGAGCGCTACCGTGAGATGATATCAAACTTTTTTTTGCCCAAAATGCAAGAGCTTGGCTTGCATGACATGTGGTTTCAACAAGACGGTGTCACATGCCACACAGCACGCGCAACAATGGACTTTTTGAGAGGCGAGTTCGGTGAACATTTTATTTCACGTTCGGGACCGGTCAATTGGTCGCCTAGATCGTGCGATTTAACGCCTTTAGACTATTTTTTGGGCTATGTTAAAGTTCATGTCTATACAAGCCCGCTTCAATTGACGCATTGGAAGACAACATTGAAGCATTTATTCGTGAGATACCGGCCGAAATATTGGAAAGAGTATGCCAAGATTGGACTAAGCGGATTGACCATATGAGGCGCAGTCAAGGTCAACATTTGCATGAAATAATCTTCAAACATTAAACTATATGGACCGTACTATCGATTCAAATAAAGATTTCATGCATTTTTCTGAATTTTATGTGTTTTTTTTTTTGAAAAACTTTCATATAGCTTTTAAAAAATCGCCCTTTAGAAAAACTCATGTGAAATGGTATGAGAAAAAGCATTCAAGGCTAGAGACGAAAAGGCATTGCAGCTGGCATCTGCACCGAGTTCATAAACGTCACAGCGGCAGCTTTGCAAAATTTGAGATCATGAATGCATTATTATTATTTTTATTATTTTTGAGGGTAAATTCCACCCCGACCAATAGATCTATTGTGCCCACTATTCATACCTTTACTTAAGAGCTCCCCTCTCATGCAGCTCTTTTCAGAGTTGTATTGAGGGTTATCTGCTTCTGTTGCGAAGGTGGAAGAGATTTGTCCTATATATCTTGGCCTATTGTGGGCCTCACAAGATTCCAGTACATATTCTGGAATTTCATTGGATTCAGGTCTGCAAAGACCTTCTTCTGATGCGCCTTGTTTCCTGAGGTGCTCCCTTAGTCTATAGTGCCCTCTTAGGAAGCCTGTTAGGATACGGAGGTTGTTCTTGCTCATTCTAATACAGGCCTCAAACCTCTTGCAGTTATTTTGAAATCAGATTTGATATTTAGAAATCAGAGAGTGAGAGCTGGTTCTAGTGAATGCAATTATTCCTGCTTGTCTAAATATATTTCCCTTTGGTGGGCAAGTGCCTCACAAAATCCCAGTCTATGTTCTGGAATTTCATTGCAGAGACCTTCTTCTGATGCTCCTAGTTTCCTCAGTTGCTCCCTGAGTCTAGTTTCTTAAGCTTCTGTAGACATTCCCACACGAGTATGAATTTTCGGATATCCAAATTGGATATTCAACATTATTGCTATGCCGCAGTTGGTAAAATACAAATTCAAGATTTATCCAAGCGCATCTGTCTATGGCATAGACTTCTGCTTGGGTTCGTAGTACTTTGTCCGGGGTCAAAATACTCCTGCCTCTGTTGCTACGTCAGTTCTCGATCCATCTTTCATTTCACCGGATCGCTGCTCAGTCTGTGGACTTTGGATTCATTGCTCCTAAGGGTAAACTCCTTATTTTATAAATGTGCTGCAGTAACAGTAGTCGGCAACTGCGTTCATAAAAGCAATGTGACAGTCAGTGATTTTTGTTTTGTTGCAGGATTGCTGGGACCGTGAATATGCGAGTTTCTCATGCAAAAGTGCTTCCTAAAAACATCTTAAAGAAATTCTCTTTTTTTAACTTTAACCATCCGTCGGACACCCAGGTCTGGCCAGGCACATTTCATCGAATGGAAATTCCAAGCAGCTTCCTAAAATTTGATTTTCTACCGATTTATGTCAAAAATAAAAAAAAATAAACTTTCGGATGGGCACATGGTGCGTAGTTTAGCGTTCCACTCTACACAATGGACGATGTTAGGATAGAATTCCGGCCCCTCGGACCTAGACGAAGTCAAGATAGCGATATCGAGACTAACGTCGAATAAAGCTGATGCCGCAGACGGACTGTTTGCGGTAAGACATGATCGAGGAAAGCCTGCCGAACGAGTGGAATTTCAGTTTCGTTTGCCGGTCCACAAGAAAGGAGGCCACTTCATCTGCACTAACTACTGAGTCCTCCTAACCACAGTTCATAAGGACGTCTCTGCCGTTTTGTACGAACCTGATGGGTCTTTATCAGTGCGGATCCAGGGCGGGGAAGTCCACCATCGAATAGATCTTCATGGATTTGCTGTAATCCTGGAAAAGGCCCAGGAAGTTCAGATTGTCACCCACCACCTATTCGTGGATTACAAGGCCGCATATGACAGCGTGAGTACAGAAAACTAAAAGGAAGGACTGACCGAACACAATCAAAAAATCTTCCATCAGTCCGTGCAATTGCTAGCATACGTGGACGACATCGACGTGTTCGGTGGAACACAGCGAGCCGATAATGTTTGGTTACATTGAGGACCTCAACCAACTGGACGTGCGACATTGGAGGCCACTAGCCAGATATCGTGTCATCCAATAACTTCCGCCAATTCTGTTTCGTATCCGCTGAAGCCCCGATTGTTTCTGATTTCTCCAATATTGTATTACAATTTCCAGTCGTCGGATTTCTCATTAGCTTAACGAAGTCACCCCGCAAAAGGTCAGTAATGTCCTCCATCTTGGAATCGGATCTCTAAACTATCAAGTCATCTACCTACTGTCGCGAGGAATAGAACGTGTAAGATATTTCAATGCTGAGCCGGGCGGCCATTTCAAAGCATCCTTTTTAGAGAGCAATTTCAATTTGAAGGGTAATCGGTCAGTTTGCCATTCTTGATGACGAACCTTGTGCTAGTGAGCACGGTACATAGTAGGTTTAGTAGCCGATGAATATCATGTAAGAGTCCTCTCCTAAGCGACGACTATGGGCAAGTTGTTGCCCAATCCTTACCTGAATCGAGTCCCACATGACCTCCCGTGGCTGACAATTGAGCGATGTTATACTCCATTCATAACGGCAGGATTCGAGCAATAAACTGACATAAACTTTTTCATTGAAATCTAAGTCACGAATATGTTTTACATACATTTACTTTTGCAACCACAAAATGGACACGCACACTCTGCACGAATATGATGCACCTTTGGCATTAACCGCAAAAAGTGTTCCTGGGATTTTTGTATTTTTCCGAGGAGAACCTACATTTGACTGAGTTCTTCCGATGAATTCCACTTCGCAGGTGAGACAGCTGCAATTGGCTTGAATAAATAAGTGCAGCAACTGGACGGCTTCCCATGATGATTTATTCAACGTGTTTATATCGCTTGTCAAGGTGCTCATATGTTAATTCGTCAAACGAATCCCGTCAGTTCTTGCCAGCTCGTCCTCCCGTGCAGACATGGCAGATCGAGTCGCGAGCCCAAGAGTGTATCAGTTCGATGAGCTTGTGAGTAGCTTCTGGAAATGGCGGCTCCTAAATCGCCAGCCACCTGATGGGACGTTCACGGTCACCCAATCTAAAGCCATCCTCTTTGGAACTCTCATAGCATTCCTACAAATCGTTCTTATAGTAGTTAAAATTTGTCAATATATTGGCTCGGCCAATGTCGACTGGGATCTGGTGGTGGAGGACACAGCGCTGCTCTGCCCGATAACTATGACCACGTTTCAAGGCTTGCTACAAATCGTGAACCGACGGGTCCTCGAAAGGCTGGTGGCCAATTTGGAGAAGCTTTTCCCCAAAACCAGGAAAGAACAGGATGACTGCAACCTGGAGCCGTATGCCAAAGAGTTTATTCGCAACAGGGACTTCTTCGACAAGCTCACTCGTAATATTCAAATAATTGCCAACAGCATGCCGATGATACTTTCCACCTTCGAGTGGGCGGTTCTTGGGAAGAAATTCCACTTCCGCCATCAGTTCAGGATTTGGGATGTGGTGAACGAGGACAGCTGGCTGGTCTTCACGCTGCTGTACCTCTATGGGATAGGTGCGACTTGCTTGTACGGCTTTCATCTAAACAACGACTACGTGTTCAGCGCCCTGGCTACTTCCCAGATGCGGATGCACTACCGGAACCTGGGCAGAATCCTGTCCGAGTTGGACGCCAGGAAGGAGGAGGCCAAACATTTCGCGAACTTGGGCAGACTCGTCCGCTATCAATGCGCCCTCGATGAGTAAGTGCACGGTGATTGCAGTGATGTCCGATGCTAACGGTGCGATGTCAATCGTTTCAGTCTGCGTGACGACGTCAATGAAATCTTCAACGTGACCATTTTCATCACCTTCGGCTTCACAAAACTGTCGATGTGCTTGGTCATGTTCACGATCATTCAAGGAAGTAATTTGACCATCATTCCAACGCTCATTGTCATATTTCTCTTTCTGATTATATCCTCATTTATTCGCTGCTCCAACGGATCGGCCCTCTACACAATTGTAGGGCTCACTTATGTCTGCCCCCAATTGAGTATACTCTTGTGAAAGAACTCCCTTCATTTCAGAGCGAAGATCTGGTCAACAGGATCTACGATGGCAACTGGTACGAGGGGACGCCGCGGTACCGAAGGATGTTGGTGTTTATGATGGCGAGGTCCAACAACCCGGTCGAACTGCACGGCTTGAAAATTATGAAGATCCGACTGGAGACTTTTAAGGAGGTTGTCTATCAAAATTCGACCTAAATCTGTGTGAATGTTTTCATTTTGCAGCTCGTCCTTGAGGCCTATCAGATCTTAATGTTCCTGCTCAACTTTTCCAACCACTAGACCGCAGGCGCGCAGCACTTGACGTTTGGACCTGACTTTGGAACCACGAATGAACCGGAATCTCAGGTCGGCTGAGTTCTTCAAGTTGTAGCTCTCATCTCACCCGCAGTCCATTTCGATTTTCAGACGTTCAAAAATTCACACGATGACCAGAATGCTCGAATTAATTTTAATCACGTGTACTCTCTCACCGAAGCAGATTTATTTTAACTTGAATGCTTTGGTTTCATTTCATGTTTTTTCAATGTTCGATGATGTGGATCTCGGACTGGATTCTGCAGCAACCACTAGCGTTTTGCGTGCTCTTGGTCAGCCAGGAGCAGGAAAGCACAGCCTGGTTTTTGGTATTGTCAGTGGAACTCGTCGAAAGTGAAACTGTTAATTATCAATGTACGGTGTACGGTACAGAAAGGGAGACGCACACTCAATTTCTGAGCAAACACTGTTGCCACTTTGGTGCATTTTTTTACCAAATTTGGTACATTTCTTAATTTTTCATTTGGCAATTTTTATCTCATTTTGCTAAACAATAATGAAACTAAGAATTATCAGTCAAAAATTTAGTGAAATTCATTAACTTGGGTTCCGTAAAATAAGGTGACAAGCAACACATGATATCCGACTTCTTTCCTTGGCTACAGCAAGGAAATGGTTCGAGTCGATGTTGCCTCCTCGGAACGTCTCGGACATGAAGAATGTTGGAGTGAATGACGTCAATCGTAACGTGAACAACTGGTCTAGGGACCGCCAGATGTTGAGGTGCAGGAACCGCGTACTCGCTACCTAGAGATTACCTCGAACAAATACAGACTACAGCAGGTGTTGATCCAGATAACGCCGTACTCGACGATACCTTCTCCCTGATCGAAAGCCCGTAAGAAAAAGTATAGGTACTGCGCGGTCTCTCAGGAAGTGTATAAGGTGAACGAGAGATTTCGCCCAAACCAAGACCTGCAGAACCGCGTGGTTAACTACACGTTTCTTCATAAAGATCTGCAACAATGGCGATCTGAGAACGTGATAACATGGAAGATAATGCCATCGCCGCGAAGGGGTTCATCCCCCATTCTTATCGAAGACAAAGCTCGAAGCGGCCTTCGAATCAGTAGAAAAATAAAGTCAGTGGGAGTCGACGGGATCTCGAACATTGTGCTATGAGTACAACGCACATTTTCCGCAGCATTGTGCAACCCGGTCAATTAGTCTCCTTCCGAACACCAGCAAGGTATTCGAGAAGGTGATGAATAGAGCTCTGATCGACTTGCCTAAGGAATTGCTTGATTGACCAGGAGAAGACCTTCGACACCATATGGTTAGGTCTTTTTTACAAGCTCAATCGGCTGGCTATTAGCAAAGCACTGCTGTACTTACTGTGTCACATGGTCAGGTATTTTTGATGTGCGTGTTGGCTGTATTTCCTGAATGTCTTAACGTAACTACAATGTGAGCACATTTTTACACCAGTAACGGCTTCTATTTTCTATGGTTGTCACTACGATGCTGTGAAACAAGTCTTTCCAATAAATTTCAAGCAAGATATGCCCTGTTGCGAGTCACCCAGCCGGTGAGGTGCATAGCCACCGCAAAGGGTTGACAATCCCCAGCAAAGATGTGACATGCAACAAAAGTAGGTTTTTTTTCACCGCGGGAGGTTTGAACCTCTGGAAGATGAAACTCAGCCCGTGCTAAGTAACAGTGTGGAATTTCCACCCAGTTAACCCACCTCCGTGAGGACAAGGGGTAGAAAGCCTTGTCCTCACGGGACTGCCGTCAAGTATTTTATCGCGAGGGGGGTCTTCCGCATTATATATTTGGCTCGTTCACGTTGACAGCAACCTGCACTGCGCTTCGTTGTCGTTCCTGCCGCCATTGCTCATTCATTCCGTTGCTCCCTTCCTCTGCCTAACCGTTTAAGGGAATCCTGTCCAAATTTCCAAGTGGAAGAAATAATTAAATCTAGCTTCACACGCTCATCGGCATGGGTGGCCCCACAATGTTGGTTGGTCAGCAACCACATTATTACCTACTCGCGCTGGCAAGTCGTAGGTACATACACCTAGGTAGACTTGTGTAGTTCATGAACGAACTAGTTCAAAAAGTAGCTCTTACAAGTGGTCATTTTATTTTGGCTCGTATAGTTCAGCAGTTCATCAGACTCAGGTATGCCAGTAGGAACATCCGACCTAAATTGAGTGCATTCCTTTTTGTGTCTACGGGCGTTTGGCTCGCTCATCAGGGTTGGTTTTGTTTAAAGTGTGCATGGGAATAGTCATTGTGCACATCAGATCGTTGCGTTACCGGTGGTTATGATTGGCGTTATATGATTTTCTAACGCCATGAATAGATGAAATATTTAGGAGTTTTCTTTCTGGTTAAGTTTTTATCAAGCCTTTGGTGGAAAGAGATGTCTGTATGCATTTGGCTGTCAAATAGAGAAAACGGAAGCAATGTGCGTACACACTCATACTTAATGACAATTTCATTTGTGAATTTTGAAAAATGCGGACATTATTAAATGAACGAGAAGAACGAACAAGTTCAATAAACAGATTTGAACTAAACTAAGTGCTCTCTGAACTGAACTAAAATGCACAAGCCTACACCTAGGGACATACTACTTCAATAACTTTAATGAGCTTAATAGTGTCAGCATTAGCGAGCTAAGGCGCTTCGTCGTAAGCAACAATTGGTTCTAACTGAACTCAATCCGCGTGGTATCACAACGGGCCTACTTTGGCCTAATTCTGACTGCCTTCTGCAGTCATCCAGTACAACAACCTAACGTAACCAAGGTTTGTTTTTCTACCATCATCTGTTAAATTTTATTAAACCTTCAAGAAAATTCTTTGATCTCATTTGTTTAAACCTTTGTTCTTGGTGGTCGACTTACAACTGAAATAAAACTAACTTAAGTAAAAGCTTTAAGCACTTTATACCATACACAGAAGCGGGTTACATGTACATGTATTCTCTTTAAGTACATTTATGTCTACATATATCACATATCACATCTATCACTCTCAAATAAGATAAAAGTCGAAATCAAAGCGAGCTGCATCACTTCAAATTTATACTGCTTTTATTAATGTTTCCAGCTTTAACATTTTTTGGTAATGGTAATCTTTTGCTTCGTTTGGTAATTGTTTTTTCAATTTTCATTTTTTTTTTCAGAAATGACAACCGTGGATGTAAATAATACTGTAATTCAACATTCAACAAACCGCACAGAATTCATCCTGACTTAAACATCGCACAAGATCAATATCCGAGTGTATTCAAATCTTGTTTGGTTGCTTACTATTAAAAACAATATTTTATTATATAGGCTTTATAAATCAGCTATGTACATTTAATTTATAGTTGTATAAAGTCTTTTGAGAAATTCACACACATTAAAACGAAAAAAAGGCTTAAGAGTATAATTTTGAAATTAAATCTGATATCAAACAAAGCCAAATGTTGTGAATGTTCATTTTAATGATAATATTGGTGGCGCTACAGCCCGCAGAGTGCCAGTGCTAGCTTTTACAGCACTTGGACCTACATTTTTATGCCGACTCCGAACGACCAATTTGAGAAGCTGTTTCTAGACAGTTAATATTCTCTGAGCAATGTCTGCGACTCGAAGGAACTTGGGCTGCATATGCTCAAGTTAGGGGTCGCACCAATCCACAACGCCATGACCGCGGTGAATATTCATTCAAAGCTCTGATTATTCTCGTTAGTGACACATTTGTCCAGTATTCTGTGTTATGGGAGCTTAAAAATAATGTTTTTCGTTTCCTTCTCAGACGTTGTTGGGGTCGCACGTTTGTGTAATTCTCTGATTGCCTTCACGGCCAATGGAGGTTATTTAAGGGACCTCATTTATCACAAAAATTATATATCAGCATTTCAAATCAGTCAGTCGAACTAGGCCCAAACTGTAGTTTTTTTTCAAAAAAAAATTAACTATTTTATTTTAAATTATTCAAGTTTAATAAAAACCACTATAATGTGTAAGTAAGTGTATATGTCACACCTACACCAAATACAATTGACAAACAAGGCTTGGAAATTAGCGGATCCCTGGCGGTGTGGTTTGACGTGCCTCACTCTTTCGTACAGGCTTCCCACTTTTTTCGGTTTGATTTGTGTGAATAAATTCTATATTATAGAGTGAATAAAAATATCATACAGTGAATACTCCTATTACGGACAAATCTCTTAGGCTGACAAACCCCTTGAGCGGACAATTTCTTACGACCGTGGATCCTGAATTGAAGTTCCGTAAATGACCATGATCGGACAACTCCCTTAGCTGAACCAACAGGACTCTTCACTGTATTCTCAATTGTAAAAATTATTTCTCTATTCAATAAAATTGTTTTAAAGAGTTAAATCGCTTCAAATGTTAGTAAACACCCATCAAATTGTTCGAATGCATTTTCGAATTAACCCCTCGGAAAAGGTAACGTGTGGAATAGCAAAAGTCATATACTGTCGACATTTGTTTTGAATTCGACAGTGACGGTATGTGTGGCAGTTCATACACCACATTGCCGACGCTAATTAAGACTACCATATACCACAACCTAATTGTAAGCAGAGCCCCTACGGCAAAATATGTAATAACTTAGCAAATTTCAAAACGTTATTGGCATTGCCAAAGATAAAATAAAGATCCTCTGGAGTGAAGTAATCAGTGTACCGGCAACCAGTGACAGTAAAAAATAAATAAAAATAATTAGCGAAAAGTGCAGTTTTAGTGCTTCCAAGCCCGCCATGGAGCAGCTGCAAACGGCCAATGAAGCCGGTCCGAAATTTGGTCGATGAATTCGTGACCTGCATCAAAAGTTATCGGATGAGGAGGATGATATGGCAGACTCGGATGCCGTGTCTGTGTATGAGATTTGCAGCGAGTCCGAGGCCGAGTCTCCGCCGACCAACGAAGATACCGACCGAATGGCGGAAGATATCACATGTCCATCGCCATCTCCAGAACGAGGGCAACAGAGGTGTCTGAAGACTTCTCCAGGACAAACCAGGACGACCCAGCCGACGATGTTAGTCCAGGATATCCACTGGGAACACCTGAAAACAAGGGACACAGTGCAATGCAGGAACTGCCAGCGATTTGGGCGTATTGCACCACCTGTCTTTCTCAGGTTCCTAACTTCTCTCTTTAGCCTTATCTTGGCCGGCAAATTCAGCAAGCTGGCTAGTCGGCTTATGGCCCCGCACCACACCAAGGTGTCACTAAGTGCAACTGAGCCAGTCACTGCAGCCTAACCTAAAAAGTCTGAAGATACTCCCATAGCAACCTCTCAATGCAATATATCCTCGTTTGTTCTCGTCCTTGGAAAAGCAAACGTCAATTTGTGACCACCAAGTCAATGGGTCTAGTCCACAGTGCATGGCTTGCCCTATGTGCGTTCCAAATAACACGACTACGACAGCTGTCCGGTGCAGCTAGCCTTCATTAATTCATTCATTGCCTTGTGATAAATAAGTGAAGCGAATCGAAACACCTCCCAGTGTCCAATCACGTCCTTCCCACGATAAAATATTAAAAATATATCTAAGTCGCATTGGTCGCACGGTGCATATAAACGGATTTTTCAAACGAATAACTGCAGTTCTTAACGTGAAATCATGGGAGATTCAGACACAAGCCAAAGAGTGTACCAGTTCGACGAGCTTCTGAGCGGATACTGGAACTGGCGACTGCTTCATCGCCAACCGCCCGAGGGCACGCTCAAGATCACGCAAATTAAAGGCTTTACCGCAGCAGCTGTCGTCAACTGTGTCCAAGTCGCTTGTTTAGCAACTCAGTTCGTTCTGTTCTTGCGCTCGAAGCCCATGGACTGGGACATCGTGATGGAGGCCACCGCTCTGCTGTTTTCGATATCAATGGCGTTTTGCCAAGGCGTGGCGCTTCTCCTGAAGCGCAGAGTCCTCGAGCGACTGATAGCTAATTTGGAGCGGCTCTTTCCCCAGACCAGAGCAGAACAGGAGAGCTGCAACCTCGAGACGTACGCCAAAGAAGTAATCCGCAACAAGAATCTCATCGACAAGCTCTGTCGCTTCAGCGCCTCAGCCTTCATCGGTATGCCACTGATATTTTCCATCTACGAGTGGTTGGTCCTCAAGAAGGACTTCCCGTTCTATTATCAATTCAGGAGTTGGTATCCAGTGAACGCCCAGAGCTGGACGTTCTATCCGTTCCTGTACGTTTTTGAGGTATGCGTGAGCCTTTTGTATGGCTTTTACCTGCTAAACGACTACGTGTTCCATGCGCTGGCCACTAGTCAGATGCGGATGCACTACCGGCACCTGGGCAGACTGCTGTCCGAGTTAGATGCGACGATGGAGTGCTGGAAACTAGGCCGACTCGTCGACTACCACAGCAGCCTTGATAGGCAAGTGCACGTTGATTACCATGCCCGAGGGCGGCGTGAGAAGATGCAATGTTTATCGTTTCAGGCTGCGCGACGATGTCAATGACATCTTCAACGTGACAACCTTCATCACCTTCAGCTTTGCGAAACTGGCGATGTGCCTCCTGATGTACACGCTCCTTCATGGAAAGAATCTGATGGTCCTGCCCACACTCGCGGCGGTATTTATACTTCTAATCCTTTTGGTGTACGCACGTTGTTCCAATGGATCTGCCCTCTACACAGCAGTAGGATCTGCTTGTCTGATGACAGATGAGTAACCGCTTATGAACGGAGACCTTTTATTTCAGAGTGAGGAGCTGGTCAACAAGATTTACGAGAGCAACTGGTACGAGGGGACGCCACGATACCGGAAAATGTTGGCCCTGATAATGTCTCGGGCCAACAACCCCGTCGAACTGCACGCCCTGAGGATTCAGAAGATTCGAATGGAGACTTTCAAGGAGGTTGTGTGTCGGAACTCGCTTACGAGGGGCGAGTGCTTCTAATAGATCTTTTTTTGCAGTTCATCATGGAGGCCTATCAGATCTTCACGTTGCTCCTCAACTTCTCGGAGCACTAACTTGGGCACATGAGACACTTGACACTGATTTTTTTCATTTTCTAGCTCATCCAACAAATGTGTCGCACTTGGACAAATACATTTCACCCACAAGGCTTGTGTCTGCGAAGTTTCTTCTGGCCGGAGCTAAACATTTCAAGCTTGCGCCCTGCACTGAGCAGACCCTCAGATCCGGAATCGGCCTCATTTGAGTGTGCCCCGGTCACTGCAGTGTTCTTTGATAAACCAAAAAAAAATTGTAAACGAATAAATTATTTCAAGTATTAGCAAACTAAATTGCTTAAACATTTAATTTATTAATTAATTCGTTGACGTGCAAGACGATCGCGAAGGAAAGTTACGAACTACTGTTACCATTGTACGAGCTACACCAGCGACCTTATGCATATTTTATGCGAATAGATACAGTTTTCTGGGTGATTTCGTTGATTTACGACTGTTGGAATGGGAAGAAGCATTGCTTGGAAGAAAGCAAGAGTGGGTAGAGAATGCTTTTGTGAGCCAAAGAATGTTGATGGATTCGCTTCAAGTGGCTGTGCCATGACTCATGGCGATCGAGGAATTCAACTCCAAACCCGTTTTAATTTTATCGAGCACAGAGCGACTTGTCAAATTATTGGTGAAAGGTCTGTCTTTCTCGAAAATTGATGGGGGCAATGATTCTTGCTTTATTTTAATTAGAAGAACTGTATTCATTTCATTCCCGGGTGAGTGGAGCATTCCAGGGCGAAGTGAGTCGGAAAAATGTTCGCAATATTTATATAGGAAACCACTTTGAAATGATCGAATAAATGTTTGTACGGCGGGGGCAGCAAGGTCGAACATCCCGAACTTGCCAAACCAACCACCAATAATGACAAAAAGAAGGAAATTAGAAGTCGGCAGCGAAGGCGGTATACGCTGGTGTAGCAGTATGGGAGTGTCTGGTAGTTGACCTGTCCCGCTCAGCAACTAGTCAGGCTTAGCCTACTTAGCACTTACAACTCTTGTGAATGATGGCAGATGTCAATACGATGGTTTATACATTTGTATATGAATAAACCAGATGATGCTTCTATGGTGATGTGTTGTTCCTCCAAAGCACTCGATGTGTGTCATATCTGTACATATACCGACGCAAAAAACATGGCTAATGTGTGGGAAAACACAAAATGTACCGAAATTCACGTACTTTTTCACGCACTAGTTACGTGTTGCAACACGTTACAGCTCTGCAACATCAGTAGCAACAATGCATCTATCCATTTGTCTCTGTCTAGTCCCTCATTCCCCATATTTGTTTGCGTTTAAGTTCAGTAGTCATCGTTGTAATTTATTTATCGCCACTTGCCTCTCCATTGTCTATTGTTAACCGTTATATCTTGTTATTCTGTTCAGTGTCCATAGATGTTACGCGAGTTATTCGTAGAACACCGCCACGAAGTCGGCACTTATTATTTATTTTATATTGAAATAAATTTTGGTTTCAATGTGCACGTACATCGATTTTAACCAAACTTCACAGAAACCATAGATAGACCAATACCAATGATGTGAGAAAATTTGATACTGAATGCATGCATGTTATAAGCTTTTAACTTTTTAAGTATTTATCTTCAAGCCGACCCTTGCACGGTCCGGTACTGAAGCTCTGATCAATGAACCAAACCACGGTGGACTGGTTTTAGTAAACGGCGACCATGTCGATTCGGAAAGCAGAGACAAATGAGTTTCACAATCCGCAGATGGTGACATAATGAAGGATGCTAAAATACTCGACCGCTAAGATATAGGCAACATTTCAGGGAACTCTTCGAATTTAATGAAGGTCATCCTGCAGACACATGATCGTCCCCAGCTATCATAACAGATGATGACTGACTGACACTGTCCCTGACTATCCATTTATTTTTACTTACTTTATTATAACGCCGGCGACGCATGGAGGGTCTGGACCTGAGTAAAAGCTGCATTTCTTCGCTGACGGTCCTGGGCACGTGGCTTAAAGTCCGCCGGCGACGCATGGAGGGTCTGAACTTGAGTAAAAGCTGCCTTTCTTCGCTTGTCTTTTGATTCCGTCTTCCCCGCCCAGGAGGCTCGAGTTCGAAGACCCTCTTAGCTCGAGCACAAAAATCTGTCTGTCGCATTCGCATTTTGCGTTCCAGCTAAGAGGGTCTTCGATTTCGAGCGAATCGACACCAACAGTAGTCGGCCGAGCCAGTAGAGTCGACGGATTTTACTACATCCCATCCATTACAAAACTTCCTCGCAGACGGGACCATATATCCGACTTAGAATTTTTCTTTCAAAGGCACCAAGAATCAGCTCTGCAGTTTTGCTTATGGTCCAGCTTTCGGCTTATGGTCCAGCTTCAGACATCATTCGAGGAGTTTAAGTTTACCCCCGAGGTAGACTAACTCCTTCACTACCTCAAAACTGGTCAGAGTCTGCCCACAGGGCAAGTTGTTGATCGTTCCCAACTTGGCGAGATAAATACATAAATCAAAATGACATACAGCCTCCTACAGCCTTTTACAAACCCGTTGTGTGGTGAACTAATGTATGCAGGGATCCCACTGCGGTTGTAACAACATAACAATTGTTGCGAGAGAGAAAGCAGCCTCGCATCAACGGACACGAAAGTAATGTGGAAACCCAAAATCCAGAAACCTGTCAATGGGCCTCGTCCGCCTCTATTGCCGTTTATAGGGCGCACATGGGAACCACAGGCCCGCAGGGTCAACTGTCTATTTATATCAGTAGGCAGACGGATACTGCAATGGTGGACTGCGCTATATAAGGTGACTAAGTACGTAGAAAGTGGCATTAATGCAATTAGGCCAAAGTAGGCCCATTCTCTCCCCCCCCCCCCTCTCTTTAAGCTAAATGATTGCATAATTCTTCGGTCTTATATTGGCAACGAAGCTAAACTGGAAGCTTCATATTCACTAGCACATGAAGAAGGCTTCCACGGCTCTCTATTGCTGTAACCGGGTCATAGGGTGCAAGTCGGGGTTACAACCCCACCTGGTCCACTGGCAATTTGTTTCAGTAGTCTTACTGCTGTATTGTGTCGCAATTCGATGGACTGCACTCGAAAAGAAAATCAACCTCATACCACTCGGTAGAGTGCAGAGTATGGCGTGCATTAGTATCAGCGGAACATTAAGAACTACCTCCGCTGAAGCTCTTAACATACTCCTTAACCTACCATCGATAAAACTAGCTGATAGGCAAACGATCAGACTGAGATCGCTTCACATCTGGAAAGAAATTAGGTCAGGACTCTCAACGATCCTCAAAATGTACTAATAGCTCTATACGCAGACCTCACGATGCCTAACCTCCTCTTCGAGAAGAACTTCTCAACCAGCATCCACCTGAAAACTTGCTGGGACTCTGGAAACCAGTCGCTGGAGGGTCCACTGCGAATCTTCATAGATAGATCGAAGGTGGATACATGAGAGGTGTCTATTCCAATGATCTAAACACCCAGCACTGAAGTGTCTTTCAGGCTCAAACTATGCTCCGTCTCTGTCGTGGCTAAAAACAAAGTAATATCAAACACAGATATCGTCATCTGTTCCGACAGTCAGGCAGCGATTAAATCTCTGAATTCGGTTACTGGCAACTCAATCTAATTTGCCGCCTATCTCTTAACGAGATGGCCAAGTATTTTATCATTGAACTTATGTGGGTGCTGGGGCACTGTGACATTCCAGAGAACTGAGAAAGAGTACTGGACTCTTCCGGGTGGTGAACCACCCTTCATGCCTTTCGCTACTATGAAACATCTACTGAAGCTGGAAACGCTTGCTCAAACTGGCACAGGATGCCTCATTACCAAACAACGCTGGCCTACACTCGGGCCGTATCTTATAACTTTCATTGGCGTTATAACAGGGCATTGCGCCATTGGAACACACGCTTCCAGACTAGGCCTCCCTTACAACGACTTCTGCAGAAGCTGCAGAAGAGAGGAGGAGGAAGAAACCGTTGCACCCTTGCTATGCAACTGCACTGCTGTAACACTTCTTTTCTTCTTTGTAAGACTTCTTTGCGCCCATTACTTTAATGGCCTGGCTGAACTTAGTAGTATAAGAGTGAGCCATCTTTCTTTATCAAAAGCCCTAAATAGTTTGTAATAGATCCGCGTGGAATCCCGCATGCTGGCCTAAGTGTGGCAGTTGTGTCTCCATACAGCAGTCATCAGTCAGCCACTCCAACCTAACCTAACCTTTCAAATAAGAGAGGGTTGCCTTGATGTATGACAGCCAGCTAGTTTTCTGAACACATTTTATTAGTGCGTTGACCGTTGCTGAGTTCGCTTAGATTGTCGTCAGCACACTAGCGTTTTTTTCCTTCTCCTCTTCTTCTAAGCAATTTCTGCAAATGTCATTAGAGAATAGGCCTAGTCTCTTAGCAGAAGGAATAGAAGGCAGTGTCCAGTGATTCTGGACTTAAGTGCTAATTTTGGATCTCTTTAGAGACATCAGGCTTTTTGATCTTTTTGGATCGAGATGTGGACAGATTTGTTTTGAGATTCGACAAGTGGTGTCTGTCAACCATCTGGAGAGAGAGAGTACTGAGCTGTAACTTGCAGGTGGTTATAGGGGTAACTACGTTACTAAAGAATCCATTAACTGCCAGTCTAGTGGCGCGTTTAGCGAGTTCATCAGCTTTGTAGTTCCCCGGGATGTCCCTGTGACCTGACACCTAGCACAGTCGAAAATGTTGCGCGGCAGCATAATTTGGGTGCCGCCACAGCTACATTGTGTTAAACGACATTACGCCAAATTGGTACAATGACGCTTTTGTAAGTGTCATCTTTGCGACATTTTGCCAAATTTTGTGCGGAGTCCGCAGGCCGTCAGTTGTAAGACATAATTTCAAGCCACCGCTCTGCGTGCTATTGTTCTCTCACGAGTGGAAGGGACCTACAGTTTTATTCCGTCTCCGAACGGCCAATTTGAGAAAGTGTTTCTAGATAGCTGTTACTCTTTGAGCATTGTCAATGATTCGAAAGAGGTGGGAATCGAACCTGGGCTACTTAGCGGTCAACGCGTAGATGTACCAACTCACAACGCCATGGCTCGGCGGCCCACAAAATTAGATAGAGAGTGTTGACAGGGATTTAATTGCTACCTGGCTATCACAGGCTAGGACATCACGTTCTACCTATGCCATCACAGGGCTTCTCTAATCGCCACTACTTCACTGTAGCGCCTATAGAGATTAGTTGAACGAACGGATTTGTTCAGATTAAGACTCTCCGAGAAAACGCCACCTCACACCCCATCATCCGTCTTGGATGGAAAATGTAGTGGTTTTACCACAGGGTATGGTAAACCCGATCTACAGGTTTCTGTCCGGAATCTGGGTTTCGAAGTTGGTCACTGGGAAGGGTCGTGGTGAGGTGTGGTCTAAATGAAACGAGGTTAGGTATTGTTCGTGAACGACTTTAGCGTGTTCATAGGTTTAATTACGCCAGAAACCTTGAGGAAAACCTTTAGAAGAACTGCTGTTGATTACTATTTCATTACCGGACATATCTGAGGTTCAGTGCATCGGTGGAAGTAGTTTTAAGAGCTTCACTGATGCAGATGCAGGCTTGTCTCTGTACTTTCCTTAATATATGTGGCTGCCGACGTTGGTTATGGGCCACCGTTAAACTGCGCCGTATAAGAGGATGGATCTCATGACCAGTGTGTCATGTATGGTTGAAGACCCCATTTGTTGCCAATGGCTTTCTCCAGTGGAGTCCATGAAGCGTTAGTCTATCCCTTGAGATAGTTGGGAACATTCCTAGTGAACCGCGGCTGGGTCACTCCTGCGCATCGATGCGATCCTGGAAGCCCACTCGAATGAAGTCCTTCTGGTTTTCGGACCAGCTCTCCTTTGGTATAACAGATAATTTTTCTAGAACGCCTGTCGCTGCTCTACGCTCTTTATGGCTTACAGGAGCTTTCCGCTGAGGACCAGGCTAACCCAGCATTCAGCATGTATCTTTGTTCTGATATGATACGATCGCCTGTTTCTGTACAACGGACATTGTTCAGTTTAGCAGGCGGTTATTGCAGTCCTATTTGAGCAATTTGAGGGAATTAAGGTTGAATCAAATGTTGAATCCAGGTCCTGTCATTTCTCACTATCAGTGATCTTACTAAAGCCCCAAAACCACGGCAACGTGCCTGCCCTTGCGTGAAGGGTGTCGAAGAGGGTAAGTAACTCTACAGTCCTGACTGTGTAGGAGAGCTACTCGTCGAGACGCACATTTTGAAGGGTGAGAGGATAATGTCCGCTGGTGAGAGGATAATGTCCGCTCTTCCTCACCAAGGAAGCACCTTGCTTCTTGACTGGATGCCGCTTTTGTTGTTCGCAAGGACCCGACCGAGTTGAGATGGTCAACAAGCAGCTGTCACACTAAGGCCAGCGTTCGTAGGTCCCTTGCCTTAAGCTGCACGATTAAAATAAGATCAATTGGCATCCCGTAAACCTTCGTCGGCACACTTCCAAGCACCCTTTGCACTTTGAAACACTGAACGTACTACATCAAATAGAATATTCTTACCCACCCCGTCCCGCAGATGACAATATACCTCAATTACGTCTCAATTATTTGATGTCGACTGGAACGTAACCAAACCCGCCATGTCATCCGTGTCGGTCCCCCCACATTTCTCTCGCCTTTCATCTGCGCCTCATTGACTTGCCAATTTGTTTACCAAATTCAATTGGGTGCCAATCTAATCGTAATAATCAACCTCACCACAAGACCTCTCACTTTACAAATAAAATGCTAATTTTTGGCTGAAAATTTACAAACCATTGTTGCGGTCACAATGCCAATGGACTCGGACAAATGACAAAAAATTCGAGAATCGTAACAGAGTACACCGAACGGCAGGGCTGCTCTTGATTGGCCGCCGCGTTGCTGATACATTTTCGAGTTTTGCAAGCCAACACTGTGCGTGCGTGCCCCGCAACAAAGGCGAGCAGGGTCCACTGTCGATTTGCATATCCTGCAGATGATGGTGAAGCTGGTGGCATCATCTCACACACATACACACAGACGCACACTGATGACGCGCACTCTGATCAAATTAAACTCTGAACCAATTGCATTAATCGTATGCAGAGTGGAATTTTGAAAACCTGTTGTCAGTTGTCACCACCAAGAGGCTGGATGGCTAGTTGGCTTTCGCTCTCTCGGTCTCGCTCGCTTCCATTGTCTTCTGCGATAGCATCTCTTCTCAGATGGATCTGATGGATTGTGTTATCACATCGAACTGAGATGTCGCGCGAAGATATATAAATCGGATTGCGGCCAACGAATGTCATCAGTGAAGCTCAACAGCCTCTAGAAGAAACAGCATAACTTTCCCAAGCGAAAACATGAAGATCTTTCTGGTACGCAGCGTTCGGATACCACAGTCGTTGGTCGAATCTATCACTCTTGGATTAATAGTTCGCCTGACGATCGCTTGACACTTGGTGGATACATTTAACCGGTTCTTTCTGTTTTCATCCCACTTTAGACAGTGTTCTTGGCAATGGTAGCCGCGGCGGCATCACAGGGATACAACTACCCACAGCTGTCGTCCCAGCAGTTCGGCCAACAACAACTGGCCCAGCAGCTGTCTCAGCAATTGCCGCCTCCAAGCCAGCAGTACTACTCCTCCAACCAGCAGTCGCAGCCTCTGGTCATGCAGATCTCACCATCGGTGCAGATTCCCTCGCAACAAGTGGTGCAGTCCCAGCTCTCAATGCCCGTCTTTCTGTCGCAGCCGCAATTGAAGCCATCCAACCAGTACCGCTCGCGTTCCCATGTGCGCAAGCATAAGCCGATCGTCACCAAGAGCTTCTTCATCCACTCCGCCCCAGAGGAGTCCGAGGATGAGGTCCAAGAGGAAATCGCCCAACTCAGCCAACAGCCACGCAAGCATTACAATGTCCTCTTCATCAAGTCACCAGCCCAGACAAACCGTGCCACCGCCCTCAACTTTGTCAAGGCGCTGAACGAAGAGAAGACCGTCGTCTATGTGCTGACCAAGAAGACCACCGCTTCCGATCTGCAAGAGGCCGTCCGTGAGGCACCACAACGCACCACCAAGCCCGAGGTGTTCTTCATCAAGTACCGCACACCAGAGGAGGCCGCCAACGCCCAGCGTCAAATCCAATCGCAATACGACAGCTTGGGAGGAACCTCAACCATCTCCGACGAAGGACTGGCCCCAGTCACCTCAGTCATTGGCTCGCTGGACGCACCCATTCAGGAGGAGGAAACCTCACAGAACCAGAGCTACGACGACATCGGAGACAATGTGCTGTCGAACAGCAAGGCCTACCTGCCACCACAGTATTAGATCCGATCTTCCGTGTAAATAAGTGAAAAGTTAAAGCTGCTGGCAGGAGCCCCTCCCATCCCGGGGGAGCTCTGCTCGTGTCAGCCCTGTTCCTATCGACTGTTGTTAAGTTTTTCTGACATTTTTTTTTTGTTTATATTGTTGTTCCTAGTGTAAGTTGAGAAATATATACATATATTTTGTTTCCCTTAATTTTTGAGTATTTTCTTTGTCTCATGGCTGTGCTTGGCCTAGCTCCAGCATTGATTGATGGGTTGACTTAAGATCAGTACTCAGATGAATATCTCAAATCTGCTTGGATATCAAGAATAAATGGAGGGGTCTAAACAGACAGGAGCATTTCTTGGGGCAGTTGGACTAGGGAAGGTTCGAAAGAAAGGAAGAGTCAAAGGGAACCTCCGTATATCTAGCATGCCTTGCTGGTCTCTCTGCTGGATGTGGTTGGATTCTTGCTTAAGAGCCTACAACAGATTAGAATAAATATAATTGTAAATATTGGCTCTATAATTTAATTCGTGCGGTTTGGTATTCTGCTCTGATGTGAACCGTATTTCAGCGAGGGGCAAGGTCTGGGCTATAAGGCGGGTGGGGTAAAACTTCCCATCCACTGTTTTCCAAATAGTTCTTAACCGGAATAGCAACATGCAATACTTACCGAAGTACTGCACATTTTGGAGAGAAAACTTTGTCCCCGACGGATATCAATGACAACCAACGCCAGACGAACAACTTAAAATTGCTCAAGACATTTTAAGCAGATATAAGATTCCTGGTGTTATATGCTTTTTTCAGCGGCGTCCTATATTTATGGCCGTCTGATGTGCCCATTTTTTGGCTATTTGGGTTTAATTAAATCTTTGGACTTTTTATTTATTTTGAGTTTATTCGTGGATTCGTGACGATTCGGCACATGTTCGCCTGCAAAAAACCAGGGAACATTTTAACTTGGTTTGACATTTGTTTTCTCCTGGATTTGCTGCTCGCGATAAGGTAATTTTTTGAACATGGCACTTTTTTCACGCGACGTTCATAACAGGCGAACCGAAAAAAGGGGGATATTTCGGGAGAAATGCTGTCGGGTAAGATTCATGATAAGGCTGAATATCTACGAGTTAGAGAGAGTTTCGACTTGTGGAGAGTTCTACCAGTTTCTTCACGTTTTCAATCTTAGACATGGTTACGCTCGGCGGAATGCGTTCATCGTACACATACATTCATTGATATTTCTGACGTACAAATTTGCAATTTGGTGAAATATGCCACAGTTTCGCTGGGATACTTGGCTAGAGACAGAAATATATTATGGGCATTATTTTTCTAGGATCGGAGGGTTTGCTGACTTTTTCACTTTATGTCAACAATATCCGCACCCTGCTCATGATGATCCACATCAAAGTTAAATCTTTTGACAAGGGTGATCTCCTAGAAAGGACATACGATCAGCAACTTCTTCACCAAGATCGTTTATAAGATCTTAAAGCTAAACGTGGTAACATCGGCAGTACATCCGACAACTGACACACGCTGGTGGACATTGTCACGGGCAACCGCTCTTCCAACACTTTACCATCCACCAGGCTGTCCTCTGATCAATAGCCCGTCAATCCGAATGATCTCGCTGCGTTCAAAGTCAGTCACTCCTCCAGCATTCTAGATGTCTAGGAGCCAGCAGAGACACTGACTATTTCCTTGTTGTAGCCAAGTCGAAGTCGGGGAAGAACAAAATGGTTTGACGTCGGAAAGCTAAATTCTCAAAAAACTGTAAGGGACTTTGTTGATCGGAAGCGACTCTTCTTAAGTTCGATGCCGCTGTACAAACATTGGAGGAAGATTGGGGGCGTGTCAACGACTGCAGCCAAGCACAAAGGTCTATAAGACAACGCCGCAACGACCAACGAGAGCAATAGAGACGAAGGCAAGAGACGTAGCTTATCAGGAGGAAAAGAAGGAGGACCAGAAGAGCGCAATTCATGAGATGGAGAAATCGTATGGCCGTTGTATGGTTCCTCTCTTTCCAAAGAATGTACATCAAGCTTAGAACACCATCCACCTCACACCGGATGATATTGCAGATCTATTGTGTGTTGGTGTGGGCTGATTTATACGAGACAAAAATTCAATACGGTGCTGCGTGCTCCCAAGAAAAGATCACGTGAAAAGCGAGGATGTGAGAAGTTAATTAACCGTGGCCACTGCAAGGCAATCAAAGCACATTAAATCCATGATCTTCAGACGGTTCCCCAAGAATTCAGCTTCTTCTTTATTAATACAAATCGTCTTAAAAACAGAAAAGCTTGTACCTCTGTCTCGAATACCAAATCAAGCCCCCGGAGAGCAATGGTTTACCTACAGATGTCTGTCAAAAATAACTGTACTTGAATATCTCTCCGCTGGAAGTTGTAGGCCAGTGCACGAACAAAACAAGCAAAATACCGACCAGCAGCATTAGAAAATATTTGACTTCCTTATCACCTCTTCCGCCCTATTCATTCCTCACGCATTGGCCCAGTGAAAGTGCGAGAGGAGAAAACCGAACTCTAAACACAAGTCGCGTCTTCCCAATCACCTGCAATCCAGGTCAACCAACGCCAGTGCCCTCGGAAGCGGGTGTCGCCGCTTCATCATCACCAGCAACCAGCAGGACACCTTGGGTTGAGTGACGCATAAATTATCACGATCACGACGTGATCACACTGACAACGACCGCCGAGTGGCGGTATATAAGACAAGGAAGCCGCAAAGAACACTTAGTACAGCACCAAGAACGACAACGAGAACTCCCACAATGCAATCGTTAATGGTTTGCTTCCTTGTCGCGTTCGCGTTCCCTCTCGCTGCGGTGCAATCGGAGGATCCCGCAGCTCTTTATCCGCCGCAGTTCACAACGCATCGCATCGTTGGCGGGGAGGAGGCCCCAGCCGGACTTGCACCATATCAGATCTCGCTGCAAACCATTTCGGGGCGACACTTCTGCGGGGGAGCCATCATTGACGAAAAGTGGATCATCACAGCATCGCATTGCGTTGTATCGCAGAAACCGGATAAGATTAAGGTCCTCACCGGCACCCAAGACCTCACAACCAACGCCACGGCCAAGTACTACTTCCCCGACAAGATCGTCATGCACTGTAACTACAACAACCCGGCGTATGCCAACGACATCGCGCTGGTGCGCCTCAACGACTCCATTGAGTTCAACGAATTCATCGCGAAAGTGGACTACGACTATGTGCCGCTAAAGGAGAACGACGAGCTGGTGCTCACTGGCTGGGGAACACTGTCGCTTGGTGGCATGGTGCCGACTAAGTTGCAAACATTGAACGTGAAGTTCGTGCCGTATGAGATGTGCAGGGAGCAGCACAACAACAGCTCGTGGGTGGACATCGGACACGTGTGCACCTTCAACGACAAGGGCAAGGGTGCCTGCCACGGAGATTCCGGCGGACCGCTGGTGCACAATGGCAAGCTTGTAGCGCTGGTGAACTGGGGTCGTCCATGCGCCCAGGGTTATCCAGATGCGCACGCGAAGGTGTCCTACTACCACGACTTCATCAGGACAACCATCAATGGATGCGACAAGGAGGAGGGTGTCAAGAGGTCTTGCTGAGAGTCGAGGGGCACGGGCAGCTGAAGTTCCTAGCGGTTTTCGAAAATAAATTCAAAATTCAAATCGATTCTCAGGAGTTCGTGTTTTTTTGTTGCTATGTTTTCGGCGCAGTCAAGCAGATGTCAGTGAGGTAGAAGGTAAATGCAAAGTGTTGCATACATCTAGGCTAGATAGTTGTACGATATCGTAAGAACATAGAATTGTGTTGGGTACTAAATGTGTAGAGAGAGGCTGACGAACAAATGTTAATAGTCGGCGGAGTCAATTGATATTCCGCCACATGTGGGAGATTGCACCGTAGGGTGCAAGGGCAAACACATTGCGAATTATGCCGTGTGGAGAGCCTTGCAGAGCACATGTGACACAGAACAGCTGATGGAAGATTGTGTTGTATGACATTGAATTCAGGGGAAACCCAGATGTGCTGCAGACATCCAAACTGGGAAATGTGCGGCCGACGCTATGTGACCATCGACTGGTGGCCATCGGACACGTTCGCGCTAATTGTTTGACTCTTTACCCTTTGTTGGAGTGCATTTGTTGATCGTGTTTCTGTCTACAGATCATTTGAGATCACAACCAGAGCCATGGAAGATGCGTTAAATATGAATGGGTCGAACAAAAGGGACACGGGTTGTCCGAAATTCAATGAGCATACATATTTCTGTAGCTTCGTTAGATCCCCAATTGTAAGGGGCTGTGATCTTTCGAGTCGTTATTGCTGATCCTCTATTGAAGTTTTATGAAATCCCTCGTGAAGTCGAAATACTACCGAAAAAAATTATTGAAGGCACTGGAGTCCCTCTTGATAGTTTCCAATAAAGGGGCATATCTCTTTTAAGTCTCCCCGAGAAAATCTACGTTAAGGTGGTGGAAGCGCATTCTAGATCTAAAGTCGAGTCCGAGAATGGAACAGTTCGGATTTCGTCTCGGCAAAAGTACAGCCGACCAGCTTCCCACTCTAAGAACGGGACTCGAGAAGGCTTGGGAGATTGCCTATTAGTCTATTAACTGCAGGGTGGACTCGATGTTGCATCACAGCCGAGGCGGGGAATATTTCACACTGGGAGAGTTGGGGGTAAGTCACCTTCCTTTGCAGATGAATTAGCCCTCCCCCACATCCTCCCAGATGGAACTCCAAAGCGTGATACATAGGCTTGTGGCCGTATGTGCTGATGGTGGGATGAAGCTTAACATGGCGAATCAGAGGTTGAAGCATCTCTTCTTTTGTCTGTAATTTTTTAAAAATTAAATAATTAATTTGATAGTGTAATCTCATTAAACGAGTATCTGATGTCGGGAACGCAATAGTGCATTGGCAATGCTGCTTTTCAACACACGCAATTCAATGGTCATGATCAAAATACTACGTCGGCCTGCGTTACAAAATTAGAGATATGAGAGGAATGTAATACAACTTAAAACGTAAGACGAACGCACGTTATTAACAGGGATGAGAAAGCTTTCTTATAAATTAATATGCTCTCGATTAACACAACAGCTAAATGGATTTTTTATAATATTTTCATGTAGACAGAAACTCGAGTTTACTTCCAGTTTAGGTTAGGTTAGAGTTTTCATTATTAATTGCCGATTGACCGACACAGAGATGATAATCACATGATGATGTTTTCCGCCACATGCCTTTAAACGAGCACATCACAACATTTGGTCGCTCTTAAGGTAACCTGTGGTAGGTGGGAATGTTGTCATTTCAAAGCATGAACGTGACACAAATAGGACTGACTCAGAATTAGATTTGTGCTCGTACTCTTGCCATATGCATTGCATGTCTCACAGTGGTTGACTCTTGTCTCACCTCAGTCTCGGGAACACCGCTATGGCTAGCGCCATTTAAAGAAAATACACAAAAAAAAGAACAGAAAAAAAGAAACAACCCGCACTTGCCCATGCATCAGTGAGCGGCAGTAGTCCCTGGACACACGGTTCACACTGTTCAGATGAGATGTGCTGAGGTGTGATGTTAGTGTGGTGGACTGCTATAAGCACGGAAAGCACTATGTTCTACAAATCAGTCCAACTGTATGGGTTACGAAGATTGCATCGACTTCGTCGAGCATTTCCATTTTGCTGAAAGAATGAACCGTTTTTGGTGGTGGTTTCACACACAAATTGTCAAGTTATTATTTAAAAAAAAAAATTAAAAACAAAGTTTTCCCTCTGCCCTCTGAATTTTCACCATTTCTCAAGCCTGATCGAATTTGATCGAATTTTGCTCTTCTTAACTAAACTGGCATTTTTTATTAAATGTGTTTAGCTAAGCGGGCATGGGTATAATAATTTTTGAGTCATTACAGATACCATGACTTTCCGAAAACGAAGTATTTGTTTCCACAATTGTATATAAAACTGGACAAGGGTCTTCTTAACTTCAGTGCGCTCCAAATCAGTTCCTTTCACTTCTTCAATCATTAAAAGCTTTTGAAATTCTAGTCCAAAAATTCTTTATTTGCCGTAAGATATGTGGGAAATCAAAATCATATATTCTACGTTTTATTTTCATATTTCATACTTCACGTCTATAAAATTCTTTAAAACGTTGGCGTAGAGAGTTATGATTGTTTCTCTAATTGTGTGAGTTTTGATATTTTCTGATTGAAACATTTTATTGACTGTATTGAAGGCTTTCAAAATATACGCAAATTAAATTTACTAGTTTTCGATTTTAAAAAAATCTAAGATGAATTCAGCATTCGTGGCTTTTTTATCCGCGTTTTCATAGCAATACTTGTTAAAGTAACAATTTAGTGGAGTTCATTGCTCTAAAAGTCTCTTGATTACATTTTCGAATAATAACCAACGCGTTGCACAGTAGCGTAAAATCTTGTGCTTGTCTATGCATTATTAGAACCGAATCCAATAACTTTTGTTAAACGTTTAGTAGTACCAAATAAATTGCGCCCGCGGTCGATTCCTCAAGTTCAATTAAGCCGAAAAAATTCTCAACTACTATCAAAGATTGAAAACATCGAACGATAACTAAACATTTTTTAGTGGCGAGATCGGTTGTTTCATCTATAATCACACTAAACTTCTGTGCGCGTAAAGATTTTGCTAGAATTACTCTTGAAAGTGGAATTAGAAAATGTATGATTTTGTTTTTGTTTGCCGACATTTAATTGTTTTGGCAATATTGCTGTCTTTAGTGCCAGCTGTTGTCATTGTTGCCGAAAACGACCCTATTGTATCCAATAAAGTGAAAGATAAATTATGCTAAGCATCGTACATCACCATCATGATGCGGCTTTTATTTTCTTGCTTTTAATAAAGATTTCTCGATGGTTATGATATTTTTGTCTATATTCGATGAAGTTTACGGAAACTATTGACAATTGGACAGAATTGAAAAATTGAAACGGAATTATTATTTTTAAAAACGTACCATGAACGGCGTACTACGATACTCTGCCCGTCGAATTGTATTCAAAGAGTACAAATATCATATTTATATGCACACATTAAGACTCATCTTGCTTCTTGTATGAGTAGATTGTTGAAGAGTGGAATTTTAAAAGCTAAATCTGTAGGAATCTGGTTATATCAGGTCCTTGGTTCAGACTGCCATTGATAGTTGGACCTCTCGAGAGAACAACCGGAGGTGGCATGACTCCAGGATGCGGAGAGATCAAGCGCATGCTCCCAACCATCTATAAGAAATCCGCGGCGTTCTTGTTACTTCTTGACAGAGAAGACTGCAGACGGCTTGCAGGCGTATTAACGGGTCTTGGTCTAAGCTATGAAACCCTCTGTGACGCCTGTGGAGAAGACAACGATACCTCTGCCACTGTCCCGCCTTTGCTCGGAACAGGTGGCAGTTATTCGGACCTGATTATGTAGGCTCCCCATCACAGACGCGTCTGGTCCTCCGCAAGACCAACTAATTCCAGCATGAGTAGATTGCTGCCTCAAAGTACAATGGACCAGCTCTTTGATGCAATGCAGGATTATAAACCTCCGACAAAAATGAATGTATAGACAATTTCTTGAGTTTTTGCTTTTGTTTTAAAGCTTGCAAAGCAATTACAAAATGAACATCAATAGGTAGCCCATGAGCCTCTGGCTGTTGTGCATTCTTCTACAACGCGCAACAACAGTTCATTCTCGAAATTTCATCAGTCCACAAGCAAAAAGTAAAATCCAGCTTTAATTCTCGAAATCCACACAAATGTCAAGCACAGCTCCTCTTCCAAATCTAAATATAATTGCACCCATTTATATTGGTTCGAATCCAGTCCACAAAAAAGAACACATTCGCGTGCATATCCGGTTTCCCTAGGCCGCACGGGAATCCCCAGTTGACCACGCCATACAACCGATTGTCCTTCACCAGCGGACCACCCGAATCGCCGTGGCAGGAGCCCTCTCCCTCTCTGGTGTAAGTGCAAACGTGCCCAAAGTCCAGACCGGGATCGCCTTCTAGGCGCTCCAAGCACTCACTGTGCGCCACATAATCCAACGAGATCTTCTGAAGCTTCTCAGGCCGCTCGCCCCACAGCTCCGTCGTGCCCCAGCCGGTCAGGATCACACTATCACCAGTTCGGAGTGGTTGCGTGGGAAGGTCAATTGCCGTGGTGTCCTTGTTGAACACAATTGACGAGTTGAGACGAATCAACGCGATGTCATTGTGATACTCGGGATTGTCGTAGTTGCAGTGCATCAGCAGCTCGTCCACGTAGTAGGTTGCGCCAGGCTGCTTGTAGTTCTGTGTTCCAGTCACAATCCTGAGGTTCTCCTCCATGCCGTTGAACTGAAAGATCTCGACGCAATGGCTCGCTGTCAGAACCCAGTTCTCGTTCAAGATCGCTCCGCCGCAGAGATGACTACCGTATTCTGACTGCAGAGAGACCTGGTACGGCGCGAATCCCTGCTCGGCTTCTTGCCCGCCCAAAATCCGATTGTCAATGGAAGACAGGCGCTCCACGGGCGTCGCGCTCTTGGGGCTCTTGATGCGTATGGCCAGGAGAGCTGGCGCAGCGAGCACGAGTAGCCACAGTATCGCCCTCATTTTAACGACACTCGTTGTGGCACCTGTCGGAAGGGCACCGCCTTATATAGCAGCCAGCAGTCATCCAATTGGAGTTAATCTAAGATAAAACGCGGTGAAGATACGAATCTTTATGGCATAGATAATAAAGCAATTACCTCAGTTGAGGAGAGTACGCGCTGAGGTAACGTCATTTGGCTTGTGGACATCCTCTGGCTGGTAATCGAGTGGTGTTTTCGGCTCTTCCTAATCGGTAATCGAAACCAAGTCAAATCTACAGATTGTTGGTTATCTGTAAACAGAGGTGACTTGGAAAGAGAAAAGTAACACACGCGAACCCGTGAAAACGGAAACAAAATGCTAAGTAGTCACTGGAGATTGCAACACTGTGGGGGTTATGGGGTCTTGAATTTGATACAAGGCAAAAGAATCGGATCGTTGACAAGAGACATCTTAGGAGGATGACATGCCTAAGAGTTGAGGAGATCAAGATTGATATGATAAATCGGAGTCCAAACAGAACCGCATTATAATATTGGAGGCGTTGTCAAGAAGCCAACAAAGAAGCTGCCACTGAGAAGAAATTGGGTTTTAGGAGAGTTGAGGGTAAGTCATCTTGTTATTGGAGATGACTTAGTTATCCTCACTTCCTAATAGACGGAACTCGAACACTCACTCGATAGATCTGTAGCCGTATGTGCTGATGCTGGGATGAGGGTTAACGTGCACAAATCAGAGGTAATGGTCATTTCCGGAACGTCTTTTCAATGCAACTACATGTTTGTGGAGTCTCACTGAAACAGATGCAGAAGTTTAAGTACCTCGAGTGATGAGAGGAGTAATACTGACCTTTCCGCTATTATAAGCCAAGCTGGGTTAATTTTGAAACAGCTTGGAAAATCTGTAATCAGAAAGACCGAGCTTGGTATCAAAACCAAGTTAGCTCAGTATTTGTTCCAACTCTCACCCGTGGTCATCAAATTTGGGTAATGACCAAAATAACAAGATCGCGGATAATTAAGGTAAGATTTCCTCGTGCTGTTTTGGGAACTACTTTCCGGGATAGGGTGACAAACTCGGCAGTACACGGGAAGCCAATGTCCGAACGGAAAGGAAATGCTTCGATGTGTTTGTCACGTGGCGCAAGTGTCTGTATCATCACGACTTCCGAGGCGTCAGGTGGGCGACCGCTTGGCAGAGCCAGGACGAGGTCGTCCAAAATCTCGCCTGGTTACGCTTGGGCATAACTCCTAATGAGTTAACTCTAACTGGATCCGCCTAACAATGGCGGAGGATCGAGTTGCCTGGAAACCCTCGTGCGTGGTCCACACCCGCGACACATTTAGTGGATTATGCAGGTCAGAAGATCATGATTTACATTGGTTCCCCATGAAGCTGCCGAGCTGAGAACGACGCGATCCACAAATTCACAAAAAAAAACTTACAGACAAAGTGTCAGCTTTCTCAAATTCTTCAGTTAGCTCTCTGACAATGAGATCATTGTATAAATGAGTGTCAGAGTTAGCGAAGATCGCAATTCGTAACATGGTTATGTGAATGGCACTTTAGACTATGGATGTTATTGTCCTCCAATTTAAAAGTGCGATCCTCCAATTTTAGCACACACTACCTATAAACAAGGCCGGTCCGAGCCGAATAAGCGCCTTGAAATCCAATCATTCTGTAATTAATGCACTACTAGATTCGTATCTGTTTTTGACAAACAAGGAAAGACCTTTTCACACTCTCCACGCTGAGTCTGGATTTGAATTCCTTAAGGTACAAACTTCTGCTCCCTTTCAGTGCAACGAGACAACTAAACCATCTCAGCAAACCGTCTTGTGGAACGTGCTCCATCTGGAAGTCATGATGTTGAGGTTCCAGGAAAAAAAACCCCAACGCGTCAACCGCAATTAGCTGTCATAACCACTGCAATAAGCTTGTATCACCTCCAGTCATAGCCGAGGTGACAATAAACAAATCGAAGAGCTGTAGTATTTATGAAGCCCATTAATATCCATCGTGCAATTGATGATAGTAAAACGATAAACCAATTCGAAGCAATCGCTTATCGCAGCGCCTAATCGGCGCAAGGGCCAAGAATCAAGAGCCCGCGTATAAAAGCGAACGCCAGTGCTTCACGCCCGAATAGCCATGAAGTTACTTATAGCAGCCGTGGTGCTCTTGGCTACGTGCCACCTTCCCGCAGAAGGCATCCGGGTGAAGGACACTTTTCTCAGTCGTCTGTCGAACGCATCGACTCTAGACATCGAAAATCGCATCATCGGGGGCGTGGTCGTGGAGCAGGGCTTCGCGAAGTACCATGTCTCCATTCAGACACTGATTGGCAGCCACATTTGCTCGGGAGCCATCATCGGGGAGCAGTGGGTGATCACTGCCGGACATTGCGTCGTCGGCCGAGCCGCATCAAAGATCCATGTGTCATCGGGATCGAATAGCATTTGGCACGCAGAGGCCTACTACTACGTGGACAAGATCATCATCCATTGCAACTACGACAAGCCGTTGTACCACAACGACATTGCATTGCTACATCTAGAAACACCGATCGAATGGGACGCTGATACGGAACCGATCGAAATAGCCACCGATCTGATAGAAGATGGAGCCAAAGTGCTGCTCACCGGCTGGGGTAAGGCGGTGCAGAACGACGATCTGTCACAGTACATGCGCAAGATGGAGGCGAAGTACGTGCCCTACGACAGCTGCAAGCAGAAGTACAATGGGGACGAGGACGTGGATTCGGGTCACATCTGCACACTTTCAACCGACGGCACTGGAGTGTGTCACGGTGACTCGGGCGGTCCGCTGGTGAGCGGTGGAAAGCTGGTGGGGATCGTCAACTGGGGTGTTCCCTGCGCCAAGGGCTATCCCGATGTACACGCGAATGTCTTCTTCTACCACGACTGGATCAGGACTCAACTAGATGGTTGTGTGCATAGGTTTAACTAGAAATGAATTTTGAGATATTATAGTTAATAAATATTGTGTGAGTTGTTGAACAGTTCTTTGGAAGTGGATACTAATACATTTGAAGATTCTGTGGAGAAACAAAGGGAATTACTTAATGGATGAAAGTGGAGAAGGGAAAGGCTCTTGTGAGAGTAAAGCAACTCATCGTGTGGAAATCATAAATTCACAAGCAGCCAGAATGTCATTGTCAATTCGGAAGCAGCTAGCTATTAGAGAAGGCAAAAGTAGCACTGAGTGAGTATACATGTACAAAGTCTGTTGCACAGATGAGCCTTGAATGAACAATGTATGAAATCATTCGTTTGCCCTTGACATAATTGATTAGATACTGAGCCTTCGCGAGCACTGAAAGCTAGACATAACGTACGTCGGACGCCATCTAACCTACCAGGTTTGCTAAGAGATGGCGTTACTTGTATTATTCCATTGGAAAGCTATTGTACGTCAGTTCAGTATATGTCATTATTTTGAAGCGTAAACAACAATAATTTTTTTTCTCTCAAATATGTCGAACTTTGTGCCTGAAAAAGTGTTTTTGCGGAGAGTTCTCCTTCATTACTTTAATATGAAGAAAACAGCTGCCGAAAGTCATCGTATTTTGGTGGAAGTTTATGATGAACATGAGCTTGCTTAGCGAACGTGCCAAAAGTGGTGATCTTGACTTGGCCAACCAGCTAAATCAACTGCAAAGCCGAATAGACACGAGGATAATTTTCCATCATGACAACGCTCGGCCCCACGTTGCTGTTCCGGTTAAGAACTATCGATCTTTACGAATTGCTCCTTTAAGTAATTGAAAAACCACTCTAACATTGACGAATAGAATGCCAAAGTCTTGCCCTGCGTAGGGCCATGCTACTTTGGTCTGTATGTATGCATTTGGTATTCAAACAGAGAAACCCGGGAGAAAAGGGATGAAATGTCAAAAAAAATAATACAATTTTCCATAAATTGTGTTTGACAAACGATTCGTAGGTATAGTGGTGGAGTGGTGATAGTGGAGAAGAGAAACGATCAAGCTACAATAAAGCTGAATTGTCCTGAGAAAAGGGTACAACAAAACGAGGGGTGACACGGTGGTTCGAAGGACAGTCATCGACGTGAAGATCCCGCGAGAAGAAGAAGGAAAAACAAGAAAAAAACCAAGGCGAAGGAATAGTTTGAATTCACGTTTTTTTTTTTTGTTTCGTTGCGATTTTTGTTTCAAATGAACAAAATTAATTCTACATTGTGCGTTATCGGAACACTAAGGTTTCGAATTAGGAATCGAGGGAGCTCAATATTATTTTCTACTTCATTTAAATTTATTAAAACCGAGTCCTACAAAACGCCTTTATTTATATCAAATAGTAATACATCAAACTTTCTTTAAATGATAAAATTATTTTCATATATAGATAATTGCAAAAGAGCAACGAACTCAAAACGTTCCTTAAGTGGGCTCGCTACTAGGAGGTTTTACAGCTTCAAAGTTCAAATACCCTACACTCAGAATACAAGAGTCAAGAATAAAGCAATTCGAAAGAGATGAAAAAACAGGTCCACTGGTGATCTAGCTTATCTCACCGAAAAGTGGAACCTATCTTTCCACAATGCAGGCGAGAGCAAGATCGTTGCGCTTGATATTTTTAAGGCATTTAACAGAGTTTGGCATCAAGCGTGACTATGGTGTCGATGAATCTCTTCTTCAATGGATTAGAAATTACCTTTCGGTTCAAGTCTGATATCCAACAAATAAATGCTGGTGTTCCCCAAGGCTCTGTTCTGTCTCCGACACTCTTTCTCATTTTTATAAATGATCTGTTGTCTACTACTTCTAAACCAATCCATTCCTTCAGATGACAGCACTCAGCTTTTCATATTCGTTCCAAGACTCACTACCCCGCCCTTCGGCCGTAGAATTGGAACTGCAGTTTATGTTAAGCACATTGAATGCCGATCTTGACAGTATAATTAACTGGGGAAAGAACAATCGGGTGGAATTCAAGGCTCAAAAACTCAATGCTGTCTGCTGTCACTCAAGCGAACCCCTGTTAATCAGCCATTATCCATGAATGGCACATGTGTCGATTAAACCTGAAAGCTTTCCAACCATGGTATGTGTATCAACACAACACTTAGTTGGAACGATCACATATTTGAGGGCGCCAAAAATGCTGCGAAATGTTTAGGTTTCCTCAATCGATGCTAGAAATACTTCACCCCTTCTGATTTGGCTTTAATTTATAAGGCGTATATACGCCCCAAACTTGAGTACAACACTCATATCTGGTCTGGTGCCCCCAAGTCCACCCTGCACCTGCTAGATAGGATCCTAAAGCGACAGATAAAACTTATAGGAGACAACAATATTGCAGAGTCACTAGATTCACTCGAACATCGACGTACCGTCTTGTCTCTATCCGTATTTTATCGCTATTTTAACAAACGATACTCAAGTGAGCTTGCCAACTGCATCCCTCCTCTCCATGAATTCACCCGCAATACCCGTCTCGCTAGGAATGATCATCAGTTCACTTTCGGAGACACAGTTAAATTTAGAGACTCGTTCATCACCCGCACGACACCAATATGGAATGCTCTGCCCAGCCCAATATTTCCCCCAGAATACAATCCGCAGATATTTAAAACCAATGTGCACAGGTACCTCCTCTCCCTTTCTCGCTCCACACCTTCGGCCCGTGCTGTGTCTTGAACCCGGACACTTAAGGGTATTAACAATTCCATGTGCGCGCGCAAATTGTAAAAAAACACAAACACGTTACCTCGACATCCCTGCCCCGTGCTCGTGACAGCGTACCTATTATCATTGCCTCACGACCTATTCACCGGGTGTAGAAGCCGCCTAATCAACACAATTACAAGAAACCGCTTTCAAAATAGCTTCCCCTAGCGAAATCTACAAATGCCATTACTCTAGTATCAACTGATCACGAATCAGTCCATTTCCATCCCTCGTTTTGTTTACACCTGGGCCATAGCCCTTGTGTCTCAAGGGGGTGTGTGTATTCGTTCACTCAGCCATGAATGTTTGACACTAGCTCATACACGCTCGTGCCTATTATAGTGCGTTGGCCCAGATGTAAACGTTTGGATCCACATCAACATCTGCCCAAAGACAACAACACCCCTGCGTACTGAATGCAATTGTACCATTGACATTTTTCACATTCTTGACCAAAAGCCTTACCCAAGCACCTTTCAACCCTATCCCCACTCCCAGTCAAACAATTTAGGATTTTAGAATTTCGGAACAAACTCATCAAAGTCTTCAACACCTTTCTTAAAGCAAACATCGCCGAGTTGTAGAGGCGTAGCAACTTGCAACTAGCGGTCTCTCAAAAATATTCGCATGTCGTTTAGCATTCAGTGCTGTCCTATTTCCACAAAAAGACCTTCCGCAACAGAAACTATGTGAAGTAAATTCCGTTTGAATTTACGATGAAACATTTGTTGGTGCACCTTTCCACCACTAGAGTGAGCTACTATCCATAAAGGGGTAACTTTTAACGAAGGATTTCTGTTCAGAAAATTCTAGGAACAATTTTAGAGAGCCAAGGGAGCTATAAAAAGCAACTAAGATAATTAGATGGCATCCTTAAGGTTCAGTCTACACTCAGACGAAAGAGGCAAAATATTCGATGTTTGCAGTTATATTAAAATTAATAAAAATTATGCAAGTGGAAAAGAGAATTCCGATAGCGATACAAATGATGAGGGGTGAAATTCTTCATGGATAACATGTGAAAATGTATGAGAAAAACTTAAGAAATGAGCTTGATAAAGGCAACAAGGGACTTCGAAGGGCGATGATTTACACCATACCTTGCTCGAAGTGCATCAAAGCTGCTTTTAGCAATAAAAAAAATGGGATTTGTTATAAATTTGGAGACGTTTCGGAGGATATTATATGCTGCATAAGAATAACAGGACACCATGTTACACGTGATATGTCCTTACAAAAGCCTTTGAAGAAAATTTTAAAATAATCAATTCAGTCGAGCTAATTTGTTATGTTTATTGTGTGAATGTTGTTGGACTCAAGCCAAGCTTCCTCAACCGTTTGCATAATAACATGCAAACTCATCAACTTGGCAGCACTAGTTTCATTTGAAAGCAAGCATAAGCAAAAATCCCTCCACAGCTTTTTAACAGCTCTCAACTCAAATCGTATAAATTCCCCTATTTTTTTTTTATGGGAAACCGAAGAAATTCCCTTTTACTTATCGAACTATGCTTCGATATATTTTATGCGTTTAGTTCAGTTTGATTTTGATTCGTCGCATCGTTTGTTCGTTGTTTGCATTCTTCTGTTGCGCGCAGCATACAAAAAACAAAAAAAAAGTAGAAGAAAATACGAAAGAAGAGAAAACGATTATCGGTGTCTATATCAAAAGTCGGCTTTACTATTTATTGTTTGGTTTATTTTCATTGTGCAACTCATAAGGACAAAGGATTAACAATTTTCTTCTGCAAGGTTAGAGCATGGATTAATTAATTTTATCTAAGGAATTTCTGTGTTTAAGTGATGGATTTTCATTTTTCTTGTGTGTGGTTGCATAAAAGCGATTCGATGGTGGCGTCGGCGTCGGGTGAGGGTTGTGAATATATTTTCAACCCGCCAACACGTTAATTGAACTAATTTTCTTGTGTAATATTGATTTAATTGCCAGCAATTCATTAGTAATCAGGGATTCCAAGTGAAATTTTTCAGTTTTCAATTGGTTTGTGTGTGTGTGTTTTTTTTGTCTTCTCTTGCATCTCGTCAAGTGCAAGGATAAACCGCCATTTTTTTGAAACGCCAATTCGTCTTGTTGCGACAGTGGCGGCGATAAAATTGTACACGACGGGAATATGAATGTTGGTAGACTGGATTTGGAGTGGAATGAGGAAGTCTAGAGTCTAGAACTTAACTCTGAAAAATACCTTGTGCATTTCTGTAAGCATTCCCTTACCTATCTTCAAACAGATGCGAATAACAATCGTATTTTTTTTCACTTATCAAGTACAGCTGTGCTCTCTCTACCTGCATTTCAGGTTTTCTTTTTCGATCGGTCCCCGTCGCTTGCATTTGGGATTATCAAGCGACAACTACTGCAGTTACCTTTTTTTCTTGAAGATCAACAAAGCATTTTTCATTTAATAATTCCCTGCACGTGTGGGCGTTATCAAAAATTTGTTTTGTTTGATTTATGATTTAAGCCGATGCATAGAATGTTTGTTTTGTTTATCATCGTTCAGTGCTCCATGATTTGGCTTGTGTTGGAATGTAGAATGGCTTTACAATAATCAAAAAAAAAACCTACATCTCAAACAGCATTTCAATTTATTTTGATGTGTAAAATGCACTCTAAACAAACAAAAAGTGTAAAGCGGACATTTCACAGTGCACATTGTCTTCACTTCTTGGAACTTGGAACAAGCAGTACAAATCAAAGGGATAGCACAGAAAAGTCAAGTCAAGTATTCTTTCCTCTTTATTATTGATTATTACAACTTAGGCTTGGACAACGCTGATATTCCATATCAAACTATTGTTTTCTCTTTTGGAACATGGTCAAAGTGATTTCTTTATTACAACACGGTTGCCATAAACAAAAAAAAATCAATCGCATTTTGAGGCACAACTGATTGTCTTCCAAATTTGTAGCCTATCCTTAGCATATATTCAAAGTCACTCCCATTCCTTGCTCAATATGAAAGTCATCCAAACAAGATCGTGTCACTTGTCAGATTTCCTAGTGTGCCTCATTTAGCCCAGGATATATATGCAGTTTGAAACCACATAGGATTAGTTAAAATAGAGACGATGGATGAATTAATTTCTTTCCTTAGCATCCTTAGCATATCCAAAGAACTTCCATTTCTGTAAGCTGCAATATTTTTCAGCTACTTCTCTGCTTTCTCTTTATCTATTTAAATCAATTGGGTGTATGCATGAGTGCGGACGGAAGAATGTACATCAGCAGTTGACTGCAAAATAATTGACGCCTGTACTTTGTGAGTGCAGATCCCCCGAGAGTCGACAAATTATTTAACAATGTAAGAACATTTTGCATATGAACTTATAGTAAACATAAATTTATTCAAATGTGTTCGTTTTTGAATAAATATGAATAGATTTCATTTAAATGGCTTCTGAAGACCATTTCACTTTCTGTATCATATGAAGATGTGAAGAACAACAAACCAAAGAAGCAGGCACTAAGCTTCCAAGATTACTATAACCGGTCGTGCGGCATTTGATCCAAATTGTCCTAGGGAAGTTATTACTTTCGCTTGTTGTATCCTCTTCTTGTGGAACTTGTGTTGAGTTTAGAATAATTGCTGATTCATGAGAGATGCAAGTAGTTCCACTGCATCTACGGGTAACCGTTTATTGTAAAATGTTGTCTTGCTGAATAGAAAAAAAACCCTTCAGATGTATAAACACATCACTGTCACAGCTTTAATGTTCTGTTCTTTTGAGTATCTTTCTATTGCGTGTTCCTCTACACCATGAGTTCCGATGAATATCTGATGGATCCAAGCTCTTGGTAAGACACGCCGTCAAATAGTTGTCTTTTCGTCCGTCCGTTTTTTTTTTTTTTTTGTTGGCATGGTCGCATTTGAATTATCATCCGAGTCTGTTCAACTTATCTGACCAAGTGAAGCCTGTCTTCCTCTCATAGTAACATAAAATATATACACACTGTGCAGTCTAAAGGGACAGCCATAATGAACATTTTGTAGCCTTATCTGAAATACTGCGGCAACTATGAATGTTCTGCCCGGATTGTATGGGGAAATCTGATCGGACGGTGGAGGGTCCTGCGCGTGTTCACAGATGTATCGATGTAAGTGGGAATATGTGTGTTCTCAAAGAATTTAGGTATGCATATAATTTCGATGACCGAAATATTGCGTTTTTGAGGTGGAGACTCTACCTTTAAAACAAGCTCTTTATGCTCGAAAACGTGTAATCGAATTTTCAGATAGTCAACCTACGTTAAAACACCTTTCAATTCAAGACTTTCAACTTATGAGTCAATAATCACCAATGGATGTGAAACGATCCAGTAATGTCCTGTGCCATCCGGGAGGTTATGCCGAGAAAGACATCGCTGTGTTCACACACTCTAGAAGCCTATATGAGGCTTGATCGATAGCTCTGAAAAGGAGCTTATTATCCACTGTTTCATGTTATTTTCACTTGCGTAAACATTTCCTAGTTTGTTTGAAACAATTTCCCTTCGAAGCGTTCGATTCAGGCTGTTTTGGAAAGTAGAATCCTACTCTGAAATTCAAGCTTTTGTTCTCTCTCCGACACACTTTCTCATTCTTTTTTGCGACTTCTAATCCAATTCATTCCATTGCTGGTGGCAGTGCCCTCAGCTTTCCATAATTCTTAGTGTTTGTCTTTCGATTGTAGAATCAGAACGGCAGATTATGTGGAGCATTTTGAGTTCGAATCCTGACATATGTAGAGAGAATAGAGTGAAATTGAATAAAATTAAATACATCTGGGTATTGTCACTGAAGCGAATCCTTAATAATCAGCCATTACCCATGTGTGACGTTTGTGTTGATGAATCCGAATAACTTTTCAGCGTCGGCATGTGCATCAACGCAACATTGTTGGAATTATCAAATATTTGACGTCGAAGACACGAAATATTTCATCCCACCTGATTTGATATCAATTTGTAAGTTCTGCGCCGTTGCGTAGTGGATGGGGAGGCGTGGAATCCACCATTGGGGTCATAGAGTATTCCTGTCTACAAAAAGGTTCTCATACATCGCTGTTTGGCGTCGGCATAAAAGTGAAGGCCCTCTCCTCGAGGGGGTAGAAGCTATGTCCAAATCCACCACGGACGGTAGGTCCACTAATATTATTATTATGACTGCCCCAAGTGTGATTAAACCCTCATACGAGATCTCTTGCCCCCAAGACATGCCTGGGAGCATGAAATCTGAATTCGGATGCCCCCAAGACATGCCTGGAAGCAGGCATTAAACAAACGCTCCAGTTAGCTGTCCCATAGCATTCTCTGCATGAATTCACCAGCAATTATCGTTTCGACAGGAATATTAATCCGTTTTCCCTCAAGCGTTATTTCGGATGCATAGTCTGAAATCGTGATTTGTTTAGACCAACGAGCACATGCGCTCTTTCATATAACCTACAGCTAACGAACTCAAAATCATATTTTATGGCAATAATGTCTTTCAACTCCAGTCAGAGGTCGCGCTAGTCGAGGAGGCTTGGCGGTTGATGCCCAGGTCCACCTGGACTGTAGCACCACACAAAAAAGAGGAATGTGTTTCAATGACGACAAAAATACTACGCTAATGCAGAATTTATATACTTTTCTGTCTGCATGGCCTAGGTGAAATAACGTATACATACAAAACACAGAAAACCATTTTTCGTTTACGATCGAAACTGAAATCAATTAAAGACGTCAAAATAACCTCTTACAAGATTAGGGTATCCAAAAACCAAAAACAATAAAACCGGATTTGTTGTGTTTATGACATTTCATGGGACAGCATGTTTGTACATGTGACAGACAAGCTAAATGAAAACACTCACGAGTACCTGTGAATTAGCGGGCATTTTATTGAAATTAAGAAGAACTATAAACTTGTAGGTACAATAACTGACATAATGTGCCTTCATTGATGGTGGTTGTAGACAAATTCGAATTATTCAAGGTCAACGAGTACTTGTAGGTAAGGATTTGTCTTGTGTTGGTCGTTGACTTAACTATACAGAAGCAAAACCAAATATTTACTTGACTATTGTTTATGATTGGTCTTGACGAAAGATGATGGTTATCCAGAAACCCTCCAACTTCAGTAGGCAACGGTCAGACTTGGCAAATGAGCTACGATTTGTTTATTACACTTAATCGAAAAATATACTTGTGCAATCATCAAATATATTTACATATCGACAGAGGAGACAAGACGTAGTTAATAATAATAAAAAACCACTTGCCTTCTTTTTGTACATACCTATAAGGCGTTTCTTCTCAGAGCCCACATTCCGTGGCTCTACCACGGACGAGCCTGTCCACGAACATACCCTTTGCATGGAGACAGTCCCGAGCGACAGATGAGACCATTTGTTCGAGCCAATTACACAGAAATTCAATTGATACTACTTATTCATCATCATTTCTAAACGTCTACGTTCAGACGAATAACATGATTGTTTTGGAATTACCTTTTAATGTGAGTACCCAATGCCCTCCGAATTAAATGAGTCCATCGTCCAGGACGCAAAGTCTCCAGTCGGCCCCCACATTCCTGTTTCACGCGTACTCGAAATTTGATCACCGTAGGCATCGCATTATTACATACATTCCGGCAGCTTGCATCGAATACCAAACATGTTTAACCTCGACAGTGACTAAACTTGTAAAGGACTACCTGTTCCTTGTGTGAAAATCGAAGAATCAACAAAATCATTCTCAAAGAATAGGTAGAACAAATGATAATTTAAATTTGCTATTCGAATTCAAAGCGATTGTGTGTTTCATACTCGCTAGAAATCCTTGATGCGCATTGATTTTCTTAGAAAATACTGTCAAGTGATGCGTGAAGTCCTCAAGTCAATGTTTTGGTTTGATATCGTAACTTAAACCGACGGTGTATGTTTGTGCAGTTCAGTGTGGGCTGCTTAACTATGCGGTCATATTTGCCTCAGACAATTACGTTGCATTACTGACTATCAAGCAAGTGATTTGTGCTTGGTTTGAAGTGATCGTATGGAGTCTCTGCAAATGATTAGCATTGGCGCTCAGTTGAAGATTGCTATGATTCTACATAGCAAGTGGCTTTAAAGGATCACTTGTGTCAAAGTATGTCTAATGTACTGCCACGTGGGTTAACAAAAGACAGGAGATTAGTTCGGCATGGTGCCTATGACTGCCAGCCATAGTATGAATTCCAGTGTTTCAGTTTTGGCCTGTGTTTCACTACGGTCAGTTAGATTACCAAAGCTGTCCAGGTCGAGGCGAGTGCAGGGCAGCTACATCTAGGCAACTACTGCAGAAGTCATTTGAGAATAGTCCTAGTCTCTATGCCCAATAGGAAGTGTCCGGTCGGTAATTATTCCCACGGTAGTGCTAATATTGGATCTCTTTAAAGAGATCAAGATATCTGATCTGCTTGGAAAGTTGGCATGTGATGCCTGTCTTAACAGCTTCCATCTGGCATTGACTTTTGTTCAGTGATGATGTTCAGCTATAACGTGAAGGTGTCTAACGGAGTACAAGATGTTCCATCAACAGACAGTTTTGTGGCGATTTTTGCGAGATTGTCTGCTTCACACATTTTCGTAATGTCTGTATGGCCTGGTAGCCAGCAAAGGCGAATGTGAAATTTCTCGTATAACTGTTCCGCATATGCAGCACAATTGTGGGTAGACTTTTGTTTGCACATCGATGTCGCTTTCTGATACACACGTCACACAAATTCGTATACATTAGCTGGACGAAGAAGGAACCGCTCTATGAATAGTGAGAGTAACACTGCATTATGGGCATCAACAATGATCTGTTTGTCTCCTATCATAAACTTATTGCATGGGCAACAATGTTGCAATTATGAACTTAGCCTTAGACTGTGCGCCTATAGATAGACACGATCTAGACAAATTTCAAAATATGTGTCGATAATCAAACTGTCGTAGATGCAAGCTTTTGTCATTGTTGCGTAACTCCTGTTGTCTTTATTTACACTCCGAGACTGTAACTTCCGATTCATATATTTGTCAATTACACTGTAGAACATAGTGACTATCGCTAGGAGGCATGAAAGTAAAAGACAAAAACGATTGCCAGCAAACGACTCACTTAATAGTAGCCCAAGGCAACACGAGTCCTCAAAGACAACATAAAATACCATATTTCGGCGACTTTCAACATGTAATGCCCAATACAAAAATCTAAATGTTTGCGCACAAAAATAAAGTATTTAAGTGTGTTTTTATCTTATCCACGAGTTTTCTTCTGTGTTTTTGTCTCACAGTCACTCATCAAGCACTTCAATTCAAATGTGATCGAACGGCTGTCTTTGGCTGCCAAAGCGATCGTATCCAAGTCGTGTTTAAAGTCATACGTACGTCCTGTGAATGGCAAATATAAAGAAGTGGGTTGGGCTCTATAGTCGGAACCACGCGACTAAGACATGCCATAATTGTCCGTTTGAAATTCTTTAAAAATAAGTGCGTTAACGAACAATTTTACTCTTTGGCACTCATCTAGAATTGACTCTAATTATTGCGAGATATAACAGAAAACAATTTTGTACGAGAATAGATTTCACATGTTGCCGCTATTATTCGCGCTCTCTCTCCCTAATTCGGAATCTCAAAATACGACACAACTGGTGTCGTTGACCGAATCTCATTTGTATTCGTTTATCTCGTCTTAAATAGATTTTGGAGAGTTGATGTAGTTTGGGGCTCGCTTCCTTATCGCTATGTTGAATGGCTGCGAGTTTTATGTTTATTGGAATGTGCCTTGGTATTTAATCGTTTTAGCAGCCGCTTCGTCGCCGTCCCACATTTTGAGAATTTGTGCAAATTAATCGAATCTCACATGTGTGCGTGTAAGATTTAGTCTAAATTCCTTTGCTCCACAATGCAGCCGTTTGAATTGTGAAGGGGCTCGATATGTAAGCCATCATTGCCATTATCATGGTAAATATGTACTACTTTTCCAACAAACGCTGCGCTGCGCATTGCAATGTCTCTCCACTGAAGTGGAACTTTCTCATGTGTGTGTATGCACACCCGTCCGGCCATAGAAGACCATTAGTCGTTGCACTTGAAATCGCGTCCCGGTTGAACTAAAAAGTCTAAAGCGAAATCATATAACACATTTGTGTGTTGACTCTGCTTCTGTATGCTTTGTTATATTTAACGTGTTCACACCTACAGGAGAAATAAATAAACGATTTCAAGTGCTTCTACTTTTTGCTGATAAAACGAAAAGGGAAAACGTAAACAAAGAAAGCAAAATTCCAAAACAAAATGAGCATAACAGGAAGGAGTGGGTATTGTATTGCTTGGAGCTTCACTGCGACTGGCTCCAAGCATGAATATGATTGCAGGCATTCTGTTAATTTATGTGTGTTATTTTGTTTTGTCGGGGTAAGAATATGACGATGAGTGATCTCTAGTATGGTGTTCGTGTTACGATAAGTCTGTCTGTTATTCTAAGAGGGAAATTTATTTATTTATTTTTTTCATTTTTTCTGGGCGAAGAATTTTTCCCCATCGGCTACATTGGTGACGTTATGGTGGATCTTATCATTTATTTCAAGTTGTAGCGGCAACAAACATTTTATTTAGCATTTGTATGCGTTTTTTTTTTTTTTTTAAATTTAATGATCCGTGCAACACGGCTTTGTTGATCAAGTATGATCTTCAAAGTTAACTGAAAAAAATGGCATACATTTTCGACGTCGTACCAGGAGAAGCTTTAGCAGCTTAGAATTCTCCCACAAGGCTATCAGCTGCATTTATGACAGAATCGGCTTCGGCTTAAAAAGGGTGAGCTTCCTGAAGGTCTAAAGGACACGACTGCACGTGTTGTCGAGTGCTATTCTAGCAACAACCCCGTCATGTAGTGTTCAGTCGTCTGTACAGAGGTGATAGCTGTGATTGTCAGCAATCACATCAACATTTTCCAGAAAATGGTTGTGACTTCTGGACACCGAAATGATTTGCAAATAAAGAGTATCAATTGCAACGTATCACCTTTCGTATCGCCAAAAGCTGAATGCTAAGCAAAACAATCTTAGTCGATCAGCGAATAAACAGAATGTTACTCGTTTCCCTCCCCTTCTATACTGTCCCAAACAACAATCAACGACGTGTGTTGAATTCTTAATTCGATTTTTCTATAAAGAAACTCGTGGTTTCAACTAAGCCCTTTCCATACTGAACCTTGAATGGGCTTATCAAACCAAGCGTTAAATGATTCGAAGCGTAGAAGAGAAGAGAACGCACACTACACCCTCAGCACATTGGTTGCAAAGTGGATTCTTATCCACTCATTCAATGACATTAGATAACTTTTATCTGTAGGCTGATAATTGCAATTTATTACGTGCTTTCACTTTAATTTTTCAATTTTCATTTCAGGTTCTTTTCCGTCATTAATGAAAATGTCTACGAAAACGAGCACTGCGCAGCCCCCCGGTCGCCGTACCCCATTGTCATTGAACACATCAACAAAGCAAATGAATAAGCCGACGAATAATAAGAATGACAACAAGAAGGAAACAAATTCAAATAACAACCAGAAGACTGATAACTCCAAAAAAGACTCACAGCAAGATAAGAAGAACGCCGTAGAAAAGAAAAACGTATCCAATGATTCACGAAAGGCCCCGTCCGACTCCAAGAAAGTAGATGAAGCCAAGACGACCACGGCAACAAATGAGGAGAGCAAGAAAAGTCAAAATGGTGTTGGCACTAATGGCGTTAAAGACAAGGATAAAGCCAACACCAACGAGGGGGCAAAATCAAAACCTGAAACATCATCTGCAGTGCCCACACCTAAGAAGGAATCGCAAAAGGCTGCCGGTAATGAAGGAGCAAAGTCAAAAGCAGAGACATCATCAGCTGCAACCACACCCAAGAAAGAAAAGCCTGCCGTAGAAAAGAAAGAAGAACCAGCTCCACCAGTGGTTGTGAAGGAAATCAAAAAAGAGGACAACAAAAATAAGGAAAAGGCAAAGGCAGTCGATGAAAGTGCTAAAAAATCAGAAGAAAAGAAACAGGAAAAGGTGGTAAAGGAAGAGACTGTTATGGAAGTGTCGGAGAAGAAGAAATCCGATGAGACTACACCTGAAACCAAAAAAACGGAAATATCAAAGACCCAAGAGAATCCAGAAGAAGACAACAAAGACGTCAACACCTTGAGTAGTTCCGACAGCAAAAAAGAGACTGCGTCGGCAGAGCAAAAGGTGGATGAGGAGACAACTTCGGCAACTATCGAAAAGCAGATTGAAGAAGGTTCCGATAAGGAAGAAGATAAGCCTGAATCCGAACAGATGGAAGACGTAGAGATGGAGCCATTAACCTATGACGACGAACTACCGCCACGAGGTATGGCCGCCTCTACACCGGCGAAACCGCTATATTCAAATGATTTCGTTCGTCGTACTGAAGTAAAAACTTCACCAAAACTAGAAGCCAAATTTTCCGGTGTGTTTGCTCCCACTCCGGATAGGAAAAGTCAGCCGAGGTCATTCACTTCAATATCGGGACGTCGCAGCATTCGCCCAATTGGCGACTATTCATTCAGTGGAAACTTGCATATCCGCGAGTCATATCGCAAAATCAACACCGAGCTCGATTTCACCAGCTCTAGTCTCAATGTGACTGTGGGGTCCGAGGTGCCAAACAACGATTCGTTCTCGTTCTTCTCTCGATCCCGCAAGCGGGACAGATCATCACCATCTCGGCAATCAGCCATGGAGGTGCAGGGCGATATCAGTCCCAAGAGCCCGAAACGTGCGAGAATCGATATTGGCATGTCTGGTTTCTTCAGTGCTATGGCCAGCCCGATCACTATGCTGCGATCCCGTTTAGCTCGAACCACAGTCCAGAGCACACCGAAGAAGCAACCGGAAACACCCGTTGAAGATGACGTGGTTGAGAATGTATCAGGCATATCGGTCAACGAAGAAATCACCACCACCGAAGACGTGACTATGAACCCCGACAGCACCGTTGATAATGCTGCCATCGAGGCTGAACAACAGAAATCAACAGGAAACGACGATCCCATCGCAAGCTCAGAGAAACCCGCAGCAGAAGGTGTCAAACAGGAAGATGATCTCAAATTCCAAGACATTGTGGTCACAGCCGTCGATTCACAGGCCAAGAAGAAGTGTAGTATTATGTAAACAATATTGTTTATTATTTCGTCATTGTAATCTAGAAGTAGACAGAAGAAAGCTGTTTAAGGGAGAAAGCAAGGATACCACAGCTCGCGGTACACGCTTTCCCTTTCTCACAATCCCTCTTCATTATACGTTAAGTGTTTTTTTATGTAACTCTTTCTTTAGGTAAAAACTAAAACAGAAAAATTGTATTAAACAAGATTGACCATCATCATCAAAGAATTATTTTTTCAGCAAATTATATTCAAGCAAGGATAAAACGATATGAACTGCTTCATATCATCTCACACATACACACGATGTTGCATTTCAAACAAAAAAATGTTCTTCCCTTTTTTCAGTTTCTTCAGACGCATATTCATCAAGAAAGAAAATACTGTAACTGTGCAAGTGTAATATAATTTTTTACTCAATGTAAATGCGTGTTTTATTTATATGCCTGTTGGCTTCGTGGCATGTTCTCATTTTGGTTTGCAGGAATTTGTGCAACAAGTAAGTCCGCGACCCCTTAAGTGGATAATTTGGGACGATAAAGATGAGATATGACAATAAACCTACTCTGCTTAGTTTTTGGGGATCACTTTTAGATAGATTTATGGAGCCCATCTTTTCACTTGTGTTGCCTAATTCGGCATGAGGAATTATGCAGGGAAAGGTGATATATCCTCATCTCCGCACTTCCGTTGGCGAGGGTGCATTGTGAAATCACCAGTTCTAGTTTAGAAAAGTGCGGTCGACTGTATGATGCATAGCAGTCTCAGATGGTCGATTATCCTAGCGTCTACTTTATCAATAATATGAGGGGCGGAACAGCAACCGCTCGTGTCGTGCATTCTATTGCTCTCTTACGAGTGAATGGGGCCTACAGTTTTATACTGACTCCGAGAAGCATTTTCTAGACAAGAGTACTCTATGAGCATTGCCAGCAACTCGAAAGAGGAGGAGTGGTGGATTATATAAGGTGTTAAATTCAGGGATAGAACCACAGCAACCGCTCGTGTCGTGCATTCTATTGCTCTCTTACGAGTGAATGGGGCCTACAGTTTTATACCGACTCCGAGAAGCTTTTTCTAGACAAGAGTACTCTATGAGCATTGCCAGCAACTCGAAAGAGGAGGAGTGGTGAATTATTTAAGGTGTTAAATTCGGGGATAGAACCACAGCAACCGCTCGTGTCGTGCATTCTATTGCCCTCTTACGAGTGAATGGGGCCTACAGTTTTATACCGACTCCGAGAAGCTTTTTCTAGACAAGAGTACTCTATGAGCATTGCCAGCAACTCGAAAGAGGAGGACTAGTGAAATATGTAAGTTGTTAAATTCGGTCATCGAACCTGGTATTGTCTGCGTACGAGTCGACGCACTAACCCAACACGCCATGGTGTCCCACACCTGGCGTCTACTTCGATACAAAATTCATCAACGGAAATGCAACAGCAGAAGCGGATGGTTACAATAGCACGTGACGCAGCAACGCCCAGAAGGAGGCCTAGCTAAATGACGCTCTCTATCTTTCTGGTGGAACGAGAATGTTGGAAGACTTCGAGGAATGGATATAGAAGCACAGGCCAAGGCCGACTTCTACCATTCGTATTGGTGATACGTAAACTGGAAAAGTCATTAGTGAGTGTTTCAAAAGACGATGCCGTTGAATGTTGTGGGTACCAAGATTTTGAACGTTATAGATGCGAAATGTATACCTCCATAGACTAGGACACCTTTCGCCGAAAAATACTTGGTAGCACCATCACGAGGTAAACGTGACGACGTCTGCGACGCGGACCGAATGGAATTCCAGATAACTCGATCAAAACCGCTGTTACTCCAAAGACCGACGGGTCTCGCCGTATCATGGAATGATACCTCCAAGAGGGGTCTTCCGAAGGTGAAGTCAAAAAAATCAGATCTACGAAAGCAAGAAGGCATAGCTGATACAAGGTGCACTCCCTCAAATGCTTCTAAACATCTGTGAGCCTTGATATGAGCGCAGAAACCTACTTATACGAATAGTTCAGTTCTATTCTCTTCTCCAGTGTATAGGCTCCAAACAAGCGGATTCAAGACAATCAGGGAAGAAGCAGCATTCGACATTCTGGCAGGAAAATTAAAAAGTTTTCCGTGGGCGAACCCCAAACCAGCAAGAAGCCAAACAGTTAAGAGATGAGAGGACAAAATCAAATGGCCTGTCCCAGCCTAGTCGTAGAAGCAAGTACCATGGTCATAGAACAGGATAGGGATGATCGAGTTGTTATATAATGTTAGTTTGTTCCTTGGAGAGAGGGCTCAACTACTCTGATGCCACCCGAACACAAAGAAGCAGCGAATGACAAGAGTTATTCTGCTTTTAATCTCGGTACTGGTGGATTCGTACTGTTTTCTTCGAAGCCGAGATAGACGAAGTTCTTCAGTACCTCGAAAATATAGCTGCCCACGGTAACATTGTGACCTAGTCGTCGATGTCGTGCGTCCTTTCTCGATGACTGCATATAATTCGTTTTGCTCTCATTCACCGCTGGACCACTTTAGCCGCCTATGTTTCAAAGCCAACAAACGCCTCACTGACGGCTCGTTGTTTTAGACCAAACACGCCAAATGTAGTATGTTAGGAATTGTACGGACATTTGGAAGATCGTGCTTGCGCTGACAGCGCATCATCTTGTCTAAAACATTTTTTGACATTGAAGATCTCGGTGAGTTCGTTACCGTCCTTGATGGAGCAGCGAGAATTCTCCATCGTCATCTCCAACACGAATATAGTCAGCGTATGCTAGCAATTGTGCGGACATTTGGAAGATCCTGCTTCTTGTGCTGACGAGTGAGTTCTGCGACAGCGCATCACCTTGTCTAAAATCTTTTTTGACATTGAAGATCTCGGTGAGTTCGTTACCGTCCTTGATGGATCAGCGAGAATTCTCCATCGCCATCCCGAACACCTCACGAGCTTGGCAAGAACGCCAAACTAGCGATGGCTCGCCTCTATGAAGCTGTCATATGCGGCCTTGAAATCGTCGGTGGTTCAAATCGATTTCCATTTCTTTATTAATTTTCAGGATCTGCTGTAGTGTGAAGATTTGGTTGATGGTACATTTCCCCGACCTGAAACCGCACAAGGACCTATCAGGTTATTCACGAATAGTTTTAGGCACTCACACAAAGTGTTAGAGAACGAGTTCTGCAGACAGTCCATCTGCACCAAAATTCTATTCCATCATCGTTCATTCTGGGGAGTGGAACATTCTGCCTGACAGCGGTATTGGTGTCCTCATCGCAGTTAACAGTCTGCAGAAATGATCCTCCCAATGCAGCTTGAAAATTCAAAATAAAAAATGCCCTTAAAATTTCGTGCGGCTTCAGCGTGATCAGCCCAACATGAGGGTGCCCTGGTGGGTATGGTTTAAACTCAAGGCCCCTGGAAGGCATGGTGATTATACGAACCCGATTGTAATTTATGACAAGTAAGTAAGGAAGAAGTCGCGTGCGACACTGAGTCTGAAACAGTGTGTGCTGCGACCCAAAGAGCAGCAACGGGTTATCCACCTAGCACTTCATCATGTTGAGAGAGATGTTGAGAACACGCTCAAGGCGTTGGTTCATCGTGGCATAACCACGTCCATTTAATTGAATGTGTCCATGCCTGATTGCAGCGTGAAACAATCCCGATGCATTGAAATTTGAAACACGCACGTTGTCTCAACTCAACATTAAAATCATATTTATTTTGTAAAATTTAGAAACTATTTATCTATACTAGAGATAAGGTAGAAAAATATCATATACAAAAATGTTTTTCTTTTGGCAAAATAAGTTAAATTCCTATAAGTTTGCTTGTTTGTTTGCTCCTAGAGGTTCTTTAAGTATATTATTCGTAAATACTGAATTAAATATTGCCCTAAGTTCTCGTTAATGTAGAACGAAGGTTTGTCAGTGCTGTCCCTGAAGTCCTTCTTTATGATGTGATCTAACGATTCCGTGGTCATGCCAACTCCAATGTAGGTGCTTGAGCTCTCCAGGAAGCGCATGATGCGTTGATTTGTGAAATCGGAATCCTGGAATTAAAAACATGAGAATGAAATGATTGACCATTGATTTCGGTTTCTCTTAACTTACTTCCTCGACTTCGTTTGGCTGCTTCTTAATGGAAACGGTTACAAGTGTCTTGTCGTTGGGATCAATGGTAACGTCCAGTCTTTTCACAGGGTTCATAAATGAAAACCTATTGTTTTCCTTTTCGAAGAGTGCCAGGATGGATGAAGAAAGGAGAATGGATCCAGGGCTTAGTTTGTCGTTGTTCAGCAGGGTGACCTCGTGATAGAAAAGAATTTGATCCTTTTCCATCACCGACGGCAGCATATTCAATATATGAAGCCATATTTTGTGCTCCGAAGCGTGGGCGGCAATATTTCTGGGCACCGATGGCGCCCGCTGCTGCGGCATTGCGTTAAAGCCGACCGTGTGTAACACACCCTGTCCTGTAAGAGCGACCAACTCTGCAGCTCCACTAATCGGTTTGGCGAATGCCCCAACGATTCCTTTTCCCACTCCGGTCATAACCTCGGTTGCGGTTCGAGCTTCTAACGTGTGCCTAGCTATGCCTCCAACAGCTCCCAAAATGCTAATGCCTAGTCCGGTTATGCCTTGAGTGAATCCTTCGGTGAATCCTTGTGGCCGACATCGCCGCAACGCCTCGGTCCTCTGTATGTGCTCATCGTCCAGCGTCAATCGATCCAAGTTTCGCGATACAGATGCGGCCAATTTGCTGACTGAATTCACAGTTCCCGCTGTGACATTTCGCAGCAGCGACGCAGAACCTTGAGTGATTCCGACAACAAAGCCCCAAGGGCCGCGCAAGAGCCCTTGTACTGGCATCGATACGAAGTCTTTGAGACCGAGTGAAAACGATCGTGCCAAACCACTAGGACTGCCCAGCATTTCCAGTGATCCAACAACCCAGCCGGCGCCGAAAAGCGCCCCGGACAAGTAGTGCATTCCGAGGGTGTGTCCAAAACGCAGAGGAAGTGTCAAAATATCACGTCGTTCATAAGTGGAAAACTGCAAGGGACTGTGATCGAGTGCAATATACAATCGAACGCACGTGTGCACCGACAGCATCACATTCATGGCGTCTATTCGGAAGCTTTGCATCTTTAGCGGCTCCGAAATGCAAAGAGCTTGAGCAGCGATATCCTTGGGAACCAGATACTCTCCCGGCTCCAATCGAACGTAGTACTTCTCGTCTGAAGGGGTCACAACAACATTGCTAGGAGCACATTCCACCAAATAGTCCAGCAAATCATTCAAGTAAGTGTCTTCGATGTAAGCCCTGACCGGACTAACACGGCATCCTACCGAACGAATCTTGAATTCATCGTCGTAACAAATAACCGTGATATCCACCATTGGATACGGTTCGGTTGCTTGTGCCGTTGCCGTTCGCTTGTACAGTTCTTGTGAACACAGGACTACAGGAAAGTCGTAGTTTCCGGATGAGAACAATTGGTTGTCGATTTGCAGATTTAACATAAGTACGTTCAGTAGCCTCTTGCAGTTGTCGTATTTAAACAGAAAATTGTCTACGTAAAGAGCAAAGATTTCCCTCTTCATATAGTCTGATGTCTTGCATTCAACAAAGATCTTGACTACTATCTCTTCAACAGAGAATCGAACCTTGAATACTGAATTGGTATTTGCGGCTGGATCAGCTAACTGATGAATGCATTTTGATGATGCAGTTGGTTTCACCCGTTGCAGTGGTTCGTTGTTTAGTAATTCAACTGGATCGTCTTTTTGTTGTTCACTCTCTAAACTCTCTTGAGAGTTACTTGCCTGAGGGGTTAGAAGACGCGAACGTAGGTCCTTAACTGAAAACTCCAATTGCTAGAAAAAAAAGGCATTTGGTACTTAAAAAATCAACGCAAAGGTATTCATTGTCATAAAATGACAACGTTAAAAAATTTGTAGTATGGGCGAATAGTGTCTTACTGACAGAGCGAAAAAGTGGGCGACTTTAACTTCGTACATACAGTGAGGCTTCCTATGGGAAGGCTGCACAAAGTACAAACAACATTATTACCGATATCAAACGCAGAAGGGCTCCTACCTGGACTGAACCGGCAATTGCGTAATATGCCCCTTTCTCACAAAAAACAAGCTCACTTTGTACGAGGCATTGATCTTCTGAGTCAAAAGCGGATGAAGAGTTCCTTGATCGCGGGAAAAGTTCTGGAATCGAGCGTGCCAAGCTCTATAATGACATAGTCCTAGCCGTGTCTTTACTGATCCAATGCTTAAGGTGGCTGGGCCATATGCATAGAGGGTATGGACAACATACAGTGAGAGTAAAATAGGTGTATACAGCTGGTTCCCACTAGTACAGAGGCGGAGATTCGACACACGATCTTTGTTTCTCGAGTGATACGCATACTTGCTTCTGGAGTGCTGGATATAGGTTAATTTCATCTCATCTTCAGTGACCCACATAGTCCACTAAAGGGGTCGAGAGGGTAAAGCAAGATCTATCCTCTGCCACCGAATCTTAAACCTCATTAGTTATGCCCAAGCGCAAGCAGGCGAGAGATTGGTCCAATCAACTCGGCCTGTCTCTGAGAAGCGGTCGCCAACCATATGGAATTGCATTCGCGAGTTAATCCCACAACGGATCAATGGCTCTCATTTCTGATGCTCTTTCGATCATCTTCCAAGATGTTTCAAAACTGACTCAGCTTGGCTCAGCATTGCTCCCCTTATCACTCGTGAAAAAGATCTCGGAATGCTTTAATGGCACTTCCCTAACATGTAGAGTGCATGGAGCAGGCGTTCTTGTTATTTCCAGAACTCCCACATCCTACCAACAGCACATACGGCCACAAACCTATGTAACACAAGCTGAAGTTCCTCCTGAAAGGACGTGCGAATAACATAAGCAAAAAGATGACTTACTCTTAATTCTCCGCATGTAAGAAATTCCTAGCTGTGCTGCAACAGGCATATACAAATTTTTGACTCTCATCTCACTTAGTATGTAAACACCAGTCCCAAGAGTCCGAGCGTGTTCCGAGCTTCAAAAGCCGGAAGAGGGCGCCCTTTTTAAGGTGAAGCACAAAAGGACTAGTAAAAGCAGAGAGCCAAATACCAGGGCAGGTAGAAAGTCTTGTTGGTTGGGGTTAGGTTCTTTGATTCCGACACTTGAATGTGTATGGCTATGAAGACCTTTTTGCTAACGATAGTTGAGTGGGTTACGCGGGAATAATGCACTTTACCAAATAATACAGATCCAACCATCAAGAATTACTCTGAAGCAGGCGCTTGATCGTCATCGATTATATGCAGTGGAGAGTGGTCTGCGCAGTCACCGGAAATGCTTGCCACAGACTACTACTCTCACTGGAAAGAGCACTATTTAAGTATGAAGATGTTAGTGAAGCTATATTAGGAGTCTGATCTGACCGAAATCCGAATGGATTGCGAGTATATCCCTTATGTTGACATTTGGCAGCTCATGCAGATAGACGGACATGCAGTCTTTTCCGGGTTTTTGTAAGTACGGCGCTATTACCGAGACTTGGCAGTACAGTCTCTTCCTTCTCCTCATCCCTGCAGCTCCTACAGAGGCTTAAGGTTGTTCTTATCACTCTGGTCTAATACGATTAATAACATAATTCCTGTCTAACTCAAGAGACCTTTGGTTCTCAAGCTGTATTTTGAAAGCTTCAAAAGCAGGATTGTCTACGAGAGTTAAAAAACTGGCTCTGTGACCGTTATCATTATAGCACTGGCTGATAAGTGGGCAAACCTTGCGAATCTGCTTTTAGTAGCTCTCATAACTGCAAAAATGTGAACTATGCAAATGACATAGTGGAGATCCGACGTACAATCGCCCTTGGCAACCGACGTTACTTCAGTTAGTCGAAACAACTGTTCTCAAGCTCCTGACTCGAAGGACCAAAATTATGGCCTACAAAACGCTAATTTGGCAGTCCGTCTATATGGATCCAAAAGCTGGACTATAAGCAAAACAGCAGAGTTGATTCTTGGCGCTTTCGACAGAAAAGTTCTACGTCGGATATATGGTCTCGTCTGAGACCTACACCTAAGTAAGTTATTTCTTGAATATTGCTCTTACCGGGCAATACTGCCACTTACTACGTTTCAATTAAATGAATACAACAATGTTTGAATTTACACACATATGTTGCTCTTAGTGCAGCCCCATTAAGAGACACCTAACCTTTCTAACTCAAATGAGGGTTAGTTTTTGGTGAATGCTGGATAATGAGTCCCATTTTTTTTTAAAGCAGAGAAAATGCTAACCGGATATCATTTTTGATAATTACCTGTGCAATGTAAAAGATCGACAGCCTTACTATATGATGTTTATTGCAGACGACAATTTTGACGTCTCCATGTGATGGCACATGAAGAAATTTCTCCCACGGTGTGTCAGTCGGAATTGAGTGCGACCACTTGATGCTCTTAGTAATTTGATTTTCTGCAAAAACAAGTGCGACTATAATTCAAACACGATGCAAAAATAGTAACAAAAGTCAGCTCACCGTTATACAACGCTACACTCAGATTGCACACACTCGCGTCAACATCGGGAAAATTTGTGTACGAAATTGGCGGAGTGTAGTAAAGTTCACTTCGTGGCATCAGTAGCTGCTGCCATTCAAAATGTTTACCGTCATATTCGGGGATTACATCTGAAACCTTACTGTTCTCCAGGCAATGCGTCTGGCCCACGATTAATGTCAAATCGGTTTGATTGTTTATCTTCACCATTGGGGACGTGTCCTCGAAAATGTTAACATAGAACTGTCCACTCTTCTCCAGGAGTGATGCCGTGAAGGGAATCTAGTGAGGAATACATTTGTGGCTGGATATGGTGAACATGTTCGCGTTGCTTTCAAACTTACAGATCTTTCATTAAGCTGCACACTGAAGCACTTTCGATTGAAGGTATGCATCAGGGTGAGTGGAATGGACACCTCAGATGACTTCTCCACACAAATGCTCACAAAGAAGACGAATGCGGAGTCAGTTGTCCTGGCAGCTTTACCCTTATTTATGTCATGGAACCCATCAACACACATTCCGACGCTAAGGATAAACACATTTAGGTTCTCCTTTTGCATTCTCTTCGACATCCACTTACCTATATTCATTTGTTGTTGCAATTGGCACTGCGACCAAATGATCCCTAGACGATGCCAAAATCTCCTTCCTCGCAGTAGTTTCTTTGTGGTCCAAGGCGAATGGGAACACGGACAGTGAGTATTTCGACATATTGGTTATCACATATTTCGGCTTTAAGATGAATATGTTCCTCTCGTTCTCCACAACAAATTGCAAACGCAGCTTGAAGATGTAACCACTTTTCAATACCACAATGTCAGTTGCTTCGTTTTCATTCACACGATAGCATTTCCTTCTCGCACTATTTACACTCTTGTCGAAGACTATCGGCAGTGATGAGATCCATGAGACACCGCTTGCGATTTCAATTGTGAATTCCGATTTCAATTGCGGCATCATTGCAATAGAATTTGGAGCGATCTCAATTGATTTTGCAGATTCTTTGTTGAGGAGTAAGATCTTTTCTGCGGTTGCATTGATGAATGTGCCCCAAGGTGCGACTTCCAGTCTAAGCGAGCAGGAAAACTCCCGACTGGGAAGACATTTGTACAGGATTGTTGTGTCGGTGTTATCGACGTAAGGGCGTCTTAATCGAAGTTCCTCATCGTCGTTCATAGGCCATTTTAATCTCTCTGGCTTGCCAAGTTCATTTAGGGCGTGCTCAATTGTCCAAACGTTCTCGTTGTACCAGAAGAACTTATTCCAATCAACAGCTTTAAGTGTTAAATTAAATTCTGGGGGAGAATTGTTCAATCTGAAAAGGGAATGGGGAATGGATGCAAATTATTGTATCTACATTTTTGGAGCGGAATTTAATTAATTTCCACCGAGTCTTTGATTGCTGGACTTGTGGAAGGCCACCATAGAGCAAATCTTCACATTACGGCAGTTGGGTTCTACCTTGGTCACACTTTGATCATGGTACGTGATTTGGGAAATGGTAGTGGTCTAAACTCCCTCTAAACTGTGTCAATTGCAGAAGGATAAGCTCCTGAAAGTAGTAATAGGTTTTGTTTACATAGGCTCATGAGCAATGACACCAGCGCGAAGATAAAACGAAGGATCACGCCTGACAATCGCTGTGTTTTTGCTTTTGAAAAGCTCTCTCTCGAAGAACCAAGATATCCCTATTTAAGACCTTGCTGTATGGCGCAGAAGCATGGACACTAACCAAAGCAGATGTGGAGATTCTTGGTCGCTTCGAGAGGAAATTCCTTAGTACTATCTTTGGTCCCGTATGTACGGATGGTGTTGGGAGGACGAGACTGAACGTCGATATTGGTTAGAGTCTCTCATCTCGGGTAGCTAGGTCGTGTAGAGCGAATGGACACCAATGATCCGATCCGAAAGTCTTCGATTCCAACCCCGAGGGATAACGCGATTGTGGAAGAACACGCCTTCGCTGGTGCTCGCAGCTGAAAAGGGACCTCAATCAGCTGAACGTGTGTGGTTGGAAGCACACACAGAATAACGGTTCGTTTTCAACAGTGTCCTCACTAGAGTTGATTGTAAAATTAAATTTTTCATCACCAAGTTTTAAAATCGCAGGAACTACGGGACTAACGACAAAAAGTATACTCTTTTATTAGTCCCTTGATGAGAGCAGCAAATTGTTCTACACTCATCTGGACTGGACGTCGAGAATACGGGCATCCAAAGTAAATCTTGCTATCAAATCAAACAATTAAGTAGTTGGTGGCCGCCGAAGGATCAAAAGCTCTGCAAACAGCTAATTTTGGTAGTTGGACGATAAGCAAAACAGCAGAGCTGATTATTTTATTAGTGCCTCCGAAAGAAAATTTCCATGTCGGAAATATGGTGGAGAAAAAACAACCACACGAGAGTACGAGTACGAGAATTACTAGAGCGTGGATGTGGTTCGAGCAAAAATCCGTCGACTGCACTGGCTTGGCCATATCATGCACATGGACACAAATGCTCCAGCAAAGCTTGTCCCCTAGTTCGAGGAGAGGAACCTCCACTCTCAAGACCAAGTTATTGCGGACGGAAGACAGCTTGATTGATGACTGGAAGTGGAGTACATATGACCGTCAACAATGGATGGCAGCTATTGCTCAGGCTCACACCCGACATGGATTGCAGGCCTGAGAAGTAAAGTAAGTAAAAAACTAACCAAACATACTTTCTAACAAATCTCTCGGAGGTACAAGAGGTCTACTACTCCTTTTTGAAAACTCCAACTGATTCCAAATGATGGTTTCCCCATTAGTAAATTTTTGGGTAAACTTCGTTAGAGCTCTTGATGGGAAAATAATGAAGCTGGTCAATGTGCGTCTCCCTGTCTTATACAAAAATTACACGCATGAGTTATTCGCATTGGGAATAATCGCCTAGCCCCGAGGGTACCGCCTTCATGATCGCTGTAAACCCTCACCAAGTATGAATAATCGCTGCCGAGTAAGAAGTTACCGGACCGCGATATTAAATGCAAGATGTTCCAGCCAGACTCCGATGTCCTTTTAAAAAGAAAATGCTTCCGATTGACAGTTCAGACGGCTTATTAGTAGTCGCAAAGATAATAAAAGAATGTATCACTTACTCGTTTGGAAATGTAATACAGTGATCAGTTTGATGTGTTGCAGGAACTTTCAACGGATAGATTTCTCCTTCTGGGGCGAGAGCAAATTCTTGTTTCGTCGTACTCTCACATCCGGCCATGGAGCATGTCATCAATGACCGCATCTCAAAGATGGGCCATATTGTTATGAGGATTCTTTGCGGATAGCACGTTTCCACGTTGTCTGCGCTTATACACTCCCGCACGATCCTCACCCAATAGCTGACGAATTTCTCTGGTCCTATCACGGGCACTGAAAACGAAAGGGGATGCAGAAGTTGAAACATTTACTAAACACAGCCAAAATTTGAATCACCTTTAACGAGCCAAGGGTAGTTTTTATTTGATTTTAAGGGGATGTTACCAGTTTGACCTTTTCCCTGTTCGCCACACATTCTCAGCCTTTTGAAAAGTAAGAAATCGCATTACAAAAGTGCACACCTTCTAAGCCTTCGCCCTACCTTATCGAAATGTCGCTCACGCTTGTTACACTCTGCACGTACGAGGCTCGATCTTTCTTCTCAACTCGAATCTCAGTCTCGTTCACTTTCTTATCGTTTTCGTAGAAGTCCATTAGAAACACATCCGGAACCATCGATATCAGTTCGATTTGTCCCTTGATCAGAATGTAGTACTGCGTCGCCGAAAGTCTCCGTATTCTTATGATCAGACATTTGCTGTCAACTGTTGTGTGGGTGTAAATATTTTGGGAATTCGCTGGAAAGTCTAACGCGATTGGAATCGATTCACTTGCGTGTTCAATTTTTCCATTGTTTATGTAAATCGTTAAATGCTGATCGAAGTATTCACTTTGAAAGGAGTATTTACAACATTCCCTTGAATTCAGTAAGATTCGCTCACGGGTCCCAGTCTGGCCGAATGCAATGCCCCTCAATGTACGGTTGACAACAATGAATTTGGAGACAATGTAGGTCTTTCTCTCGGCTTCGTCTCTTAAGTATCCCTCCCAGTTTTGCTTGGCGCATATCAAGCTGTGCAGGATTGAAGGGCCGACGTTTATGCAAAGTCTGTCAGCGAAAATGCTGCTGTCAACACCGTCCATCACCACCTTAAAATAACCGTTGATGTTAGTGGGCTCGATGAGAAAGATTTGATTCAAGTATCCGTAGTCTAGGCATTTCACGGCGAGGTTCATATCGGAATGTATTGAATAATCACTGCGTTTTAGGAATGAAGCATGAACACTGGTGTTTTGTAGACGTACACTAAGGAATGTTTGGTTGAACGGCTTATAGTTTTCGGAAAGTTTGAACTTTTTCAGTTCTTTTGGCAGTCTCGACGTCATGCTTTGGTAGTTCTGCAGATCCACCTGAATCTCCGACACATTGATGAGTACTTGAACTTTTGGTATGGCTGCCACGCGGAAAATGGTATCGATGCGCATGCAACCGACCAATACTTTTGGATGTAAAATGAAATCAGTCTCCCTGTTGGCTCCATTCAGTATGTCATCGATGCCAATGCTGACAATCTGAAAAGAGAAAATATGAAAGAAAGGAAAAATGATAGCAGTTTCAAAGCTTATAATCCTTCTTTGTGCGGTCATGGTCCAGGGCAATGTTGTTAAGTGCTCTCAACTTTCAAGCAAATGTCGCTATTTGTGGATGCGGATTGTGGACAGTATGTAAGGACGGGGGTAAATAGGGACTGCTCTGCTATGGTACATGCTGGTTGACTCTCTCCTAGATGCTCTCAATGGCTCTGACATGTACGCCCAGGCCCATGCGGATAACGTAGCTGTACTATATCTTGGATCGTGCCTAGCTGCTGTGAGCTCAAATGGGCAGGCAGCTTTAGGCGTGATCGACGAATGGTGTCTCAGGTATGGGCTTTCAGTTAACCCTCTCAAAACAGTGGTTGATCTCTTCACGAGGAGGAGGAAATTGACTGAACAAATATCCCAGATAGTCTAGATAGAAAACTTCTCTGGAAACAAAAACTCGAGTCGAAAATTGGCAAGGCAATGCCAGTTTTCTGGTAGTGTAAGAATTCTCGGTAAGTCTTGGAAGTTGTCACCAAAAATATCGTGTGGATGATAAGGCCCATTCTCGCTAATGCTTCGGTCGTTTGGTGGAATGCGCTGATCATCATCATTATCGCCCCTGACCCGCATGATCCACTTAAGGGGTCGCGGTGGTGTAAAGCACGCACGAGAGATCTCCAGGCAACTTGATCCTCCGCCATCGGAGGGGTTATGCCCAAATGTAACCAGGTGAGTTTTTGAATTTGGTCGAACTCCCTCGTCCTAGGTCTGTCAAGCAGTCGCCTACCTGATGGAATGTTCGCTGTGGAAGTCATGATGATGGGGGCATTCGTGCCACGTGACCAAAACATCGAAGCATAGCCCTTTGTTGAATAAATACTGAGTTGAAAACCGCTAACTTGGCTTTCACACCAATCTCGGCCTTCTTTGTTACAGATTTTCCAAGGTGTTTCAAAACTAACCCAGCATGGCCAATCGTTCAGGGAAGTTCAGAATTACTCCTCCCATCACTCGTAAAAAGACCGCGAGATACTTAAACTGCTCCACCTGCTTGGGACTCCACTAACATAGAGTGCATTATAATATATATAAAACGTGTTCCCAGATAGAGAAGACTGGGCTTACGTTAGTCAGCAAATCTGCCACGCTGGAAGTATACACGGACGCAGACACCGGACACCGGACTAGGAGTATTCATGTTATCACAAGAAATCTCTAATCAACTGGATACGAGCAACTGGATATATGAAGCTAACTGGCAATTGGAGACTAGTGCTGGCTTGTTTGGTAGACGCCATGCTCACATCGACCATGACTCTATGTATTTCAGTTTGCTGGGGCCGCCTGCTCAAATGCTGTTTTAACATGTTTTTCTTTACAAAAGGGCGTAAATAGTTTTGCATGTTTCTTTCCATAAACGATTTCTGAACTTCTAAAATTACTTGAATTACTGTGACCAGTATACCAGACGTTGTGATACGAGAAATACAATCACATTCGCATTGTGGAATAAATTTACTTACCGATCGTAGTTCTTCATCCTCCTCACTCGTATCGAAACATTCTCGATCCACCGAAACCAATGACTGCAAAATAACAACTCTCCAGATTTGTGCCGTCACCACACGCTCAGGTAGATCGATGATCTTTGAAACGGTTTCTGAAAGCCAGAAATCACAATAATGCAAGAAGCTCTCGTGGGCGTCACTGAAGTACTCCATACGACACTTGATACGAATTGGATTGGGAACCTTGAATTGAGTCATTTGTAGTGCCGCACCCGAAGTGGTATTTAAAGTACTCACCGCCATAGGAACAGGGAATATGTTAATTTTCGACATCATTCTTGGTTGCGGATACCGCCAGCAAATGATGCCGTAGTTCTTCTTGATGATTTGAATTTGATATGGCATCGGCAAGAACGAATCGGACACCATTTCAACAAACTGAAAAGCTCCAGCTCTGAAAGAAGTATGCATGAGGGAGATAGGAACATTGTCGGGTAGAAACTCACCTCAAGTCGTCTTGGTAAAATTCCTCCTTTCGCCGTGTTCTTCTCCTCTGCTTAGGCTCAGGCAGATAAATAGTCAGCAAACGGTTTCGGTTTATCTCGTGGGAATGCCCGCATCTGCTTTGCAAGAACTCTTCCCACAGATTGTAGGTCATTTCCAAATCGGACTGGAAAGATTTGAAGGCTTGCAAAAGGCTAGTAACAATTTCTACTCCTACAATGCAGCGGATGACGTTGAATTTGACACTGGCTGTGATCAATGGTAGGCGATTCCACGACTCCTGCACTGTGTCCAAGTTGCATTTGAAGCCAATCGGATGCACAACTATTGCACAGCCATTCTGCACGCATATACCCCCGACCGACGCTTTGGCATTCATCTTCTCAGGGCGACTTGAGAACTTCACAGCCAACCTTAAATCGACTATGTTGATCTTAAGGTTGTACTTGTCCGTTTCGGTGTACTTCAGAGTAAGCATGTCGACCTTTAAATTGAATCTCTCAGCACTGAAAAATATATTTCGCATCAGTTGAAGCTTGGTTTGCTTGATGATGGGCACATCCGCGTGTAGGTGAAGGCAAGGATTTTCCAGGAGCGCCTCATAGTAGCTTATTAAGCTCTTTGTCAAGCTCAGCAGTGATTTTTCAGTCAGGCGCAAGACGACCGGCTTTGAGAAACTTATATCGATATCGACTTTCTTTGTCTTGCTTTGATGTGCCTTCATGACTACCAACGGAGGTGGGATTCCTGAAGGGCCCACTTCTCCACGCTTCGTTTCGAACAGGACGTTTGGCAGGACCTTCTCGTCCTCATCCAGTTCATCGCCATCTGCAAGATCCGGCGTATGGAATAGATTTACCGAAAAATTAAAAATTGAGAATCGTTTTGACACCTCGTAGATCGATCGGGAGATAAGGAAACTTGGTTGACTGAAGTCAATTGATATCAGAGGCGTTAAGGTCTCCACTACCGACACGTCCTCCCCCTGTGGAATACCCAACACGGTTCGCTTATACTTGTAGAGGTTAATCACGAATGAACCAGCCACAAATGAGGTAGTGCTTGGTATTTGTCGTGGATACCTTTGTAGTTCAGCACTGGACTCTAACGCCTTCTTGGAGAAGGACATTTTGCTCGAAGAGAACCCAGAATCGGTCATGGGGAATTCCGATGTTTCTTCGCATAAATGCTGAGCATCGCTCGTATGACTCATCTTGGAACAGCACGAGTACATCGATCCGGACGTTTTCATCTTCGTTCCACTTGACCTTTCGGTTGATGGAAGTGCTTTGCTAGACGAGGTTGGTTTTTTGAATTTATGCTCGCTTCGTACTCTTCCTTCGGTGTTTTCAATATTCAACATTTTGTAGAGTACACTACTGAAGAGAGTAATCTGATCAGTGGTCAGGGAAGCAACTAGGTCATTGGAACAATTATATTCGATTGCTTCGCCACAAATCAAGACATTATTGCACGTGATGCAAGGCGCATAGCTTATGACAAACATAAAATTGCTGAAAATCTTCCTCAGTTTGAGTGAGGTCTTTCGGCTTTGATTGTTCCATTCAAAGGCTGGATTTGTATTGTGGAAGTTGTCCACGTGATCTCTCATGTGGGCCAGAACCTCGCCCCAGTTTCCCGATGCGGCTGACACATTCTGAAGAGCCAGCTCATATTGGCGATCTTCGATAATCGATCCTGGTGTGCTCAGGATTCCCATTTGGGCCGCCTTTTGGTATACGTCCGGACGCACAGGGCTTCGCTGAAGTGGATTCTCCAGACTAGGAGTCACTTTAACACCACCAATCTTCAGGATCGCCACCGAGCACCATGTCTTCTGTGTCTCAAGAGGCATATACACGGTGAATCCTTTGCTCTCCATGTGAACCAATGGGATTTCATTGACAGTGTTTGGGCAGTAGCATGATTCCGCCTCTCCTATCAGCGATTCATCGCTTGGTTCAAACGATATCAGCTTTAGAATGGTTGGAGCAATTTTTGCCAGTTCATCCATGTCAACGATGATCTCCAATGCCTCCATTTTGACGATGATCTCTGTGATGGCTCGTCGCAGGTCAGCATCTTTTCGCTTGGCCCCGATCTTGGTGAAGAAGTTCTTCACGCCCACTGTCGTGATGATCATGTTGAAGAGCGGCGATTGTGTTGAACTGGCCTGCATTTTGATCCGGAAGCGTTCGCTCAATCCGAACTCCTTCGCCGAATTCAATTCATAAAAACGAGCGTTTAGACTGCCAACTTTCGTAGTGATCTTCGTAAAGTCTTCCCGCTTGTCCAGCGAGGATATGAGGTCCTCAAAATCGAACACCAGTTTGCAATTCCGCACTTCAGATGCCTCGAATTCGACCGTGAATTTCGTGATGGTCCACTGAAGGAAGATGGAAATTACAAATTTATTGATCGAGCCCTCTGCTGTCAGCAATGAAGATTCAGAGTTGGTATCGATTTCAAGGAAGTGCTTGATGCTGTCATTGTCTTCGTTGCATGTTATAATTTGTATGCTGTCCCTCTGCTGGTCAGAATCTTTAGCAGTTGACGCAGGGAAGAGCCGCAGAATCTTCAAAATCAACTCGAGCTGATTGTGAAGTTGATCCGTTCGCTGTGAATCGAACTTAGCGGCTATTGGCGAAGTATCAATGTGCAAGCTCACAGAGACAACATCCTTTGTTTCGGTTTTCTTTCGACTTGCGAATATATTCTCAACAGTGTCTTGCAGATATTTCTTCTTTTTGTCCACCCCTTTGCTTTTCTGCTCATTTTCTTCTGACGTTTGACTTCGTCCATTTCCAGAGACGCTTCCTCCTGCCTTGCGAAGTGCTTCTACTGGAGACGTGCTGGCGACATTTGACAGCGTCGGAGTCGATAGCTGGGAATGTTTATTTTTGTCCGTTTCGCTCTCGTCAGACGCTACAGAGTTCTGCTGAAGCAGGGGTTCCTCTTTGCTCTTGTTCATCGTTTCAATTTTATGCGTGAGTGCAATTGTGATGGCCGTCTGAATTGGATGGACGAGAACAAGTGTATCTGAGTGCTCTGTGTTTTCAATGCTGAAGTCACATATACTACAGGTCCATGGGAATGTGTCCTTTGTGGATTTCGATATTTGATTCTGAAACTCGTTTTGTACGTTCAAGCGATTGATATTTTCCGCACCTGCTGAGTTAAAGATGAAGTATGGGAGTCTGCAAATGGAACATATGTTCTAAGGGCATGGCCATATTTTATGTGAATGGCTGAACCTACCTTATGAGAGTGAAATTATCATTGCGAGGATGCTTTCCTATACTCCCCGGCGAGATACGGAACTGCCCCTTGGCTATTAATATTTTAACTACCAAATTCTTGATGTACGGTAATCTGCGGGAAAACACTGTCAATCACACAGCTCTAAAGGGGATGTTTGTGGGTGGACTTACAGAACGCTGTAAAGGTTGGAATGCTCCTGCAAATCTTTCTCCTGGTGCTTGCTGACATTGACTTTTTCATCACGCTCGGAACTGAAGTGGATGGTTTCTTCTGGATAGCAAGTTCTTCGCGATTGTCTTTCGGACGTTATGGACTTTTTCGAAGTTTGCTTTACCAGCTGCGGACGTTGTGTTGAGGTAGGTACTTCTGGTGGGGGTTCAACTGAAAGTTAAGTTGTTCTTTTTAATAAATGTTCAATTGAAATGTTTCAGCTGAAATGGTCGACAAAAACAAAGTGGAATGGAACTGGAATGGAATGGAGCTCGACACCGGAACACTCCACTACACAGGACTTTTCTTGTAGGACACTAGCACGGGCCGAAACAAGTCAGGCAATTGCACGCGACGGAGGAAGACACAGAACACTCAGAGATAAACAACTGCCTCAGATGCGAACGGATTTTCTGCTGACATCACAGCAATGGATGAAGGACCACGGTTTTCGGTGTTGCACGTTGAATGTGAGGAGTCTTAAAAGATCATGTCTAGCCGAAGGGACTTATTCTGATGCGGATTTCTTATTCGAGGCAGCGAACGCTTAGTAGCAACTGTGATCAAGTACCAACGACGCGCCAGCTTCGACACCAAAATCCTCGCAAGGACGATATCTTTACTAGAAACATAGCTGACACAACACCATATACCATTATGGACACAGGCTGGTAAAGTTCGCCAATTCACTTAACGGCACATTGTGGTCCTAGAAGCTTTCAAGGCGACGCAATGAGGGCCGTTCGTGATATCTACGAACAGTGACGAAGTGACTCCGGTTTCCCTGTACGAATAAGAAAGACCATGATAAATATGTCCTCAACAACACACAACACACAGCGCGCACAGGGGTGAATTGATTGACTTTTCTGACAAACTCCTCAGGATTACCATGGGGAGCTATCACTGCTCCATCAAGGTCAGTACTGAATTCAATGAGACCTTGAATAACAGAAAGACAAGCCAAGGCCCTGTCTTGTGACATTTAACATATTTCTGGCGCAAAACTCACAATACTAGAGTTATATTGGAATGCACAGAAACCCTTGTTTGGCATTGAAGCAGAAAGCATCCGGCGTTCATTGATGAAGCAACGAAGTTCACGCCGTCCTCATGAAAGTACGTACAACATCCACCAAAAGGCTCCAGCGACGACTGTATGGCCTGTACAACGATATGAGCCTAGTCAGTACACGAAGCCAACGCCTAAAATGGATGGTCCAGTCATTGGGCACACAAAGAATTTATCTCCGACCTGAACGACTTTCCAAACAGAAACTCCAAGCCTGTGGAACAACTCAACAGAGGATGCCCATGTTTAAGCTAGAGCATGCGAGTAGAGAAGGACCTTAGCCAACTTCCTGTGCAAAACTGAAGATACATCTTAGATCAGGAGGGGTTTACCAGCGGGGAAAGACCTTCAACCTAACCCTTAATTTACAACTGCAACAGATGTGTTTTAAAAGTTGTTACTCACCTTTGGGAGCACTGGGCAGTTCAGTTTCGATGAATTTCATAAATTCCATAAAATGTTCATCAATGTGAAGAGCATACTCTTCAATCCACACCGCCAGTATACATTTAGTGCTTTGGTCTGGCGTGAATTGATTTGGTATCTGGAGATACAATTCCAGCCATTTGTTGCCTTGATCACCGGTCGTTGTCACAAAGAATGGTATAGATACTTGTGCAGGAACTCCGGACAGCATTATATGGGACTGCACCGACTTGAGACAACCTCGAAACATTTTCGTCGATATGTATCGTTTTGTGTCGACATTCAATTGTGCGAGTACGGTACGAACTTTCACTGATTTCTCGCCTGTAACCGAGGCTTGATGCAGGAGTTGCCGAAAGTTCATGCTGTCGTATTCATTTATCAACGAAATCAGACGCAAGGCTATTGTCAGCTCGCATTTGGAGAACTCAAGAACAGCACTCTCTAGGGTTATGTCCAATTTGTGCTGAGGCACTTCTTCATTCTTCCACAACGTCGGTTGCAAGAGGTCTCCCATGTTGACTGTGCCCTTTGGCACGTGACACAGCACGGAGGTGCCCGACATTTGCACAAGACTCAGTGACACATTTTGGAATTGCACACTCGTATTTTCGTAGCAAGCGTTTAGAAGCTCTTGCGGTTTGTCCGGCAATTGGCATGTTGTATGTACAAGCTTATTTGGATTCAGAGGAGTGGTCCACTGACCCTCGATTTTGTCAACCGCGAGTTCGAAGTGCGGCACACATTTTCTCGAAACTGATTTCCTTGCGGGCTTCACGCACATTGAGTTTCCTCTCGCGTGCAATTCAATGTTGATGTGGGTAAAGTTGAATTTGTAGAACTTTAGTGGAATTGCAGCCATAAGGGAATCGAAATCATCCAGCAGTGGTGGGTGCAGTTTTGGAGATCCACTTTGCACTTCGGTCTCGTAGTATGGCGGATAATCATACGTAGCAATCAGCTCATGAATGGTGCTCACAATTCGGCTGTATGTTGGATTAAAGCGGAATGTTATATCGTTTGCTAGAACTCGATAGACCACCCGTCTGCGATCGTCATCCTCAGTTACGGATTTTTCAGGATCCGGACGTTCCTTGTACTCCATAAGATCGAAGGCGATCACAGGAGTGCGGTACAGCAGGTATTCTTCGGTCACACGGAGACTATACTCTTCAAAGTTCGTCACGACCCAGTCGTGTTCAACAGGCTTTTCATCGAAGAGACCTCGATCCAAGAATGTGTTATTTCTAAACGCTGCAGTCGTCACCAGTATTGTCTTGTCGCAGTCTTCATCTTTATAAGTGCCCAGCGGCTCGATTGCTATACTCGAACATCCACCCTTCACGTTGAACCAGTTCCTGTCTGAAATGATTAGTGCTTCATTGTATATACCGCCCAGCATCACCTTAACTATTGGTGAATAACGTATCTTCTTTGTGGCGCCAACAATTGAGTCCGTTATGAATTCAGCGTGTTTCAGAGTGAAGTTTAGTTGTTCAATGTAAACTGCGAAATCCGTCAAGACACCAGTGTTGTCTCCATCGACCTTGTCTTCCTCTTCGAGGTCAGTGAAATCGAAACTCGGCAAAAGATTCCACATCCATCGTACGAAGGAACTACGACCACCTGTGTAGCCCTCCAACAAATCGGCATCTTCATCCTCAGACTCTGCCAACGGTTTTGGATGAAGTTTACCACCTTTTAGCGCCATAATCAGATTGAACACTCGCATGGCCATGGGAAACTGCAATGAGGAGACGTTCATTTCCATTAGTTTCGTGAACACAGACACTCTGGTGACGCTCCCCAGCTGACTTATATTGGCATTGTACTTTCGTATGATGCGAATTTCCAGTGAGCATCTGCAAAGATAAGTAGATAAGTAGTACCAAACGGAAGTAATGATTTGATCTTCTTTGAAGGTATAAATAAAGCAGTGTGGGCATGACAGAAACCACCTGGACCTGGAGATATTTCAAATTGCAATGAAATCGATGCACAAGAAAGGAGACCCTTTTGACTGCACCAGTTATCGTCGAAACGTCAAGTTCTTGTTTCGTCTGAGCGCCTGAAACCTTAATTAGTTACTTAAGCTAGCGCTACAGTCCGCGGTGGACTTGGGCCTCAACCAACATGCGTCTCCAGCCAGTTCGATCTTTAGGTAGCTGCTTCCAGTTTCGCACGTAAAGTTGCTTGAGTTCCCTTTCCAATTGGGTGCGCCACTCTTCATCTACTGCATTAGAAATTGTGCGATTTTATGCCGGAAGTGTGAATAGGAACGAACTACACACCATGTCAAGTTTTGGACATTCCTACTAAACGCGTCAGCGTACTCAGTATGATGGTGCAGCTTTCAGTTGCAGCTCTGTGGTCGAGGAGAATGGTTCTGAAAAGGGGGCGCACTGTCGTGTGACATTTTCAACATTGTTCCGGCGATCACGAGTAGAACTAATTGGCCAAGACTAGCGCTGCCGCAAATGGTAGGTAACACTGATTGGAGTGTAACAGTAACAGCGAATTCCTGTCTTTTACTTTTCCGACTTCAACAAAAATGATAAGTGTCGTCTTCAAAATAGGAGGAGAGCTAAGAAATTTAAATTTCTGTCAATTTTGTCTAGCCTGCAAGCCCAACAACAATCCTCAAAGAGTATAACTGTCGAGAAAACGCTTCTCAAGTTGGCTGTTCGGAGTTGGCATAAAACTGAGAACATAGCACGCACAACACGAGCGGCTGCTGAGGAGCTAGGCCCTGGCGCTCTGCTGACTGTAGCGCCCCAAAGAACGGGAGGATATGCTTATAGCTTCAATATTTCCCATTCTAAATGAACTTTGCCGCAGCGTCATGCTTGAACTGTAAGATGTGAAAATAAGACGGGTGACATAGATAGCATATGTTGGAGTCAACCCGGCCAATACGCAATACGCCATGGCGCGGCGGTTACAATATAAATCAGAGGATGAGTCAAGACGATTCCAGCACAACAAATTGCAAAAACTGGTATCTTGTTTAGAAAGAGCCGATCATCTAACATGGTGATCTGCAGAGCTTTCTTGTCATAATGATGTATAAATACGTTGACTGTCATAGGCGACGACAACCTGAGCCTAGTGTAAGATGAATCAAATCAAGTAGAACATATAGATTAGGTAACGTCTTCCTGAAGGATTTATATTACATTCAGTACTTCAAACGAGTAGAAGAAGGCCACAGGCAAACCTACGCCTGACACTGGAGATAAGTAGTTTTTATTATTAAAACTACTGCTAACCAACTCTCTGGCCGCTGTGGCGTGGTGAGTGCACTAAGCTGGGATATATGAATTAAATCTTCAGCACTACTGTCATAACTCGCTTACTGCAGCAGTCCCACTTAGGCCAAATTTATACCCGTTGGGATGCCACCTCAAGAGTGGAACGGGAGCTAAGGCCGTAAAAAAAGGAACAAACAAAAAGCAAACAAACAACAAACATACATTTGACACTCGAGATAACTTCAGTAATATATAAGAACATTTGTTGATGTGTAGTGCTTGCTACCAGTGCTTCAAAGTGCATTGCTCAATTAGTAATGCGCGAAAAAGCATGCAGAACAGTTAAAGGGGCTTCTCCAAAAAATATTTAGCAAACGACGGACATAATTCAGACTCTAAATGAACCTTTTTTTTTGGTTTTCACAGGCTTACGGCTGAGAACTAAAAACGAAAGAAGAAACCTTCGGAGTGACATTAACTATGATAAAGAGCCAACCAGGTTTTCTACTAGCGACACGAATATTAATTTAAATTTAAGAAATAACAACACTCACCGGTATAGGAAAGGCTCCTGGCACACGTCAATCTGTCCAGCAGCATTTCGTTTATCCAAGCAGATGGTCAAATCGGATACTTTTACGAGTTTTCGCATGAAAACTCTCACAGGATGAATGTCAATAAATGCCGGTTTCCAAGACTCATCAGCCGATGTGAACGAGAGCAACTGGATATTCATCGAAACTACAATATCCTCTTCAACATACTTCAAGATAATATTGTGGCAATTAATCACAATGTTGTTGATGATTTTATTAACAAGACCAGGCATTAGGCCTTGTTGTGCGCCACCGCTATTGTCATCTTCCTTGGGTGGTCTTTTCTTCTCAGCCTGTGGCGTTTGTGTTTCGGATTTATGATCTCTCAGTTTGAGTACAAACTCTATAGTATTGATGGTAATTTTGATTGGTTCCGATGCTATTTTCATCCATGGCACCAATATGGAGAGCTCGTGTATGTGACCGGATAATATTTCAAATGGTAAATTCAATTCCTCTTCAAGCACATCCAATCGAAGGTCTAAATTTTGAAATGCCACCTCACCTTCCCACAACGATACCTATGTGCATTGAAATGGAAACACAGCTAAATATTCTGTTTTTCGGTTGACGTAGCAATTGTTACGTACCTGGGAGTCTTCAGGACGAATATTCTTCACGTATTTTGCAACATGATTCAGAATTATCGGAGTGATGTAGTTTTCCAATTTGAACATGTTTGGTGTTTTTCTAAGAACTTTCTTATTTTGCACATGAATTTCGTCCACATCAATGCAGTCCCATAGTTTTTTTTAAATTAATTTCTAATTTGAATTTGCATGTTTTCTGCAATTAGATGTGGAAGATCTTTTATCGAAAAAATGGGTAGTTGAGGAGTTGATAAATGAAAATATTTTGACATTTGACGAGTTGTCAGTTTTTTTGTCTGACAGTTGAACAGCTGTGTTTTCGATATGTTGTGTGAAGTAGATGGGGGGGCTTTGTTGTGCCGGCAATTTCGTTGTAAACAAACCCAGAATGACAGTCCAAGCTTCGTGGGATGCATTCAGACAAATCTAATGTAAAGGCAAACAAATATTTTGAACATCAAATGGATCGAATTCATGACTAAACACTTCGCAGAAACTTCTTTCTACTTGGGAAAAGTAAAATAAAAATATATTCCATGTGAATCATTTGTCCGACCTTGCGGAGTTCACTGTTTGCAGTTTCAGTCGTTGCATGTGTTACTTTGAGATTAAATTAATTTCTGTTCAAGTAGTTTAGAAATACCGGATCAGCGAGGAGATGAATCAACCTACATATACTTTTGAGTTATGAGTGCTTGAGTCTCAGACATAGTGAATCTGACTTTATTTGAAACACTATCCATTTAACAAATCTGTGCTTGACATCAAGGTATAGTATTGGCTTAAGCTGCTGTTTATCCAACTTCAGAGCAAACCGCAGTGGACGTGTGTACGTAGTCTCACATAACCTTTGTGTCGAAGGGATTTGAATCTTTCAAAAAAACTGCGCCACGTACAGGCAGCCTTTCTATATTTTCTTATGTTTTGATACTTTTTGGTTAGTTTCAGTTGACGATGACATTATGGCAACATTTTTTCCCTTCGGGCACCACTTTTTCTTCGCAACGGTCAGCTGATCGTATAAATTGAAAATGTGACATTTTGTACACCGGATTTGGCATTTCTTCAAAAAAGACAACAAACGCAGTTGCTTTTGTTTTTGTTTATAATTTAATAGAAGGAAGGAGGATATCTGCTCCATTATCTCTGATATAATATAATTATTAATTTTTCTGCTTTTCTTTCTATTGCCTCTAGCGATTCTTCTGTTTGCGTTAACTGGTGTTTCTGTCCCACGTTGTCAGTTAAACCCTTGGTCAAGATCACGATTTACGTTTTGAATTGATGTTGTGTAGTGCAAATCTCATCATGTTACCAGCTGAAATCAACTGCTTGCATTAGGTTACCAAGTTTTGAATTGAAACTTCAAGTCAAGACTCGGTTTTACTCACGTTAAGGATTCATAGCGGAATCATCCTCGGATATGGGATTTCGGATGTTATTTTGCAATGATTTCTTTGTACTACACTGCATTCATGCAACCGTAAGGCCAAGACTCCAATATACAATGCACCCCAAACCATGGCATATGCAAATGGGGAGTGGGTAGCCCCTTCACATTGTCTGTCTGCCATCAGGTCAAATTATGTTAAACTTGGATTCGTTAAAAAATATTACCCTCGGCCAATCGTCTACAATTCATTTGGGGTGAGTAAACGTACACAAAAAGGGGTCCTACAACATTGACACTAGCTCAGAGCGTTAGACAGAATGGCTCTTATCCTCATTGCAGAGCTGGACTGCTGGGGCCACGCAATATTCCAGATATTAGACCGTAACATTAGACGGCTACTTCACCTCAACATCCAGATGACTGGTGCAATGATCGTCATAGGAATCAGCCAATCCAGCTGCTGATTATGAAGCTCCACGGTCATTCTAGTATACTGGGGACTACAAATTAAACAAATCGGAAGCAAATGTACTCCTCCGTTCCTTGACTTCGAAATACAGTTGGGGTATGGAGTGGACTAGAGTTCACTAGAAATAACACCATCACCAATTCGACCATCCATGTCGAAGATGGGTCATGTCAAAAGGGCATTTAAACATGCACTGTTCCGCTATCCAATGGCTAGACAGCGCAAAAATGAAACTGGTACGAGAAAGGAGTAAAGATGATGCTATCCTCAACGGGCAATTGGTCCAGCAGGATCTATGTGAGACCTCGCTTGCACCCGCCTACGCATCAACCTAACCTAACCTATTCACACTACACCCGAACCGTAGGCTGTGCGGAGCTTTTCAAAGCCTGTCAATTTCTACAAAATGCATCATCTCAAAACCACATTCCTCGTCTGTTGACATCCCAGTAAAAATAAACCACAATTCAATTCTATCGATGAAAGATCAATGAGTTCCAATGACTCCGAAAAGGTAAACTTTAATTTGTTGCCACACGAACTTTTCGAAATTGATATAATTTACGCTTTCAATTTCTCCCCATGAGATTGACGTAGGGCCGAGAAGACCTTTTCAAGGGCACTCTCCAAGCAAGGCGACAAGAACCGTTTCAACACTTTCTTGAAATGGCCCAGCAAGTGGTCGGATAGTGCCTGAAAGTAGAAAAGCATATTATTTGCATCACTTTAACATTCAAAACATCGTCACACATCATAAGCTGACATTGTAATGTTGCATTTCATGTGTTTGCTGGAAAGTGGATTAATGGAGCTGTGCATCTTTGGAAGGCTTTCAATTCCGTCCAGTATAAGTGACTCGAGAAATTCAAACATTTTGTGCTTATGCATGTGAAACTCCATCATTTTGATATCGCCCTCTTCGTTTCGAAACAAGTCCAAAAGCTGTTCATTCGCACTAAAGAACCTTAAACGAGAGACATTAAAATTGGGAGGGCTTCGTTGGAGGAGGCTAATGGTCTACTCAATGAATTGATCGATCGCGTGACGTCCTGTATGAGGGGCGATTAGTTTCCAAGCATGGTAAAGGGCAACCTTTTCCGGTGCCGTAAGTCCAGTTTCGTCGGGAACATTTCGTAATTCCAGCTCAACAATGGGGATTGGGACCTTTCTATACATGATTGAATTTGGTACTTATGTAAATAAGTCGATTGTTTAACAAAGACGATTGAAATTTTTGTGTTTATGTCAAAAAGTTGATTGATTCGCTGTCACAGGGACACTTTGCTTTAGATACTGGTAAGGTATAGGCCGAATTTGTTCACCGAATACGTTTCACAAATTGTCCATCCATTCGCGTGTTGTTTGACCAAGCTCAGCACGCTAAGCTAGTACATTTTAGTCAGACCAAATATTTAGGTGTAGTTTTAGGCAGTAAGTTAAGCTGGACACTGAACATGGCGGCAATTGTTTACATTTATGTAGGAGGGTCCTCGGCTCCAAATGGGGTCTGAAACCGAGATTGGCTTACTGGACGTAGGCAGCAATTGTCTTGTCCTTGTTTAGTGACCAGAATTGAGTAACAAAGACAATCTCAAAAAGATAAGTAGCATTTAGAGATTAGCGTGTACTTGCATTACGGGGGAACTTCGTTCCACACCCTCAGCCGTCATAAAAACAATGGTACGGCTTCCTCCCGTGGATATCTGTGGGAAGCTGACAGCTACCAAGGCAGTGTTAAAGTTGCGAGAATTAAACCACTGCAGCAGATCACACAACAAACAGAAATAATCAAATCAATTCGAGGATAGCGACGCATACAGATTATGTAGCGCAAGACAGAGAAGACTGAGCAAAAGATTTAGTAAGGAAATCAGACAACCTGGAATTCTTCACAGATGGCTCAAAAACAGAGGAAGACACCGCACTAGGGGTACTCACGATATCGCCGGATATATCCTTCGCCCTGTTTCTACACTCCTAAAACTAAACAGGTCTAAAATAAGTAATGTTTTGCGCATATTTATTTATTTTATTACCGGCCACTACTTTCTTGGTAAGCACGCGAGAAGAATGGGAGCCCCCCACAACGACTTCTGCAGGAGCTGCAGATACGAAGACGAAGAGGGAAAAACGCTTCACTTCCTCGGCAACAATGACCAATATACTAGGCAACTACTTTTTCAGCAGTCGTTGTCACGCATTAAGAATTCAGGACAGAGCTAAGTACATTAGGAAAACGAATTGGCTATACCCCAGCACAGAAGTGGATTATCCAAGATAGGCCAGTAGGAAGCTATCACGTATTAGTGTATTTCTTTTGAATAAAGAGGTAAATCGGTGCCAATAACCGGGCAGTCATATCACAATGGATCCAATCAGGATATAAGTGGTTCACAATTGCTACAGTTGTGACAATCATCTCAACCTCAACCTAACCTAACCTATTACATGGTCCGTGTCCTGTTAGTGGTCCACATAGCAGTCTTAGGGCAGCTTTGTTGAGTTCTAGAGTTTCTTTGGCTGGTTTGAGATTGTAGCTTTGTGCTTAATGCCATCGTGACTTTTCCATAAATGGTTAATTTGTGTAGATGAAGATTAATGTCCTTATTGTTGAGTCAAGAGCCCAATAAAGAGTATCTGAGCACCTGCCTTGACTTGTATATCAGCCTTTGCATTGCCTTGGTTTTCATGTTCTGGCACGCAAAGCAGATTCAGTCTGTTATTTTCTCCATTCGTATTTATTCTTTTGTGACAGCCTTAGATTTGAAGCTATTTAGCTTCTTAGGGCGCTGTCTGAGAATATGCAGCAAAAGCTCTTTGATCCGGGAAACGAATAAATGAGAGTCGGATTTCAATTTTTGTTTGCAATAGTTAAATGAAATTATCAAAAATTAAGTTACGCAAAGATTGATGTCCAATATGTAGAAGTCGGATAAAATCATTAAAATGTCTATTGGGGGTGTTCGTTCCCGTAACAATTAGAAGTCGGTGAAACCGATTAACAAATTGTATCGGGTACCCGGCAATTCACATTTAGAAGTCTTTTGAGTTGATAGAATAATTTTTTGTCTTAGAACGCGTTAATAAGCACATAAAAAGACTCTCATTAATTCTGAAAATTCGTTTATTCGGACAGATCTTCCCCCAACCATACCGAATTACCGAGCTTTTACTGTACATTAAATTTTGATTATTTCGGGTTTTCTATCGCTAATGCTGTGCTGACTCTTTGATTCCAAACAATTCAGCCTGAATATCTTTCAAAGAGGAATGTGTAGGCTCCATCTTGGTCATATCACACCAGCCCCTACCTTGTTTTAGAATATCGGCCGCATCACACCAGAATCTACCTTGTTTCCGAATTTCGGTCCCATTACACCAGCCCCTACCTTCTTTTCGAATTTCGGTCCAATCATACCAGCTCCTACCCCGTTTTCGGAATTCGACCCATTTGTGTACGATTTTTGGGCTCCATCCTTCATCCAAGTGGGGTTGTTGTTCCGAAAAAAGGAAAATATTACATTTTATAAAAAAAAAAAATGTTATTTTAGGATGGACATCTATCACATATCCACTGAATATTCAGCACGAACCGGCTTTTTGCATTCTTTGCTGACTGTTCGTGTGGGTCTTCTTCTGGGACTAGAATTGTCCCGACCATCATCCCGATGTCCAACAGTCGGTGTTACTGGGCGAGCCAACATATTTTCAATTCCACTACGTGATGGAAAATTTCGCATGATTTAGGCATTTTGCGAAGGATTCTGTATTCACTCAACTGTTGTAGGAACAACCTTATTTTTTTTATAATTCGCTCTCACGCAAGGTGTTGTTAATACCCTTAAGTGCCGGGTTCAAGACACAGCACGGGCCGAAGGTGTAGAGCGAGAAAGGGACATTAGGTACCTGTGCACATTGGTTTTAAATATCTGCTGATTGTATTCTGGGGGAAATATTGGGCTGGGAAGAGCAATCCATATTCGTGTCGTGCGGCTGATGAACGAGTCTCTTAATTTAACTGTGCCTCCGAAAGTGAACTGATGAGCATTCCTGGCGAGACGGGTACTGCGGGTGAATTCATGGAGAGGAGGAATGCTCACTTGAGCATCGTTTGTTAAAATAGCGCCAAAATACGGATAGAGACGAGACGGTACGTCGATGTTCGACCGAGTCCAATGACTGCAATATTGTTGTCTCCTATATGTATGTACGGTTTGTTGATGTCTTCAAGTGCGGGTTATTTTCCATGTATATCAAGAATGCTGCAAATGTAGTCACATCCCTTAAAGCGGTTGCTTTAAAGGCTATCCAGAGGGCGCCACGAGGAAGCTGTATGTCAACTTGAACTGTGCATTTAAGCAGATCGATGTTGACATCTGGCCAAGTGGATGCACAGGCCCTCTCATGCCAAGAAAAAGCAGTCCACACCATCATATTCGATTAATAGGACTAGAGGCTGTTGTTGTCCTTTCCCATCCGATCCAAATTCATCACTCCGGAGCATATTTTATCAAAGAATCATGGGTGTTCACAAACGATGTATGCCATTGTGTACTACTTATCTGTCCACCACTGTACATACACACGCTGATTCTAACGAACCTTATTTTGTTGGAAATATCAAGCAATGACCTATGCCAACAGTCAAGAAACCCGTGAACCAATTCAGGAAAACATTCGTGACGAAATTAATTAAAAACGTGAAATGTGCTGTGGGAGCGGCAGCATGTCATATAGCTTCCCTAACCTCAATTTTCATGTGTTCTGCTTTTCTTTAAGTGCCTTTCAGCACGTGTCCCTTTGCTATTTACTGCAGGTGCGTTGGGTTCAGCTGATTTCGCTAGATCATGTTGATGTCGCACTTTTCACAAACGTAAGCTTATTTTAAGGGGCGAGTGAAATTCAATGCTAAACTTAGGCAAACTCTCACTTTCAAATGCTCATATATCTTTGAATCCATGAATGCCGCTTGTGTCCGAACGACGAAAAGACTTCCATTCTTGGTTTAGGTACCAACTCAACACTTAGTTGAAACGATCACACATTTGAAAACTTTTGATTTGACTTTAATTTATCAGCTCTACGTCCGTCCTAAGCGTGAGTTACGTGTCGCATGTCTCCACACCTTTCACTGAAACAACATTGCATCTATGCAAAGTCTATGCCACATTGTTACACCTCCAGTTTGTTTAACCACATGTCATGCAAGTCAAGCTCTTGCATTTTGGGAAAAAAGAAGTTGGATATCATCTCACGGTAGCGCTCATCATTCACAGTTACGTTACGATTCGCTTCATCTTTGAAGAAGTACGGTCCAATGATGCCACCAGCCCATAAACCGCACCAAACTGTGACTTTTTCTGGATGCATTGGTAGCTCTTGCAATGCATCTGGCTGATATTCACTCCAAAATCGACAATTCTGCTTCTCTCTTATTTACGTATCCATTGAGCCAAAAATGAGCTTCGTTTTGTGCTTTTATTAGACCAAACTGAAGATGTTTGACAGTGAAACAAAACACGAAACGTGCGTCAGCTGTTTTGCCAAAAAGATAATAGCTAAAAAATTACCCTTTATATACAGTCAAACCTCCAGAAGTCGAATAATCACGGGAACAAATATTGTGTTCGATTTATGGAATGTTCGAGTTATGGAGTGTATAATAGGCTAAATTACAGCCTGATGCATTTCTTCGACTTATAGAAAATTCGACTTAACCCTTTGTTCCCGCACGTGTCAATTTTATTTTGTTTTTTCGTAGATTTGGTTTTACAGTGAAAGCGAATGTGACTGTGAAACCACTAGGAAGTAAAGAGTTACGGAAGTTCGACTTACAGAGGTTTGACTGTATTTATCAATCGCAAGACTTAATTGAACACCACGTACGAGATTAGAAGGACGTAAATTAATGCAGCAATACTTTTTTTTAAATAAACATAGGTACACTGATTTCGATTTTACAGAATTTTTCCAACGATCCCTTACAAGGGAACCACTGTGCGTGGACTTCAGGCATCATCGATGTTCTCATTGTTCTCCCATGTTGAAATTTCTTCTTCCCGCCGCTTATCATGTGCGTGTTATGGAGACTGTGAGAGTTGATAACCTACTTCCCTAATGGTCTGTACACGCACTTCTTCAGTGACACATGCGCACTGAATTACCCAAGACTGCGTGCATTTGTAGACGAAGTCCAACGAGCAGGAGGCGGAATGAACAAAATGCTTTCGTTTGTTGTGTCCCTGGTTGGATTTTGTTTTGAAGGTTGCCGGCACGTCCTCACAATAACAAACCGGCGGAGTGGGTTTTTCTTATCGATTTGTTTAAATCATTTCTCCGGCGCCTTCACAGTCAGACCCTAGCGAGACACTCAAGGTCAATCCCAATGAGAGCACTGCCACAGCTGTTGCACACATTTCAAACCACGAAACTCGAGATATCTACTCGAAGCGACTATTCATCTCGGATAGCCGTTCGTGTTTGTCTCTCCCGGCACCCAACCACGTGCGAGTACGTCACAATGAAATACAACAAAAAGCAAAGATTATGTATTTTTAGAACTTCTCCATCGCACCCATTTCCCCGGCACTGTTGATGAATTGAATTCACACCCTTTCCCAGGGCGGCGTGGTGCACTGCCTCGTCCGACCTTCAGCACTGAATTAACCATCGAAGCGGCGGGGTATCTCATAACTCTCAACTCCACTGTACTCTATAGTTTTCCTCCTTGCCAACGGCCTAGGAACACCGACACAAGCCATACAGTAGAGGCATTACCAGCAGCAGGCAGCAGACGTACCGCTCATACGTGCAGGCAGGTATTGTATTTATCTGCCATGCCGTGCAACTACAGCCCAGCTCGCTCAGAATCATGGAGAAGTTTCCTTTCGAGAAAATCAGTTCGCCTTTGGCTTCCATGCACGCATTACACGCGATACCGGTCTGAAGCGGCAAGCGGTCACACACAATAGCACCACCAGCAGCAACGGCAGTCTGTTTGAAAAAATAAAAAAATATCTCGCATCGGCTCGCGATTCATTTTTCCAAAATCCATGTATATACAATATTTTAAAATAAATAAAATTGAATAATTTCGTTTAGCGTTCAATTGTAAAAAAAAAAAAATAAACAAAAACCGGTTGAAAGCGGCCGTGGTTAACGACAGTGAAAGTTTCTAGTGACATCTTTGATTTCGGTCATGACTGTGTCGACGAAGAATCCTGAGAAGGTAAGACGCTAAGGGTGCACTTATGTGTTGCTCGTTTGTTATTCGTCAAAAAAAAAGGGATTTTTGTCAGACGAGGGGTTAGCCTTCGAAAGGAAGATCACTTTTCGTTTGTTTGAATGAATGGGTGAACTCGTTGTTATTTTTGTGTTTCATTAATGGATCGATATTTGTGTCTGTTAGTTTTGGTGGAGACAAATTAGTGCACGAAAGGGCCTTAATATTTCAATCATAAACTACAAGAATCAAAGTGGTTGGATCCTTGCGCATGATTTTATTTGATGGTCGACGGAGAACCCCCTTCTTGAGTTGTGGCGAAATTTAAAGACAATCTGGCCATCAGTGAAACATGAATCCTTTATACAGTGAAGCCTCATAAATGGGACACTCCAGGGGACTAAGACAATGCGAACCAGATTGGAGGTGCAATGATTTGAGAGGACCTCTAAATTGGGACAAATAACAGTCTGTCCCTATAATACACTGCTGTGAAATAAAAAACTGTCTACTATAAATTATTAAATTATAGTGGAATTCGGTTATAACGACCATTCGTGGGTGACGAATTTCCCGCCGTTACAAGCGGGTGTCGCTATATCGGAATGAAATAGACTTTATTCATACTGAATGGCAGTCCAAACTTTAGCTTTTAATTTCGTCGTTACAACTAAAACGTCGTTAAAACCAAGGTGAGCGAATTCTACTGTGAACTGCTTTGTGGCAACAAGAGAGTAAATGCAACGATTTTTTTTTACAAATACATTTCCGACATTTCGAGGAAGAAAAACGTAATTTCTATCTTTTTTTTTGCTTTTTGATCGACAACGGAAAGTTTTTCTAGCGAAATCGTTGATCCAATTCGGAGTTACCCCGTTTTCAGAGGTTCACTTATATGGAAAAAAGCGAGCGTATGAAGTGTGATTCGAGGTCAGAGGTGCCCCAATTACAGAGTGTTCCAATTTGGGAGGTTTCACAGCATTTTAATGCGAATTGTTTTATGGGCTTTACTTACATTAAGTGCATTTACAAGGAAATGCGTTGGTTGCATTGTGATGGTCTATTTCACTGAAATTATAAAACTTTTATATCGTATATTGTTTTTGTATATTATACTGGCCGACGTGTAGTGTAAAATCTTCGCTTCTAGCGGAACTTAATTCCACATCGTAGCTATTACTGAAAGTCTAATTTTGAATTGTACTGGCAACGATAGTATCATGTTTTCCAGTGCTGGCCACATATCCGAGAGAGGAACTAATTCCTGGGCAAGCTACTTAAATTCTGCCATGAATTACGAGTCTCTTTGATTCCATACGAAAATTATAATACAATATTAGCAGTGTGTAAACATTGCTTGGCATTGAAGTTCAGCAACCAATCGAAAAGCACGCGGGCTTACAAGGAATAGGAGTAGAAATTCATCCTCCGCCCGGAGCACTACACTCTCTCCTCTTGGGTGATCCGCAATCCAAACCATTCATGTGCAATTTACAATTACTTACTTATCAGACCGGCGCACCATGGAGTGTCCGATAATAACCAATAGATGCCTTTCATCGTTGACGGTCCTGGGCACACTGCTTCTCCTCCATTCGCCATCCTCGCAGATGGAACCATATATCCGTAGTGGAATTTTTCCTTCGAAGGCACCAAGAATCTGGAGTTTTGCTTAGCGTCCAGCTTTGGGCAGGATAGCAGGACTGGCAAAACAAGAGCATGATCTTGGTCGTTCGAGTCTTGAGTTTTGAACCCAGTTGTTTTGACAAACCGAAATAGAATCGGTTGCCCAGGGCGATTCTTCACTAAGATGTCATTCGTGGAGTTCACGTTCGCCTCGAGGTAAAGAATCTGATTTCCTACGTCAAAATTGTGCGGTGGATCGTTTCTTGCTCGACAGCATATATTTTGTGTTTTGTCCTTATTGACTTTAAGACCTGCTCGGTTCGCCTCTTATTCAATCGCCGTGAAAGTTTCCACTACGGCTCGTAAGGACATGCGATGATGTCAACCTAAGAATTGGACTGACTTGTAGAGGGTAGTGCATTCCGTGTTTACAGTTTCCCGCGGCATTATCTTCTCCAGTAACAGATTGAAGAAATCACACGAAAGCTTATCCCCTCTGTCGGAGTCCAAACGGCTCTAAAGTCAGTGAGCCAAACTGCACGGTGCATCGCGTATGTGTTAACGTGAACCGGACCAGCTTTCCTGCGATCCCTGAATTCCCCCTCAGCTTCTTTCCTAGCGAGGGAGTCGGCTATTTCACTACAAGCGACAAACTAGAGTGAAACTTCTCTTTACTGACACCCCTCAATAAGGGACACCGCTCTTTACGGACAATTTGTCACGGTTCCGGCAATTCGTCACGGTACCCTTTCAGAACGGACACCGCTACAAAACGGGCAAACGTTCATGGCGCTGTTGTCCAGTTTAGAGAAGTTTCACTGTAGTAGGTGAATTCCCGCAATTTTGTGAAGCAACAATAACAATATTAATATAATTGAGCCAGGGCCTAGGTGCTCAGCAACCACTCGCGTTGTGCGTGCTATTGGTCTCTCACGAAGGGACCTTCAGTCTTATATCGACTTAGGCTAAGTTTGAGAACTTTTCTCTTTGAGCACTGTCAGTGACACGAAAGAGGTGGGGCGTACGTAGAGGTCGACGCACCAACCCACAACGCTACAGCCGCTAAGACCGAAAGACAGATTTATATACTGTCCGGACAGTAGAGGTATAATTTTAAAAGTGTCCGTAACATATCTGGTGTCCAGACTACTGAACTGTCCGGGCTATGCAGGCTCTACTGTGTGTACATCGTTGAAATAAAACTTCTTCCTTCGAAAAAGGGAAATTTTTACATTGACCCAAATCGGGGTTGAAAATGATGGATATGCCTACAATCTGAAGTGTTATTCGTGCATTCCGCTGTGAAAATTGTATGCATCCGTATATTGTCTTAATGGAAGAGCGTTTTTTTTTTTATTTCGTGTATAAAGCGGCATGTGTGCCTACTTAAGTGTAGGCGTATGTTTCTTCCTACACTCTCTGTTCACCAAGATCGCGTATAAATATCACTCTTTGTGTATTTTCTGTTTGTTCTTCTTCCAATGCAACTTTTCCGTGTGCATTCCGTGGCCACTGGCCATCACCTTGTAGGCCGTCGTCACTTTCTGCAAAACTGGATCACTTCCATTGTTATTTTAATTTATCTTATAGACATCAGAATTGTGTTTATTTTTGCTTCAGGGTGTGAACGACCGGTTGTCAAGGCTGATTCTAGGTCGGTCATTTGTAGAGTTATTCTTTGGCTTTAGGAAGACAAGCTCTTTAACTGGACTTTAAAATGGCAGCTGTTGATCGTGAAAGTCTTTTTCCTAAGTGGTGAGAGACGGATCGACAGCATATGTGTATTTTATCTTAACTTTAAGCCGAGTCGGTTACAAGATCCCATCTCATCTTCAGTGGCCCGCATGATCCACTAAAGGGGTCGCGGGGCAAAGCATGCACGAAGGATCTCCAGGCCGCGCGATCCTCCGTCACCAGTTCGAACACATGAGTAGTTATGCCCAAGCGCAACCAGGCGAGTTTTTTGGACATGGTATAACCACCTCGTCGTCGAATCGGATTCAAGGCATGCCGTGACATTCGTGACACGTCTTCAAACTTGTAATCATCTGCTTCCTCCCAAACTATCGTGTTTCTCAAGCTGTCGCGGTGAGTGACTCCCACAGCAGCACGAATAGATCTTCTTTTGGCAGAGAACACTAACCTCGGTGAGAGTTGGAATAAATACTGAGTTAGAAGTCGCTACCTTGACTTTGACAGCAGATTGAAGATCTTCCGAGCTGTTTCAAAATTATTTACTTACTTCTGAGGCCTGCGGCCCATGCATGGAGGGTCAGAGCCTGAGCCTTAGATAGCTTCCATAGATTACGGTCCTGGGCAAGCTTTGGTCTCTAAGCACGAGGTTCGTTTGCCTCTCCTTGTCAAACCAACAGTCGACGGATGTTTGCCTTTCCGGACTACATTCACACCGTGCTTCAGCTCGCAGAGTGCGCGATTGTGTCTCCACCTCCATTCGCCTTCCTCGCAGACGGGACCACATATCCGACGTAGAATATTTCTTTCGAAGGCACCAAGAATCAACTCTGCAGTTTTGTTTAACGTCCAGCTTGCGGCTCCATATTGTTGGACAGTATTAAAGTCAGATCTCCACTAGGATGTCGGTTTTGGAATTCACTTTTGTCCCGATGTAGGCAAACTCATTTACTTCCGCAAAATTGTAGCTGTCGCTGGTGATTTTTTATCCCAGGTGGTGAGTGATGGAACTATTCCAGCTTATATTATTTTTATTTTGTCCTCGTTGACTTTTCTCCCCTAAGGGTTAAGTGCACGTAATTGCATGCTTCGACGGGGAATGTAAGCCAGTCCCTGCCTTCTGCGTCAGATCACTGCATTCGCTTTGCATGCTGCCTTCAAACTGAATCCAGTTTATGACTTTGGGTTATCCTGGGCATCAGTAGATATCGGAATGCCAAACTAAACTTTTTTCACGGAGGATCATTGATGATCCTTGTCAACAAGATATTGCAATCGTTGACACGAGGCAATGATTCTGGAAGACGACTCTGCTTTCCTTCATCTTCAGCTAGACGCTGTGTAGTAACAAACCCAACAAATACGTCACTGCCGACCTGCCATTGTGTCTTTTTATTTCATTCATTCAAATTAAGAAGAACCGAGTCAAATGTGACCCAGTTTTTCTTCTAAGTGTCTCGACTGAACCAGCTGATCAGTTTGGCAGTTGTGTCTGTCTTCCTATACATGCACATGAACGAAGGCTACACATTGTGCGTGTCACTCTATTCAGAGCTGAATAATAATGAGCAAAAGCAAATTAGCATAATACGTGAGGGCTGCGACTAGTGAATTCAAAAACAAACGATAGCCATGACCTAACCCCTGGCCGATGCATATGGTTTTGACAGTTCTCCATTTAGTTATGCGTGAGTAATGACTACTTGTTTTGTCAGTTTGTCAATTGTCAACTGTCACGGAGTTTGTCTTTGAATTTTGATTGTCTAGTTTGTGGCATCACAAGTCAATTGAAACGAAATACACACAAGCGAGTCGATTGCATAGGGCGCCAACCACACTTGCGAGCCATTTCGCTCGGAGTTCTGAATCGCGTTTGAGCTCTCCCCAACTTAGTCCTAAAGATCTGGATTCCTTATAAACTGTTCTGCGCCAAATTTGACTAGGGCGTTCTGCTATTCTGTCTGTCTGGGAATCCGCTCTTTGAAATACCCTTCGCAATGGGTTTATATAAGCTCCGCAGTGTGTGTTAAATCCACTGCCACTTTTGCTTTCGTATAGTACTGCCTACAAGTTAGTGACTCTTTGGGGATACAGTTCGACCACCAAATCCACATTATTCTTAATCAATTGCTTTGACACCCCTTATTTTTACGACTTGACAGAATCATGCAGTATTGGCATCACTCAACTTCATCGCTCTGTCAAACTTAACAAAGCTTACGGCAGAAGCAGAAATAGCTGATGTTAAAAGATGAAAAGTCAATGCCAGATGGAATACAGGCAATACTTGCCAAATTACCAAACAAATCTGGCCCAGTCTTGATCCTCAAAGATCTGATAGTTTGATCTCCAAAAAAAATATCCAAAATCACAAGGCAATTATGGCCTACTGTCGATCCAAAACCCTCAAGCGGTCTGATTAGAGTGAGTTGGCGGAATCTTAGAACCCTCACGGCCGCCATAACCGGACACTGTGCCACTCCATCACACCTCAAGATTAGGAATCCCATATAACGCCTTCTGCAGAAGTTGCAGGGATGAAGCCTTCATGAGGCCTCTCATCTCGCAGATTTAGTCACTTTGACGCCCCTTATTTTTACGGCTTGACAGAATCAAGCAGATGGTTCGGGGAGTAGGGTCTATAAGATCTTGTGGTAACACAATGGGCCTACATTTAGCCTAAGTGTGGCTATCTTTAGGGTAGTCAGCTACTCTAATCTAACCTCTGTCTACCGAACCACTGCAGTGTATTACGGGCAGAAAAAACGGCTGTCCCATAGGCCACCATCCGACTATCAATGAGCCCAAGCGGCCATCAATTCTCTGGGAAACCATCAATCAATGCAAGATGGTAAAACTCTGCCGCCTGTCTATAAAGGAGAAGCAGAAAGTTGTAACCTGGGCACAAGGGTATTCCGGACAACGAAAGATTCGATGGGGGCGGTTCTGCTACTGGCAAAGAATCAGGAGACACCCGGTCCCACAGTGAAAGCAATCAAATCATTGCCTTAAATTGAATATGACAATTTATTTTGTCGTTGGAGTCAGGGCAAAAAGTCGAAAATGACAGCACAACAGACCATAGGCGTTTAAGGGGACATAGGTTTTGCAATACAAATGCAAGACACCCCTAACTACCTGATCGTCGAATAGCCCAGACCCTAGAATTCAACAGGCTCAAACAGGGATTGGTTTCTTAAGAAGCCCGCCAAGATTTTAAAGTTTCCATAGAATGTGAGAGACATCACACCCCATTATCCTCGTTTCAATTCAAATCGATGCTCATCGGGATGCGATGACGCTTCGCTTGTCTGAGTCCTAGAAGAACCTTAAGAAGGTACACTCAGAAAGACTGTCGACGCATATGTGTATGCCATCTGCTGGGCTCCGCAGTTGGATGGATTTGTGAAGCGTACTTTCCGCGTTCGTGACTGCCCGTCGCACTAGTTGCTCCCATACCGGATGTAGTGCAAGTGCCAAACGGCAGGGAAGTCCTGATTATTGACATCATGAAACGCTTAGAAAACTGAGCCCTTATTGCTGACTTCAACTGAATGGCCTTAAACGGCTGCAAGAGGCACTTGTCATCTGCGGTCCATCATCAGGCCCCTATTCCCCACAAATAACTTCGTACTGCGAAGCAATGACACTTTAAGTTAGCATCGTTCTTAGTCGTTAAACACAATTAATTATACATCCATAATTGAATGCTGACCATTATGGCGCTAAACACGTTAATTTACGCTTTTAACATGACAACACGATTCAAAATCCAGCCACCGGAAAATCACCAATTAAACAAAAAGCAAACAATTAAGTCGTTATAAACAAACGATAATGTGTCTTCATAATCCCGAAGTGGTTTTATTTCCAGTAAGAAATACATTTTTTATTACTTTGACCGCATCTCGGTACATGCCACTTGTCGAGTTGTGTTGTACGACAACAGGAAGGATATCGTATGTAGTCGATGGCCAAATAACTCAATCGGTCGCGTTTGGTTCTTCAGGGAATGACGTCGAAAAGCATTCTTGATTGTTTTTGGAGGTCAAAGCCAGAGAAATATTGGCTTCCGGGTGAATATCTTAGAAAACCGGTGGACAAACGGCTTGAAAGTTCATCGCAGGGTTTGTCTTTTGAAACCAGATTTGCAGTGGTCGGTACGTCATTCTTCATTCATGTGTAATGCCCTTTGACTGTTACGGTGTATGACCTCTTTGAATGTTGGTCACTGAGAGTGTTCCGTTCAGTGTCTGTCTGTCAGTTGTCAGACGATAGTTGTCTTGGACATGCCAATCATCGCCTGGAAGAATGTGTGTGCAGACATGTGAGTAGATTTGTTTTTTTTTTTTCGTAAGTCTGAGCTGATCAGAGACCTTCGGTGGGTTTGAGAATGAGCTAAATACCTTTCATCGTCTATCCAGATGGGAACACAAGTCCTCCAGCCCTTCTCAAACTCCTACTCCTCCGAAGATCTTCTTAGTGAGTTCATAGGCACCAATGATCCAAGCCTTAATACTCCCTACGACCGAGTCAGGTCGTTGACGGAGTTTTACTTTTCGCACTGTATCCACATCGTTGCACGGCCGGAACCTAGCAAGTACCCTCGCCTCTCCCACACAAAATAACCCCGTTCCTCAATTTTTTGCGAAAACTAAATGGGACAACAACAAGGAGACTGTCAGCAACGTGCTATACGCCAAGACCCGTCAAGGGTTGATTCCTGATAAATAGACCAATACCAAAGGTGTATGAAAGTTTGATTGAATTAGGTAAACGTATTAAGGCGTGAATCGGCGACAGACATTTGAGGCTCAATTTGTGTAGATATCCATAGATTGGGTTGGAACTAGTTTTCATGCCAAAGAGTTATTGCGACAAAACACACTAATTTTAAAACTACGAGAAAGGGTAACTTCATAGCTCTGTATCTCGAACATCCCTTGACATAACTTGCCAAAATTTTGGAATAACCTATGCCATTTATAAATCTATAAATTTAAATTCCGCTTTCAAAGCCCTCTGCGGCAAGTCTATATGCTGGATTAGAGAGGCTGACTGCCGGAAGACTGTCATAGCGATCGAGCGATTATTCTATGATGCCATCAAGCGAGTAAGTTGGGAGGTCGACATTTTATTTGACAAAAATGAGCGCCAGCAGGCAGGATGATCGACTTATCGGCCTCAGATCCTTTGAATTGGTGTGCGAGCATTCCCCTGCGTTCAGTATAAACACAACTGTGGTCACCCTACGGAGCCTAGATAGTAGGTACATACCCAAGATCAAGGCTTCTATACCAGCCATGTAGAGATGAGGCGTGCAACCTGTTGTAGCTCCACCGGGGAAATGCCATCTAGTTCTGTCTATTATATGGTCTGAAGGTGTTCATGGCGCAAATGACCATGTTGTTGGTCACTCAGAGCTACCTGCGTTTGGTATCAAAAGATTACAATTTCCAATACGTCTTGCATTTGCTATGACAATAAACAAGTCTCCAGGACAACAGTTGGAATTGTGCGGAATGGACTTTAAATATTCCACTTCTTCTACGGATAATTATGTGTATCATTTTCACGTGTAGCTAAGCTATTCGTTCTGTTTATATATACAACTCCGGACAACGACAGTAAAACGAGTAAAACGAGTGCCTTTTCATTCTTATAGTAAAGGGTCCGCTAGTTTCTTTAGTAAATACTATGTTATTTAAGTTTCAAAAATCATCATCATGATCTTCTGACCCGCATGCTCGCGGGGATAAACCACACACGAGAGATCTCCAGGCAACTAGATCCTCCGCCATCGACTCCAACTCATCAGGAGGTATGTCCAAGCGTAATCAGGTGAGTTTTTGTACTTGGCCCAACCATCTCGTCCTGGGTCTGCCAAGCGGTCGCCTATCTGCAAACGCCAGTCATCTCGTCCTGGGTCTGCCAACTGCTCGCCTATCGCCCGCCTCGGAAGTCGTGATGAAGGGGACATTCGTGCCACGCGACCAAACTAACGAAGCATAGCCCTCTCTGTTCGAAGAAGCAGCTCCTCAATGTTGAGTTCATCGCACACTGCTGTGTTTCTCATCCTATCCCGGCGAGTAATTCCCACAACCACACTTCGCGATCTTAGTCTTTCGGTCATTACCCAAATTTCATGACCATAGGTCTCTGCTTCAGTGGGACTCCACTGCGTTCTGGAGAGGACCATATCTTCCGATTTGTCCACGTTGACCTTCATTCCAGCATCAGCACATACGGCCACGGGGGGGAAGTCACGCCATGCATAAACCAGTGCGTACTGGGAGCAAAAGGCAAAGGACAACGGCATCGAATTAGCTTCCAAAAAAAAAATTAAATTTGCTAGCGAGTGCACTCGAATTAATATTTCCTTATTCTTTGCCTTGAACTAGAGTTTTATTCCCACTAAGCTCCAACAAGTGGTTGACATTTTTTGAAAGCTGCATTATTCAGCCAACTCTTCTAAAGTGATGCTTTCCGCCCCGATCCACCCAGAGACAAATTTCCACAAATTTATTTCGCTTAATTTGTTTTCAAAATCATGGTTTTAACTTTGGTCATGTTTCAAAAGCTTTAATTTCTTTGCTTAAAATGGCTTTAAAAAATGCATCTAGGACTCTATTTTTAGAAGAAATATAAATCTTTCTTTTTTCGATTGTATATTCTTCACGATAAATCGAAATCCATTGATCTGCGGGGAAAATAGAGTACGACAATTCATAGAACGACAAAAGCTAATGTAATAATACTTTTCGCACCATCGAATACAGTGTTTCAACCGTGTGGAGCTTTTAGCATATTTTTGCTAATTGAAAGAGGCGTGCATCGCGAACTCTCGCGTTGAAGCGAAGGCCATTCAAGTACAGCTTCTGTGTCACCAGTCCAAAGACCCTCGTTGGTCTGTGTTCTAGTTCATGCGGTGTTGGCTCTTTGTGTCTGCAACATTTTCTCAGTCTCAGTATGGGCTGGTGCCTCTAAGAGGAACTTAGTTTCGCTGCTCGTCGTGGCAGTGTGAAAATGTATTGAAAAATCCTCCAGAAAAGTCTCGCGAAAATCAGCAAAGAATGGACTCAGTAATTTGTGTAGGATTTATCCACATGATCGGCATTCGTTCACTCGACGGCAGTCTCCTACAGAGCACCTTTCTGCCATCTCTCAGTCCTGCTCGGTTTCGAGCAAAGCCATACTTCGAGGTCCCATGTGTCCACCATTCTCGTGGAAGGACAATTTACAGCAATCTTCGAGACGACCAGCTATCGCATGGACGACAATTCAAAGGTTGTTTTTCTGCAGATTCCCGTGGCTGCCAGGAAGACGAACCTGGTTCGCCGAAGAGCTGGACATGCTGTACATCCTCGCTGTCCGGATGGATATGTTTCGTGTTGTGAACAAGCTGGAAAACCACTTCCCAAGTTATGTTGCAACTTCGACGAAAAGAAGTTTCTGCGAAATACCAAATATCTTCTGGCCGGTCAGTTAGAGATTCGCATGTACATGGTCTGCTACGAGCCGTGCATCGATGTCTTGGCACATCTCTTGTCCACCGGACAGGGAATAGTCCTCGATCGTTTCGTGTACCCGCATTTAGTGGTCTTCGATGCGCAGGGAATGATACATTTCGAATTAGGCTCACAGAACACCTTCAACGAACTTCTGAAGCCGCATCTAAAGACATCTACATGGACTCCCAGGCGACATTGTCAAGATACGCATCAAGGCACGTAACCGGTCTTCACCGACTCCAGTCTGAGCTCCTGTCTGACCTACTTCGACTACCACGAGTGGTAAAATCGAGGTCGACGTCAAGAATTTGACTTCGCCTTGACTTCGGTCAGTTCGAGGAGTACATTCATAACAAAAATATGAAGGACTAGCGATTCCCTCTGGAGTTCGCGAACTGTTGGCGAGTCGTCTTGAATATTACACCAGGAATGAAGTACCGACCAAGATACAACGCCGATATTTCTTGTTCAAGAACAAGGTTCCATTGCACGAGAAATGTGGGGAAGAGTGTGAGTTAATTGCTACATAATTCTGATGAAATGGAGACGTGTGAGGTGACTTAGTGATCAACTAATATGGTTGTCGCTACTGTTTGTCGTGGCTGTGTGTCTATTCTCGCAGAAGTGGAGGTTACCCATAGTTTTATACCGACTCCGAACGGCGAAGTTTTAGGAGCCGTTTGTGAAATGTCTTTGGGCACTGTCAGTGGATGCAAAGATCCGTGAACATAAATTGTCGTACCATACTCGTGCCGGATGCCTTTGCACTTGAACGCCTGGAGCCCCACTCTGGAATGTTTACACTAGAATGTTGTTAGATAGAGTAGTGGTGGCGGGGGAGGACCGTGGTAGGACCCATTGTGATGTCTATGGGAGATGTTACCCATTTCGGTCCTACTTGCGTACTTCAGGTGCTGTTGCGCCTATCCTGTCCAGCAGGCATCCAGAAATGTTGACCTGCAAATTGATATTAGTTTTGGATATTTTTTGGATATATACTCTGTTCTTTGCCTTAATATGAAGAGACTGGGGCATTGACAAAGATAGTGAGGAGTGTCCCCAATTTCCCCTTCGTCCCCACAGCCTCTGCATATGGTGTCATGGGTAAGTCCCATTTTGTGGTGTGGCGGACCACCATCAGCAGCAACCTTCCGCTGCACTGGATACATATCGTTCAAAAGGTCTCACATGTGGGAACATGAGAACTCCACCTTTCATTAGTCAACTCCATGATTTTACTGTCCACTTTTCGCTTGTCATCAGCTAGAGGTCGATCAAACCATGGGATTGCCTGGGATGGGTCGGTTTCGGCCCCTTTCCTAGCAAGCTCATCTGCTACCTCGTTGCCGGCTATGTCCAGCATAGAGTGGTCGAATGCTGCGTGCCAAGAACCTTGAGCTCTTCGCGACAGCTTGCGACTACCTTGGACTTGATGTCCATAGCCGCAATTGCTTTAGTGGCCGCTTGCCTGTCAATTTGAATTTTAATATCAGCCGGTGGTATTTCCAAAAATGATATCATTTTGGTCGCTTCCTTGACCGCCGGGACCTCCGCTTGAAAAACGCTAGTAGTCAGGTAATCTGATGGAGTAATGCATATTGCGGAAAATGCCTTAGAAGAGCCTGTTCCTTATTTCATCATAGAGTCCGAGAAAGATGGATGTTGAGTTATTGAAGGATTCATTGGAGATCCAGTCCTAACTTGTTGGGTCATAACACCGGAAGGGTATTTCGAAATCAAGGGAAGGGAGGGAGTAGTCACTTACGACTTGTTCTATTTATAGCCTGTCTAGAATACTCGCATGACCATTAGACATTGTGTGCCAGCTTTTGGATTGGGTACTACTTAGGGCTACAGGAGGCTTCCGCATATCAAGTGGAAGAAGATTAAGTAGAACCTCTGGAACCGCTGTCGGAGTAGTGGAGATTGCTGCAGTTGCTTGTTAACAGCTTTAAGTTGAAGGCTCTTAGGCAAGTCTGCCACCTGACAATCGCTGTGCAGATAAACAGTATTGTTCTTGGGTTTGGATCCCATCTGAATATAGCACATGTCACTTTCTTGTTCTTTCATTTACGTTTATTCTCCAGCTTAACTTTCTGTCTGGGATTAAACCTAGGTACTTCGCGGTGAGGGTTGAACCTCTCAATAGATGGATGATCGAAAGGCGGAATGACCATTTTGTTGGTGAAAATGCCCAACTCTATTTTAATCCACAAGGCCACAAGATTTTGCCCACCTGAGGAGGGCGTGTTTATTGCGCATTCAACTAGCTCACTGAGAGTCGGGAGGAATTTACCACAGGCAACATGGCACAGATGTGCAATTTCTACTCCTCTTCCCCCATGACTTCATTTTACCGCGTCTGTGCATACGTGTGAGCTAAGCGAAGCATGCCAGTGCTTCTCTAAAGCCCTAAGAAGTGTAGAGCCCAGTAGCTATGGACTAGAGGTATTCCTCTATTTCGGTACCACGGTTGCTACATTCCCCATATGAAGCAAAAAGAAGCCTATTAAAACGTTCCTTAACCCATTCCCAAAGTGCTATCCGATAAGCTCCCTGGGTAGCGAATTCTTGTCGATTGTCACTTCCGCCGTCAACGTTTGTTTGGGAATATTTTCTTTCTCCCATCGAGGGAGAACCTCAGAAAGACGCACCGCCACATCGTCTTGTTGGGAATCATGTTTGTTTGTCAACAGACAAGCGGCGCTTTTGTTTGTTCGTGCCGATTGCTGAGTTTTATCTTTCTGCATGTATCCACATGTGGAGTGTGTTTTCTGCGGAATTATCTTAGTGACTGTAAACATAAATACATGACACATGAATTTTCTTTCTACCCGCGCACTGTGGAAGTGCTTAATCGCCAGTAGTGTACATGCATTACACTTGCATCTGGCGATTAAGTGCTGTTTCTGTTTCTACTCCAGAGCCGAAAGACCTAGAGGGCTGGATGAACGCAAGATGGGCGTTAAGGCAGTAACTGGTAATGCGCACATGTTCTTCCTTAGAGGCGCAGCTGCATCCACAAGAGACGAGAGCTAAGCAAATACTACTCGTCATGAAAACTCCCTCGTAGACATCGAGACGCCGAAGGAGCTAAGGTTATTAAATACAAGGCGATGGAGCTGAGGTATTCGAATCCAAGGCAATAACCTCAGTACTCAACAGATTCACGTTTGCACAGTGGGTGTTCCACAACAGGGCGATAAGCTCTATGCTTGTCGATACCAGGATCCACTAGGCGATTAACAGGTGTACCCCACATGGTGGTGTGCTCTCGCCAGTCGGCTCTCTCTGAACTAGAAAAATTGCAAAAATTCGGTGTAGGTGTCAAATAGCACAAACCAGAGGTATTAGACTTCCCTCTGAAATACACGTTTACTGTCATTGGCCTTGCTTCCTAGTGCAAGACCGAGCTAAAACTCTGACTGCTTCTCTTTGCTGCTTCTCAGCTGACACGATCATTAGCCAGCTGCCTCAAATTTCCCATGTGTGCGTGATCGGTTCCCTGGCCGTCCTCTATTGCTTTGTCCCACTTGTTAGGAGTCGAGTGCTCGAGGACATTGCAGCATGCAAATAGGGACTACAGCTTCTCGCGGTTGACTGGTTACTAGCCTCAGTCGTCAGATCCATTCCACTCCATGGAGTTGCGTCATGGTGGACACTGGACAGCACGTGAGAAGGGCATCAACTGCAAGCCACTTGATCGGGCGCAATGGTTGGACCGTGTTTGTGTCGGATGTAGCGGAGCATTAAGGTCAACTCCATCCGCATCTTAGAACAAGCTCCTTAATCTTTCCCCGATAGACTTATCCTGCAGACAGGCAGCAGGGACTCGTGAACACCTTTTAGGCCACTCTAGAATCTTTTACAGACTGAAACCCATACGACTTGATACCAGACTCTGGGCTTCGGCAGTCGAATAAGTGTTCTATTGCTTTCTAGGACTTACGCCTGTTTTGTGCAGATGGTAGTTATATGGACTGTGAGTGGTCACAAGTGAAAGCTTCCGGGTTCGGGTCTGTATACTTTCCAGGCTTCTTTGGCCGTCTTAGCGTTGTGTGCTGCGAACTCTTTGGCTTGTTTGAGTGTGACACCAATCGCGTGGATGAGATTTTCCTGTCCAATTACTCGTGTAAGATGTGATGCCTGATTTTGAGTTTTTCGCGTACCACATTTGAGCACCGTTTCTTGTCCCCATCGGGTTATAGTTCCATCTAATATGAACTCACTAGCTTTTGTCAGGTCACTTCTGAAATAAGCTTTCCCTGAGGATTCCTAAGTACTCCCCCGACAGGCTACCTGACTCTGAAGTTGTAAAGACATTGTAAAAACTTCCAAAGGGTGACCCAATATAAGCTCAACATTGGAATTCAATAGAAACATGGGGCAAATGGCCCCCACGACATTGGTGGCTCTTTTGTCGATTGCATGACCGTTCTGCATAAAAGTGGCTGCATTTGTGAACAGCAAGGTTAGGCTAAGGAAGGCGGGGTGTCATGACTGAACATCAACTCCACTCAGAGGCCTAAGGGCCCATTGTGCACCCCTTCATTTTTGGAGCACACATTCTGTTAAGCTATCCAGTGACGTTTTTGGCTTAAACCACCCCATGCTTTTTACGAATCTCAGAAGATCCGATGTACATATCTGCATTCGCCAAGTCCGCATCTGTGAATTTTTGCCCCAGCGGATCTAGGCCCCGATTCTGGAAAGCTGGACAGTTGCAGAGCAGATGTTGGGTCGTCTGAGTCTCCTCCGGCGGAGATCACTGCATTCAACATCATTCGCATTCCATTTCCCGAACATTGCTCGGGTGGGGCAGAGCACACGGATCGAGTTACGGTCCAGCGTTAGAGACTTTTTTGTCCTGCCGTGGTTAAGCTCTGGCCACTTGCGGTATTTTTGTGTGACAGTCATCTCTTGCGAGCCAGTTGACGAGTTGGCTCCTTGGTGAACAACAAAGTCTCTTCGCTGTGCATGGTCATTAGGCTTAAGTTTCTGTTCCTGTGTTAAGTAGAATGTTTGTGTATCGGGATAAAGATCTTTTGTGTGTATACGCTGTAGAGAGCTTCTTGAATTAATGGTGCGGGTTTTAAGCCATCACTCTAACGCACAGCTTCGATATTGGCATTTGAACGACTTGCTTTTTATCGACCAGTGTGTTAGGCGTCTGCAACTGATCCCGTTTCGCTGCAATTCTCAATAAATCTCCGCCCAGTTGACGAAGTCAACACACTGTTCCAACCATATTTTGTTTGAAATTTTCGAACCACCAAACTTTCATTATTATTGAGATATATGTGAGATAATGAAAACACGTTGTTCTACCGTGAGTTCTCATTTTAACTAAGCCTAGACTTACTTACTTAAGGTGGCGCTACAGTCCGGGGTGGCCCCCCTCAACCAACGAGCATCTGCAACCAGCTCGATCTTTAAGTAGCTGCCTCCAGCTTCGCACGCATATTTGGTTGAGCTCCTGAACCACCTGAGTTGCGGTCTTCCTCTCCTGCACCGTCCCTCGGGGTGAAGCATTAGTCTTCATTCCCTTCAACTTGCCAAATGGCGTCCTAGGTAGACAAAGTCTTTGAAAAACTCCAAGCTGTATCTGTCTATCGTGACGCTCTATCCGAGATGTCGGTGTTGGGTGTCATTTGCGTGTCACATCTTCGCGGCCTCTGTTGGAATACTAAAAGCTGTGACATCACGCTGCGTTCTCCCAATAATTTCCGTACCGTCGGCATATGCTGACTATTCGCATGCGGACTTCTGAAAGACTCTGGTATTGGCTTTCGGGTTTTGAACCATTCTTCCAAGAATAATGTTGAGGAAGTCGCATGACAGCGCGTGACCTCAAATGTCTCGGTTGGGTCTCTATCGACCTTGATGGAGCAACGTACATTCTTCATTTACACAAACAGACGAGTTTAGTTGGGATACCAAAACAAGACGTTGCTCCGTATAGCCTGTCTTTGGTCCTAGGCTGGCGAGGTTGGCGATGATGATGCGGCCTTAAAATCCTGGGTTGTCTCCACAATTTGCTCTAGACTATCAGCAGTCAATTTGTTGTTTTTTCCACGTGTTCCACACAAATTATTGATGCCGACAACTTCAAATCTTGTGTTGCCCTGTAGCTTGCTCCGCAGTTTCTCCTTGCATGGATTTGATAAGCAGGCAGGTTCAGTAGTGTGGTTGTGAGGCCATAGGTGTTCAGACCTTGAGTAGACTCTCAACAGATAATGACATTAGACGTGTCAAGAGAATACCCCGTTGAGACCCTTTGATGTTGTTTTGTTCGTATTACTGCCCCTAGTGTTTACCAATTATTCGTCATTTTTCTAGCATGGCGTTTATCCATCTAGTGATAGTCGGGCTCTTACCATTCCCTGCGAGTGAATTTCTGGACAGGCGTCCATGTCGGTACAATTTCGGGAGATCTGGTGGTCCCTTATCCCCTCTATAGGTCCCTTCCAGTTGAATACGCCAAGTCTCTCGTCTATAATTTAGTTACAGCCTGAAGTCAAGAAGGTTCCAAAAAATCTTGAACTAAATCTGGCTCATTGCTCAAGCATCCTTCACATCAGTCTCCGCCCTTCGACCCAAAAATGTCCGATCCGATGCGTTAAGCAATTCCAACTCTTTCAACTGCAGTCATAAAGCCGCATATCTCATAAAACTGAACATCTAATCGCATCCCATTAAGGGCTTTCATTAAAGCAATAAATTCCATAAACATAAAAAAATATCACTCAATCACTCCATTTCGATAACTTACCTACCTCATGGGGCCAACATAGCCTAGCTTCGTGTCGCAATTTTCAAAAATTCCTCCACAATCGCGCGCATATCTTGACACGGCGACACGTCACGCACCATGACCAGCCGCGACCATTGAACTAGTTAAGGCCCACTCAGTCGCTCACATCAGATTACGCTAGTTGGCGACAATAAATTTCAAAATTTCGAGTGCAATCACAAGTAACTAGTGTGCTCGGAACAGTCATTACCGATTCCGATCGACACTTGTGGGCATGTAGCACGCCCGCCCATCGTGATGTGCTGCCGATCCGGTGAGTGACAGCGAGTTGGCTCTATGAAGGCGCCAAATAAACAAACACATGTCGCCGAAGGAGAATGACACTCCGAATGTCGGTGCCTGTCAAGTGTCAAACTCTCAAATGAATTACAGATGCATTGGTCGTTCCAACTCTTTTGTTTGTTTACAAAGCGTATTACAGCGAGATAAAATTCAACTTGTGGGGCTGTCAGCTTTCTGATCAGATCAATCAGATCGAAATGGTGTCGATTGTACGAGTTTCTTGTTGAGGCCATGTTTCGGAGTGGAGGCTATTTGCGGTCCTATCTGAGGGCTGATAACCGAGTTGGGAAACTATTAATTGCTAAGAACATATGTCAAGAGTGCCGCACGCGCGGTCAGCTCGGCGTTACATGATCGGTTCGAACTCAAGGAGAACTTTGATCTGCAGATTTTGAGTGATTTCAAATTGAAATGTCCTCAGTGTGGGTTAAATTGAAAGGGAATTCGTTTTAAGATGGCCGAGTTTGAATGGTGCTCCTTGTTTTTTGATTTGTTAGATCTTGTTCTCAGTTTCGTTGGCTTCAGATTGAGATCATTTATTTTCGGGCGGCGTGACAATTCTGCGTCCAACATCCTAGAATGAGGATAAGACTTATTTTTATTCACTTTCCGGTGACGGTAGCTTACATGGTCCTCCTGAACCGACCCTTAAGCGCATATGTCCTCCGTTGCGTGGCTCCACTGGTACGGCATCGAAGACTCTTCGGGACAGAGCCTTTTTGTCTATTTTCGTTCTACATGGCCTCTCATTATGGATCTAATGAAGTCTGACTACGCTGTCCAGACCCTACAGTTCGTGGTGAATCATTCCTCCATATGCCAGAAGGCACATTGGACAGAAGACCGTACTCAGAAGTTGTCTCTTGAAGAGACCAACTCATCCCCTTGTAAGAAGGTCCGGGCGTCTGCGCCGTGCAGCAGGGCTTGATGATGAATGTATTATGCAAAGGCAGCTTGACTCTTCGAGAGGCTCCTCTGTTAGCTAATAGCCCAAGCATTTGATCTCGGCAATGCTGTTGTTAACAGCGGAGCCGATGTAGACAAAGTCTACACCCAATTGTGGTGCACTGTCAGAGACGTCGATGTGGTATGTCCTTCCTCGAGGATTGCATATTCCTCGTTTTGCCATCATTCACCGCTAGACGCATTTTGGGCGCATTCATCTTTATGCTAGTGATCGTGTTCGGTAACGTTTAAGTGGAGCGACCAATGCTGGGACTTCACCACAATTGTGGTACCACTATTTTTAAGTCTAGCACCCAAAGTGCAAAATCTACCACGCATTGAAATTCTTCTTTTTCAGTCTCTTTTTTCACATTCTTCTCGTCATGTTGTTGTTTTTTGTTTCTGAAACCCTTCCCAAAACACAATATCAAAGAAAAAAAAAACCACTCACATTCTTCGGGATTTACCACACCTTTATATGTTACTAGGCGACTATGTTTTAAAGAACAAACACTGACAGCTGGTCCACGGCTGGAGAGGCCTGGTCCACCCCGCACAGTATAGTCGAACAAGGAAGATAAAGGTAAGGTCTGCAGAACATTCCCTTGCCTGGTCATGAACATCGTTAAGTGGATATTCGGACAGATTTCGACACAAGGGAAACTTCCTACGATGACTTTACCAAAATCCTGACCCAACTAACTTTGAACATCATCATTTCTCCAGAGAATAGCCACGTCGCTGCGTATTAGTGCCACCCATGCAGCCAAGACTTTCAACAGACCTAAGGCCAATTTACGTCATATCCCCTGTGCACATAAACACCATTCCATAATTCCCCACCAGGCTTGCAATTCCGATTTCGAATGTTTACACTTCACTGGGAGATGTGCATCTCCATCGATTGAATATTTCAATCTCAAGTTAAGTAAATATTTTGGCTCCAGAGATGCGAACGAGTAACGCCGCCACAGATAAATATCCCACATGTGGCTATATTCCCAGCAATAGCGGAATTTATTTGCCCGCTCTTGATGTCTTCATGTCTCTTCCGCCCCAATTGGTTGCGCACTTGGGCAGTGCCATCCGACCACCGGAATCGGAAGACAATTTCCCATCGACCCCCAACTGAATGTCAGGGCTGTTGATTGTTATCGACGAGCTGATTACGGCTCACGCCTAATGAGATAAGTTTCTTCCAATTTAGGTTGATCTTCGTTGCGCACGAGTTCAATGAGAGTGCATCTCGCAAATGAACGCTAATTAGTCGTGCCGTCGATTGGCCGTAAAATGAGATGTCAAGCAGCATGGTGCGAACAAATTATAGACCCGGCACGCTGCGGTCGGTGTGGCTTGAGACAGAGGAGCAGGCAAACATTGGGGCAGGTTTGAGGAACACGCTGGCATTGTCAGTGTCACATGAATGGCGTGAAGGTTGATGGTGTGGCTGTGCTAAAGCACACGTGATGTGGTTCAATTGCGACAAGGGGATGTGTACTTTCTGCCGTGGGTGCTCCAGTTCTGACAGGTGACATAGACTTGGTTGTTGCCAAAGCGGTTTGTTTCGAAACAAATGAATTCGATGATGTTTCTGTGTGTTTTGCCCGTCAGCTCAAGTCAACACAGCTTGGTGCTTTGAGGGGTTTCCATGTGAATTGTATAGTCTGTGTGCGCATGGAAGCACAATGAACCGGGTTGAAGTGCACCGATTAGTCCACTTCAACCAGCTCACGAACCTACCTCAAAGACCATCCGATTGTAAACTCTTCTCTATTGCGATCCCTAGTTTGCTTTTGGCCCTGAACGAAGTTAATAATGCTTTCCCTCTCAGAAATAGAGAGGGAGACCTGAAGATCTTAACAAAATCTGCAAACAGTCCATTATCATTTTTGTTGAATGTCTTCTCTCTTTAGTTGAATTGTTGGCGTACCTATTATTCATCAATATCCTAATCACGAATCTCATCCGTTTACAAAATGTCACGCAGTTTGCATAAAGAACTATTATGCGGCCCTATTTCCGAAGTCGGTGTACTGCACTTCATAAAGGGAGAACCATTCAAGCAACACATAAAACGACATGAGAGGAAGACAGAAATGCTTTCAGAAAAAAGACCATTGTTTGCCCTTCTACGTATAGAATCCCTGAAGAATGAGAACAATTATTTCACAACGTTGATGCCAGACGAATACCGCGTTTTTATGAGAAAAAACAAGCCAGACCACTTAAAGCGTCTGTATTTGCACATAGCATCGTATTCCAAGGTCGCGCCGAATCCAACTCATTGTGACAGGGGTTATGTTTTGTAGAACAATGCATTACGCGGAAATGCCTTAAGTGATCATAGGCCATGAATGATTCAAGGGCATGAAACATAATATTTTCTGATTTTTTTTTTTTTGAGAAATTGTGCATGGTTTGTCCACCAGAAATGAGCAGGCATCCAGACACGGTCAACTGATGTCAAAACATACAGTCAACTGGACGACTGGATGTAATGTGTGAGCGGAGTTCCACATTCTAATCTCTGCAATCCACAATCTGAGCATGAAATGCATCGAAAATGACTTCGATAAAAAATCCTTTCAATTGTTCTAGTCTAGTGCAGCGAATTGGAAACCACGGGGGCTGTTCGATTGGCGTCAGCGACTTTGATAGAAGGATGGGGGAATATTTTTTTCTGCATATTTGTCTACAGTGGCGAACAAAACTAGATACCTACATCTTTTTAGTCCTTGTGGCTATTTGTCAATCTTTCAAGAAGCCATTGAACACTTGCCATGCAACTGCAGTGCTCTCTGATCCCGTAAAGACTTTGGGGGCAAGCTTCTTTGATAACCTGCCTGAACGGAGCGCTCGCAGCGGGGGCAAGGTGGGTCACTTGCCTCTCCCCCATGTGCAGCTGTTGAACAGCTGTTGAACCCGGAAGCAGTATCTAACGTTTGCACAGCCTAGTTTTCATCCTGAACTACAGCATATCGCAGGTCGCTCCTATTAAGGTGCTCGAGACAGTTACATGATCACACTCAGACAGAAACTTTCGTGAATTAGGCTCCAATATCCGCATTCCAGATGCAATCAACTCAGCTTTGATAGAACTCTGCCCATTGACAGAAAAACTTCTTCAAAGGCATTTGTAATGCCACTTTTTTTCAGTGTACCATTTTCCTCCTGCTTGCATCGTTATGATTCACTCATGACGTTGATCTACTGTGCGCCTGCTAAACGGCCCGTCTCATTCAAAAGTGTTTCATCCTCCATTTGAGAGACACGAGAACTAGCTTAGAGTGGGATGTGATTCAATCGGCATCTCCTTGTATGCCCAAGTCATTATCAACTCAGCTTCGATATCGCACCACTCACTCTCACATGATCAGATACAGATATTTTCAACTCCCTTGTGATCAAGAGAATGCAATCTATTTCCGCTTTGTATCAAATTGAATTCCAACCTGAACGGCAACGGAAAATACCGCGCGCCGATCGATCGACCGAGTGAATTATTCCTAAACGGTGACATCAATGTCCACGCAAATAACCGTCGTCAAATGGCGCCCAATGCTGTGGCGATGATTCACGTGCCAGCACAAAATTCACTCCCCATCACGGTACCCTTGAAACCACCCACCGGCGGATGGCCTGACCACCGACGGTGGTCGGCGGTCGAGTGGACACATGATTCGCCATAAATCACCCAAGCAGCGCTCGCCAATGAATGGCCCATGCCGGTAAGGCAGTGCTGTCAGTACACACAGAGCACACCGACCATTCGGTCTCTCGCAGCATGAACGCTCTCTCATCGAGGCACAACTGATCTCGTGCCGAGTGACGTGACGTGAGCGAATGCAAAAGAGGGCGTGTTGTTCTAATTTCAGAACGTGCACTGAAAAGAAAACAACAAGTCCGAGGAAAATTAAAAAGAAAACATTTTCAATTTACATCAACGATTGAGATACTTTGATTCGAGTACGTTCTGCCGGTACAGAAGAGTGTGGGGGGCAATGAGGGGGTACAGCACTCGGATGCACTCGGGAATGTCGCATTGATTGTTGTTGGGATGTGCGACTATTTCTAGCAGGCGACAGAATTCTGTTTTGAGCGCCCCCGTTCACGTCGCGTCGGTCGTCGTCATTGTCGCACAAAAATTACATGACGCGCAACATTTATTCATTAAATTCTAATGATTTTCACTTCTCAGTTGAACGTGAGCACTCTTCATTTCCAATTCGAATGGACTTTTATACAAAGCGAGCAGTTTCGGGGCAACGCCGCCTCATGAATACGGAAATTGAAGATTGCGACGATATCCGCTTTTATGTCAAGATGGTTTTCGGGTAATGAGCTGTAATTGGGGTGTCAGTCGGTGGAATCCGTTTTTTTATGGGCACACTGTTCTTTGTTCGGGTGTATATTGAATTTCTTGTCTCCATTGCTGGGCTATGCGTAGACAGAGTCTAACGTGTTTCCTTTGTTTGAAATCCAATTTGGTTTAATTTCCTGACCGGACTGAGTTTGACTATATCTAAAAGAATACCTTCTATGACCTCTCCTACTGTGGACAGGCAAGCATGAAGGTGGATGTGGTGGTTTGCTGAGTACACAAAGGAAGTATGTAGTTGACGGCGTCACCTCCTATTGACCAGTCCCCTGAAAAGACCGCCACCAATCTAGCGATACAATGACGACTTGTACTGTGGCAGTATATTCCTGGATGCTGTGCGGCCCATTAGAGCGTGGAGTCAGGTGTCACCAGCCGCTTTTCCGATGAAGCCAAATATCAAGCCAATAACAATTCTCTGGGAAAAAAATACACATCGAGTCGAAAATTGCCGAGTATATTTCGATTAGATCATTTTTGGGGCAAACTAGAGTGGTTTGAACGATGAGTACTGTACGATGTGATACTAGTGTCGAAAGTCTTGCAGGTTATTTTTTTTTCTTCACTAAAGTACAGTTATAGTTGCCTAAAAACGTCTGTAGAGGGTATAACCACTTGTATGACAGTGAGATTGCAAAACGTGTCACCGTCACCCCGCCAGACGCGCCCAAAGTATGCGGAAGAACACGTTTTGGGTTTGATGCACGAAACAATTTGTGAGAAAGTCCTGATAACGAAAATATAAATGCAAGACGGGTTACGTGTCGCCTTCACCCGGCCAGACGAGCAAATAGTTTGTAAAACACGAATTTCATACCACAACATTTTCAAGAAAAGGATGAAGCTTCTGAAACCCATTTTCAACAATACTCTTTCTCAAGGAATGCACTGCATCATTGTGTTCTAAATCAAAACAAATCAATCAATGTTCTCAAATCAAAAGATGTACAATTAAAGTACTACTTTTCATGTTCGATCACTAATATCTCGAAATTTTGCCCATAACTTTTCCTTTCTAATGATGCAATTTTGTTGTCTGAGAAATTTCCTTGAAATCATCCATACAAAGTTTAGACCTTACTGTAGGTCTCAGAGAGGTCTCGCAGTCCCATAGTTGGGGATTAGGTTAGGTAGGTTCGGTTGAAGTGGCTGACTACTACAAGGAAAGACTGCAGCCACACTTGGGCCACAGTAGGCCCATGCAAACTAGTTACTGATTTTAGTAAAGCGAAGGAGATGGCTGAGTCTTATGCTACTTACTTCAGCCACTTTATTGAAGTCGTTGTCTTCCCGATGTCTTTTCTGCTTTCTTCCTCATCCTCGTCTGTGCACATTTTGCAGAGCAGTCGTTGTAAGAAAGGCCTGGTCTAGAGGTGTGAGTTGGAATGGTGTCCTGTTACAAAACCAATGAGAGTTCTAAGGTATGGCCTGCTCAGTATGATCAGGCTTGAGCGTAGGCCAGAGTTCTTTGGTTATGAGGCATCCATGGAGTACAATAGCAAAATTGCCTGCTTCGCAATTCCCTGGAATGTCACGGGTGCCCGGCACACACATAATTTGGATGTTAAAATACTTGGCCATCTCGTTGAGAGTTAGGCGGCGATTAACGGAAGTCTTGGAGTTGAAGGTGACTGAAATGGTGACAGACTGGCTGTCAGAACGGGTGTCTGTGCTTGATATTGCATTGTTTTTAGCCAGGACGGACCTCCCTTGTTTGCTAAAGTTTCAGACTGAAAGATGATGTTAAGGTCCTTAGAAGAGGCGTCAGCACCAACAACTGCATGAATCTGTAAAAGTAAGCAGCCCAGCGTCGGGGGGATGCTGGTTGAGAAGGTATTCTCCAAGACGAGTTAATGTATCGTGATGTCAGTATATATGAGTATAGAACTATACCTGCCCAGGAGCGTCGTGTATCTAGACCGAAGATCTTTATATGCAAGATATGTACAATCTCAACGTTAAGTTGCTGCCTGTCCACCGAGTAGATCTACCGGTGGGAGATTGAGAGTTCCTTTGGTCTTCGTCTTCTTCATATTTGCTTGATATTGATTTTGCAGCATTGATCGTAAGACTTTCCACTTTGAATCCCAAACTATGGGACTGCGAGACCTCTCTGAGACCTACAGTAAGGTCTTAACTTTGTATGGATGATTTCTAGAGAACTTCTCAGAGAACAAATCTGCATCATTAGAAATCTAAATTTGGACAAAATTTCGAAATTGTGTATTCTTTGATTTGCAAAAGAATGTATCTGTTTTTGGAGCCTTGAACTCGAACTTGTGTTTCTGAAAATGTTAGAGGCTTCGTACCTGATGCCTTGTGGCCTCAATGTTACTGTCAAAAATTCGTGTTTTACAAACTATTTGCTCGTGTGACTATAGACTCACATACCACTGCGACCACATCTGTGTGTGATCTCTTTAAATGGGATGTCCTGATAGTTTGTTCCTGCTAATGTGATCTGCTTTATGTGCCATGCCTTATTTTGTATAGGTGATCATTTGTATAGGAAGTGGTGCATTTACCACTTAGTCTCCTAAAGTCAGGCTTGTGTAGGCTCAGAGCCTCCTTGGTTCTTCCAGGATCAGCCCTCATGCATTTTTTGGAGTGTGTAAGTCCCTCCTGACTATTTCAGAATTGGATGCGGCATTTGTTTGTCCAGTTGTTTATTTGATTCTGCACGTCAGTGTTGCTGAATCCATGATACGCCCAATGAAAGGAGTTTCGGCCCCTTTCCTTGCTTGGAAGTCTCCCTTCCATCATGGTTTTCATGTCCTGGCACCCAAGGCAGTTTTAACGTGTTTTTCTCTGCCAGCGTCTTGAGTGTCTTGGGACAGTCCCAGACAGCTCTGGAGGCGAATGTAAAGCTGTTTAAAGCTTCAAGCACTGCCTGGCCATCTGAGAGTGTCGATATTTTTGTATTTGTTAGACTTCTGTTGTTGATGCGGTGTGCTTGTTCATTTATGGCGAAGAGTTCAGTTTGGAAGACAGTGGGCTCTCTGGGGAAGGGCAAGAGTAGGTTACACTTGGGTGCTACAGTGCCCGCTCCTACTCCACTGTCTGACTTCGACCCGGCTGTGTACCATCTTTCGGCGTCACCAGTCACCCAAGGAGGTCTATTGGCCCACTCTGCTCTTCTAGGTATAATGACTTTGTATTGTTTGTTGAATTCTAAGCAATAAAACAAGTCTGATGTCCACAAGCCCAATTCCCAATTCCCCACAAGAGAGAATTCCCCACTTCGGGTGATGTGGAGGTAACAATCAAAGTTGAAGGTTAACGCCAATCAGTTTCTAGTGTCTAATCAGTCTCTTCGTACAGTTTGAGATGACGGGTACCTTTGAAACTCACCCAATATCCATTACATTAGACTTTGAGCCGTTGATCATATGGCCATTGTTGTATGACAGAATTTTCCCACTTGTTATAGCTGCATTCAGCTCGAGAGATTAGTTTTCTTTAAAGCAAGAGTTTAGTCGTCCTTGTCTCTTGATTTTGCTGAGTCTACAACCTGTGAGCTTCAAGGAAAACTTATCGACAGCTGTACGGCAACAAAAATTACAAGTTTCATCAGCACTGTTGTGGCTATGACAAATATGCCGTATTTATCCATATCAATTGAATAGAAATAAATATCTGTGTTCAGGTGCATTAACTGAACGACCATTGATCCCCAATTTCAATTCTAGTAGTCTCTGGTTGTCGACCAAGAACTCGAGTCCATCCGAAAAACCATTAAGTGAAATAAATTGGGTGTCGTGTATCACACGACTCTTAAGTTGCCGGCAGTTATAGTTCTCTGATCGAATTGGGTTGTTCAGGTTCAATTAATTTGACACGCAAAGTAATTTGTGAAATTCATTCAGCAATTTATTATTTCCTTGTCGAGTTGCGATCGACGAAAATTTTGCTTGCCAAAATGGCATAGGAGCTCATTTAAATGATCTCAACTCGGGACGAAGAAGTATCCCTCGAAAATAAGGCATATCACTGAGGCAGAATTTCTTGAAATCGCAGGTGCCTTTAGCAATGTCTGACCAAAGCCTATCTCGTTGTGATTAACAACCTAGACTTTTATCCATCACCAGCTGGGTAATTCATTCGAAGTGGGGAGATACTGCGATTTAATGGAGGAACTCCAGAAGGAGGTATACTCTCACCCCTTCTACGCAGTGAATGAACTGTTATTAATCGGGAGGAGGCCGAGTGCAAGGTTTGAGAGAATAGGCATCAATGGCAAATTCAATTTCTCTTTGAGTTTTTAACCTCCCTTGGTATGAAGGGGGTTACCATGCCATCATTTGGAATTAAATCCACCGAAACGTTGCAATGGATCTCGAATAATTGTTAAATCTCTAAAATCTCTTCTCATAGAAGTAAGCAGCCGAACTGGAGAAACCATGTTCATCCCGAAAATTCCTTTTATTCCAACTGACCATGCAATTTTCTTTCAAATGTTTACAATTTACTGTTCGCTTAGCGTTCGCCATAACCATTAATTGCCATTAAAAGTGGCAAGGATAGTCCCTAATGGTAACTGGACGGGATTTGACAAGCACATGTTTCTCTCACGGTCAATTGAGAGTTGCAGTGTAGAGGGCAAAGGATCGATCCAGGACAATTATACATTGTAGCTGATGGTGTTTCAAAAACGAGGAATGTGGTTTATGGACAAGTTTTATATTACAAAAACTTTTGAAAAACCACATAAACATGAACATTTTCGCGTGGTTAATTGAAAGCTAATTGGATATGACTTGAAATCGAATTGTTTTCTGAAGTTTTTTTTTCTGAACAAATAGTAATAATAAAATACTGTACGATGCGTTTTATTGTGTATTTGACTAACAAAGGCTATGGCAACTCTCCAGTAGTTGTTTTTCTCCTAAACCCAAAAATAAGATTTGTTTTATTTTCTCGAGCAGTGCTAGATATTTTTTTTTTGATTTGTACCTTAATCTTAAGGTCGTCTAAGCGGGAGAAAAAAATTAGCTCCACCTTTTTGCCTTTTCGATGTTATTGAGAATTTTGTGAATCCATCTTTCCATGCTGTTCTATAGTGCCGTAGGCAAAAAAAATTTTTTCATAAACTGTCTCCAAAAGCTATTGATGTTTTCTTCCCCCCGGAAGCTTCTCATTTAGGTGAAGAACCATTAAAACAGTAACAGTAGCTCGAGTGATGAAGAATAAAGGCGTATACAGTCAAAACCGGCTATAATGACCTTCAAGAGACTGACGAATTTTATCGTTATAAGCGATACGTCGGCATAACCGATATAAGGCATACCAGAACTTCTCTGTGACTTAAACCATATTAGCAGGGTCCGGCAAACCAATATACTTAAAAAGGCCAAAAGGCATTTATTAAAAAAATACTAAAAGGAAAATAAATTCAGCTGTACATAGAACGAAGTAACCACCAAAAACTGTTTCTAATTGTCTGGTTATGATCTACTCCGGTTGTCTCGTCCGCTCTCTCTCCCTCTCTCTCTCTCTCCCTCTCTCTCTCTCTCTCTCTCTCTCCCTCTCTCTCTCTCTCCCTCTCTCTCTCTCTCTCCCTCTCTCTCTCTCTCTCTCTCCCTCTCTCTCTCTCTCTCTCTCTAGAAACGCATTTAAGGATCTAAATGACCTTCCTACTCCAGCTCAAACGAATGGAGCCCATTTAATGCTTTCACCATTATAAACATCAATGTTTTCAAGATTTTTGGAATCCAAGTCGAGGAACCCTTCATTACTACTCAATAATTTCCCATCTAAGCAAGATAAACAAAGGTGTACAGAGGTCATTGTTAGGTCTAATAGAGCCGATATGGCAGTCAGATGATGAACTGACAAAGGCCTGAAAGTTTACCATGCCAGGTATGCGAAAAATTAGTTTATGTCCCGTATTCCCGACAGTTCATCCGACGTATTTAATACTTCTTCAGGAATTCCTAGGCTATCGGCCATTAGGAATCGGCTTTTATCGTGTTTTTTTTAAATGCTCTTAATAACCGGCAATACTTCACCAACAATTGATATTTCTTAATGCAAAAAATGCTAGTTAAAATTATAAGAACAGACTCTCAAAAATACTTGTTTTTTTTTTTGTATGTCTTCACATCTCGTGTCCAGAGTTTGACGAATGACATGGTCACAATGAACATGAAGGATACTTAGCGGAGTAGTCGACGGTAGCAATGCCTAGGTCTCTTTGTATAGATTTATTTAAGGTCTGTTTTACCAAAAGGTAAAACAGTTATCCGGAGGGTATAGACCTCGGACAGAAGCCTGCAGGGATGAAAATGGACAACTAGTAGTAGAATCGCAGTCGATGCTGAGAATTTGGAAAAATCACTTCTGCAGACTGTTAAACGGCGATGACGACACAAATTCCGCTGTCAGGCAGAATATTCCACTTAATTTGGACGAGGATGACCAAGAATTCCGTCCCCGAACAAAGCTGCTGGAGCGGACGGACTGTCCGCGGAACTGTTTAAAGCAGCTGGAGATGATCTGGTTGGGCGCATGCACCAGCTCATCTGTAAGATATGGTCGGAGGAAAGCATGCCCGATGAGTGGAATCTCAGCGTCGTTTGTCCGGTCCACAAGAAAGGAGACCCTTTTGACTGCGCCAACTATCGAGGGATCAGACTCCTTAACATATCGTACAAGATCCTCTCTGCCGTCTTGCCTGAAACCATTCGTCAATAACCTGATAGGTCCTTATCAGTGCGGTTTCAGGCCGGGAAAGTCCACCATAGACCAAATTTTCACTCTGCGGCAGATCCTGGAAAAAACCCACGAGATGCAGATCGACACCCATCACCTATTCGTCGATTTCAAGGCCGCATATGACAGCGTGCATAGAGACGAGCTATACAATGCCATGTCTAGTTTTGACATTCCAGCCAAACTCTTCAGATTGTGCAGGATGACGATGGAGAACTCTCGCTGCTCCATCAAGGTCGGTAACGAACTCACCGAGACCTTCAATGTCAAAAAAGGTTTTAGACAAGGCGACACGCTATCATGTGATTTCTTCAACATCATACTTGAGAAGATCGTGCGAAACTCAAATGTCAACACCAGAGGCACGATCTTCCAAAAGTCCGTTCAACTGCTTGCCTACGCGGACGACATTGACGTGATTGGACGAACACAGCGAGCTGTCAATGAGGCTTTTGCTAGCATTGAAGCGGAAGCGGCTAAAATGGGTTTGGCAGTTAATCAGGGCAAAACAAAGTACATGCTGTCATCACGAAAGGACGCACAACATCGACGCCTCGGACAGAGCGTCATAATGGGCAGCAGAAACTTTGAGGTAGTCAAGGACTTCGTCTACCTTGGCTCTGCAGTAAACAGGGACAATAACACCAGTACCGAGATCAAGCGCAGAATTACTCTTGCCAATCGCTGTTTCTTTGGGCTCAAGAGGCAATTGAGTAACAGAGCCATCTCTCGAAACACCAAGTTGACTTTATATAACACCCTAATCATCCCCGTCCTGCTCTATGGCGCAGAGACATGGACGCTATTGAAAGCGGATGAAGAAGCTCTTGGTCTTTTTGAGAGAAAAGTTCTGCGTGCGATCTTTGGTCCTGTTTGTATTGATGGCGTCTGGAGAAGGAGATTCAACCACGAACTGTACGGGCTGTACAGCGGCATGCACCTAGTTAAGCGTCTTCGGATCCAACGCTTAAGATGGCTAGGTCACGTAGAGCGGATTGACACCACAGCTCCGGCCCGAAGAGTCTTCGATTCCGAGCCTTTGGGACAACGCATGAGAGGTCGTCCTAGAACAAGATGGCGCACACAAGTGGAGAAGAACCTCAACCAACTTGGTGTGCACAACTGGAGGCAGCTGGCGAAAGATCGTGCTGGCTGGAGAGGCTTGTTGGTTGAGGCCCAGGTCCACCCCGGACTGTAGCGCCAAACAAAGAAGAAGAAGAAAGAACCTCTGCTATTTGCCCTGGTCCAACCCCAGAGTTGTATACCGTCCATATAGACTTCAGTACTTAGACTCAGTACAAGCAACCAGTACATTTCTCTATACCGGTGTTCGTGCTCATCTCTGGCAGCAAATGCGCTTTGTCCAGCTCGTTGAAGTTTGTTCAGTTGCGGACTCAACTGAACTACTAGTTGCCATCAGTAGCTGTGCCATTCGCAAATATAACCTCAATTTAAAGTAAGTATGTCCCTGTTGTACAGCGAAAACAACATAGGACCAAGGACAGACCTTTGAGGAACTCCTGCTTCCTAAAATCGGAGTACTCAGTTCCGTGTTTAACTCTGAATATCCTATTATCAGGGTGTTATTCTTATGTCGTCTATAGCTTTTCGGGAGAAACCAGCTTAGCTTGTATTTTAGGCCTTCATGCCAGACTTTGTCGAAGGGTTGGGAGACGTCAGAGCAGATCCTTTTCCCCTCCAAAGCTCCTTCAATTTGCTATTCAGTGTTTCGCTCGAAAACCAAACTGATGGTCAGGAATGAGTCACTTCTCTTTTATAAATCTTCGCAACAATCGTGAAATCACATTCGACCCAAACGAGTGATTAAAATGCCCTAAACGACACTCTGTCAAGGCTTTTTTGATTCGCAAAGCATTTCAGTGGATCGCCATGAACCCTAAAGTCCAGCAGATTGCGTGTTCAATGACTCCCACGAGACACTTCATTAAGTGCCCATCGTTGCCACAGCAAAACGCAAACTTCGGCTATCTGGCACACGACTCACTCAAGGCGAAGTACACAACAGTGCAGCGTACAAAGTTAATTTCGAATCTAATTGTTTGCACCTCTCAAATACACTGCGCACGTGATACATATTTTTGGTGTCCACTCAATTTGCGTTCATTAAACGTTGGCTACGGTCCCTAATTGCGGCTGCTGCCGGCCGCGGTCGTACCCAGCATCGTCATCATCCTCACTCACACAATGTCTCGCTGAGAGAACCACCACGAGAGGATCCTCATTCCTCGTTAATTGGTTTGCATCTTGGGAATGCAAAGATACAAAATTTTCCCTTAAACACATGCACACATTTGCGCGGGACAGGGAGAGCGGGCACATCTAATTGATGTCAAAGTACGCGAATGATTCGTTCTGTTTGCTTTTTACGACGATTCCGCGAACATAAATAAGAACACAGCAAACAAAAAGAAATAAAATGAAATGAGTTTTTCGAAAAAAAAAGTAAACGACGACAGAATCAAAACAAAGATGGTCCACCGACAATAGACGGCCAGTGTCGGGTTAGTTGGTTAGACATCACTCGAAGTTGAACATTTTGAGATGTTGCTGCAGTCTGTGCGAAAATTTCGTTGAAAACGGACGTATACAAGAGAGGACATTAGTGTAACACAAGAAAGAAAAGGAAAAACTTAAAATCTGTGAACACAAGTGAAGATTTGATTTTCCACAAGAACCAGCGAGAGAGCAAAGGATCCGTCAGTGCAGTCGCGTCGTGTAGAGACACTCGTACTCCTCGCTGCGGTGATCAGACGCAGAGCAGTGTGTTGTGCGAGAACGTTTTTCAGTGACCTTAGCAGAGGGGCTGTCCGTTTCTGCGCTCCATTCCGATTCGTGTTACATAATCCCGGTCTCAAGGAGACATGGATGCGGATAAAGTTGTGAAGGCGATGGCCCGCTGGTGGCAGGTAAATACAAACCCAACTCCACTCTGTGGGGAGTTTTACAAACCGGGTGGGGTGTATGTGAGGGGGGTCAAAGTTATGTAAACACCGATCTATCTATAGATTCTTGTTCATGTGAAGAGTCAAGTTCACGAGCGCGGGAGTGTTTCGTGGTTCTTTTCTTAGATCTCATCGTTCAGAGATCATCAACGCATCGCTATGCGTTCTCAACGAGCGACGTCTTGTGGTGAAAATTCTCCCAATTCTCAGAGGCAGAGGTTTGCGAATGTGCCATTGTGTGTGTGTGTTGAAGACTTCTCCGCCATGTGCCGTTGGGACACGATTTTTGGGAAATTAAATAGAATTTCATGTTTGTTTCATTTGTACGTCTATTTATACACGCAGAGTCGCAGTTAAATTAATCTCATCATTAATTGCCAGTGGACACTGGTCTGTGGGCAATACTTTGGTGTGCGTGCGTTCAACTTCACTTGAGTGGTTTTTGGGGGAACAAAATAAACACCAATTGGCTGGTGGTCTGGCGTGGAATGAGGACAATATCAAATCAAATCTCTTGGCAATCGAACAAGATCGGAATTTATCCAATTTTCGTTTGTCTTCCATTCGAGTGGAGGGATATTTCACTATTTTACACAATTTTCTAGGAACATAGCCTCCGAATTTCCTTTGAGTCTTATCAGTTCACTGATCAAAATAAACGCAGTTGGAAATCTGAGTACAACAACAACGGTGTGAGGTGAAAAAATATTGGCATTATGTATGGAATTGCTCGTCATTCAAATGCCCTCCGCGGCTTCGCTGGCAGTGCTTCAAGCGATCGTTCCACTTTTTTTAGTGACTCATTTGACTGAGGGTGTGACGTTATAGCGTCTATAATGTTGGCCTCGAGATGGTTCAAAGTGGTTGGCTTGGTAACGTCGACTAAGGACTTTACGTGGACGCGGAGATTATAATCGAGAGGTTTTAAATCGCAGTCGATTGATGGATGCTGTCCGTGTTCGCGCCAGTGAGGGGTACTTTGTCAAAATCCTGATTTCCAGGCTACAACTGACGGCGTTCTCTATAGTCTAAAACATAATCTTGGATAACCTTCATTGATTCCCAAATCCAACCGCAAATTAAGCCGCTTTGACTCTATGCCGACGACCCATTCAGGTCATCGACGTGGAATTAACTTCGATACTCGCTACTGGCCGCTATGGCAGCTGAGTTTTCAGTCAATCTCTGTGTGATTGGTGGCTTATGGTCCAACTGAACATACGCAACGAATTCAAAAACAAAACACGCGTTTCCTCACTTTCGACAAGCATGACACGATGAACAATTAAATGGCAAGCAGAGATAATGGAGGATGGAGATATCTAACTTCTACCTCCCTTGCTCCTTGATTTCATTTGACAGCGTTTTTTATACGGTGTTGCGATGAGTGGCGAAGCCGGGAATTTCGCAAGAAAATGCAAAGGATTTCCACTACACTTTTATTCTTTATGGCTCAATGCCGACATAGACAGGAGGTGAAAATGGCCGAAGATGGATATCTCTATCCGCCATTATCTCTGACAGCCTTCTGGAATATTTTGACAGCTTAATGGTATTCCAGAAGCTGCAGGGACGTGGAAGAAATAGAATCTATCCAACATCTGCTCTGCGAATGGCCAGCCCCAGCAGTGAAGAGAAGGCATTTTGTAGGAAAGTACTTCTTCGCAGGGATAGAGGAGATTTGCCAGCTGTCAGTAGAGTTACAGTCAAGTCTTTCTGTGCTCTTGCCTTTTATTTAATTTTAACACATATAGTCAAGCATATACGATGTCATATTCTGGAGAAACAACTACTTCAACAATGAGCTGACTACCAGTCAAATACGTCTAATATTCAGAGCGAGGACTGAACTTTTAGAGCTTAACTACATCCCCCACAGACAAGATCTCCACTCTATCTGCGCCCTTTGCAATCACAACGATGTGGAAAGTATGTATCACTTTGTCACGGTTTGCCCAATTCTACTCGTGGAATGTCTACTCCACTTCCACAAGGAATCTCTCACACTTGAGGATGCCAAGCAAGTCTTAAATGGGACATTGGGATGGAATCTGCTTTCCTATTTTGCAACCATGCCTTGAATTATCGAAATAGCTTTTTTTAGTTGGTCTTTTATTTATGTAGCGAGACGGTACTAGAAGACTAGAGTCTTGTTTCACACAATTCCCACCAAATCCTGTTACACACAAGCCTCTTACAACGTCAGCACCATTGACATTGGAAACCACTTGGTGCTAGGTCCGGACTGTAAGGTTGATGCATAAGAACACCTAGCCAGACTGTCGGAGCCTGAGTGGCCATCAATGTGTGTGGCCTAGCGTTGTCCTGCGATGAAATACAATTCCTCTCCTGGCCGCTTCTTCAGAAGGTCCAATTGTTGACAATACAGGTCCGAATGAAGAGTTTTGCCGTTTGCCGATCAGCACTTGGTAGACGATTCCCCACCAAATACCCAGCAGGACATTCCTGGCCGTCAAGCCTGACCTGACTCGACCACAATCGTTTTCGTTCGTCGTTGTCGTAAGTGACCCGCTTCAAAAGTTAGTTGATTTTTTGAAAGCAGACACAGAACCTGCAGAAAATGTAAGCTGTGCACCAACCCACTCCGCCAGCCGATACGGTGAAAAGTGAGTTGATCTTGTTGCGATTCAACAGTGGTGCATGAGGTTGGTTGGCGTTAACTCGTGCATTACCCATACACAAGCTTCTTGCTTTTGTGTAAAGCCTTGTTATAATGGTTCCAAATAATTTTTGGTGCATTGTTTAGCAATTGAAACAATGTTAACAGGCTCGACCATGCCGGGGCCTAGCTTCTACAGCAACCCATTGTCTTGTGCGTGCTATTGTTCTTCCACTAGAGGACGGTGTCTGCAATTTTATGACGACTCCCAACGGTGAAGTTTGAAAAGCATTTTTAGACAGTTATACTCATTGAGCACCATGCTCAATGTGACTCGAAAGAAGTAGCGCCGTGATGACAACGTTGGTCCAAGTGGGTAGGAGTCGGCGCACATGTGTACCCACTACGCCACGGCAGCCATCATCAGCCATGGGAATTTTTCTTAAGGAATCTTGTGTCCGTTCCAATTCTCAGGCTTTAACACAGATTTTAAAGTCATGGAGCATTGAAACTATCCCAATTAATTTGAAAACAGTTGCTTGGCGTCATTCACAAAATTGAAAGTCGATAAGAACAAGTTTGAACCCATGATTCTTCTCCTCGCACTCTCTTATCTGGAATGTTGGTGTTCACTGGATGTGATCTTTCCTCAAATACTGACTTCCGAACTCCACAATGGGCATTCTTTTCTATCTCGCTTATGTTCACTGGCATAGATCTAGCGAATTGGTTAGCTCCTGCTCCTGGAAGCCAACATTGATGGTCTCAGCTCGCTCAAATTATTGCAAACGTAGGGTCCCAAAATTATATTCCCTTCAAGGGTACTGTAGAGTTACAATGGAAAATATAAAAATTGTGGAACGTGATGTGTTTCAAGCAGCAGACGATCTCCATTCGATTTTGATCCGACAACATCCATCCACCCTCTGATCCCTGAAATAAACCAGTCAACTGCGTCCATGACCAGCATGCAGCCATCATCAAAAACACAATCAAAAGAGCACCAAATATCTGTCAGAAATTGAATTCCACAATTTTTTTTTTATTTTTACGACTCAGTGAACTCGTAAATTTTGTTGTGGTTCCTTCCATTTTTACTCGTGACTGCGAACTTGAATAAATGATCCCGTCCCCTTCGCTTAAACTTATAACCTGAGCTGACAGTCATAAGCAATTAAATGACAGATACGTCCGTACCCGTCATACATAGACTTTCGCTTTAATTGAAGCTAAATATTTAGACAATTGGTCAGCTTTGACAAATGCTGTCACACACTTGAACGATCGTGCGACGACGTCATAACGCGTTCGAATGCAACGAAGCGGTTCACATTCGATGGGTTTGACATTGATAATGTGCGGCTTTGGTTCTCGGTTTAATTATATTTTCTGTTGACATATGATAAATTGGTTTGAGGCAGTGCCAATTTTATCCGGGCCCACACATGATCTGAATTGTGTGCGTGTGTGGATGTGTGGTTGAGGCGACACGCACACGTCATATGACTTGTCGCGGATACGCATTGTGTTGGGCTTCGGAAATCGACAAACATGTATGCTTTACATAAATAAATAGTGTACATTGATTGAAGAACTCGTAGACAGGATTGTGGGTGTGGTTGTGGACCATTCGGTGTATTTTTTTGTTTGAAGGCACTCGGCCAACAATTTGATTTTAGCCCAGTCCGGTGGAGTGGGAGTAGGCTCCTGGACGAAGAACTGAGTCATTTCGCGGAACAATTCAGTCGTTGATCGAAGGCCTGTGTCGGGTGAAGTCTGATAGGTCTTCTTAATCTCATTAAAATTGTGTTTGTGTTTAATTGGAAGACTTTAAGTGAATAGTGGTGTGATAGTCTTCATTTCGCGGCTATGATGCGGTCTGTTGCCGAGTCGAAAGAAAGGAAATCAAAGTTGGGGTTTTTCGCACGTGTTTTATTGCTGCATGTAAGTACGAGTAGGGACCAACTTTTGGGGGCTCTGCTTTTCAAAGAAGTATGTCGTGGAGTGTTCAAAGGTGACTAGACAATTATGGCCTAATGGAACATCCTTGTTTTTGTGAAAATTGTACACGACTCATTTATGACGTGTTCAGTGTGTTTCTTGGGATGTCTCGGCATGTGCAAGTAACCGACACTTTCTTGTAGCACGCACATTTTCGGTGAGTAAATGCTGCCAAATGATACCGGGGCATTACACTCGTAAGTCAAATTTCAAGTCATTGTCCTTGTTTTTGTGCAAATTGTAGACGACTCATTTATGACGTGTTCAGTGTGTTTCTTGGGATGTCTCGACATGTGCAAGTAACCGACACTTTCTTGTAGCACGCACATTTTCGGTGAGTAAATGCTGCCAAATGATACCGGGGCATTACACTCGTAAGTCAAATTTCAAGTCACTGTCCTTTGTTGTCAGATTTTTTATAAACTGCTTGGGGCGGGCACGAGAGTGGCAGAAAATGGCAATGTTAATCCCTCAATAGTAAGTGCAGTGAAAGGGGCCTCATTTCTTGTGGATCGAGAGGGAGACAGATCGCACTGTTGATCATGCTTCCTTCCGTAAGTCCAATTTCAAGTCACTATGCTTACTGAAGGTGAGGTACAGCTGAACCAGATTTTTTATAATCGGCTACAGGCGTCAAAGGGACCTCATTTCTTGCGGATCGAGAGAGAGAGAGAGACGGATCCGACTATTGATCATGTTTCCTTCCGGCCATATCTTAAAGATGAGATTGCCTCCAACCACATCATCTCCAGTTGCCTTAATGTTTTCAGCCTACACCGACGGCCTTGTTAGACTTCAGTCCACATTGAGCGGAACATTCTGACTGACAGCGGTATTTGGGTCCTCATCGTCGTATAACAGTCTACAGAAGTGATTGACACATACTCTCAGACTTTGCTACAAGTTCTCCACGTTCGTCCCGGCAGGCTTCTGTCCCAGCCCTATATCCATTCGATAACTGTTTCACCCTTTGTCAAAACTTTCATTACTGCCGTAGCACCTCTCCATCTCCCCAATGGCGCTTTGCTCGTGCTCTTCGTTTTTCCTCTTGAGAAGCCGGTTCTCCTCCCTCACGACCTCACGAACAGCTCTCGTTGTTCGTTGCCGCGTTGCTTTGTAGGGTTCCAGTTCCGTTGACAAACCATGAGTCTTTCCTTATCACAGCTTCTTGCAACACCTCCAATCTTCTTCGATCCGCAGCTGGCGACGATCTTGGAGAGCGATGCCGGCAGACGCGATCGGCAATGATTCCATCAGTCCGTTGCGATTCTAGCTTTCCGACATCAAACCGTGGTTTCGTTTCTTGATGCCGCTGTTCTCTTGATATCCGAGATCTACTCCTCGGAACATTCGTTGATCTGTAGAGGGCTGGACGGGTGCCTGACTGCGATAGCAATGTGGTCAATCTGGTCCTCCTTGAGTTAAAGTCTCTTAGTACGATCTTAGTGTCGAAGCTGAGATCGTAGAAGTCATAGCTGCTGTTGTCATACATCAGGCTGATAGTCCCGAATTTAGTCATGCTGCGGATTTGTATGAAACGTTCGATTTTGCAAACAAAAATTTGAGTTTTCATGCGAATTTTTCAAAGACGATTGACGTAAATAGTTTGATTCATATTTTGGGTTAAAGAACACATTTCTGGCTTTTTAATTATGTCTAGTACTTAATTGTAGCTGTTGCCGTGGTTTTGAATTTCTAAAATTGCGGCTAACTCCTAAACTATCTACCCCTCCCACTTATAGGAAAAAATGCCATGTTTAAGCCCCTCTACAAAATGCAGTTATCAATTCTTGACGCCATAGTTATCGTACTCGTTCCTCTGCCTGGACTCTGCCGAGGATGCAGAGTTCATTGTAGCCGAAGTCATCCGCGATCGCGTTATCGAATCTACTCTTGACCCAGAGAAGGGATGCACGCACAGCAAGCACAGGAGAGCCACAGTTGTCATACCGCAAGGACTTTAAAAGTGCCGGACGTGAAGCGGAAAACAACAGGGCTTGGAACTGTCCAAGGAAATGACTTAGGATGACGATGATGGGTTCTCTTCGACCGATACGTTAAATAGCAATGCGTTTAACCCTTATGGGAGTGATAAGGTACCCGGGTACCCTTTCAATTGTCAATGACCAGAAATACTAATAACACGTGAACTTGTAAGAGCTCCTTACTTTATGTTTCACAAATAAAATTTCAATAACTCAAAGTAAAATAAGACCAAATCTACGAACCAAAAATGTTTAAACACCTTTGTCTGTGCAAAAAGGTACCCATCCTTAGTTTCGCGGTAAAACATTATTATTTCGGACGTTGCTGTGTGGTTTTCGCAGCGCATTCTTGAAAGCATTACCACTGATTTTTGGAGCATATGAACAAAGAGCATTGATCTTCGCAAATTTCCTTTAGACCCTTCTTCACGTTCAGATATCCTTCGATAAATTGGCCGCTTCTCCATGGTGAAGAGGATCTGCCTGCCATTGTGTTCCGTCTGTAGAAACCAAGTCAAAAATAGGTTCATCGATGAGTTCCTTAAGATTCGGAGGAATGCACAATCAATTTGGAGCTCTTGCTCTACATCCGAATATTCGTTGTCTGCAACTGTTGGAGGAACAAGGTTTCTTCATGACCCGGTGGTTCAAACCCAGAAAATTAAGCTTTCTAATAATTTTTATTATAAAAATTGTCCGCAAACCACATTTCTTCTTTCTGAAATATAATCAGCGGCAATGTATAGTTGCCCTGGAGCCTTTGCCCTCGACATTGCAACGTACAATTGGCTGCGTGAGAAGCAAGTCCAGTTTGTCAAGTCCAGTTACCACTAGGGACTGTCCTTGTGACTTATTAATGGTTATGGCGAAAGCTTAGCGAACAAGAAACATTTGAAAGAAAGCGACACGTCAGTTGGAACAAGAGGAATTTTTGGGATGAACACGGTTTCTCCAGCCAAAAGTCCGTTGCTAGCTCTATGATATGAGAATTTAGAGATTCAACAATTATTCGAGATCAAGTTTGCAAAGTTTCGGTGGGTCTAGGTTGCGCAGCAGCATGATCGGTGATTCGATTTTTAATTCCAGTCTATGGCATGGAGGGAGTTTAACAATTCAGAGAGAAATTGCATTTTATTTTGCCATTGATGCCTGTCCCAGCGTCCCCTCCCTTTTGATAAGGCAGTGTACTCATCGCGTTGGAAAAACGTACGTTTTATAATGCATGTAAAGTGGCTTTACAGTGTTTAACAACTGCATTATGAAGTGATTGTTCGACAACAACAGTCAGTCGCAAATTTTAGAACGATTTTTGTTGAAAATTTCAGAGCCCTGCGACTTGTAGTTCCGGAGCTTTTTTGGGTCAGACACACAAGCATTCTGATTTATAGCTAAGATTTAGTCCAAATATAGTCGGATAATGGACATTGGAGGTAACATACCGCCTTGATCATAAAAATGTTTGGCAAATCACCCAATTCGCCACTTTTAGATTTCATCACAGCGACGCGTCAATTTGTTTCAATTCTCCATCCTCTTGACTTCGCCTTTGAAGATGGCAGAGAAGTCTTCCAGTGCTTTGAAAGAACAAGGTCAAGGCGTCACAGCTTCGGCTTCACATAAATTTGAATTTGAATTTTCCATTAAAATTCTCTCGTTTGGCAGGCCAGATGTTATGAGTGTTTTGAAGAAATAAATTGGCCCGCCAACGGTTTATTGAATTTTGGAATGGTCTGATGAGTCAACACTTGCATGTCATCTAGACATTTGTTCGCCAGAGAACATGCTGAAACCACTGAAGGTTAGACTCAATGGGCAAATCATTTAATTGAGTGATTTGGCATACGGTCTTCATGTGGTCACCTTCATGGATCACCAAACCGTCTGTCACAACGCCATGACACATCTATTGAGCTTCGTGGAACCGTCTTCCGTCTAGCGAATTTGGTGATGTTGGAGATGGGATGACCTAAAGAATGTATTATTTTATGGCAGTCGTAAAAAAAATTGGCTACGGTTAAGGTGTGGTCAACTTATTATACCAACATGCGTTCTTTGTTTGAAACATTTAAGGCAGACGTCTAGTTTACGATTTACACGCTCTTCGTGAATGTTAGCAAAATATTCGACAGAACTCTGAAGGTGCATGGAGTAAAGTACAAGGCTTCATCGGATCTTATTTATTTAGTCAATCTATCTAACCATGACTGCTTTTAAATGGAGTAGATGAAATTCGAAAACTTTTCATCCTTGGTTGGAACGATCACATATTTGAGGTCGTCAAAAATGCTGCGAAACTTATAGGCGTACATCCTCCCCATTCATGGCGGCCGTGCCTTTGTGGGTGTGTGCGTCAACCACTACGCAACTGAAACTCGCTGCCTGGGTTCGATTCCCGGCCGCTACGACCAAAACGGCTTCACCGCTTTCGAGTCACTGACAATGCTCAAAAAGTAGTAACTGTCTAGAAAATAGCTTGGCGTTCCGATTCGGCATAAAACTGTAGGTCCCTTCCACGCGTGAGAGAACAATATCACGCATAACACGAGTGTTTGCTGAGAAGCTTGGCCTTAGCCCTCTACGGGATGTAGCGTCACTGACTGGTCTGCCGACCCTAAAGGCCACACTGCACCTCCTAGATAGAATCCAAAAGCTAGCGATTCAACTTATAGGAGACAGCAATACAGTCAATAGACTCGCTCGAATAGACTCGCTCGAATATCAACGTGTTCCTATTTTGACAACCGATGCTCAAGTGCGCTGGCCAACTACATTCCTCCTCTCCATCAATTCACCCGCAATACCCGTTTCCCCAGGAATGCTCATCAGTTTACCTTAAGTCTTCTCTCGGAGCACAATTTAGAGACTCGTTCTTCAGCTGCACCACATGAATATGGAATGCTCTTCCCAGACTACAATCCGCAGATGTTTAAGACCAATGTGCACAGGCGCCTCCTCTCCTTTTCTAACTCTACATCTACTTCCCGTGCTGTGTCTTCACCCCGGGCACTTAAGAGTATTAACCAACACTTGAGCGCGCGCAAACTATAAACAAAAAGCTGCAGAGAAGAGCTTTCTTCGGGCTGTTGTGGGAATTACTCGCCGGGATAGGGTGAGAAACACGGCAGTGCGCGAGGAACTCAACATTGAAGGAGGGCTATGCTTCGGTGGTGTGGTCACGCGACACAAGTGTCCCCTTCATCACGACTTCCGACGCGGCCGTTGAATGCCATTCCATCAGGTGGCAAGTCCAAAAACTAGCCTGGTTACACTTGGGCAGAACTCCTAATGAGTTACAATCGATAGCGGAGGATCGAGGTGCCTGGAGATCTCTCGGGCGTGGTTTACCCCCGCGACCCTTTTAGTGGAGCATGCGGGTCAGAAGATGATGATGATGAAATACTAACTTTTGTTGTCGATAAAAAAAAACTCCATATTATTATATTTTCCAAGAACTATTTGTGTTTGAAATTCCTCATTTCTGAAAGTTCACTTTCGCAGTTTGTGTCTCAATGGCACTTCAGTTCCACAATAAGACAGTTTGTTGAATAAATCAATGCGGTGAGTCTCAGTGCTGTTTTCATTTGCCTAACTTATAGCACCCACGTGGAAGTCTTGTTGAACAAGATACGACAACAGGCTAAAATCAATTGACAGTATTTGGTCAGACATCAGCGTTTGTCAAGTCTTGTCTAGAGCACACCACAGACTTAGTCAGACATCAGCGTTTGCCAAGTCTTGTCTAGAGCACACCACAGACTTAGTCAGACATCAGCGTTTGCCAAGTCTTGTCTAGAGTACACCACAGACTTAGTCAGACATCAGCGTTTGCCAAGTCTTGCCTAGAGCACACCACAGACTTAGTCAGAAATCAGCGTTTGCCAAGTCTTGTCTAGAGTACACCACAGACTTAGTCAGACATCAGCGTTTGCCAAGTCTTGTCTAGAGTGCACCACAGACTTAGTCAGACATCAGCGTTTGCCAAGTCTTGTCTAGAGTACACCACAGACTTAGTCAGACATCAGCGTTTGTCAAGTATTATCTAGAGCACACCACAGACTTAGTCAGACATCAGCGTTTGCCAAGTCTTGTCTAGAGTACACCACAGACTTCGTCAGACATCAGCGTTTGCCAAGTCTTGTCTAGAGCACGCCACAAACTTAGTCAGACATCAGCGTTGGCCAAGTCTTGTCTAGAGCACACCACAGACTTAGTCAGACATCAGCGTTTGCCAAGTCTTGTCTAGAGTACACCACAGACTTAGTCAGACATCAGCGTTTGTCAAGTCTTTTCTAGAGCACACCACATACTTAGTCAGACATCAGCGTTTGCCAAGTCTTGCCTAGAGCACACCACAGACTTAGTCAGACATCAGCGTTTGTCAAGTATTATCTAGAGCACACCACAGACTTAGTCAGACATCAGCGTTTGCCAAGTCTTGTCTAGAGTACACCACAGACTTCGTCAGACATCAGCGTTTGCCAAGTCTTGTCTAGAGCACGCCACAAACTTAGTCAGACATCAGCGTTTGCCAAGTCTTGTCTAGAGCACACCACAGACTTAGTCAGACATCAGCGTTTGCCAAGTCTTGTCTAGAGTACACCACAGACTTAGTCAGACATCAGCGTTTGTCAAGTCTTTTCTAGAGCACACCACATACTTAGTCAGACATCAGCGTTTGCCAAGTCTTGCCTAGAGCACACCACAGACTTAGTCAGACATCAGCGTTTGCCAAGTCTTGTCTAGAGCACACCACAGACTTAGTCAGACATCAGCGTTTGCCAAGTCTTGTCTAGAGTACACCACAGACTTAGTCAGACATCAGCGTTTGTCAAGTCTTATCTAGAGCACACCACAGACTTAGTCAGAAATCAGCGTTTGCCAAGTCTTGTCTAGAGCACACCACAGACTTAGTCAGACATCAGCGTTTGCCAAGTCTTGTCAAGAGCACGCTCGTTCTCCTAGATTTGTTTCAAGACCAAAATTACGAATCCCATCAACTTCTTCTTCTTTAGTTGTCCGAGTTGAATATTTGCCAGACAAGCTGCCTCCAGTGTCGCCCGCCAGGTCGATGTCACCTTGGAAGCAAAAGTTCCCCGATTTTCTACCGATCCACAGCTTCGCAAAGTGTGCTAAGAATGTATTGACCGCAAGAACCTTGACTGACATTGTTGGCACTTGGAGATGTCCTAAACAGTTGTTGTGCCTCTTCTTCACATAAATTCTCCCTCGCAACTCATGACTTAATGAAGTCAAGGTCAATCCAAAAGTCCCTCCCACCCACAACAAAATACTTTTGCTCGATTCCGTTGACATCACTTACACACATATTTTTAGATTTTTTTTTCTTTTAAGTGTTTGTTATTTTTCTCCGGCTTTCATTTATTTTTTATGCTTGTCTTGTGATGAAATATCTCCGCCATCTCGCAAGAGATCACAGAATTTTCCACTGGATGCCACATGCACCAGATAACTTGTCCGACGAGGACATGAGAAGGCAACAAAGTAAATATTGAGTGGTGTGTGGTGTGGGAGGAAGGGACAAGGACAAATAATTTGTCGCTTCAATTAATTTTAAATAACATCCAAAGGTCAACGCAATTGGTCAGAGGAAATATTTCTATTTCTTCCACCACACTTCTTGGTGGTTTTCCGATCGATGTACTAAATTTAAATGGCGCCATTTTGTGTTCAGTTTGGACTGCCTCCCTCACCTTCTTCTTTCTTCGTGTCTTCTTCGTTGACATTGTCCGCGCAAGCACGTGTGTCGGTTTCTATTTCTGAAATATTCTCTAATCTGTCACATTTTTTTGGCTGTGCTTCGGGGATGCAAGTCAAAAGCAAGAGGGCTCGCCTCGAATCAAAACAAAGTCCCATCGCCCCACATCATCCACACGCCTAGCCATAAACAGGAAATGATTTTCACACAAATCACATGTGCTGAGTTGTCTTCCTTCTTTCTGAACAGTCTCCTTCTCTTTCATAAAACGTAAGATTGCAGCTATTTTAATTGTATGTGCTGCGCACAGAGTGCTTGGAATTGTTTTGTTAATGATTTCTTTCTTTCTCTCTTTTTCAGACGGTTAGTCAAGAGGACACCGATCAAAATGCAACGAATCCAATGCTCTATGATCCCCTCACAGAGGGGGCGGTCAAAACATCGAAAACTATGCAATACTTTGCGGCACTCGTTGGTGAGTATTGACTGAGTGATAAGGAATTCAATAGATGGGGTTTTCGTGCTTGGCCTTCTAGGCGCTATTTTCTTTCGCATTCTTGTTGAGTGGGTTGAGTGTTTATTTTAGGGGTGTACACGATAAGGCACATACAATGTTTGGCTTATGCAATAAGTGTTGGAATGTGGTTCACACAGCGTGTGACGATGCAGTGTGCAATCACAAAAAAAGAATTGCCACTTAGAGGCGGGCTCATCGCGGTTTCTTTTCAATTGATTGTGTCTCCGCCACGAAATCTCTGATCGGCTTCATGTCGGGGTTTCTAACATAAAGGTTCAACTAACATTCATCTAACGTACGGCTACTTTCCCAAGTCAGCCATCGATGGACACGGGCCGCAGCCAATAAGGCTCTCCACAAGTAGGGCATTGCTGCAACCAGATCATCTCCTGATTTCCGCTGACAGGCCGCCCGCACCTGCAACTTTGTAAGACTTCAGTTTTGACATTGATATCCTGACCTTGTGTAAGCGGACGGAATTCCCGTCGATCATCGTCCAGAGTGAAGTGAAACATTCTGCCTGGGTCCTCGTCGCCATTTAATCGTAGACCGAACTTCATTATGATATCCTCCCATTTGTAATATTCGTCGGTTTGGACACATGGCCACATTTTCGCCTGGCCTTTAGTTCCCGACGAACTTGAGATTCAACCAACGAGTCACTCATTCACATCTAGTTACACCAAGTTATTTCACGAGAGTCCGATGAGTCTTCGGGTGGGAGCTTAGTTGTCCATGCGCTTTTCATGGCCAAGCCACCGTATGACTTGGAGACGTATATGATTGTGGCCGTGGATTCTTTAGAGTCCGTGCAGGAATCTTCTTCTCTAGATGTGATCAATCACGAATAGGACCAAACATTATACATGGAACTTTGCTTCTAAGAATTACGAGGACTTCTTCATTCAGCTTGCCATTATGCCGTAGAGTAGTATGATCAATGGTTTTTTAAAAGTCCGGTTCTTATAGCTTACTCCAGAACTCAATTACAGTGAAACTTCTCTTTACGAACACCCCTCTATAAGGAACATCTTTGCTTCCGGACAATTCGCAATGACACCGGCATGAGGATATCAGTTAATGCAATGTGACCCCCCCCCACACTCTATAACGGACACTGACATGCATTTCAACGTATTTTAAAAATAAAAACTTGTTTTTAGGAACACGCCTGTATAAAGGACACCTCAGTTTACACCTTAGACCCCTTCACAAGGGATCAAATCTATAAACTTTTTTTTTGTAATAATCTCTCAACGAACACCCCTCTATAAGGGACATCTTTGCTTGCGGATAATTCGCCATGTCCCCGGCATGAAGATATCACTCTCCGTGCATTGTGACCCCTTCCCAGCTGGCCCCCTATATAACGGATGCGGACATGTATTTCAACGCCTTTTTGAAAAAACACTTCTCTTTACGAATAACCCTCTATAAGGCACATGTCGGCTTACGGACTATTCGTCATGGTCGCGGCATGAAGAAAGCACTCTTCTTGTATTATAAGACCTTTACAAGGGACCCGCGCTATACCGGAAACGGACATGCATTTCAACGCTTTCTGAGCAGTTTGCACCCCTAATAACGGACACGAATGTAAGATCACCCAGCGACTCTCAAGACGAACACTCTCTGTTTAAGCAACAGTCTAAAAGACCGACAGAATGTGAGTAGACTAGCGACTTGTATGTGTTTTGGAACCGAATTGACAACTACTGCGTTCTACGCTGTTCAGTTTATTCATCAAAATGAGAGCGCTCGTTTTTATTCTAAAGGCTAGTAAAAAATCGCCCAAATTGGAATAATAAGTGGAAGAACATTTTTCCCCCTATAACGTACACCTCTTCACAACGGACAATAATTATGCGCCCCCGGTAGGTGTCCGCTATAGAGAAGTTTCACTGTATCCCTTGCGCCCAAAGAAATCATCGGTTTGGCCAAAATTTTGTCTGTTTTCTTGCTTTAAATCATAACCTGACACGTTCACAAACTTGTCGAGCAAGATTCAGTTGATCAAGCTGTCGTCATCACCGCCAGAATTCACAACACCGGATTGCCTGAGCACATGCGTCAGTCGTTCTCGTTGGCTTTGTCCCATGCCGAGTCCACCTTGTAAACATAGAAATGATAAACACAGATAATCATTATTTTTATTAATTTAACAATATTTTGCACTTAAATTTAATTAAAATGTCTTCTCTTACAGTGTGCCTTGGTGCAGTCTCAGCTGGTACCGCCTTAGCCTGGACATCACCCGTTCTCCCACAAATTAGTATCGATCCAGCGGCAAACATCACCAACTCCTCAATGCCAAGCGATACGCTGCAACTGACAATGGAACAACGTAAGTATTTCCGAAATCTTACATGTGACCGCCGCCCCACGTGCACATCAGAACACTCATGCGTTAAGGAAGTCGTCTCGAGTGTACTGGATTGGATTCTGATTTGTTTACTTTGGTTTTGTGTTACGCTTACGTTACTGGCTATAGCTGGTTGTGCGACGTAATGCCAATCGCTCTTGCCGCAATTGCGGTTGCAGTGACGTCCAACGTTTGAAATCCAACACCTCGTGCCCTGAGCTGGAACTTGTTAACATAAGTGGATGTAGTTCTGTGTGAAGTTCATGCGCGGTGTAAACAATTGTGGCAGCTCTTATCGGGTACAGGGTGACGCTAATAGATTGTGAAGATATTTCAGAATTTTTGAGTGTCTACATCTGCCAAATGTGGAAAGTATACTTGTAGGCAGAACGAAGATGTCAAGACGTACAATAATGTGACAGACAAGAGCTCGGTTCATTTAAGTTTCGATGGAGAGCGACGTTTGAATGTGGAGTCCAAAGATGGAAGACAGACAATGAAAAATATCTTGACTTTTGATTAACAGTCATCGAGACAAACACACAGCCTCATTAGGGTCAGCCGGTGGACTATCAGGAGTCTCTCGCACTGCGTCAGTGGAAGTCAAGTCTTTAGATTGGGGCTGCCAATCAATAGAAAAGAATAGAAAACAATTTCTGCATTCGCAGCACCCTCTCTTCTCGAAAAAAGGCCACTTAGTGGCTTGCTTCTGCGATACTCTAGCTGAAGTATTCGCGTCATCCATCGTCTTGTTGAAAGCATCAACTGGTTAACGGAGAAGGATCAACACAGTGTGACTACGCAGTCCTAAATGTGACTACTTTTTGCATCTAGCTACTTGCACCTTACATAACCCGTGTCTCCACCAAACTGATCATCCATAGATCACTAGTAGCACTAAATCCTGCAGATTTACTACGCGACTTGTCATCTGGAGGCAAAGACCACCTTAAGCTACCACGCTTAAAGTTTACCTTGTGCGACTTAAGAATACACTTAGATCAGACTTGGGCCAATAAGAGTGACCTTCTTCTTCTTCTGCATTGTGTGGCTTTGTAGTCAAGGATGGACTAACATCCGGAGTCCGTCTCATCATCTGACAGCTTAGGTTAGGTGGCGCCGACCTAGGTCCTGTGGAACCCGTTTGGGGGAATGTTACTCCTTGCTTCTTCTCCGCTCCAGTCATGTGTTCAACGATCGAGATATCCTTACAAATCTGATGAAGATTTTAATGGGATTTTTGTTAGACAGAGACTATGGCAGAGTCTTCGAATCCACCCCCGAGGCACGCAAGTGGAAAGGGACCTCAACCAACTATGCGTGCGAAACTGGAGATAGCTAGCTAAAGATCGAGCTGGCTGGAGACGCTTGTTGGTTGAGGCCCAGGTCCACCTCGGACTGTAGCGCCACCTTAAGTAAGTAAGTAAGAGGCTATGACAGTGGCAAAGGTAATGAGGGGTATCCTCTTTGCATCTTTGTCGCAGCAGCCTCTGCATATTGGCTAGTCCCGGTTTCATTTCGTGGTACTTCGTGTGATTACGGCCATTTCCACCGAAGAGCCTACAAGCCCCGATCTTAGACTTCGATATTAAATACAAAACCAGAATACCGAGTGGACAATTATGAGAGACGAACTCGGTACCGAGAAATAACAACACTAAGGCTGTGAATTGGGAGCGGGTATATCCTCGGAACATCTCCAGGTCAGCCGTGCTTATAGACAAACAGATTACTGTAGTGTCTTGCAGGCAGAAATAACGCCTATTCGAGAACTCGGTGAATGGATGGTGATGAGGACGATATCGAACGAGAGGATCTACACGGTCGTCTACACCGACAGTCAAGCACCAAATCACACTTTGATAGTGTTCACTCGTCAGCTAAAGTAATTTTTTTCGTTTTTATCTATGTCCTTCCACAAGTAAGCACACCGTCTCCACTTAACGCGCTCTTTATTATCGTCTAGGCAACCGATCGCTTTCGCCTCTGTTCACCAACTGTGCTGGATTCCAAAGGAAACCAAAATCATAGAGCTAGTGATCGGCAGTGCCCGAGAAAGATAACACGATACACGAGACAATTATGGCAACAATTATAGAATTAGAAAGATCCACGGCCTTTCTCAGTCTAGGCAGACCCGCCGTCCAACTGAGTAAGCTATCGTTAGAGTCCTCACAGGACATTGCACAATGGCTAGACACGCCGCAAGACTAGGATTACCATACAACGACTTTTGTACAAGATGCATGGATGAGGTGGAAGAGGAAAATCCCTCTCATCTACTGGCCTCTATTAGGAAAGAAAACTACTTGGGCTTTCGTCCAAAAAGACAAAATGGTTCCAAGACTAACGGATGGTAACCGTCTTAGTGGCAACACAATGAATCCCTGCGTCTAAGTGAATCCATCAATTACGATGGAGGCCACACTACCTAACCTAACCCAACCTATGACATTATAACCATGTATGTCGGCATTTGCATACCTCAACTTGGGCCAGAGTATCCGAGTGATCTTGAGTATACCATCTTCATGATTGTGTACTCAGCTTGCTCTCGTCATTCAGTCATTCATCCGCGTATTGTCAAACTGTGTACTGTGCTGGTATAGCCATAGTCTGTGTGGAACTATTTCGTGCTCACCAATCACCACTTAACATCATTGTAGAGCCTGAACTGTTTTGTTACCACAGAGCGGTCACAGGAGATTAAACCAAATGAATTCAGAGGGAATGTGCATGCAATTAAGAAACGAATGATACACGAAAGAAAATAAAATACGTTTAATGCTTTTTGGCGTTTGGTTCATTGTCTTTTTCTCGAAATGCTTGAAGCTTCTCGACGGCTTTGTGTACGGCCGGTGTTTCCCCCACTTACGCCATAGTCTTTCTTCCTCTTCCTCAAAACCTTACTCTTTGTCGCAGATGGGAAACTGTAAGTATCTCGGGGTCTTCTTAACGAGTGATGGAAGGAGTAATGCTGAGCTTGAGTGTAGGATTGGTCAAGCTGGATCAGGTTTGGGGCAGCTTGGTAGATCTGTAACAAGGAAGGACGAGCTTGGTTAGCGGTTTTTAATCAATACATGTTAGCTTTCACCTATAGTCATTGAATTTTGAGTAACGACCGAAAGAATAAGATCGCGCAAATCGATCTACCGAGATGCGATTGGGAATTACTCGCCGGGATGGGGTGAGAAAAACGGCAGTGAGCCTTCCTTCTTCGAACGGAGAGGGCTATGCTTTGGTCACATGGCACAAATGTTCCCGTCATCACGACTTTTTGGTTGGACCAAGACTCCAAAAACTTGTCTTAGGCAGAGCTCCTGATGAGTCAGAGTCGATGGCGGGGGATCGAGTTGCCTGGACATCTCCCGTGTTTACCCCCGCCGCACATTTAGTGGATCATGCGGATGGTTACGATGACGATGAGCTTTCTAATTTTGAACGTTGACGAATCTACGCGTCCCATCCCTGAATGTGTGCACATCTAGGTTATTTGCAGCATGTCCTGCGTTCGAGAGTCCGGAGATCGCCAGATTGCTGGATTGCGAGATTCATTTGCAAGGAAACCCCGTGTTGCTTGTGAGTCACGTGCTGTCACAAAGTTTCTGACTGTCACCTTTAGATAAGTAAACATAAACAAACAGCAGTCTCCAACCCAAGAGTGTTCTACATTATTTCCTGAGTTTCATCTCTGATTCGCCGGTCGACTAAGTTCATGGCGTCAAGTGAAGACCAAGACCGTAACCGTAAGTCATTCCGATCGATTCTCAGAATCACAGGAATCGCCCGAATGCGTGAGCATGTCCGATTATTGATTGAAAACTTGTATAACACATCGTCTAGCTCTGCAAACAAGAAAAAAGAACGCTTATCAGTTGTCAATAATCAAGAAAGAAATCTCAATCATATCAAGTTTTACATGATTTCTTACTGCCTTGCTTGTCGAAGTGCCAATTTGAGAGCAGAAGGGCGTTATATGACATGTTAAATCGAGTAAATATTCTGAAGTGCTCGGCAAACACTCAGGACTGCCGCCTGAACTTACGTTTGCCATCGGTTTCATTCGGAGCACTTGAGCCGATTGAATCAAAACTAAATCACAGCGCTGACTGTGAGTTTATGAGCCAATAAAACCGTCAAGTGGGGGGGCTTTATAATTGTGGTGGAATAAAACACGATCGAGTGTTGCAAATTGATGTTCAGTTTCAAACAGGTGCACACGTTGTGTAATGGAGTGTTGGACTCTGGATGGACGAGGATGTTGACGATGATGGGGCATTAATCATATGCACCGATGTCATATTTCTTCCGATTAGGCTGATGCTACTTAATTTAGCATAGACGCAGATTGTTATGAGGCGCTCGCTTAAGTATTTATAGGTTGCCGATGTCTGCATCGAACAGCAAACACGCATCCAAAAAAGCGCTGCCGTCGGCGTTTTTCTTATATTGTCAACACTATGGTCATCCGTATCCTAGAATTATTATCGTCCCTGATCTATTACTCTTTTTTTACTCGGCGGGGAAGTTACCCCCGTGCGTAACCACCGAACTTGTCGGGCCGGGTATAGACAGAAGGTCCGCAGCATTAGTTAACCTCAAGGCGTTTGCCGTTGAGGCTGTCTAGAGAGAGCCACGAGGGTGCTGTACGTCAATTTACTTACTTCCTTATGTCCTTTAACATCTCGGGAGCATAGGGCCTCAAACAAGCCGGCTCGTTCGAAGTTCTGCAACCCATCTCCAACTCATTCCTAAAGAATTCGATTCCTCTTCACCTGTTCTGCGCCAAGTTTGCCCGGGGTCGTCCCGCGGTTCTGCCTGCCTGGGGTACTCCGCAATGGAGTTGTCTTCGTGCCGCAGGGTGTTTCCAATCCACTGCCGTTTTTCCTTATTCGTATTGTGATGTCTATAGGTTCCTTGCCCGTTCTTAGGTACAATTGGAGATACTGTTCGGCAAAACAATCCTAAAGATGTTTCTTAAACATCTGTTTACATTTGCAGCTTCCGCGGGGTAATGGTGTCCACTAGTCCAAGTACTGCATCCATAAAGCAGCACCGACACCACGTTGGAGTGGAACATTCGCAGCATGAGGCTCGTGGATAGCATTCGGAACGCAGCTTTAGCCTTGCCCATTCTGCTGTTCACATCCAGTTCGGTGTCACCGCGACTAGCCGAGACCATGCTTCCTAAATATAGAAAACTCTTAACATCTCCGACTTCCTGTCGGAAACGTTCTGTTGGGCGCTGTGGTCAGAAATGCTAAAGCCTTAGGTTTTCACTGTATTTATTTTGAGCTCCACTTTGTTTGCCTGAGCTTCTTGATTATAAGCCTTCAAGTGAAGATCCATTATCCGATGCCAAAGTAGTCGACTAGGGAGATGGTAAATGTACCAAGCCCCCATAACCTGATCGCGGCCATGACAGGGTCAGAAAATAGTTGGAATGAGCTTTGCTCGTACATAGTGAAAGCTAATCCATTGCGGCAGACCGAAGCTGAAGGAAAAGCTCAAGAGGCCGCATTCCGGAATATAGCGTAAATCGCTAACCAGCCCGCGAAGTAATACCTAACTAAAAGTGCTGGGTGTGGTTTAGGACGTAGACGCGAGGAAAGGAGAAAAATATCCCGGGAATCGTTCATGCTGGTAGCACGGGTCACCAGTATTTTGAAGAAGATTCCACACCCATATGGTCTCCACATCCGCAAAGCATAAACAAAAAGAGAGGAGGCCTTGATGCACCTCGCTCACTATCCCTACTTCAGCCGATGGCTTTAAGGGGCGCTGGAAAAACCTGCAGGTAGCCCCCCAAAGCCCAAATAAGCGTGCATATTCAAACCGAAACGTCCACCAATTCGCATTAAAAAGCGCATAGTTCATTCATTTCCACGCCGCCTCTATGAGCGCATCGAAATCATGTCTTGCCGCCAGCCATTTAAACTCGAGCACAAACAGTCCTCTCCATTGCTTAAAGTGTAGTCAAACCAACCCACTTGTTCACACAAGAAACCTTGTCTCAACAGCGCATTGCATCATTAAATCAACTCCTTGAAGGACAACATGGGTGCAGCCTCGGCCCGACACACTAATCTAAGTAATAGTGGCTGCGACTGTGAGTATCTAGGTTTCCAATGAAAATCCCATCACAGTGCGGATGGCTGAGGTGATAAATTATCCCTCGTGACTGGTAATTGGAGGGCAAACAGTTGCGCCTCTGTGCACGCTGGATTCCATTCCTCGGTGAAAAGGAATCATTTCCGTTTCGCGTCGTGTGTGTGATGTGATGTGGCGTAGAAGGAAGCTTTTTTAAAGCGTCTTAGTGACGTGAGTGGCCACCGTGACGTCAAGTGTAGGTGTGTCGACAGCAACGCACATGAGCTGATAGGTTCTGTGTCTAGGTTCGCACTCGCGTGGAGCTCTACTTCGGGCTGTCACGAGCTTTGGACTAGGTTTTGAGCTTTAGCCGGTTTTGCTGTGGTGATGCTACTACGTGCGCTCAGCAATCACAGAAGCAGGGTCACAGAAACCGTCTTATGTTTAGCCTTTCAGAACAAGGGCCCCGCGACTTCGAGCAGAGCACCGTCTTATCTCTGTTAAACTCCTGGCAGAAGTCTCTCAGGTGCAGCTGGGCCATCATCTTCAGGAGAAGACTCTTCCGGAAGATGGTAGCCACTAGCTGTGAAGTAGTAGGGAGCGCTTGGACCTCCTTTGCAAAATACACGAAAATCAAACACAATTCCCTTCTAAACTCAACATCTTCTTGTCACATTTCAGAAACCTGGGTGAGTTCACTTCTGGCAATTGGCGCCTTCGTTGGAGCACTGCCCTCGGGCTACATAGCCGATGCCATCGGTCGTCGATACACCGCACTTCTCATGGACATCCCCTTCATTGTCGCATGGTTGGCCATTATCTTCGCCAAATCCGCTGGAATGTTGTACTTTGCACGATTCATGATTGGTAAGTCCTCGCCAGCGCTCCACATTCACATCTTATCTAACTGGCTACGTTTTTTTTCCTTCAGGAATTTCAACTGGAAGCTTCTGCGTGGTGGCTCCTATGTACATTTCGGAAATCGCTGAGACCTCGATCCGTGGCACCCTGGGCACACTGTTCCAGCTGTCGCTGACGTTTGGCATTCTCCTGGTCTACCTCATCGGCGCCGCAGTCTCCTGGATAACCCTGAGCGTACTCTGCTTCATTGTGCCCGTCGTCCTCTTCATCGGAATGATTTTCCTGCCCGAGACGCCGACTTATCTCCTCAAGAAGGTACGTACCCTGAATCCAGCACGACTGTCACAGACTCATGATTGCTCTCTTTCAGGGCCGCCGTGGGGATGCAGCACTCTCACTGAAGTGGCTCTGGGGCCGCTACTGTGACTCCCGATCGGCCATTCAGATCATCCAAACCGATCTGGACTCCGTCGGTGGCAATGCGTCGTTCATGGACCTCTTCAGAAACCGGGCCGCCTTCAACGGCCTCGTCATCTCCATGCTGCTGATGTTCTTCCAGCAGTTCTCCGGCATCAACGCCGTCATCTTCTACACGGTGCCGATATTCAAGTCAGCCGGCAGCACCCTGGACCCATCGGCCTGCAGCATCATCGTCGGCTTCGTGCAAGTGGTCATGACACTCACCTCGTCGTTTTTGATTGAGCGCGCCGGACGCAAGGTACTCCTCATCTTCAGCAGTATCTGTCAAACGGTGTGCCTGGCAATCTTGGGCGTCTACTTTAACATGAAGGAAGACGGCAAAGACGTCAGCGGCATTGGATGGTTGCCATTGCTTTGTGTCGTTCTATTCATGATCACATTCTCGCTCGGCTACGGTCCCATACCATGGCTGATGATGGGCGAGCTCTTCCTGGCCGATGTAAAGGCCACCGCCGTCGCGCTGACAGTCATGTCGAATTGGTTCTGCGTCTTCATGGTGACCAAGTGCTTCGGCCAAATGATCGAGGCCTGGGGCTCGGACTTCACATTTTGGTTCTTCGCCTTCTGCATGTTCATCGCCACCCTGTACGTCTGGTTCATGGTCTTCGAGACCAAGGGCAAGAGCTCTGCTCAAATTCAAATGCTCCTGGGCGGGGACAAGTAGGATGTGCCACACATGCCGCGAGATATACATTTTTGAGATTTTCTGTTTCATTTTCGTTTTTGTCTATAGGTTTACTTTTATTTGCTTGAGAAGAAGTAGAGAATTGTTTTTGTTGAATTTTTTGTGCTGCGCCTCCGACGATCGGCTGTCGGGTGTCGAATGACAACGCGATCGCCCTGGCTTACATCGAAACCAGGGGGCGCCACAATACTATAGCATCATGTAGTTTTGTAAGTTATACACAATCTTATGTGAGATTGGTCTATTCAATAAAATATTTGTATAAATATACTTATGTGTACACATTCATGAGATGCATGTTTCATAGACTGATAACGAAGGGATTCAAATTTTATTTGGTTTTCTTTTTAATCTTTTGTTTATTCTTAGTTTTATTGTCTTCTTGATTTTTGTGAAATAAAGGATAGATCATCTTCGTAATACATTTTCGTCATCGTCGCTAGTCTAGGTTGATATATTTTTAGTTTGAAATCAGTAGAAAACGCATAGTAAACAAACAAAGGAAATAATCAATTCATTATACTTAAGCATATTTTTTTAGAAACAGCTCTGTATCATATTGTAAAATACTGTACCAAAGGGAATTTTATTTTGTTAATAAATTTATTAAATGTGTAGAAAATGATCGTGTTTTACTGAAATTTTGTGTGTTCATTTGCTTTGAGTTGTGCTCAGTTTAATCAGGGGCTTTACTTATTTGTTTATTTTCATTTATTTCGAGAGCATAGCACCTTAACGGATTGACATTAAGATGTTATGTCATCGCCGACGAAGGGGTTCATCCCCCGTTCATTTCGAAGACAGATCTAAAATCGGTCTTCGAATCAATAAAGAAGAAGAAGTCAGTGGGAGTCGACGGATCTCGAACAATGTGTTAAGACATCTCCCCCTGAAAGTGGTTAATATGTACACGATCATCTTTAACAATGCTCTGTATAATGCACATTATCCGGAGCATTGGAAAACTGCGATTGTGCAACCCATATCCAAACCAGGAAAAGATTCTTCGAATCCGTGCAACCTCCGGTCAATTGGTGTCCTGCCGAACATCAGCAAGGTTTTCGAGAAGGTGATTAATACAGCTCTGATCAACTGGACTAAGGACATAAATTTAATTCCGGATAACCAATTCGGTTTCAATTTTCGGTATGCCGCGTCGAAACTGGTGTCGGATATCCAATGGAACAAGAGCCAGGAACAATGTACGGGTGCCTGCTTGATTGATCTGGAGAAGGCCTTTGACACTGTATGGTTAGAAGGTCTTTTTTACAAGCTCAATCAGCTGGGCATTAGCAAACCACTGCTGTACCTACTGTGTAACATGCTTACCGGTAGACCTCTACAGATATTTTTGATGCCAAAAATGGTCTCCAACAGGGTGCCGTTAATTCGCCGGTACTGTTCACCATTTACTTGAGCGATCTGATAAATTCTTTTCCTCACGTTATTGCGTAAGCCGACGACTTGATCGTGTACAGATCAGGCAAAACGATCGAGGACGTCACTACTTTCGTGCAGGGTGACTTCGATTCATTCATGAGTGATTGCGATGACTGGAAGTTGAAAATCAACTTTCAGAAATCGGAAACCATACTGTTCAGGACGCCGTTGTATAAGGCCTCGGCGGATACGAAAAAGAATTGGCGAAAGTTCTCAATTGTTGGACGACACGGACAACCACTGGTGCAAAGGACTGTAGTCAGATACCTGGGGATCTGGCTAGACCAGTATCTATATTTTAACAAACATGTAGATGCTGCTCTGGCCAGGGCCCGAGGCGCTTTCGCCCTTACAAAGAGACTGTTTAAAACAGCCAACTCGATGCGAGGGTGAAGGTTATCTGCTACATGGCCCTCATCCGGCCAATGCTCACCTATAGTTGTCATGGTGGTTCAACGTCAGTGCAAGCTTGATGGAAAAGATTCGGTTGTTCGAGAGGGCTTGTCTTAGGGCTTGCCTCCGCCTTTATAGAACTCCAGAGTCCCAGTACAGAAAATTCTACTCCAATGAGATCTTATACAACAGGGCAAGCCCGATAATAGTGGACAATTTCCTAGTGAAGTTGATTCGAGGTCATACTGCCAGGGGCTTACTACTCCAATTCACAATACCACGAAGGGTACGCCACCACGACCTCATCCCCCCCAGAAGCTTTTCTGCACCTAGACAAAGACGGACTGATACAAAACATAGATGCGGTGCCGCTCATCAACCACATCGCCAGATCAACTGTGGATAGGCGACTCAACCACGACCGTTTCGTCGCACAACGAGCTGAGGAGGGTCTCCTCCGGTTAAGCACGTCGTTCTCAAGACGGGATGTGCGAAATGTTGCTTTGCAACATCGAAGGTTCTGGTGGCTGGCCCGGGGTAAAAAGGGTATTACGTCTCCCCGAATGGGGGAGTAGTCGGTCTCTGTCTTGCAGTGGATTTGATGTATGTTGCCTATATTTGTGTCTATCCGCAGCATCCTATCACCGACTTACACATATTCGGATAGTTTTAGTGCTAAGGCAGTTGTTATTTTAAGGAAGTATGCAAGTTAGTATATAAGTTTTAAGAAAACAGTTCGGTTATTAAGTTTTTTGTCCAATTTTCTTAATTCAATTTTGTCCATTTAATATCCATGTTTTGCTCAAATATTTGCGTTGTTAGCTTAGGTCGGAAGACATAGCATAAGTCTAAGTTTAGCTCAAAGCGCCCGCCGAGGGCCAGTAAGTTACACCTAGCATTGTCCGTTTATCTAGTTTTAAGCATACAGCAAGTCTAGTATTTAAGCATATCATGAATTAAAGAATAAAAATGAATTACAAAAAAAAAACATTAAGATGTTACATCTCTTAGAAAAGTTGTGATAAGCTAGAAAATTTCAGAGAGACCTTTTATAATCGACGGTTTTATGTACAATGTGTCATTTTGGAGTCTTTCAAGGTGATTTTTTAATCTATCCTATTTTTTATCTCAATGATATTGCGTGGAAGGTGTACAGAGAGCCGAGTGGTGGTAACAGAAAAGCCTCTAGGCTTCGTAGATTCTCTATTGGCTTTCATGTAATCCAGAATTAATTGTTAGAAATAATGTTGCATGGCCAACCGACGTCTCACATGCACTCTCTTCTACAGCTTCAAGGTTTTACCCACCATTGGAGAGATAACTCCATGGTGTCGTTGGAATATTATAAATTTATTGAGACAATAAACTCACTCACTCGCGCACTCATTCACAAGTCAATGGAGTTCAGGAGGTAGACGGAACATTTTTTATGAATTTCTTGATATCCCTGACCACGTTGTGTGATACTGTTCCTATGCCGAGATCTCACTCGCATCCCTACTGTTTATAGAATTTGTGGAGTGTGCGGTCAAGTAGAATTATCCTGGAGAACATATGATTTCTGTTTATCGTGAAAACAACTATATTCTCACAGCGTTGTGAGTGATATCGGCAAATGAATGTCTGCTTGGGAATTCCATCCACCTGTGGATCAACAGGACAGAAGGCATTGGATTTAGAAATAACAATTTCTATCTCTTTGTTCTCCGACTCGCTACGACGAACTGAACTTAATCTAAATTTGTATTTCACATGAGCCCTGTGTTCGCAGAGGTGAGTATTTGAATCGGATATGAATTCGGGTTCAGCAGACGCTGATAAAGCATCTTTACTCATCTTTGCAATTACATGAATGAATGCGGTCGATACGTGGTGATACCGCGTTATTTCCTGATTTCTGCGGCTGTCCTAAGTATATTCGGCCGCCGGAATGTTACATTTTGGTTGGGTTTGTCATTCTTCCGTCTGACGGGCCACGCTCGTGCAGTCAGAGATAATGGAGGAAGAGATATTCGTCTTTCCAGTGTAAAACCCCCAGTCCATCGCAGTTCACATTAGATTTTGACGGTTGTGCTCTCAAGTCACGCATACTACGCATAAAGCAACGCAATGGTGTTAGGCGAGAGTAATCAGCTTCGCTTAGCTCACACGTATTCACAGATGCCTGTCTGTGAAAAGGTTATGAAAAAACGCTGTCAGATGAATCTGAGGGGCAAGAAACGTAGAAGTGGCACATCTCTTGCTCCATCATCTCTGTGTGCAGTTGTTGAAAACGAATTTGCTCTGAAAATGGGAGTTTCTTCTTATGACCTTCTAATAACTGATCACTACTCTTGGCCTACTTAAGTGAAGGTGATTAATGTTTGATTAATAATACAAATGCATGGATCAAAGGAAACAAAAAGAGTGGGATGACAAGGGGAGACAAGCGGTATAAAATTGTCTGTACTCGGTCTTAGACCGTACCTGTGAAGGTAGGTGAACCCAGAGATGAACAGCATGAATGGAGAAGTGCCTGCGTGACATTAAATAGGTATGGATTGAGGGTCTTAAGGCAATATCACGTCTCGATCGACAGAAGGTGATCTTTTCATATAAAGGGTAATTTTTGGCAACGCTGCTGACTCACGTTTCGTGTTTTGTTTCACAGTCAAACATCTTCAGTTTGGTCTAATCTAATGAATCGTCTTACAAAACAACAACGCTTGCAAATTGTTGAATTTTATTATCAAAATGCGTTTTAAAATGCGTAATTGCAAGAGCTACCAATGCATCCAGAAAAACATACAGTTTAGTGCGGTTTATGGGCTGGTGGCATCATTGGACCGTATTTCTTCATATATGATGCGAATCGTAACGTAACCGTGAATGGTGAGCACAACCGTGAGATGATGTCCAACTTTTTTTTGCCCAAAATGCAAGAGCTTGACTTGCATGATATGCGGTTTCAACAAGACGGTGCCACATGCCACACAGCACGCGCAACAATGGACTTATTGAGAGGCGAGTTCGGTGAACATTTTATTTCACGTTCGGGACCGGTCAATTGGCCGCCTAGATCGAGCTACTTAACGCCTTTAGACTATTTTTTGTGGGGCTATGTTAAAGCTCATGTCTATACAGACAAGCCCGCTTCAATTGACGCATTGGAAGACAACATTGAAGCATTTATTCGTGAGATACCGCCCGAAATGTTGGAAAGAGTATGCCAAAATTGGACTAAGCGGATGGACCATTTGAGGCGCAGTCAAGGTCAACATTTGCATGAAATAATCTTCAAATATTAAGTTATATGGACCGTACTACGAGTATCGATTCAAATAAAGATTTCATGCATTTTTTTGAATTTTATGTGTTTTTTTTTTGTGGCACAGCTATGTTCTTTACGAAAATCTGACTGCAGTGGGTTAAGTAGATGGTGTCGCCCAATCTTTGATGTCTTGGCTAACAGGAGACTCAAACACTTTTGATAAATACGGAAGAATAGCAATAGGTCTATATTCAGGTGGATTAGTTCTCTTGTAAATTTTTCTAATCCGACAATAACCGACTGCATGATATCCCTAATCGTGGACAAGAATTTCCCAGTGGTCGTGATGGCACCAACATCGGCACAGGCAATGACCTCCTATCCAATGTCAGCAGAAGTTCATTCACTGCTACGTTCCATGCGAGAGGAGAGAGAACTCCACCTTGTGGATTTGAAGGCACCAACATGGGCATAAGCAATTACCTTACACCATGCCCTATCCAATGGTAGCAGATGTTCATTCACTGAAGAGACTTGTGGCGCTCGACTATTAGCCGCTCTACAGAAGCTACAATTAATCAAAACTTCTAATTCTAAACGTCGTTCTGATTGTTCGGCTTCCAAAACTAGAGTAATCTTTAACAGCTACCGAGAGTAGAAAGGAGAGCATGCAGAAACACGTGACAGTAGTTTGTAAAGAAGAGATTTGTAAGCCCGTTGCGGCATCATTAGCTTTGCATTTGTCTCAGTTAACTTGGCAACATTTCACCCGAGGGACTTAATGACATACACAAACTCCTGTGAGGTTTTTGCGTGGTCTCACACAAATGTACTTTTGTGTCGACTCCATACCGGCCAACTGAGAATCTGAGAATCTCAGAGCTAGATTTGAATCAGCCACCAATTCATTCCACTTTCCGTCGAATTGAAGATATTTCTTCGAGATGTGAGTTCATATCCAAGGCTTGTTATGGCGTCAACTTGAAACTTGTTATAGCCACAATCAAACACTTACGATGGATTTTTTTCCGCTCAAACACTGGCAAACCTTCAAACTGAGAAGTTCACTCGAAAACCCCTTAACCACCGATTGCGACTATCAAACAGAAGCGCACCCAAGTGGATCATTGCACAAGAATGTCGAGTGACAGTATGTTAGCCTTGTGGGGCCTTATCAATCTCTTGTATCGTCTTGTATCGCCAAGCAATGCAAACACTCGTCACTCCAAGACTCAAGCAAGGCACTTGGAAAATTTTTCCACATATCCCCATTCGCACGTGCTGACGCTTCAACTCACGTTCTCTTCGAAGAAACAGATCCCAATCACAGCCCGAATCATGGAAAGGTCAGCCGCGGCGCCATTTCAAATTCATTCGAAGACCACACCGAGTCGCCGATTCGCCACTGCACTCGAACCACGGTCGTCGCCAGTCCAGTCACGTTCCCATGATACGCCCCTGAAATCCGATCACATGCAAGCCATTACCAAGTTCATTTCCTGAGTCGCAGAATGCCATCGGAACAGATTAAGGCCGGCACCAAATCACGATTGGCCGAGAAGAGATTTTGCTTGTCTATTGCACAGCCACCCATATATCGTCTGATTCGAAGATTAATATGCGACGGGATCTTGATGAGGCCCGCATTCGCTGATAAGGCATCCGTATGCGTAACGAGGCACAGATCGAAAATAAAGTCGCGAACGTCGCAGATTTCCTCTCTCGTGGCTTGGGGGCCGAAGCGGAAGGTCGGGCCGACCGGCCGATAGACGCCCCTCGATTGGGGAGGAGCTCTTATCAGCGTTTGTTTTTTTCCCAATTTTCCTTCGATCAGAGATTTTCTACAGATCAGCGTGACATATGGTCCGAGACTGAGTAGACGGTCACCTGCTGACGTTAACCCTCTTGCTGATAGCTGGGTCGCGCTAGGTGACGCTGATAAGTTCCGATCGCATAATTATAGCTCATTTTGTTAGATGATGCTTTTTTGTGTGTTTTCTGAGACTTCGAAGCTCGCGCGATGCACGTGGAATGGGTGCAATTTATATTCCAGTCAGAGTGTGGCTGTCAATTATCTGAGAAGTTGCATTTGAACTCTTTTGATTTATCACTTGGGGGTGTGTAGATCTGGTCTAATCGCTGGAATTACGAGCGTGGGTGCTGCCTTGAGAAGACAGCTAGTAATATTGTCAGAAATACTGGGGTTTTTGTTGGTCAGGTGCATGATCTGTTTGTGTATCTCTGTACCAGTGAATGCCTTAAAAACAAATGTTCTATTTTCGAACTTGTCCTCGACTACGTATCTGCAGCTTCATTTCCTGTTATACCCACATCACCAGGGAAACATGCTAAAATAATGTTGGCGTTGGTATATATACGACGTTTCGAATATTGCTGAGAGTGCAACAGTCATTGTTTCCGTTTTTTGTTCCCGTCAACATGTTTAAGTTGCCCGTGATTGCTACCATCGACTGAGCTATGGAGAGAGCTTTCATTAGTACTAACATTTCAGCTATATGACTCCGGGCTGCGTCTGGAAGAATGCCATGAGAAAGGGTAATGTTTTCGTTTGTTCTTAAATATCCAACACCGCAAAGGAGGAGTTGTTATCCTTATAGGACCCATCCATGTATAAAATTTTTGCCGGTTTGATAGTTTCTATTAATTTCCGGCGAAGTAAAATAAATTGTAGATTTGAGGTGTTTGCCTTATTGCAAAGTTCGAGACTGAGGTCGATTGGTAGCAAGTGTCTTGTCCAAGGGGGTGGTCCCAAAGAGTTGGGGTGGGGTGAATACTCCAGAGGGGTTTATCCGTGCGGAGAGATGAAATTCAGTATTTTCCTTAAGGAGGAGACCGAGTTCGTTCGATTATAATTTGACCTGGTGAAGGGGTAGTTGGTATTCATCAATGCTTTGTTGATCAATCATTTAACTGCTCTTTTGTGTCCCAAACTCTTGATTAAGGCTTCAAGTGGTGGAGGCCTATGCTCCTGTTTGAATGTACGGAAGCATATTATCTAAAGTTTTTTTTGTTGAAGTCCACATATCTTGTGTTAGTCCGTGCTGCAGGGAGCCTTCTACCAACAAGGACATTTAAAAACACAACAAGGACAATTTGATCATTTGTATTTGATATCTAGTTCAAATCAAAAAAATAACACGAACCCATTGAAAAGAGTGAACCAGCAGTACAAACAAGCAAAGTGCAGCCAGGGGAATGGTGCTGATTTTGGCTTGGAAGCCAGCCAAATCAACGGCAAAGCCGAATATCCATGGCGCGAAGGTAATGCTCTGTAAGAAGGGTGTGCTGTATTATGAGCTACTAAACCCGGGTGAAACCATCAATGGACAACGCTACCAAACACAATTAATCCGTTTGATGAAATTCAGTATTTTAGCAGTAGCCGAAAAACGCCCGGAATATGAGACTAGACACGAGGCAATAATTTTCCATCATGGCAACGCTCGGCCCCATGTTGCTATTCCGGTTAAGAACTATTTGGAAAACAGTGGATGGGAAGTTTTAGCCCACCCGTCTTACAGCCCAGACGTTGCCCCTTTTGACTACCATTTGTTCCGGTCGATGCAGAACGCCCTCACTGAAATATGGTTTACATCAGAGCGGAATATCGAAAATTGGCTTGGGATAGGATCCACAAATTGCCAGGAAGATGGAAAAAAGTCATAGCTTCAGATGGGCAATACTTTGAATAATACTATTGCACGTGTTTTTCTTGAATAAACTCTTAAATTTTAAAGAACCAATAATTTGTGTGCGAAATTAATAATCCTCGTTCATACCAGACCCAAACTCGTACTCTTTCTAATCCCGTTGGAATTTTTGGTTTCAGATGTTCCAGTGAGCAGAAATCTCACGCGCTGATCACAAATAACAAAAACCAAAAAAATGTTTTTTTTTCTTTTTTAAGTCTTCAAATAAATGTATACAAAGTTATAAGCCTAAAAAATAATTTATGTTCATTTACCAGCCCATTGTTGGGGGGGGTGGAGGAGGCACATTTAACGCTCCAACAATAGATGAAGTTGCCGTCCAGATTGTTGGTGAAAACTTGGAAACACGTGATATTGTGCTGGACAACTGCAACACATATCTGAAAGACAATGTTCACATGACACGTTGCAATAACCCTTAATTTTTCAATCATCATGATTTAGTGATTGATTTCGTAGATAATGCTTGACGGCAAGTTCATCGGCATTATTTCTTTAGGAGTTCATCATCCCACTTTACTATGAGAGGCAACACAACTACAACATTTTCATAAGCATACTTTTCCGAGCGACATACACAGTGTCCATGGTGTGGGGGAAAACTCACAGGAGAAAGACAAATGCCTAGCACAAGAGAAAAGATGTAATCAATGTAACAGCCTAAACCATTTTCGCTGCATGTGCAGAAGTCGTAGAATGACATTGACGATAGCGAAGGCAACGAATTACCATACAGTGACAATTCCGAAATGCGTGCGATGATGGTCCAAGTTGATGTGAATAGAAACAACTGCACATCTGTCGTCGACACCAGTTCACCAATAAATGCGATTCTCAGTAAAAGTCGATTTTTTAATATGAAATTACAAGCGACCCGATAGGATGGGTAGCTGGGCCCAATTAAAGAAGAAACTCCAGCTGACAACAAATCTGAGAATTACATTGCTGAAGGATACATCTGCTGGAGATTTCTCTGAACATTTGCTGACTATCGGTAATGGTAGAGTAGCTGTCGACGAATCGAGCGGATTGATCTCATTTCCTCCGAATTTCTGTAACTTTGTCTCATCGAAAGACGAACTCATCAACAAAGTATTCACAAACATCATTGCAGTGCGAGCGAGCAAGTTTGGCGGCTAAGAATAAAGATGTAGATGACTGAAACTACATAATTCAGAATGATGAATTATTGGTACACTGCATTCATTCAAATCCATTGAATTATTAAATTCGTTGTGCCTGGCCTACCACCGCACAATTTACGACTTAGGGTTGGCTCCAACCAATCAAACCTGTGCAACGGAACGCGTTTGGTGGTAAGCAGATTGATGTACAATGTGATTTACGCCACAATACTCAAAGGAAAATTCGAAGGTGAGGATGTTCTCATTCCGAGGAGCCCGATGATCCCGTTTGAGTTTAAACGACTTCCATTTCCGACCTGTCGTTCGCCATGGCCATTATCTAATCACAAGGCCCATCCTTAAAAGTTTGTGGTCAGGATCTGGAAAATCCCAGGGTCAATTATATGTGGCATGTTCATTTGTCGGGAGACCATCTGCGTTATTTGTTCTTTCGCCTGATAATAAAACGAAAAACGTCGTCTATCGCAAGTTGCTTCACTGAAGAGTGCAACCCATGCACCAAAATACATGACATATAAAGAATCATTAAAGTACTTGGTTTTGTTTATTATATTTATTAGCCGATATCAATCAGCATCGCAAAACAGCAGTGATGCAATGTCTGATGCTTCTGAATGCAGCCGAAGTTACTAGAACCATTTCTTCTTTTCATTTATTTTCTTTACATGAATCGTTATTTTTATTAGGTATTTATGAAAAAGAATTTGTGGCATCACCGCCCACACACCCACCTAGTCAGTCAGCATTCAGCCCAGTACCGACAGCTATCGCCAGAGCTAGAGCCAGAGCTGAGGCCATAGAACACAGCAAGGTTCTTCTAATTGACGAAATGCTATCATCCCCTAAGGCTGAGTTTTGAGATATGGAAGAGTGCAAAACGCAGTCAATCCCTCTGACGGACATTACTGTCCGAACGAAATTCACTGATCATCAAATGCACTGTCCGAATGCTGATATAATAAGACTCCTTACCACTGATGTTAGCCAGTCGTAAGCAAACCAGAATCAAATGTTTAATAACAAGTCAATTATGAATATTATTTCGGATCGGACACACGGTTTACACATTGTACGCCCGCTGGGTTCAATGCATGCTGAGTTCCTTGGAAATATCCAGACTGCAATATCCAGTCTCCGGTTCGCTAGTTTCTTCTTTTAATTGATCCGAAAATATAGCTGCTGACACCCACCACCTACTGGGCGATTTCAAGGCAGCATATGATAGCGTGCATAGAGACGAGCTGCACGACACCATGACAGGTTGTGCAGGATGACGCTGTGGCATCAAGGCCGGAAACGAACTCACCGAGACCTCCAATGTCAAAACAGTTTTTAGACACGGCGAAACGCTGACTTCTTACTGTTAGCGGACGCGGAGACATTGAGGCAATTGACAGAATACAGCGAGCCGTCGTTTGCTTGCATTGAGACGGATGGGGCTAAAATGGGTCTAGCGGGGAATGACGGTGTATGCTGTCATCGAGAAAGGATGCACAAGTCAATGACTCGGCCAGAACGTCACCATAGGCAGCGAGGACGTAAGCCAGGACCAAGTGAAAGTGTTTACTTGGGAGCGGAGGTAGACGAAGTCCTCGAAGTTGTCGTTGCCTGTGGTGACGTTCTGGCCGAGTCATCGACCTTGTACGAACAACGTCAGTACCAATCGTCTAACCAATCGCTGTGTCTTTGGGCTCAAGCGGCATTTGAGTGACAGAGCCAACTCTCGAAGGACCATGCTGACTTTATATGACACCTTGATCATCCCAGTCCTGCTGTTCGGCGTGGACAATCTCTAAAGAATGTCCTCTGTCTCAGATGCGACATACTTATCAGCGCAGAAAATCCTGCGAAACTGAACTTCAAAGTCTAGTCGGCAGAATTGTGTATGCACTCGACAGGAACGAATGGGCGTTGGGCATTTTAATCGATGTTGACAATGCGACTTTTGATGGCATGTGTAACTCGGCCAGAGAACACGGTGTTGATGGATCAAAGCGATGCTAATGAGTAGAACTCTAATTGCGGATGTGGGCTGTGGCCAATATGTGAGGGCGGGGGGTAAATTGTGGTGGCCCGCACGGCGGTTTCTTGTCTCCTCTGCTGTGGTGCATTCTGGTTGACTATCTGCTTGACATCTACACCCAGGCCTATGCTCATGACGTAGCCGTACTGTCTATCGGTTCGGGCCTAACGTGTGTATTCAAAAGGGCAGGTGGCTCTAGACGTGACCGACGACTGGTGTATTAGGAGATGTTCTCTTCACGAGGGGGAGCAAATTGAGAGGTCTGACTCAACTGAAACTCAAAAGGCATCACTATCCCTTTCTCCGATGAAGCCAAATATCTGGGTGATACTCAAGATAGAAACTTCTCTGGAAAAAACGCGTCGAGTCGAAAATCGCCAAGGCGCCGTCAGTTTGCTGGCAGTGTGAGGGGATTCTCGGCCAGTCTTGGGGTCTATCACCAAAAAAGATCCCTGTGGATATATACGGCTATGATATGACCCCTGCTCTCCTTCGTCTCGATCGTCTGGTGGAATAAGCTTTCACGTAAATACGTAATTTGGTGCTTTCACTAAGCTCCACCGAACGGTCTGTCTCGGCTACATAGGGGCCTCCCCTAGTACTCCCGACTCTGCTCCTAACCCCCCTCCCTCACACTTGATAATCACATCATGGGATGTACTCTCAAGGCCATTTTCCGTCTTAGAAGAAGTGGTCTTTGGTATAACACGCACTCGAGTTTCGAGGAACTTGCGCACCGCATTTCATCTGACCCCAGACTTATGGATATGCTGTCTGACGCGCGGGCACCAGTACTTCATTTGCGGCGCACCTACAGAGTCGACTTTCCTCACCCTCAGGACTGGCTCTGGCTACAATCTGAGCCGAATCTTTCCGGATGGCTCCAAAACCAATAGATGATCTGGCGCTGGTGCCTCCGTGGAGGGCGACAACATCAGACTATGTCGCACCACGCCTACACATTTTTTTTGTCGGATGTTAATTAACACCTTACTGGAGCCAAACAGCAACTCCTGGTCAGACTACTACCTCTGATCGACCACTCCAGTGATAGCGACTGGACCAGACTTGAAAACCTGATAAAAGCACGAATGGCGAAATACATGCTGTCGAGCAGGAAACGACCCGCCGCATACCACCTAGAGAAGTGAAGGAGATTGTCTACCTCGGGGCGAACGTGAACTCCACGAATGACATCTTGGTGGAGGACCGACACAGAATCGCCCTTGGCAACCGATGCTACTTCGGCTTGTCAAAAGAACTGGGCTCCAAACTTCTGATTCGAAAGGCCAAGACTATTATTTTGCCAGTCCTGGTATGTGGGGCCGAAACCTGGACGCTTAACAAAACTGCAGGTCTGCAGGCGCCTGCGAAAGAAAAATTCTACGTCGGTTATATGGTCCCCTCTGCGTGGAAGGCGAATGGAGGAGATGACACAATCGCACACTCTACGACCTGCACCATGGTGTGGATGTAGTCCGGATGGGCAAACATCCGTCGACTGTTGGTGTTGGTTTGACAAGGAGAGGAACCCGAATCTCGTGCTTGGAGACCAAAGCTTGCCCAGGACCGTCATCTATGGAAGCCATCGAAGGGTCAGGCTCTGACCCTCCATGCATGGGCCGCAGGCCTGAGAAGTATGTAAGTAAGGCCAAGGTACCCTGTAGGAATGGCCAAGATGGGCCAATTTTAAAACCGCTTGGAAGATCTTCTATCTGCTGTCAAAGTCAAGGTAGCAACTTCTAACTCAGCATTTATTCCAACTCTCACCGAGGTTAGTGTTCTCTGCCAAAAGGACATCTATTCGTGCTGCTGTGGGAGTTACTCGCCGTGACAGCTTGAGAAACACGATAGTTTGGGAGAAAGCAGATGCTTACAAGTTTAAAGACGTGTGACGAATGTCACGGCGTGCCTTGAATGCGATTCGACGACGAGGTGGTTATACCAAGTCCAAAAAACTCGCCTGGTTGCGCTTGGGCATAACTACTCATGTGTTCGAACTGCTGACGGAGGATCGCACGGCCTGGAGATCTTTCGGGCGTTCTTTGCCCGTGACCCCTTTAGTGGATCATGCGGGCCACTGAAGCTGAGATGGGATCTTGTAACCGACTGGACTTAAAGTTGGTTACGACACATACGCTGTCGATCCGTCTGTCACCACCTAGGGAAAAGACCATCACGATCAACAGCTGCCATTTTGTAATCAAGTTAAAGAGGTTATCTTCCTAAAGCCAAATATTAACTCTCCAAATGACCGATCTAGAATCAGCCTTGACAACCTGCTAGCAACGCTAAGCAAAACTGCAGGTCTGCAGGTGACTTCGAAAGAAAAATTCTACGTCGGTTATATGGTCCCGTCAGCGTGTGGAGGAGAAGACATAACCACCAGGATGTGGATGTAGCAAAAATCCGTCGCCTGCAATGGCTCGGCTGATGGTTGGGTGTTGCGGGAATCGGGTAGGCACTGACTGGCGTCAACCTGGCGATGCCCAGTGTTGTAACTTTTTCTACACACCAATTGTGCTTATTTTACCTCCAAGTGGTAGCCATCGGGTACTGGTTGTAGTTCACCCGAGCTCAACTTGCCAAACTTATAAGTGCGACCTCTTGTCCTAGGGGTGACAAAAAAGGAACTGGCCCTCCAGGTTGGGGGTTGTGCCGTCGGGGTAACTGCCCGGCCACATAAAGAAAATATATAGTTACGAAGCAACAACAAGCCTCGGAAACGGAGGATTTTACTGATGACAACCCCAGCAAACGATATACGGACAACGATCTTCGGATCTGTACGTGGAATGTAAGGTCCCTTTATAGGCCACGTGCAGCCAAACAATTAGCGGAAGCCCTAGACTGCTGCAAAGCAGATATAACCGCCATCCAAGAAGTGCGATGGGATGGACCGGGCAAAAGAAGGCTGAAAAACTGTGATATATATTACGGTAACTGCTACAAACAGCAAAAACAGCGCCTATTTGGATGTGGATTTGTCGTTAGAGGCAGACTTAGGCAAGAAGTCTTATCGTTCAGATCCGTGAACGAGCGCCTCACGACAATTCGCATCCAGGCTAAATTTGCCAACATAAGCCTTATATGCGCACATGCCCCCACAGAGGAGAAAGATGACGACACCAAAGACACGTTCTATGAGCTCCTGGACAAAACTTATGAGCAATGCCCTAGCTACGACATTGAAATTGTCCTTGGCGATTTTAACGCAAAGCTTGGAAAAGAGAACATCTTTGGTAGTACGGTCGGAAAGCACAGTCTACACGACACCACATCCGATAACGGATTTAGGCTGATCGACTTTGCTGCGGGGCGAAATGTTGTAGTAGCCAGTACAAGATTCCCACATCTCGATATCCACAAAGGAACATGGCGATCTCCTGATCAATCAACCGTCAATCAGATTGATCATATTGCGATCGACGCAAGGCACTCCTCCAGTATTATAGATGTTCGAACGTTCCGAGGCGCCAACATTGACTCGGACCACCACCTTGTTGTAGCCAAGATAAGGTTGCGGATATCCCGAACACCGCCAAGACAAAGAAATACTGTGAGGAAGTTTAACGTCAGCCGGCTACAATCGCAAGAGATTGCCAAATCCTTTTCCGATCGTGTCTCCCTTAACCTCTTAAGAAATCCTACGCCGCCAACATCAAGTATTGAAGATCAGTGGCAGCATTGCCAAAAAGCCATCAGAGATGCCGCCTCTGATGTGCTGGGTTTCAATCCGCCACCACAACGAAACCCCTGGTTTGACAACGAGTGTCGGCAGGCGAATGCAGCCAAGCAAGAAGCATACAAAGCGGCACTGCAAAGAAGGACAAGAGCTGCTCGGGAGCTCTACGAGCAGAAGAGGAGAGACGAACACCGGCTTCTCAGGAGAAAAAAGAAGGAGCATGAGAAGCGCGCGATCGGCAAACTAGAGGGATATTACTGCAGGAATGAGGTAAGGAAATTTTACCAAAGGGTAAAGTTAACCAGTCAAGGTTATAAAGTCCGAACCGAAGCCTGTAAGGATGATCAAGGGAACATCTTAGTAGAGTCACAGTCGATGCTGAGGATATGGAGAAACCATTTCTGCAGACTGTATAACGGCGACGAAGAACCAAATTCCGCTGTCAGGCAGAACGAACCATTCAACCCCAATGAAAGGGACGATGAAGATCAACAATTCCGTCCACCCGACCCAGATGAAGTGAGGATTGCCATATCCAAACTAAAATCCAACAAGGCTGCGGGAGCTGACGGCCTACCCGCCGAGCTTTTTAAGGCCGCAGGCGATGATTTGGTAAGGAGCATGCACCAACTCATCTGTAAAATATGGTCGGAGGAAAACATGCCCGATGAATGGAACCTCAGCATAGTCTGCCCGATCCATAAAAAAGGAGACCCTCTGAACTGCGCCAACTACAGAGGCATCAGTCTCCTAAGTATTGCATATAAAATCTTATCTGCCGTACTGTGTGAACGCCTAAAGCCATTCGTCAACAACCTGGTCGGTCCATACCAGTGTGGCTTTAGGCCAGGAAAATCCACCATCGACCAAATATTCACACTGCGGCAGATTTTGGAGAAAACCCAGGAGCAACAAATCGATACCCACCACCTTTTTATCGATTTTAAGGCCGCGTATGATAGCATTTATAGAGACGAGCTATACAGAGCAATGTCTAGTTTTGGCATCCCTACCAAACTCGTCCGTTTGTGTAGGATGACGATGGAGAATGCACGCTGCTCCATCAAGGTCGGTAAAGACCTAACCGAGACCTTTGATGTCAAAAAAGGATTCAGACAAGGCGACGCGCTGTCATGCGACTTTTTCAACATCGTTCTTGAAAGAATTGTTCAAAACTCGAACGCCAACACCAGAGGAACAATCTTTCAGAAGTCCGTCCAACTACTCGCATATGCCGACGATATTGACATTATCGGAAGAACGCAGCGTGATGTCAATGGCGCTTTTGTGGGTATTGCAACGGAGGCCGCGAAGATGGGTTTAGCGGTAAACGAGGGTAAGACCAAGTATATGCTGTCAACGAGAAAGGACACCCAACACCGACGTCTCGGTCAGAACGTCACAGCAGACAGATATAACTTTGAGGTAGTCAAAAACTTTGTCTACCTAGGCACCGCTATCAATTCAGACAACGACACCAGCGCTGAAATCAAACGAAGAATAACTCTTGCCAATCGCTGCTTCTTTGGGCTAAGAAAGCAATTGGTAAACAAAGCCCTCTCTCGAACAACTAAACTAACGCTTTACAAGACCTTAATCGTCCCAGTCCTGCTATATGGCGCGGAGGCATGGACATTATCAAAAGCGGATGAAGCTGCTCTTGGTTGCTTCGAGAGGAAAATTCTTCGTGTGATTTTCGGTCCCGTCTGCATAGATGGTGAGTGGAGGAGGAGATTTAATGACGAACTATACGGGCTGTTTAGCGACATCGACTTAGCCAGAAGAGTGAAGATCCAACGATTGAGGTGGCTAGGTCATGTAGAGCGGATGGAAACCAATGCTCCGGCCCGAAAAGTCTTCGAATCCACCCCCGAGGGACGGCGCAGTAGAGGAAGACCGCGACTCAGGTGGCGCACGCAAGTGGAAAGGGACCTCAACCAACTATGCGTGCGAAACTGGAGACAGCTAGCTAAAGATCGAGCTGGCTGGAGACGCTTGTTGGTTGAGGCCCAGGTCCACCCCGGACTGTAGCGCCACCTTAAGTAAGTAAGTAAGCAATGGCTCGGCTACATCGAGCGAATGGATACCAACGCTCCAGCTAAGAGGGTCTTCGAATCCAAGCCTCCTGGTTGGAGGAGGAGAGGCAGACCGAATCTCCGGTATGAAGACCAAGTTATCGCGGATGCAAGACAGCTTGGCCTTTCTGGGTCAGAAAAGTTTGCACAGCGGATGGCCAACTAGAACGCTTGCACTGCATTTCGTTCTGTCCTCCGTGACCCTGAGATCATGTCTATTTCGCCTCATCTGCAATCGCAGTGGAAGCCTCTACCAGGCATATTCGGCGGGAATGCGCGACGAAGTCGATGCAATCTTCGTAACCCAACAGTTGGACCGATTTGTAGATCATAGTGTTTTTCGTGCTTATAGCTGTCACACCTCAGCACATCTCATTGCCATTCTGAAACGGTCCGGCAGTCTGTGACGATAAATCGCGTATGCGTGGTGCCACACAACCACACCGAAGTAGGATGGTCCGTCTCGAACTGAAATTCGCCAATCGAATCATCTGCCAAGATTTTTCTGGTACAATCATTGGCTGGGCATTTTCGTCTGTAGGAGTACATCATTGAAAATGGTTCAGGCTTGCATTCAGACCTAAGGTGTAGTCTGAAGGTTCGTGCATTTGGTTCGACTAGCTCCAGCTGCTAGCTGTTGGATGAAAAATTAGGAAGTTCAAAGATCTCTGTCGAAGCACAGAACCACTCCTTGTGAGTAGCTGGAACTTCTTGCTTGCGGCATCGCTATTAAATCTGAGAGAATAACAAGCCAAATCTGGTTCAGATCTGGTTTTCGCGCCCTTACTCCAAAACCTCATCGATAAGATTCGACAATTTGACTCCGGCTCGGTGACGCCCGCAGGCACCAAGTGCTAAACAACACGACATGCCATTCTCGGTTGTAAATAAATCACTATTTTCAATTCTTAAATTGCGCAACGCCCCCGCCCTCCCCTCGTTTGTTGAGGCGAGCAACAGCACATTAAATTTGGAATAATCTCTCGCATCCCCGCCTCAGGTCAAAGTACGTCGTCACCGATAACTTGTTGCGTGGCGGGGCGCTCGCTATCGACGACTATTACTCGATTGTCCTTTAATGTGTCTGTGATGTGTCCGAATCACGTGACGTCACGCGGTTATCTGTAGCTCAAGCTGCAAGTTCATCTGCGATTGTGTTGGGACGTGTATCTCTGCTGCTGTTGCGCCTTGCGTAGAGCTTTTGTCTCATTTGTATTTTGCGGGAATCAGTTTCGATTCTCCTTGTTTTTTTTTTTTTTTTTTTTGTGTGTTTTCCTCATGCTAAACAGGCCGACGTTCCAGCTATCAAGTCACTGAGTTTAGTATCAGCGGCGTACTCCAGTCATCCAGTAGCACACGACCACGGATGCCACCAGACCGTTGCTGGAAATGTGAAAGATTCAAATATTCAAGTGCGGACGTTTGGTCGTTGGTTTTGTGCAAGCAAAAGTGTGCATTAAGTGCAAAGATAATTATTCACAAGTGGAATACACTCGCCGGTAATTAGTGAGACCGACTTGAGAGGAAGGTGGATTGATTGAAATCAGGAAATAATAATTGTGTTGTGAACAGTGTGAACCGTGTGTCCAGGGACTACTGCTGCCCACTGATGCATGGGTAAGTGCGGGTTGTTTTTTCTGTTTTTTGTGTATTTTCTTTAAATGGCACTAGCCATGAGCAAGACTGGGGTGAGACAAGAGTGAACCACTGTGAGACATGCGAGAGTACGAGCACGACTCTAATTCTGATTGAAGACAGTCATATTTGTGTCACGTTCATGCTTTGAAATTACAACATCCCCACCTACCACAGGTTCGCTTAAGAGCGAACACAAATAATGTGCTGTGACTGCTCGTTTAAAGGCTACGTGTGAGTGAATTTAAATTTCATTTCTTCGTCTGCCCGATGAACTTAAGCAGAATTCAGCTCGCTGTCGTTGAAGCGGAGCGACAACAAGGGGCGGGAAACATCCGATTCATGTGGTTATCATCTTTGTGTCGGTCAATCGGCAATTTCACGAGCTCCAATGTGAGACTGTCCCACTTTCCGTTCGAAATGCAATAAAGAACAAAATTGACGAGGATGGTTTGCATTTATTGTTCTCGCTCTCTTTGTGTGCCAGATTGGAAGGATTGGATAGAACAGTGAGTTTTGATTCCATGCAAGGTAGTTTGAAACTAGCTTGCTAGGCTCAGGCCAGGAACAGCCGGAATCGAAGGCACTGATTTTTTATGCAACTGAAATTATCCAGAGCACCCTTTTGCCACGGTGACAGTTTCATTTGTTGAAGATGTAAATTCTTCGTCGTCTTCTCTTTAGTCAGAGACGCAATCGAAACTTAGGTTGCCGTCGGTCTGCAGACTATGTGGAATCACGGCAATCCGCGGTTTTCGGACCATCTCAGACGATGCAGGATGTTGCTCATGGACATCTCAGCAGACGAGCTGAGCAGAGTGCACCGTAGGCATAACAAAAAAGAATACCGGGCAGCATCACTTATACAGTGGCAAGCCATGTGTGACATCCCTATAAAGGGAAAATGGACGCACACACTAGACAACGTGGACATCGAGACCAATAGGAAACTGTAACTACCATCTCACGCAGTTCCTGTCTGGACACGGCGGCTATCGGAAATGTCTACACAAATGTGGACACGATAGTTCGCCCTTCTGTCCGGAATGTCCAAAGACAGTCAAAGGCAGTCACTACCTTGATCCACCAACTGACAAGGTCAGAGATCAACTGGAACAATATAAGCTCCCACGTCCGCGATGTGTGAATTAAATTGCGGGGGTCGGGAGCAACGAAAACGGCGCAGGAGGCCGCCAGGAGCAGTGTGGCAGAAGACTGCAGGATGTACTCACATCGTACGTAGGCGTATTCTCAAAATCGAGTACATGGGCTCGAACATCCTTGGACGTAACCAAAAAACCACTAACCGCTGTTCACTATAACGAGACGGCAGTGCCGCGAGGAGAGTGGTAGAAGACTGCAGGATGTGGGTGACTACGTAAGCGTATTCCCAAAATCGATTACTTGGGCTTGCACATCCTTGTAACCAACCGGTGTTCATTCTAACGAGAGTCGACTGTATATTTGAAACCGTGAATGGGCATAGACGCCCGTTTGGTTGAACGCGCTCATCTCAGGAAGTGCTGGTTTGACTTGAAAAATTCTTTGCGTGTCGGATAGTTCATTTGTCGGGGAAGGCTTTAGGCTTTATATGAAAAATGTTGCAAAAACGATACAAATTATTCATTTTTGAGAGCTTTCGTTTTTCCGCGAGGGTCCACGAGGGACACAATTAAACAGTACGATTACTTGAGTTCTTAACAACTTCTTCTTTTAACAAATGTAGGAGGTACAAAAATGACTGCTGCTGTTCGCTGCCTGATTAGTGAGTGAAAAGGAGTTATTTCGCACATACTCTTACAAGCGTTTTTTTTTTTTCGTTTTTAGATTATTACAACTTACAACTAGACTTACAACTAAACTCATAACTAAGATAGGAATGACGGCTCAACAATAGGGGCCCGATGTATTTCATTTGACATTTTTAACATTGTATCATTTTAGACAAATTTGGACATGCAAAATCGGTCCTTTAGTTAGAGACGTTTGTATCCTTGAGGTTTATGGAGGACGGATGGAGTGTGAAAAGTTCCGATGTTGCTTTAGGTATTAAAGCGAGTCTCCCATTTTATTGCCATCTATCCCCGTATGGCTTGGCTCTGTTTCTCCAGCTCAATTTTTTAAGCTTCTGTAGGCATTCCCACACGAGCTTAAATTTTATGATGTAGGAGTCTAGTGCCAGGATGGCAGCACGATTGTCCGAAATGATTGCCGAAGTTGGTGTAGTTGTTCAAGATTGATTTGAACACGTCTGTCTATGGCATAGCTCTTCGCCAGGTTTCGAAGTATTCTGTCCGGGATCCAAATACTCCCTGTTCCTTCATCAGTTCTTGATCCATCTGTGCACCATTTGGTCGTGTTATTGCTCAGTGTGTAATCATTGCTCTAGTCCTTTTTGTTGTTGAGCTGGATGGTGATCTTCTTTTGCAAATTGAATTTCCTGATCGCGTCATCCTCAGAAATGGCCAAGTGTGGTAGCTTTTTGACCAGTGCGTCGAAGTGTTTCGATGTACGATGTACGTAATGCAATTGTCTTCTGCAACCACTATGCAACCACTGGATGTAAGGAAGTCAGCTCCAATAGCCCTCCATGGCATGAGTTGGGCATTTCTCATGGCCCCTGTAATGATCTCTTGTGCTGATTATTTTGGACCATACTCTGACAGGGCCTGACAAGGTAAACCCCCCCAGAATTTGCCCGCCAAGCTCCGACAAATCATTAGAGCCCGCGTCGCTTTCCTGGTTTCCTCTTCTGCGGGTCTTTTCCAGATGAGCTTACTGTCCAAGATTACTCCTAAATATTTAACGTCGTTTACTGGAGCCAGTGCTGTGCCCGACTTACTGGTTTTAGTCGTTCCGGTTTTCTTCTTTTCTGAAAGGTACTGTATTGGGTTTTGCCGGGCTCTGAACCTAAGCCCAACCAACAAGCTCCATTCCTTATTTATTCTTAGGCCCCATTTGATGATGTCGCGTAGGGTATCCTCCTCGTTGCCCCTGGCTATGATGACTATGTCACCCGCGTATGCCTGACATCTGATCCCATGGTTTGTCAATATCTCTAGGAGCTCGTCAACTTCTCAAGAGGCGATAAAACTCCTCCTTGTGGTCATCCTCTTTTATTATGGCTTCTGATGTATGAGTCCCAGCTGTTCTCGTGCTCAGAAGTTCATGCATCCATTCCGATACTGTTCAGTTTACTTCCGTCTTTTCCAGAGCGTTAACCACATCATGGGATGTACATATTGTCAAATGCTCCTTCAATATGCAAGACCACACATCAACCCATTTCTTCACCTTCAAGGGCGCTTTCGATAGTTTCCGTCAGTTGGAGTGCTGCTTTTGTGGATCTGCCTGAGAGGGGATGTCTTCCTCTCTTCTGTAGTTCCACAGCTCTTTCCATCGTTTTAAAGAAAATCGATGTTAGGCTGATCGGTCTATGGGACATTGGGAGGCTTGGGTCAGTTTGTCCCCTTTTTGCGGAACAAACACTACCTTTGCCCGTCTCCACTGGGTTGGCCTATGGCCTAGGCTGGGTAATTCTTCCCCCACTACCTTTGCCCGTCTCCACTGGGTTGGCCAATGGTGCTATCCTTCAATTTCAAAACTTAGCAGTTCGGAGTCGACATAGAATTTGTAGGTCCCCTCCACTCGTTAAAGGACAAGAGCACGCTCAACGCGAGCGGCTGCTGTAGACGTTCTTCATTAACTTGGCCAAGCTAAGCCACATCAGTATTAGCCGTCTTCATAGCACTGACTAGTCTACAATCGACTACGTCCATGTGGTAACATAAAGGGTCTCCGCTTTTGGCAACCAGCCACTTTAACCTAACCTCGCCTCACCTTTGGAATAACGATAATTCGTGAGTACTAAATCTCTAGTACTCACATCTCGTCCGTAAATACGGACAAACTTCTAGTTGTTGCCGGTCGTGCTCAAACGGACACGGTCTCACCCGCAAATACGGCCTATATATCTGCCGTCAGTGCTTCAGGGAGTATACCAACGATATTGGCTGTAAGAAGTTGGGTTAAATCATTCCTGTGAATCTGAAGAGGCGGCGCACCACACAACATCTCATTTGACAGATTAATGCTATGGAAGTTTACTACCAGTGTACAACCAGATTGTAAAAATTAGCAAACAGAGGTGAGCAAAAAGAATCAAAAAATCCGAATGGATTGCCAACTGACTGTAGATCCGGATGCACCCATACTAAGCGTGGAAACATTTCTCCTCGCAAAATCTCACTTAGCTGGACCCCATTAAGTAGTTCTGATGGGGCCACTTAAGAGCAGGCGTGACCAACCTTAATCCCATTGAGAATTGATGGCCAACCATTTAGCTGCCAACATCAATCACTTCCTGCGATTAAAGTTTTAATTCGTTAATCGAAATTTAATGACAAGCAAACTATGTTATGTCGTTTAGAATTTGTAATTGTACCCAAACTAGAAAATGATTTATCTTCTTAATTGAAGTTCGTTTGTTTATCATTTTACTTGCATGAACCACACGGCCGTGGTGGCATTATTTTTGAGTGCGTCGACTCAGATACATCGTATAGACACAACCATTCGGAAGGTGGCATGAAATGATAACGTTGGGCGTCTCTTGGAATACTGCTATCGCATCACTGACTTCAGGTGATGCCTAGACTGCTGTCAGACTCAAACACATGGTCACCCCATGATCGGAATGGATCCCGATGTTTAAGAGATGAGATCGCTTACAAGGCCAATACCCATCACTGATCCAGAGTAATTCTTCAAACATGAGGGACTAGCTGAAGTGTGGAGATGGTTTATGACATCAAATTTAAGGACAGCTCGTGAGTCATTTCGACATTTCAACCTTTCAGTGCGGTCCTTCAATTTAGACCGAGACAAATATTTTAGGCATCTTAAAGGACTTAGGTCTTGGGGGGAATTTAGTCTGAGCTTGCCGAACAGAGCTCTGAATTCTTCAAAGTTCAGTCGACAAACTGCACATTTGCTAGAATTTTTATCACAAATGTGTGGTATTACTAGATGAGTACTTAGGCAGATTAAAGGAAAAACATCCAACCCTACACAAGCCAACCATCGAAGAGGTTACTGCAAGCAATGCAAATTATGTATAAGCTTGTAACCTAGTGTAACTCGCTAACACCATGGGTTGCGTTATTCTAGAAGTAATTTTACAAGCGAATAGGTGCTAATAACATGAATTGGCGAGGAAATGTTTTAATGGAGCAACCGGAGGGTTTCTTTGGGATCCACTTGACTCTCAGTAACGTTTGCTTAGAAAGGACAAACCTTTTACTGCCCATGCTTCTTCAAGATATCACCTATAAGATCTTCTCAGCCATTTTGTGTGAGCTAGGTCCAAATACAAAGGCTAGCGTGTCCCATCGCAGGGATGGGATCTTTACTGAACATCCCACAACTACACACTGTCATACAGGCTGAAGCTGCAAAGCAAGGCTTATCTTTGCCGACAAAGATGGTAACCTTGTGAGACATCTAGAAATTCTGAAGAGAGTTGACAACATTTGTCGACCGTCCCTTGAACAACAACTCCACTTGGTTGAAGGATAGAGCCCGAAAATGGTACCCAGATGAGTCGAAGTCCCAAAACTAGGCAGGGGCTGGTGTGATAGGACCAAGATGCAGCCTACACATCCCTCTCTGCAAGGGAACAACGATATTACCGGCTGAATGGTTGCAATAAATGAGGCAGCACATCATCAAATATACATTCTCTCAGATAGCCAAGCGGTTCTTAAGGCGGTAAAGAGCTACACTCTGAGAATGTCACAGAAAATAACAGACTGACACGGAGTTCGGTGCCAGGACATGAAAACCATGAATGTAATGAAAAGGCTGATATACAAGTCAAGGCAGGGTCCCTTTTATGGATGCACCAAGAGTTATATTAATATCTTCACTTACACAAATGGGTCATTTAACCAAAGAACCAATCAGGAGGGCGTTAAGCACTCAAGTTCATGGAACAAAAAGCTCTAGAACTTAACAAAGCTGACCTCAGAGTGCTATGTGGCACACTAACTGGACACGGAGCACGTAATTACCACCTTCATTAAATGGGCCACATCAGAACAGAAACCTGTAGTCACTGTGGCCAGGCGAAAGTGACTATGGAGGACAGACTACTCGACTGTCAAAATGATTGGCAGAACATCTGTAACGAGGTGCAACTTCCAAGAAATCCCATCTAGAGGACTTGTCAAATTCCTGAGAGCAGCACTTAAATCCTAGACCAAAAGAAGGGGGTACACTAGATCTTAGTGGTCGCAGCACTAGTGTCTTGTTATGACAGAAGCCAAGTTCTTCAAAGATCCTTATTAGAGCGGTTTCAGCCCGGGAAGTCCGCAATAGGACAGATCTTTTGCAAAAGATCCAAAACCCTATCAGTTCAGATCGAGACTCCCCGCCACTTCGTTGATTGCCGCATATGCCGAACCAAGCTATACCAAGCCAAGACCAATTGTGGCATTCCTGTCAAACTCCCCTAGTCATGTTCCACAGTGGTTGGTAACTCGTCGTACTCACCGACACCTTCAATGTCAAAAGCGGATCTAAACAAACCCACTGTCATGTGACTTCTTAAACATACTTCCACAAAAGATCGTGCAAACGCTCATTTGGACACGATCAATTGGTAGAATACGCATATGACATTATCACGTGTTTGGCAGAACAGAGCCGCTTTTGCTGTCATCAAGACTGAAGCTGATAGATGGATCTGACGATGAATGTGGACAAAACGAAGGACATGCTGTCCTCAAGAACGCACGTCTTGGACCCCAAGAGGCAATTGAGTTGTAGAAGCCTTTTTTAAAGGATCAAGCTACACTTTGATCAGTCACAAAGGCTTGGGCAATCCCAACAGCCTTGGTCTCCTCAACAAAAAAGTTCTGCATGCGATTCTTGGTCCTGTTTGTGTTAACGGCCTATAGATTAGTCGAACTGTACGAACAAAAAGTATCGCCATCACGGCACGGCCGTCAGATGTGAGAACTTTCACGAACACAAGCTTTCTTCTTTCGTTGACCGCTCCTTACTTTGTTTAGAAACTTGGAAAAAGTGTGCATTTACAAACAAGAACTCTAATTCACTCCCACTGCTGTGGTTGAGGAACTCAACACAACGCAACGGTTGTGGTAAAGGGAACAGAGCGTCATACCGTTTGCCGTCACGGCATACGAAACGATTATACTCCCAAGGCAATCGATTTTTTTTACTTCAAAAGTCAAAGTTAAGTATATATAGGAATTCCTTTTTGCAATCAGCTTTGATCCTTTTGCCAACAGAAAGGATGAAATTTCTACGGGCGCTACATCCCGTAGAGGGCCAGGGCCTAGTTTTCCAGCAACCACCCGTGTTGTACGACTTGTCTTACGTTAGTTTTTTATAAGCTTAATTTTTACCAGAAATGAAGCACTGTAGAGGTGGCCAACTGCACAGCTGATTACCCTTAAGCCTACTTTGGGACGCACACTTAAATTTAGAGACTCGCTTCAGCCGCATCACACGAATATAGAATGCTCTTCCCAGCCTAATATTTCTAACGAACTGCAATCCGCAGCCATTTTAGACCAATGTGCACAAGTACCTACTCCAGCTTTCTTTATCTATACCTGCGGCTCGTGATGTACCTTAACCACGGACACTTAAGGGTCCATATACACACATCCCGTGACGGCCTTCAGAAGGGTTCTATCTAGAAACCGAACTGATTCCTTTCCACAACAGACTTCTTTGTCATTACAAGACGAAGACGAAATGCATGCGTTGCATTGACACAGTGCCCGGCAATGACTCTGACTAACATCCCTTGCCACTAAAACTCACCCCCGCCCTTAACCCGATGTCAAGACACGTCCCCGAGTGTCTTCATTCTTACAGCTTGGCGCTTTCTGTACATAAGGGATTGTTAGAGGTTCTTCTGTCTTTTGGAAGAATATCGATACGGTATTGGCTCCAAACAACAAGTGGCATATTCAACTTGAAGGACTTCCCTGAATTCCCCGTTTATCTCAAAATCTGATCGGGCCATTGTGACATTCCAGAAAATTGAAACTCGCTAGAACCCGTTCACTGGTTCCGTACACTTCCCGCGTGACACACACAATTCCTCACAAATGTCAAATTGAGTTGAGTCATATCAAGCAGAAGGCTCTGAAAACGCACAAATCACCGAAACAAGAAACATTTGTCATGCAGCCAGCATTTCCGTGATCAATGCGTGATATCTTCGCCGATACGCCGACACACTGCATTGCACGTTGACGTTACGCCACAGGAAACCGCATTGCACATCAAATCCCCCTTTTCACAGACCCACATAACTCGAATTTCATTAGAAAGGTTATAAGCGTCGCGCTGTGGGCTAAGATCAGGATCTATGCCGTCAAGTACATATGAGAGCAAATATTGTCCATGCTCTTGAAAAGCGAACTACTTCTAGGTGATTAGTTTTGCACAAAGCGCAGTATGTACTATCTATCCGCTATCTGTCACCAATCGCACCACTTCAAGTGCGGTGTGATAAGGACTCTCAAGAGATGGCCGCCCCACTGCTGGTCGCAGTGAAAATGTGAAAAATCTTTAAATTCACCCCCAGCACCGGTGACTGCAGTCAGATTAAGTCGAGTTCTCGAATCGAAAGAGTCGCCCAACCGAGGAGGCTTTCGCGGACAACTAGCACAGCGTTCTAGTGTAAGTGATAGGATCCAGTTTGGGGTTTTTTTTTTGTTGTTGTTCAATCTGCCCCCTTTGTGCTGAGGTGTGATCTGTTGTGCGACGGTACTGTGACATGGATTGAAGTCAAAGGCCGCAACGACTACTTAAGTGACTTGACAAAAGCCAAGATACAATTAAATTGAGTGAATAATGCGGAATCTAAGTGCTCACAGATTACTTATGTTAAGTCCCCGTTCTTAAGTGATGCAGTGTGTGTGGGTGTGTATGTGGGAGGTGTGATTTTCTCCACTAATGGATGGTGGAAAATTCATCATGATCTCATGATGTTCGCTTAGGTTTCTGGCGGAGGTTCCGTCATCGGATAATGGTTTTTGAAGTGGATTAAAGTGATTGCTTGATCTGTGGCCTGCGCAGGTGGGAAGCGGATGCAAGAGCGTTGCTGCGTAATCACGGGGAAGAACATTCCCCAAAACAAGGTCTGTTTACTTTTGTAAGTACTTACAAGGAGTTAAGTATAAGTACTTACTTTTGTTAGGTACTTCAGCGTGACGTCCATCGATGCGAAATTCCCCCTTTCATGGGTTTCGTTAGAACACAAATTGCAGTTTTGTGTTTCAAGAAGTACCTGTTGCGTTGCTTAGTTATTTCGGTTGCTAGGGCTGCACGCACATTTCCAAGGGACCTCGCAACTTTGTACTCTTTGAGATCTTGAGCATTGCCAAAATAGTCTGAAGCTTTGTGAGAGAAGGCTCGGTTTAATTGTGATTCTTTGCGAATCCAGAACTTAGTCAATACTGCTTACTTTCCAAGAGTGTGGAGCGCGTGCTGTCCTTACGAGTACAATAACACTCTTTAATGCATGCAACGCCTCCAGGTAACAGGACGACTGGAATGCATTCAAAAACAGGCACCTGATCATTTCAAAAAGACGGTTCTTGATTTCCGCGATACGTGACGATCGTGACGATTGCTGACGAGTGATCATGAATACTCCAAAGACTTCCAACTAATCTGGTCTGCAACTAGATACGAAGGAAGTGACGATCGCAGTAGCCAAATGATCCAAGCGCTGTCATCAGCTAGGAAAAAGAAAGCAGATGGGCTACTGACACCTTTGATCCCTATAAATCAGAGAGAGATTTGACCCGTCATACTGCATAAGCCGAGTTCCAAGAAGACTTTTCTTCTTGCAGAGTCAAGCTTCCGGTCACATTCCTTCTGTCTGGAGAGATAATATTGCTGTCTTCATCCCCAAAGAAGGGACTGCAAGCCGCTCCAAGACAAAAGTCATCCGGACGCTTGAAAATCCAACCCAAGCCGCTCCAAGACAAAAGTCATCCAGGCAACAAGCCTAGCTTGAAAATGCAACTCATTGCTGAACTTGCATAAATTTGTCAGCTTCGCAATTTCCTGGAATGTCAGAGTGTTCCGGCACCCACTACAGATGGATCCCAAAAATCTCGGTGATCGCGTTAAGACATGCGGGAAGCCTTTAAGTTAATCTAGACTACATTCAGAGAGCTGTGAGAACACAAGACGATATCTCCCTTCGACGTCACATTATTCTAAAGTCCAGAGAAGGCTTATTTACTCACTAAAGACGCTAAAAGGTAATCGAAATGATAATTTGATATGTATGTCCCCAAAGCAGAATCCTGCTTCACGCCTTCGCTAATTTTCGACAAATCGTGTATATTCGCGGAGGATCAACCGTCTGTCAGTTAGACTTTTAGTAGGATTAGGAGGGGATGCTAGTTGAGAAGAAGTACGTTGGTTGAGGAGAATGTCTAGAATGGGGTTCCTTCCACATTTGCTGTGACTTTAGTTATACCGGTTAGCTGGTCGCTACTTGTCTTCCGAAGTTAGAGGAGGGGGTTATCCTTAAAGCACCACTGATACATCCGCTGTCCATCCGTTGCACATGATTGATGAGGTCGCAGTTGATACTTTTCGTCCTTTTCGAGCGTAGTTCACTCCTGACTACCGATACGAATGAACAGTGTTCCATGCGAGCCTCTACGAACCGACTGACTGATGTACGGAGGGACTGATGGACGGACGGACTGATGGACGGATGGACTTATGGGTGAAACACACTACGTCTGATGGGCTCGTGGTACGAAGAAGCCATTTTCGTTTGGAATACTGAATCTTATCGTCCTCGTTATCTTGTAGTGCATTTGACTGCGCACGAAAAGACATGTCTTCAAATCTTATAGTGGACACAGTTTCTCTATTTCTTCACGAACCGATAGTCTTCCGATAGGTTCCGTCCATTTTTCTGTGCAGACCGATAGTTTGGTTCCATGATCGTCGGTCCAACAAGTTCGTGGTCCAAACAGTCTTGTGTATTCTGAAGGCCTACGTTGAAAGTAGATCCATTACCACTCGCCAGATAGAAGTCGCAGGAGCACAGATGTCTGAAAATCTCACACAAAGTAAAAGGGCGGTAGTGTCACCCATCCTTAGATTTTCAATTCGCTGAGTGGAAGTCTTCCTCGGAACGAAGTAACAGTCGAGACATTTCGTCACCTGAAAAGCCCATACAACCCGTGAAGACAGTGACGAAAGAAATAAGCTTCTTTCCAACAAGTCCTCCCACATCCGCTCCTACTTGTATTTATTGCGTAAATAATGCCTAATTATGGCGTGCCGTGGCGTTGTGGGTTGGTGCGTCTGACCCTACGCACTAGAGTGGTTTCGGTTCCCGTGACGAGCGAAATCATTTTCTCAGCCCCACCTCTTTCGAGTCACTGACAATGCTCAAGAAGTGTAACCGTCTAGAAAGACCTTCTCAAATTGGCCTTTCGGAGTCGACATAAAACCGTAGGTCTCCAACCCTTCCTTCCACCCACAACACGAGTGATTGAGAGACATAGAGAAGCTGGCGTCATCCGTTTAATATTCCTCGTTCCTCTGTACGAATGTCACTTCCTGCAGAAGAGCTCAATGTCGTATTTGCGTCAGGAGAATATGAGAAACTGGCAGAAGCAACGACTTCGAAAGTTTCCACTTGCTCTTCTTCAAGATGTTCATTGTTACAAGTTGTTTGTTTTCAATTGATGTCTATTCTTAGCGCCTGGAAGCAAGCATTTTGCGTTCGCTGTCAATACACCTTGATCGGCTAAATATTTGAACAGTGGACTGCGCTGGGGGCAGAGAAAATAAATCTGCCAGAAATGACCAGCACTGCCGAATCTATTTGAATGTTTGTAAGCAGTTTGTATGCGTAGGCGTGAATGCTTAAGGAGCGATATAAGCAACGATTTCAGGGTTTGCGCTGTTGGTCGTTTAAATTCTGGACCACACCGTTAGTCACGGGCTTCGTAATTGCATTCAAACAAGATGGCTTGTCTGTCAAAACCAACACACCTCTTTGTGCCCGGATTGGATCTGGGGTTCAAGCATCAAACTTTAGTTGGTTGCCTCTGCTGATATTGAACACTGGGCATGGTGTTTCCTGTCCAAGACCAAGTTGTCTGTGTGTTTCTTGTACCGAAGGTTCATTTTTCCTTTCCTTGTCAACCCTGTTGGCTTCGATTTGAAGACGGGTGTCTACGCGTCTACGCGGGTTTTGCTGCTCATAATTTTGCCCTTGGAATGAGGGTTGTTGCTCGGTAGGCAGTCAAACACCTTTACTTACTTACTTATCAGCCCTACGACCCTTTGAGAGTCTGAGCCGTTAATCTGAGAATCAGCTCTGCGCCTTAGCTTACCGTCCATTTTTCGGCTTCATAAAGCAGGACAAATAAACGTTTTGTGGAGGATGACTTTGGTCCTACGAGTCAGGAGTTTTGAGTCCAGACCAACCGAAATAGCAGCGGTCGCCAAGGTCGAATCTAAGTCAAATCTTCGCTGTGATGTCCTTTCTGGAGTTCACGTCTTCTCACGGCAAATTCCTATACTGCCTCAAAATTGTAGTTGTCCGCAGTGATGTCTTGGGGTGTGAGATCGATTTGTTCGTCTTTTCCTCATTGATTTTGAGACCAGGTCGTTTCGTCTCAACGTTGGGAATGACGAGATCGATGTCACCTGCTGTTAGGATTTTTTGTAGCAGTCTTTTCACGAATTCTGCACGTGATCTGGTGCATAGTCCCTATCAAAAAATCGCCACCGCCCCTGCAGACCTCTGAGCAAACCAGCTAGGATTGAAAACACAGCTGCTGTTCTTCAGCCATCTGATGGCTGTGTCGACTTCATCATAGCTAGGGGAGGACTATGGGATTTTGACTTTTGATATGGACTTTATACTGGACCTCTTTTTAATGCAAGTCGTGGACTTTAAGCAGAACATGAACTTGGTTTAAGGCTTGTTGACTCTGCGAAATTGGGACTGAACCATATGTGTGCCCCACGGACTTACGGCTGTGGCTCACTGTGCCAACATGCCACAGAGCCCTTGATCGATGAAATAATACTGCCATAGAACCATATTTGACTACTAAAACCATCCGGATTAATTTAAATACCTGTAGACTTTAGATGGTTTTTTTTTTCCATTTCCACACCGCTCAAGTGCTTGTCCATTTGCTTACTGTTCCTTGCTAGGGCTGCTAGGGTTTCTTCCTCATCTCTGCAGTTTCTGCAAAAGTCGCTGCATACCTATGCACTGTTATGCCAAACATCCTTGTGACTAAACCCGATCAGTGATGTTGATCTCGTTTCGTTTAGCGTCGGCAACAGGGTCCTTGATGTCGCTCCTATTTCCGGACAGTGTCATCGAGTTCTCGCTCTATCCAGGTCTTCGTCTCCCAGTTGTCCTCTGAGTGCTCGTGATTCTGCCAGTTTAGAGCCATTTTTCGCAAAGCTGTCCAAGGATTTTTTACAGACGCTTTGTGTACATCTGACCAGTTTCAACGTCGAGATGTCTGATGCTGTGGCCTTGGAAGATGAAAATCGATTAACTTTCTGGTCCCTTGAGTTTCAAATTATCGACAGTCAACATATACAGTTATGTCGAGTTCCTTTATGGCAGCCACTTCCGCTGGGAAAACGCTGCAGTCGTTTTTCAGTGATCTATCCAGATCAGATCTTTCTTGTTTTTAAGCCATCGTCGACGAGAAATCTCCCTCTGTTGATACCAGTTGTTCATGTCATTGACCCCGGTCGGGGAAGTATGAGTGGAGCTACGGGCTTAATGTTGGTGGCAACAAGCCCGTTTCATTTTTGTGTTATCGTTTTCCACCTAGGATCCTGTCTCTAAGAGCTCAGAGCCGCTGGGACTCTAATTCTACGGAATAGTCCAAGGGAATGGAGGTGAAGGACAGCTTCAAGTGCTGCGGGTTATTCCTAGGCAGGGCGATCTTTGTATTCTTGTAAGCTGCCTTAGGAGATTTTTCTTCTTCAGAGCTTTCCACCGTACCGGAGACTCGTATCAGAATGGCTCTTACTACTAGTGGCTATGTACCAGCCACTCCATCACTCGTGGTTTATGGCCCCTGGCACGTTTTCACTTATAAAACGCCACTTACGCCTTCTTTATGCAGTCGTCCGTGCTATTCTTCCAGATGAGTTTCGATGACACCAAGGTACTAGGTACTTCACTATTTTTTAGGGCTTGAGTTTGACTCTATTTGTACTCAACTCCGTTTTATTGGGGATGATGTTCAGTCCTCGTGGTTAACTACAGCTATTAACTAGCCTTGGTTCATGATTGAGACGCTCGCTTACCGTTGAAGGAAATTTTTTCTCCGCGTAGACAACTTCTGTGAATGTGAACTCGTAGTTTTTCAACGTCTTTATGATTTCGTCAACCACAAGGATCGATAGGAGAAGCGAGGGAACTTGAGCTTTGGTTGTCCCCTTGTGCACCTTCCTGGTACAGCATAGATCGCCTAGGGATGACCTAATCAGTGGCGGTCATCAGTCCCGACTCCCGAGCGTGAGCTTGGCATGGGATCTTTAGTCAGAATCAGTGATTTACGGTCACCGGAAGAAAATGAGGGATTAAATCTGCGGTCGTTAATCATGTTTGCTCCAAAGGAGTCATTTGGGGACATTCGCGGTAGCTTTGATTGTTCGATAGAAAATGTCGTTACTTTGGTGATTCGCTATAAAGCGACGAATAAAATGGGGTGGAAATCCTGGTGTTTCTCCACCAAACTTTAATGTACAGAAATGGATTGATGGACGAAAGCCTGCTAGCTGTAGTCATTTGTTTAATCGTATGGCAACGCTGCTCTACTCAAATCCCCACTTGAAGCTATATGCGATAAGCGCGACTATTGTCATTGCCAACTTAGCAATTTGACATCCTTGCATTTCTTTGTTCATGTGTTTGTGAAGCACAAAGTCAAATTATGAATTTTGTGACTAACCCGACGTTGGGCTACATTAACACAAAACTATGTCAAACCATGTGTATAAACCTTCCTCTTGAATCACTCTGTCATTTGATAAAAACACATTAAAATCCGTTGAGTGGTTTAAAAGATCTAAGCGTACAGAGTAAGATACCTCGCGAGTATCTGTGACTATATAAACCGATAAACAAAGTTAATGTACAACCTGATCTTCCCCTTTGCAGCCATTCTAAAGGAAAGCCATATGATTAACACTAAATGAGTTCATCGGAACGATCAGCCAAGTACGCAGAAGTAAGTCCTTTTGAGATCGACAACGGACGGAGGGGAAGAATGGAACCTGTTAAGAATTCAAGAATTTTTCTGGCAGCTGTATGCGGTAAGCTCGTTTTGCACCTAATTTGTTTCGCAGTCACTGAATGTCTTTGTCTCTCTCTCTCTCTCTCTCTCTCTCTTTTTTAGCCAATTTATCAAGTTTTGCTGTGGGCACATGCCTAGGATGGACATCTCCAATTATGCCAAAACTGAAAGAGGCTTCAGCCGATAGCCCACTTAGTGTGGGAGTCAATAAGGAAGAAGAAGCCTGGATTTCATCGTTGATTGCAATTGGTGCTCTTGTTGGTAAGTGATCGCAGTTCAATTGCAACCATCTTAAGCCAATGAAAATGACACTTGGTTCCACCTCCACAGCTCCGTTTATTGCTGGACCACTGGCCGACTGGGTTGGACGGAAGTGGACGTTGCTGTCGAGTTCGATCTTCTTTGTCATCGCCTACATCCTCTTGATGATCGGTGGAAGTGTTGGAATTATATACGCCGCTCGATTGATTCAGGTACATGATCCATAAGATCTCTCTCCTCAGACAGCTTCAATTCTACTCCTCTGTTTAGGGCTTCGGAGTTGGCTTCGTGATGACCACCCAACCGATGTACGTAGGAGAGATCGCCACCGATGCCAATCGTGGTGCCACCGGATCGCTCATGCAGCTGTTCATCGTTTGTGAGTTGCTGCTCTGCCTTGTGGCCATTTCCGACGACTAACCACACGCTTCCCATTTCAGCTGGAATCCTGTATACCTACGCCATCGGTCCATATGTCTCGTACATGGCACTGCAGTGGTGCTGCCTGGCCGTTCCCATTGCATTCGCCGTGGTCTTCTTCTTCCTGCCCGAGAGTCCTTACTACTTCGCCGGCAAGGGCAAGAAAACCGATGCCACCAAGGCGCTGCAGTTTCTCCGCGGCCAGAGCACTGAGGGAGTGCAGGACGAGATGAACTCCATCCAAGCGGTGGTGGAGGAGTCCATGGCCAACAAAGGAACCTTCGTGGACATCATCAAGACCGTTGGCAACCGGAAAGCGCTCTTCATTTCTGCCGGTCTGATCGCGTTCCAGCAGTTGTCCGGTATCAACGTTGTGCTCTTCAACAGTCAGACAATCTTCATCAATGCCAACACGGGGCTGGACCCTGCTGTGGCGACCATAATTGTTGGCGTCGTTCAGGTCGCATCCAGTGGTTTGACACCGCTCATCGCCGATCGACTTGGACGCAAAATCATTCTGCTCGTCTCGGCCAGTGTGATGTGTCTCGCGCTGTTCGCGCTGGGCGCGTTCTTCTACGTTCAATCCACTGGCGATCCGGCCGGCATCCTTTGGCTTCCAGTGCCAGCCTTGATCATCTTCAACATCGTCTACTGCGTGGGATTCGGTCCGTTGCCGTGGGCTGTGCTGGGCGAGATGTTTCCGTCGAACGTCAAGTCAATTGCATCCTCGATCGTCGCATCCACTTGCTGGGTGCTGGGCTTCTTCGTGACACGGTTCTATCCTGCTCTCGACGAGCTGGGACCGTACTACGCATTCTGGCTGTTCGGTATCTTCTGTGGCATCGCCTTCTTCTTCGTGCTGTTCATTGTGATGGAAACGAAGGGCATGAGTCTGCAGCAGATCCAGGACAAGCTCAACGGCAAATAAGATGCTCCCACATTGGGTATTCGGTGCTTTGGAGGAGTCTTGGAAGTTATACCAGTTAAGACCAATGCATGATCAAAGATGGATTTGTTTGCCTTTTATTCCGTTCTTAGGTTAAGTCGTCAAAGTATTGTTAGTTGTAAGTGGCTAAGCCTGTAAGTCGTTGTTAAAATGTCAAATAAATGTGATTTATGAATTATGTGGGTTCTGATTGAGCTGCCCGTGCCTGTGATTCCTGTGAAGATGCATTGCCTGGGTGTTGGGTTGTTGGAATGGTAAATCTATCATTACGGTGTTGATACGGTGATACAGTCTCCAGAGGGGAACGTCCAATGTGCCTTAATTCGTGCCTGCGTGGGACAGTGAGACAAGTGGAAGATGGATCGCGAGGTTAATCAAGAACTTTGTATGGACGGAGCGGAAACACGGAGAGGTTAATTACTACATCTCCCAATTCTTAACCGGACATGGATGTTTTAACCGGTATCTCTGTAGAATGGGGACAAAATGAAGCGCATATGGGCTAGAAGCAGAAACAGGTACACTCTCCCAAGACAATGTTGTCCACAAGATGAAGGCGAGTCCCGCTAATTGGGATAAGATCTGCGCTTTTGTGTTGAGGCTGTACAAAGAACCTAGAAGAGAGATCCAGAAGATTTAATGCTCTAAATGAGCAGAGAAAGAAGACAAAAGCCTTACTGGCAACAAAAATTAACCCGTAACCAAAAGGCCACCAAAAAGCAGACACCACTCAGAAGTAACGCGAAAGCGGTTCCGGGTGGAAGGTGCCAGGAAGAATGGGGCTTCCAGGTGTGACTGCCACACTACATGGAAGAGAATGGGCCTGTTCCACGTGCGCATATGCCTTCAGTCAGCTGTTAAGCTGTGCTTTCAAATCATCAGAACCCGACGGTATAAGACCTGTGAAACTTAAGCCCAGTTTTAGGCCCAGCCCAGTCATGGCTGATAGCTATTTTTTTAGCATTTGCTTGAGACGCAGATAAGCAGCAGAGCTCTAAGGAAGCGCCCAAAGTGGTATTCATACCGAAATGTGAGAAAGCATGCCACAGGAACTCCAAAAATGATGGTGCCCTCATGGCTTCCTCATTACGAATCTGGAGAGACTGTTGGTTTTATCCATGAGAGAAAGTACTCTATTTAGTTCCCTGTCTTCGAAACGACACGTGACTTCTTGAACATCATCCTGGAGAAGATTGTGCAAGACCGCATAGGAAACGCCTTTACGAGAGATTTTCGGAAGGTGCTCCCTCGGTTTACTTGACTGAGGCCTCTCTGTAGCTGTGTACGCCACGGGAGGTGTGGTTTTCTTAGGTTAGTTCCGGAGCATTGCTATCCATTCGGTCTGCATGACCTACCCATCTGAGGCGAGAGGCTTGAGCTCCATGTCGGTGTACAGCTCATACGGATCGTCGTTTAGTCTCCTCCTCCATGCACCATACATACATACATCGCCAAGGACTATGCGAGGGCCTTTCCTCTCGAAACGACCAAGAACCTCTTCGCCCGCTTTAGTCAGTGTCCACGCTTCTGCTCCATACAGCAGAGCTGGGTCTATCAAGGTCTCACCTAGGGATGTCTTAGTCCTTCGAAAGAGGGCTATATTGTCAAGGGTGATCCTCCGTTCTATCTTCGCGGAGGTGTCATTGATTGTGTTCACTGCGGAGCATAGGTAGACAAAGTCTTGCACTGCATCAAAGTGAAAGCTGCCTATATTGACAGCCTGACGCCCAAGACATTCGTCTTGGTGGACATTTTTTGTAGACAGCTTTGTCTTTTCCTCATTCACCGCTAGGCCCATTTTAGACTAATTCCTCTCGATGCTCGCAACTGCAACCTAACTCCCACTGACATCCCGTTATCTCCTTCCGATGATGTTAATGTCATCGATTGATTTGTGGAAGATCGTGCCTCTGGTGTTGAGGTTTGAGTTACGCACGATATTCTCGAGAATGATGCTGATGAACCCATTTGAATGCGCCACCTACCGAGGGATTGGTCTCCTTAACAGAGCGTACAAGATGTTGATGGCGTCTGGAGGAGAAAAATCAAGCATGAACTGTACGGCCTGTTCAGAGGCAACCACCTAGTTCAGGGTCTTCGGATCAAACGGTAAAGATATCTGGGTCATGTGGAACGGATGGACACCACAGCTCCGGCCCGAAGAGTCTTCGATTCCGATTCATTGTGAAAACGAAACAGAGGACGTCCTCAACAGGAGATGGCGCACACTAGTGGAGAAGGACCTCAACCAACTTGGTGTGCGCAACTGGAGGCAGCTCCCGAAACATCGTGCTGGCTGGAGAGGCTTCTTGGTTGAGTCCCAGGTCCAACCCGGGCAGTTGCGCCAAACAAAGAAAAGAAAAAATATTGCAATTTACGGATCAGGATGTTATACATGCCTTTAAAATCTGAGAGTAAATAGCAGCAAAGGCCCCGATATGGGGTTTCGGCTGGATTTTTAATTATATTTCTAACTAGATTTCGTATCCGAATTTGCCCGGGTTTGTTTCTTCGTGTTTTTTATTATAAACTTGCTTGTAGACCACCTTTCTTGTTTTTGATACATCATCAGCGACGATGTATAATTGCCCTGGTTCCTTTGACCTCGACATTGCAACTTACAATTGGCCGTGTGACAAGCATGCGTTTGTCAAGTCCAGTCCAGTTACCATTAGGGACTGTCTTTGTGACTTATTAATGGTTATGGCGAAAGCTAAGCGAACAGGAAATTTATTTTGCCATTGATGCCTGTCCCAGCGTCCCCTCCCCTTTGGTAAGGCAGTATACTCATCGCGTTGGAAAAACGTACGTTTTATAATGCATGTAAAGTGGCTTTACAGTGTTTAACAATTGCAATATGAAGTGATTGTTCGACAGCAAAATACGCATACAGTCAGTCGTAAATGTCTGAATACGGCATATAGAGTGGCGAGCAAAACTGGATACGTCATTTGTCTCAGGTACTCTCGCTGGTCTTAACTCTCAACAAACGTTAGAAGTTGATGTACTTTCCACCGATTTCTCGAAAGGCTTCGATAAAGCGCATCACACTTTGCTTTTAAATAAGCTAAAGTCCTTGGGATTCCATTCATCAATGTTAGAGTGGTTTTCCAATTGCTAAAAAAGTGCAGTAAGCAATTGGTCATAGGGCGTGCCACAAGGTAGCCATGTGGTGCCATTACTATTTCTTTTGTTCGCAAACGATGTTCATGAAATTTTGACATTCCCATTTTGTTTATCCATATAAAGTCTAACTGATTGCATTAAGTTCCAATTGGATATCCATGCAGTAGTGGAATAGTGTCAACAAAATGGATTAGAGTTGAATATTCAAAAAAGTAATATTTTTACCGCACATCCAATCACAACCCCGATTGTCTATGATCATTGCATAAATGAAGCGCTGTTTCTGTAGAGAAAGGTGATACTTATCCGAAGCAGTCCGCTGATTATGTGTGTCCACCTTTAAGCTCTGATTCATCAGTCTGAAAGCGCACTTCAATCCAATCGGGTGCTCGTAGCTTATTCGTCTCAATAATCCAATGTTGAAAAATTATCTAGCGAACACGTCTAGTGAGCACTGATAGACATTGCACTCGATTGGTTGGCACTTAACGCAGCTCGCGTGCTCTTCACCAATCTTCAGCTTTCAACTTGAAATCCAATTAATTTCCCTTCCGCAGGATTCGTGATCTAATCGAAAATGCGAACGCAAAGTAGTTTTTATCTACTCCATGCACTTACTGCCGATAACAAATTCATCGCTGATCTGCGCAGTGCTCCGGCGAATTGTCGAAGCGCTTAGTTCAGTTGTTCGCGGTGCAGTTGCAAGTCTAGGTACCGTCTGAAGGGGCAGTATTGCCGGATTTTTATAACATCGCTGCTGTTCTTTTGTATTCAATAGATTTTCAAGAGAGTTAGCGGACGGTTGTGCTGCCCTACGTTGTTGAACCGCCTGTTTTTGCGTCGAAGTCACTTGACACGAACGAGACTCACACGTAAGTACAGTCTTTTTTAATAAGTTGTCATTCTATTGTAAGCTGTTGGTTATTTTTTTGGCGTCCAGCTTTATGTGATCTCTAGGGGGACGCTACAGTAAACTGGAAGAATAGTACAATCCTGGTGGCATAACATCCATTGCCATGGTAGACTCCTTAACTACTTCGAAAGTGTAGAAGCCGATCGATAGTTACATTTTGTCCTAGTTGGTGAGCTACGGATCAACACTGGCTCGATGGGTTAGGTTAGAGTGACTGATTACCTTCAAGATAGCCATACTTAGGCTAAAAGAAAGCCCGTTGTGTTAATAGATCCTAATCCGCGAACCATTTGCAGCTCTTAATAAAGCGATGGAGTTGACTGATGCTAAGACTGCTTAATTCGTCAAGTCGTAGAAATATGGGTGGTCCAAGTGACTAAATCTGCGAGATGAGAGGCCATTGCAATTGAAAAGAAGGTGTGAAATGGTTTCTTTTTCCTCTTCATCGTTATAGGGGGTACCTGGTGGTGAGTAGGAAATTCCAATGTCACAGTACCGCTGATGAGAGTTCTAAGATTCTGTCTACGCATTCTGATCAGGTCGCATGGGCGTTTCGGATCGATGGTAGACCATAATTGCTTGGTTATGAGGCATCCAGTGCCTACGTTTAGTGTGAGTAAGTGCTTCAAGCTTTAGTAGATGTTTTGCAGTAGCGATAGGTGTGTGGAGATGGTGCACTTTCTAGCGAGTTCGTCGCCCGCGTACTTCTCTGTGATGTCACTCTATCCCGGCTAAGTTTTATGCTGAAATACTTGGCCATCTCGGCAATTGGCAATTCAGGGACGTCTTAGAGTTGAATGTGACTGCACTCAGAGATTTGATCGCTGCCTGGCTGTACCCAATGTTACATTGTTTTTGAGCCAGAACGGACCTTTAAACCAGAAGAGTGTGAATTTTAGTGTGAGTTCTTAGTCGATTAGTAGGCCCGGCAGTAAGACAGTTCACTGGATAGGCACCATTAAGCGATGGTATTTTATTTCGTCAGAGGTTACTAAACACTATACTGGAGCACTCAGACAATGATTCGTGTCCTACCAGGCAGCAACCCCCGGTCAGACTACTACCACGGATCGACCACTCCAGTGATAGCGCCTTTGATTTGATTCCATCGGCAAATGGTGACTGGACCAGATTGGAAAACCCGACTTTGCTTTTACTGGGATTCGAACCTGGAACCCCTCGAATGAAGGGCAGGCAAAATACTGCACCACAGGTTAGGTTAGACTGTCTCTAACTGCCATACAGAAAGGCAGCAGCCACACTTAAACCAAGTTAGGCCCATTGTGCTACCACGCGGATCTGTGAACATTTCTGAACACCACCGTATGTTGCTTAGTTCGGCAGTGATCGAAGTAGTGCGCCTCCAGAAACCTGAATCGGCGGGAAGAGAAGGCCCTTCAATGGTTTCTTCCTCATCCTCGTCCATTCAGGTTTTCACAGAAGTCATTGTAAGAAAGGCCTTGTCTAGAGGCGTGAATTCCAATGCCCATTCGACCTTCTCGATCTAACCAGGTTAAGTGATCGCTTGGGATCGATCGTAGGCCAGAGTTGTTTGGCAATCCTGCATTGAGCATTTCCATCGACCTTCAGTCGCTACAATGCAATCATGGTTGCCTACGAATGGTCTTTGTGGACGTTGCTGAAGGCACGTTGCTCATTGAATGATGACAAGTGTATGTCGACGCATGATGGATGATCTTTCAAGCGGTGGGTTTTTCATTGTCTAACTTTTTGCTGGTAACTTGTGTAATTTTATTTCCAAGGCTGCGCTAGCGTCGTATTACACGTTCTAGCTGGCCAACTTAGCGGTCGATCTGGTGGTCGTTTGGCATGTAACTCGCCGACTTGCCTGAACCACAGCCCTGAACCAGGTTCAGCTAGTGCGTGATGTGCCAAAAAGTGCGGCCCATTGACGGCAACATAGTTCACACGGTAATCTTAACTTTGCTACATGACACAAGTGATCTGACGAAGTTGTAAAACAAAGCAAATAACCAACCATTATTTGTAAAGCAAGGGATTAAAGGGAGCACAGAGGGAGAATTTTACATGCTTTGCTGGCTTCCGTGCTACCAATAAGCAGCCGTTCGTTCAAAGGCGGATGCTTCTCATTTGATCTAAATTTTTTAAAAATCAAACGAGTGTAGCTTCATATGCACTGCTCGGACATCTGTCAGTGGCAAGTCGTTTTACTCTTCTCCAAAAAATCTAACATTGCAGCTCCTCGTCAAGTCCCTTATCCTGGAACATCTTCATACAAATGGAACCGGTTAAGACGTATCGCATCTACCTCGCCACTATCCATGGTAAGGAATTCCTATGCCGACCTAAGACCACCATCCTACTAGAATTACATTGTTTCAGCATGCATAGCGAATCTCGCTCTTGGCACATGCGTCGGGTGGTCATCACCAACCGTGCCCAAGCTCAGAGATCACACCGACGACAGCCCACTCAGCAGACCCATAACTGTAGAGGAGGAAGGATGGATCGCTTCAATTATCGCTCTTAGCGCATTCGCTGGTAAGATAAACATCAATTATCATCTGTTTCAATTCCCACACATTAACAGTCAGCAGTATACCAGTTGTATAACAAATCGATGTGTATAAGTATGTATGCGTTGCATACTTACGGGGGAACATTTTTGCACCTCAAATAGTACTGCAAAGTGATTGAGTGGAATCTCAAATCATGGCGGACAGTCGATGAAGGAAAGCCGACAAAGAAACTCGTGGAGTCAAAAGTGCTCACTTGTGGAATCGTTCCACTATCGGCGTCTCTTTGCTTCCTCAAAATCTCAAGGATCAGGGCTAGTCATCCAGCGACAGAAATCGGTTCAAGAATTCTCACATGATCTCTGTCGAGTCATATCATGTCATGTCATTTCTTAAAGAGTGTACATGTCCTCTCTCATCTCATCTCATCCGCTTCTAGTTACACGCAAACACAAGTCTCGGATTCGGATGCATGACATGACTGTTTATCTTTGCCTCTTTCCACAGCTTCGCTACTCGCCGGCCCAGTGGCCAACTGGATCGGCCGAAAATGGACTCTGCTCATGAGTGCTGTGATTCTCATAGTGGCTAACATTCTTCTTATAGTCGGCCATTCTGTGTGGGAGATCTTGGCGGCTCGGTTCATTCAGGTACGTCAATCGCTCCTAAGCATGGCTATCCACATCCTCAACGCTGCTGTCCCTTGCAGGGCTTCGCAGGAGGATTCATCCTCACGGCACTGCCAATGTTAATCGGAGAAATAGCCACAGACGACTGCCGCGGAGGTGTGGGCTCACTTATAACCTTGATCATGACTGGTAAGACACAGCTCCGGGGTAGCAGGGTGTACCTTCTAACATTTGCTTTCGCCTTTTTTGCAGTGGGCATCCTATACTCATACATCATCGGTCCGTATGTGACCTACATCGTTCTACAGTGGTGCTGCCTACCCATTCCGATAGTCTTCCTGGTCACTTTCTACTTCATTCCCGACAGTCCTTACTACCTTGTCATCAGGCGACGCCCGGACGATGCCAAGAAGTCCCTTCAATTCTTCCGTGGCCAAAGCGCAGACGCCGTGGACGACGAGATGACCCGGATCCAGGCGGCAGTTGAAGAGTGCATGGCCAATAAAGGAACTCCATCCGACATCCTCCGCAACCGTGGATACCGAAAGGCCCTCTTCATGATCTGCACACTGCTCTGCTTCCAGCAACTCGCCGGCACGACCGTGGTCACCTTCAACAGCCAGTCAATTTTCAGCAGCGCCAAGTCGACCCTGGACCCAGCCATTGCCACCATAATCCTGCCCCTGGTACAATTGATGGCCAACTTTATCACCCCCTTCGTGGTGGACCGGACTGGAAGACGAATCGTACTTATGATTTCCAGCATTGGCATGAGCCTGGCGTTGTTCGCCCTGGGCACCTTCTTCTACATCCAAACCTTCAGTGACGCCTCAGTCATCTTGTGGATTCCGATCCCCGCGCTGATCCTGTTCAACATAATGTATGCCTTTGGATTTGGGCCAATACCGTTTGCGATCCTGGGGGAAATCTTTCCATCGAACATCAAACCAGTGGCCATGTCCATTGCGACGTCTATGAGCTGGCTGCCGGGGTTCTTGGTGATACGCTGGTTTCCAGAGCTGAACGCATTAGGTCCCTACTACTCGTTTTGGTTGTTTGGATCTTTCTGCATCGTCGCGCTGCTTTTTGTCATATTCGTCTTGATCGAGACGAAGGGTCTCAACGCCCAGATGATTCACGAGAGATTGCACAGATAGTGGAAGTCAAGTCCACAGATCCACGGGACATTATTTAGGCTAGAGTGCTAATTAAGACATTTAGAAGCGTGAACAAATATACTCGTTTGTGTACTGGGTTCATGTGTTCATTTGCGTTATCCGAAGGAATCCCCGGCCAAACAAGAGGTTTTCTCTGTCAGACAGGATGTCTGCAGCTCTTGGTTTACCTTGCGTTCGGTTGGGATCCTCTTCTGTAACTGATATTGTCGTTGCATTCACAATTTGTCGCTGAGCCTTTCTATAAGCTTCTCACATGATGATAGCGAAAAAAACTTCTGATGTCAGTGTCTTGAAGATACCAAGATGACTACGAGGCATTCCTCGTCTTGTTCACCCACGGACTTCTCGAATGACATTGTGTGATCTTAGACAGCCTGCGGCTGGGGTTTGTTGGCACCTTTTTGATACATCACGGAGCATATAGTAATCCTCAGAGAATTGTGTGTGCGACTGGTGAACTCGATCGATGACTCTTCCAGCATCTAGTCATCAGTATCATATCTATGTCCGATATTCCCCCTACTGGAGTTGAGGTGCCTTGACACGACACGACACCAAAACAAATCGTTACCTAAGTCGATGCCGTTGTTCTTTGCCTTTTGGTCGACGCGCGCACTGATTAGTGCATGGCGTGAGCGGCTCACGAGGCCACTGGGGGGTTGCTGGTAGTTCCTCCGGGCTAAGCTCGACCACCGGCTGCCGATTGGGATAGGCCGGCTACCAGACGCTCGCATACTGCCACCATTCATGCCTGGCTCCAAATGGGGCCCAGGCACACCAGGGTAGGCATTATCGGAGGCCATCCGAAGGGGCGTTGCGCTTCGTTAGCCAGGCTTGGAGTGTTTCCATACTCGTACACCCCAAACCCGTTGCCCACCCCCACCACGCGGAGGTCAGCTGCAGTGGGGGCAAGTAATGACCGAAAGAATAAGTTCGAGAATACAAGCGGCTGAGATGAGATTTCTCCTAGCTGTTCTGGGAATAACTTGCCGGGATAAGGTGAAAAACACGGCAGTGCGCGAGCAACTCAACATTGAGGACCTGCTTCTTCGAACGGAAAGTTCTATGCCTCGGTGGAATGTCTCCTTCATTGCGACTTCCGAGGCAGGAGTTGAATGAAATAGGCGACCGTTTGGCAGACTAAGTCCAAAACTCGCCCTGTTACGCTTGGGTGTAACTCCTGATGAGTTAGAGTCGATGGCGGAGGATTTGGTGGAGCATGCGGGTCAGAAGATGATGAACAAATCGTTGTAGTTGGACACATTTTTTTAAATCTGAAAACTAAAATTTGGAATATACAGTAAAAGCCAGCCTTATTTTAAGGAAATTGGACAATTTAGTGTTGTGTAAATCGAGTTCGTACTGTAGCTTACAAAAGTCGAATTTGCTCTAAGATCCCTGCACAATACAAGGACCTATTTACTAAAATAACTAACTTCCCCACTCACTGGGTACTTTGGCACTTTGATTCATAGCCAATTCTAAGAACATATTATTTAAAACAGATTATTTAAATAACACGAATTAACACAAACTGTATTAAGGTGTTTGGTGAAACATGTTAGCCTAAATTTGAATTAGTCCTTATAAAGAATGATTTTTTAGCTATTATCTTTTTGGCAACACTAGTTTAAACAGCTGACGCACGTTTCGTGTTTTGTTTCACTGTCAGTTTGGACTATAATTTAACCATGAATCTTTCAAACGAACAACGCTTGCAAATTATTGAATTTTATTATCAAAATGCGTGCTCTGTTAAGAAAGTTCATCGCGCGCTTCTTCCATTTTATGGTCAGTTTAATCCAAAGCCAAAATTTGGCTCAATGGGTACGTAAATAAGCAGAATTGTCGATTTTGGAGTGAATATCAGCCAGAAGCATTGCAAGAGCTACCAATGCATCCAGAAAAAGTCACAGTTTGGTGCGGTTTATGGGCTGGCGGCATCATTGGACCGTACTTCTTCAAAGATGATGCGAATCGTAACGTAACTGTGAATGGTGGGCGCTACCGTGAGATGATATCCAACTTTTTTGCCCAAAATGCAAGAGCTTGACTTGCATGACATGCGGTTTCAACAAGACGGTGCCACATGCCACACAGCAAGCGCAACAATGAACTTATTGAGAGCCGAGTTCGGTGAACATTTTATTTCACGTTCGGGACCGGTCAATTGGCCGCCTAGATCGTGCGATGTTAAAGCTCATTTCTATCCAGACAAGCCCGCTTCAATTGACGCATTGGAAGACAATATTGAAGCATTTATTCGTGAAATACCGGCCGAAATGTTGGAAAGAGTATGCCAAAATTGGACTAAGCGGATGGACCATTTGAGGCGCAGTCAAGGTCAAGATTACAATCTTCAAACATTAAATTATATGGACCGTACTATCGATTCAAATAAAGATTTCATGCATTTTTCTGAATTTTATGCGTTTTTTTTTTTTTTTTGAAAAACTTACCTATAGCTTTTAAAAAATCACCCTTTATTTGGTACATAAATAAGGTAAACAAGAGAAGATAAAATTTCCAGAGACAGTTGAAAATCGTTTCCTCGAACGATTCGATGCGCATCTAACCTCCCCGGGGTCGTAACTCGTATGGATCAATTAGAGGCCTGAAATTATTGTCTTGAAATCACTTCCTGAATGGATCATCTGATCGAGTCGATTATAATGTGAGTATTGTACTCATGCCCAACGATTCAACATTCAGTGTGGTGTATTCTTATGAAACGAGTATTCACGTTTACATTTTTCCAATTACGAAAAAGTGGGTATACATTTTAATTTAATTTAGACAATTATGTACAATAGTATTATTCAAAGTATTGCCCATCTGAAGCTATGACCTTTTCCCATCTTTCTGGCAATTTGTGGATCCCATCCCAAAAGAACTGCTCTGATGTGAACCGCATATCAGTGAGAGTGAGGCGTTCTGCATCGACCGGAACAAATGGTAGTCAGAAGGGGCAAGGTCTGGGCTATAAGGCGGGTGGGGTAAAACTTCCCATCCACCGTTTTCCAAATAGTTCTTAACCGGAATAGCAACGTGGGGCCGAGCGCTGTCATGATGGAAAATTATTGCCTCGTGTCTGGTCGCATATTCCGGGCGGTTTTCGGCTACATACCTCTTCAAAAGGATTAATTGTGTCGGTAGAGTTGTCCGTTGATGGTTCCACCCGGTTTTAGCTCATAATACAGCACACCCTTCTGATCCCACCAAATACAGAGCATTACCTTCGCTTTGCCGTTGATTTGGCTGGTTGGCCAATCCAAAATCACCACTTTTGGCACGTTCGCTCAGCTAGCGCATGTTCACCATAAACTTCCACCAAAATACGATGACTTTCGGCAGCAGTTTTCTTCATATTAAAGTAATAAAGAAGACCTCCCTGCAAAAACACTTTTTCTGGCACAAAGTTCGACATATTTGAGTGAAAAAAAAATTATTGTTGTTTACGCTTCAAATGAGTGACATATACTGAAATGATTTACGATGACAGTGGCTTTCCAACGCATGTTCCAATGGAATAATACAAGTTACGCCATCTCTTTGCAAGTTACAGACCCAATATGTACTTGAGAAACTAAATAAATTTAGGGCAACTACACGGTCTTTGGAAAGAAATTGCATGTGTGGATAAAAGAGATGAATGAAGGTGAAGGCGAAGATTGCCTCCACGTAATAGCATAAAAATGCGGCATTTAATGAGCTGGTTGTCTCTCTCTTTTCACGGAACACCTTTCGACCTTTGATGATGACGAAAAGTTTGCGAGGATCCAATATCCACCAGAATTCACATCAGAAGAGGAAGACAGTCTCATTAAACCCATTGACTCTCTTGCGACAGAAGTCTTCAAACTGGCTTCGAAAAGTTCCGGTTTGGTGGAGTTTTGGCTATCGATTCAAAGTGAATATGCAAATTTAACTTCAAAGGCTTGAGAGGCTGGATTTTCAGATGTTGCAGTCAAGAGTAGATATCGGATACATGGGGATGCACAAACATACAATGTAAAAAGAACTGATAATTCTAAGGCCTTCAAGCAAAATGGTAATTACTACGTACAAGGTTCAACCGTACCTAAATAACAGGAATGAAAAGAGAAAAACAATAGAAGGATAACATTTCTACTTACTTCATACAAGACTGGTTAAGGAAACGCATCTTCCACAAGGTGGCACTCACTTCAGTGGAATTACAAAAATTCACTACAAAGGACTACGCTGTGCGGCCCTATAACAGAATTCCCAAAGCAAGTCGAACTTGAACGTTGTCATTTTATGCTTAGCAGTGTATTGCTGGATGCATGCTGCTTTCACAAAGGAGACATTTTCAGCAAGATTTTCCTTCTCCTTTTTCAATCTCTGCATCTGAGATCTCAATTTGGTCTGTTTTCCACCCTTTTACATGCGTCATCTCTTTCTAATGCAAGTACAGCACGCAGTATTCACTTCACAGTCGAAAATTATCTTCTGGTTGACATTTCGCACACGGCCTAAAACAGCAACAGAAATTAATGGATTGAGAATGTTTAGTCAGCAGAATACCAGTTTTGCACTAAACAACAATTCTGTTGCATATCTACGGGATGACACTTTTCCCTGTGCCACAGTTTTGCCTGAAATGCGGCAATATGTTTTTGTATTTTGTGGAATGCATTGAGTTGATTCTCGCCAAGATTTCAAGTGGATACCATAAAGCATGCAAGTAAATGCGTTTAGTATTCACACTACGGGAGAAACCATCGTCGGATTTAGCAGTTCACTTCTTTTGGAGAAGACACAAACGCGAATTCTAAGAGCTGTACCAGGATATGGCCGGCTAACATGGCTTGGCCACATCGAGCGCGTGGACACCAAAGCTCCATCTAAGGGGGTTTTCGAATCCTAGCCTCCAGGCTCGAGAATAAGAGGAAGACCGAATCGCCGGTATAAGGCCCAAGTAATAATGGATGCAGGACAGTTTGGTCGTGGTGACACGAAGCAGTATGCCCAGGACCATCAGTGGCAATTGTTCAGGCTCGGAACCTCCATGAGTCGTAAGCAGGAGCCATGCTGAATTGATCTATATAGAAGAGGTCAGGGCTCCATGTGTTTCTCAAACTAAGCAACCAGGAGCTTCTCGATACGTCTGCAATAGCAAACAATGAAGCAATGTTTCTGCAATGAACCGGAATTCAAATAATCCAGCCTTATTCTTAGGCTATTAAATATCTTTCTGATATTTAAAGACTTTATTTTCAGCATCCTTATATTTACATTTATATTAATTTTTCTATGTATCAAAAAAGTACTAAAAATTTAGACTACCTTAAAATATTTCTTTTACCAATTCCCACTCGCATCCACAAGCGCATCGCACATCGTTGACAGCTGTCAAAATCGCTGCTGTCATCCTCTCTTGCGTAAAGTCACAAGAAAATATTTAACTCGTACTCAGTTCAATTCGAGTCGGAAATTGTGTCTGTTGGTGATTGTTTTTCGGGTGGTCGCTGGTTAATTTGCTTGAAAACAAAATAAAGAAAATCGAAAAGAAGCGAGAAAGAAAACCAACCACGCACAGTAACCGAACAAAAAGCAAGAACGAATGAAAATTCAATCGAAGTTCAGTTCGCGGTCTCTGCATGCATTCGACTTAAAAATTTAATTTTGCAATTTCGTTTATTGTTTTTCCCTCAGAATCGGTTCTGTAAATTACGTTAACACGCGTTTTGTTTACAAGACGAATCACACAGACCAGCTGTTGTGTCATCCTATTGGATTCATAAATTACCTTCAAGCGATCAATGCGTGGTCTCTAAAGCTGTTCCGGTAGCAGTGTGCCTTGTGCTTAATTTGTATTCGTGCTCACTTATGTTTTAATTATTAATTATTGTGATTGTTTTTGTTTTACAAATCTAACGCGGGGAAGTATGATTGAAAGTGAAGTGGGTTCAATAAATGCATTGAATAACATTGGAAATCGCTGGCGCTTGCATCCGGGGGCATGGTATCGGAATATGGAAGTTTACTTGAGAAGATTTAAGGAATTTCTGGAAGTAGATCTGCTTAGTTTTACAAAAATGAGGGGGAGCGCCGCACATAGGGATTTCAAGAGACTTCAGCTAGTCTTCAGCGTGCTTGCTTTGATATTGTTCATGGACGTAGCTGCAGCGAGTACGAATAATGGACCAAACTCAATTAAAGGTGAGTGGAGTGGATTTACACGTCAGGAGTTGTTTTTATCTGTTAACATCAGGTTGAATTTAGATCGGTCTTATCGTTGAAATTTATCTCGTGTTTCATGGGGCTGCTGGAATTTTCCAAGCATTCACCGACAGCCACGACTCAACCAAAACGGATAAGGAGTGGAATGCTAATGAGCATCGGAGCCACTTTGTCTTATGAACTATTTTTAGAATTTTTGCGATCAACATCAGCACTCTTTGCAGTTCTCCAAGGTCGTGTCGGTATTTCAACATCGTGCACCTGCCGTTGGTTTATGATTTAATAAGATTTTCACTCTTTCCGTCCGCAAATTTCACACCACTTCAGAGAGCCGTGCAATTGTTGCATTCATTTGAACACCGCTCGTTGTGCAAACTCCTCGGGGTGCCTCACCCAAGCAGGTAGACAGTAGCGAAGTCAGATAATAGAGATAAAATCAAAACAAATAACAATAACGAGGGTGTACTTCAGCACTGACTCTCAATAACCGCAGGGGTTGGGATGGAAGGGACCACACCGTACGCATACCTGCATCCGGCTGCTTGTTGTATTGGCCACTCCGTCTATTCATGTTACCCGGCGAGATGTGTAAACCGATTCAATTGGGATGTGGTGCTCCAAGGTTGCTCGCTGTCCAGTGATTCAGTGGAGTTTTTGAAAGGAAAAAGTTGACTGGATTAAAATCGATTTTTTTTTTCTTGTTACTTAATATTTTTTTCGTTGCTTTAGCTGGTGATGTTGGCTGTGGCGCCAGGAAAGGCCATAGAAATGTAAAATTGATTTTTTTTGTCGCCATGCCAAGGAAGAGGAAAGACAAGTGCTACTGCTAGGTATTTGCGTTGTTTGGCTAAGTGTCCTTGAATGGTCCAAGAATTCTCTGAACTTGAAGAGTGTCATGGGAGATCTGACACGCAGATGATATCGCTAGAGCTATTCCGTGGGGATTAGGTGGGGCAGCTGATGAATGTGAAGAATGAAAGGAAGGTATTTATTTGGTTTCAAAGGCTTTATTTATAATCTACTGGGCATAACTCGAGTTCCTGTGTCCAATGTAGACGATCAGTTGTTGTCCATTCTTGATCCGCATCATTGTTGGATTGATCGAGCAGCTGGATGTGAAATTGTGTCACTGTCTCTTTGAGTTTTCTCCAGTTTTCGGACGACAGTTTCAGTAACAGAATATCGTGTCATCGTCAGCAAGACCTGCGTTCAGTTTACAAAACGTTTGTATTCTGGTCAAGGTCTTTGCCAACGATATTTTTGTTGACTCTGGCTAAAGTGACTTTTTAACAAAGCTTCTACAAAAGTACTTGTGTTGGCAACATCGTCATTGCCAGCGGTCTTTTATCATGTCCGAAAAGCGTTGTATTCGATATTTCATTCGTTATCTAGGGAATTGATAAGAAAGAGCGCGATTATGAAATCATATCGTTGCATGTAGACATCAGTAGCCATGGTTTTCAAACGCAACAAATTAATGTCATGTCTTGACAATTTCAGACTCACCATCATCACAGGCCTGGCGTGACGTTTGTCACTTGTCATCTGGTATGTACGACTACAGCGGAACTCCGTTAACACCTTTACTGTGCAGTTCTTCAGTTGAAGGTGATATCGCGAGCCACAATAGTCTGAGAGCCGAAATTGTGTACCTACAATGAGCCTGTCGAAGCAATTAAATAACCGACAAACGTCAGACCCTGTGCCACCAAATTACAGCCAATCCCACGTCGTCACTGAACACACATTTCAAGGGAATCTTCGGCGATAAGGCAGAAACCAATTCTCGCCTCAAAAGCAGGTCATGCCTTATTGGCGACTAACAGTCTAGAAGTCAGCCGCAACAAGTTGATGAATTTCGATGAATCAAGCAATATCCCACGACGACACAGTGAATTCCTCAAAACTTCAAACACGACACAAACAAAAATACCCATGATTGTGTTCGGTTGCTAATCGCGTCAAACCGCGTCACATTTGGTCCGCGAAATGCCACCGTTTGTCCACTTTACTTGTGACTTTCCTCCAAGTAAAACTTGCAATTCATCTTGACCGCTGACGCGCTGTAATTGCAACACAAGCCAGCCAAACAGGCCAACGACACTCATCTCATCGCGCAGATCGTTCCTCTGTTCCTGTTTGCGCAGACATTTGTTCGTTCTGTTATCGCCGCTGGCTCCTTCTTGTTTACTGTCATCTGTCACCTGTGTATCTTGTTTGCCATCCATCCCTCTGTTCGTTGTTCTGAAATTTACTTAGTCTGCTTATGTCTAATGTTTACCGGTTTCCCCTGATCTCGCTTTCCCCCACTTCCCGCAGATAGAGAGTGAGAGACCAGTTCCCGGCGGAAATCACCGCTGACACGTTCTCCGGTTTGTGCTCAGCTGCTGTGTGGTGTGCCTTAAGGCATCCAGGTGTTATCTTGTTCCTTCTCTTCATTTGGCATTCCACGTTCCTTGCAATAACAGCAGCAGCAGCAGCAGCCGCTGAAAGGAATCCATATCCACGGGATGATTCATGTTTTGCCTCATATTCATTGTGTGGCTCGTTCTCCTCATTGAATTCGATGTAAAAATAACCACAAAGGAATGCTGCTGCTAGATGGTCTTCGTCTTAATTGGCTGCTTCTTCACTTCTTCGTTGCTTTTCGGCATTTCATTAATTTTTCGTTTTTTGGGGGGCCGGTACAGTGTTTTATGGTACATTGTTTGAAATGAGATATGAGCCATCAGTGCATCATCGTGCGTTGTGCGTTGAAGCCGGGAGGAAGCTGCACACGAGAGGAGGCGGAGTCTCATCTTGACTTTAATGGACTGGCCATAAATCTATAACAACCGAACTCCAATCAATCGTAATGGGGCGTCGTAAATGGAGAATTTGTTTGAGCAAAGCTTTCATTAGGCCTCTACGTGTGCCAGCAGTTGAGAGAGTGCGTCATATGCATCAGAGGCAGGGGCAGGTAGAAATGTATAATGGGGATCCGTCTTGTGATTCAGAATCATTTGGAAACGCTGTTGTTAGCTTGAGATTTTGAGGAGAGCCTCTGTTTTCTGGTTCATCACACGTTCCTATGTTCTGCAAGCTAATGCCACTCAATGTCACTTCTGTTTGTTCATTGCAACGAAAACCTTTTTTGTGAAATTTGCAGGCAATGTTTTATTCATCTCTAGTCTCCAAGTAAAAGACTTGCCCACTTTGTGCAGTTCATCCCAAAATGTCGTTCTTTCATTTCCAGGTCCTTTATGTCACACTTTTATTCGGCCCATCGACATCATCCACGAGCGTAGCATGTTTGAGATGTACCGTCCAGGGGTGAAACCAATTGGGATCTAATCCTTTTTCTGGTACTACACTACTGGAGCTTGGACTAGAATATTTTCGTATTTTAGCTCCGTGGAGGATGTGTTCCGATATGTCATAACAGTCACGGCATGCATCTTAGCTCTTATGTTTTTCTTGAGCGCATGTTCAATCTTCTCTCAGGGCAGTTGTGATCTGACCACCGACAAGTGCGGACGCACTGGTGAGTCGACACTACACTGACTATCCACAAAATAATTTATCACAAAAAACAAACAATTTAAATATAAATGTAAGTTCTTATGCATCTACTTTGTAATCCGGTCCTGGCACCAAGTGACTGTCACCTATTCCTGTCCATGGCGAAGGGACAAGCTCAAAGGTCTTGCTGGGGGAAAATCCACCTCGAGAGAGGATTGTAAAAACGGACTATAGTCTGTAGGGACCAGGCATTATGATGAACCCTACAAATGGCAGCAAGTCAATATTCGGATAGTTCTAGCTCTGCTAAAATAATGAATTTCTCCTTCCTACACCCAAGCCTTGCAACACTTTCCCCAATGGCAGCCATATTTTCTGTATTTCCTGCATTTCGATGATTGAGGGGCCTTAAGACGTCTGTAACCACCCTCTTCTATTTTTTAGCTGTCTTGCCTGAGGTACGCTTAGATGGACAAATTTTGAACAGTCTTGCCTGAGGTACGCTCAGATGGACAAGTTTTTAACAATCTTGCCTGAGGTACGCTCAGATGGTCAAATTTTGAACGGTCTTGCCTGAGACGCTCAGATAGACGATGCATAAAATCTGCTCGCAATGCACGAAGCGTACCGAATGTAGAATAACCCCTTTTCACAATTGAACACGTCCAGCGGTAGCTAAACGATCAAATTTCTAAAATGTCAAACCTGCGCACAGCGCCCAGACACTCGTATGGGACTCGAATGAGAGTTCGATTTGACAACTCCGCATATATGATCTCGCATCACACTCAAAGAACTCGGTCATTCCCGCGCATCGTGTCTAATCACAAATCCACACACATTTCCATGGACTTACAGATGTACGTACATATGTGACATTGTCAGTCGTAAACTCAGATGGAGTTCAAAGCAAACAAGCCATCGAATGTGTGTCGCAATGCATTCAACTGTTTCCTCAAACTTCATAAATCACAAAGTGAAAGATAAACATTATCAGACCGCAGATACAGCACACATGCACCCAGAAATTGCATCACACTCTAAGTGTAACAGCAGCAGCAGCACTCGTATCTAAAGAGCATGCAAACATACATCTCTGTACACAGCAAAGGCACAGAGAGAGAGAGAGAAGGAGATGCATTTGCTGTTGTGTTGTGTACACTTGAAGATCTCTTTAAGTTCAATGAACCTCAGCGCCGAGGCCAGTTTGCTCTCGTGTTTTTCGCAATCGAATTCAATTTACACACTTCACGAGTTTTACGACCTTGATCCGATGGATCCCGTCCAAAACCGTTAAGATGCACGATAGTGCGAGAGGTCAAGCTGATGGCGCGGCGCCTTTATCGCGGGTCATTTACTTGAGGCAACAAAAATCGATGAATGGCACTTTGTGAGGAACAACGTGGACAACGACCGATTCAGGGAAACTGCACGATGAGTCATGGGACAGCACACATTCATCATAAGGAAGGAAGGAAATGAGTCTGAGGAATGGGCGGAGGGGAGAGAGAAGTGAAAAAAGAAACGAATAAATGAGGCGACAGTTAATGCCTTGGATACTTACGCGAGCACATAGCTTGCCATTTCGGATGTAGAAATGTGTGTGGGGAAGGACGTTGTCGTCTGTTGTTTATTTACGACATCGCGGACACATGTGCGGGTGGATGGAATTGAAATTAACAGGGTGTGACTGTGGTCAGCAAAATTCGTCTTGTTTTAGTACCAGCGACTGAGGTTTACCTCTTGCCTTAAGCACTGCGATGTGCAGGGTTTATGTGTGCTCGTGTCTGTGTTCAGTGATTAGGTGGCCACATGGAAGAGGACACGACTAGCTGCATCAAAATTTCCAGACAGTAAAAGAGATTTTAGTTTTGTGGCAACTTCGTTTAATCCAGGTGTTTATGGAGTTTTGGGGGGCTGACATTTTAATTATCTCCTGTTGAATTTTATCCGGCCATGGCAAGGGCGATGTTTGCCGTTGCGCTTGTCCTTCAGGGTTGCACCTGTTATGACTGTCAGGAGATCTTTTTTCTTCTTCAAATGTTCTTCGAAGTATTCTACTAAATCGTACACCAGTTGTGTGCATCGAAAAGGACGTCTGATGGCCTACGTGGGCCAATGGTACTTTCGAAACTACACCAGTTGTTCGAATTTCGCAAGCCTGCCCATGGTTAGATTAGGTGCTAGTGGCGGACTGTAGAAGACGGTCACACTTAGGTCAAAGTTGATCGATTTCACCTAAGGTTGGAATAAGTTGGTGTTTGTGACTGGCACATGCTTTATTTAGCCCCTATGTGCATGCACCTACGACTTGCCAGAACGCTCTACGAGCAGAGTAGGTGATCTGTGGCCTCTACCTCCTCTTCGTCCTACGGACTTGAACGTCAACTGCTTGAAACCCAATCTGAACTTGAGACGTGTATACATGCCTTGATGGAAAAATTAGTTTTTCAAATGACGTCTATGGACGTCGTGCACTATACACGGAGCCTGTATGCACGCGCACGTGTTATCCATTTATGATTGGTAGTTTTGATTCCGCGCATTTAAAGGAGATAGTTGAGTGTAGCGATTGGCATGGAAGGCGGAACGTGGAGGGGAGGTTGTACCAAACCTAGCGAGTTAGTTGGCCTGGCAATTGCCCGGTGTGTCATAATGTACTGGCACACTCGTGAGGCACCTGCTAAAATGATCAGCCATGCGTTAAGAGATGTGTTTGTGCAGGGACTTAATTGCGGCTTGACTGAGTCAGAACTTCGCAATGGTAAATACGCTACAGTCATCAGAGAACTTTAGGGAGATTAAGGTCTTTGGAATAGACACATGCACCGCATGTGAAGATACGCAGGGGATCAACCAGCTTCTGGCTATCACACATCCAATCCGAAGCAAGGAATGCTGGTGGAGAATTTCTTCTTATGGTGTCGGTGTCGTGAGGGAGGATGTTGTAATCGGAGTGCGGAATACGGTCGGAGTGTTTTGTGCTTCAGGGCTGTGCTGGCAGCTACTTGCTTGCCGAAACATTTAGTGGTGAGAGGTGGAGCAGTATGTTAAGTGCATCTGACCCAGTGCTCCTTCACGCTTCGCTCATGCAGATGCAGGCCAGTCTCTGAACACTCAAGCACTCTTCTAGGTTTGTAAAGAGTTGGCTTATTTGAGTGATTTACCTTGGCCTGCACAAAGTCCTGACCGCAATCCAATTGAGCACTGTTGAAACGACGTGAAATCCTGTATTATTTTATTATAATTCATAGTCCGCTTCTTTATTTAGCTTTAAATCAAAACAGCCTACTTTAACTTATTCATCAAGTCATGAATACTTTAGAATCGCCCAAAAACCATTCAAATCGAGCCTGCTTTAATTTTTAAATTTACGTTACATTTTAAATTGAAGTCGACTTTAAGTTTATGGTCTACTATAAGACGACAACGAATAACAAAAAATATGCTTTAAGTCTTTAAGGAAGTCGACATTAAATTGCTTTGCCATTATTTTCAGTCTAGTTTAGGCATAGTTTCGGTTAGCTAGCCTAGCTCCGTGACCCCTCTTCCGGTCTCTTCTGATGGTAGAGACATAGGCCTTGGCAACATTTTCCTCTTCCTTTCCTATCTCTTCAACTTCCTCCCTTTCCTGTTTTTTTATTGTCCGTCCGTTGTCTCAATTAGGGTATAAGGCCTAAATCTCTCTCTATCGTTACGTGCAAGCGTGCCGCCGAAATCGACACCCCACTAAATATACCAATAATCATGGAATTCATCTTCTAACAGCACTCAGACGTGGGCCTCAACCAACAAGCCTCTGCAGCCGGCACGAACTTTAGCCAGTTGCCTTCAATTTCGCACGGCAAGTGATTAGAGGTCCTTCTCCATTCGTGTACGTAATCAGCTCCGTGGGCGTCTTCTATTGCGTTGTCCCACCGGTTCGGAGTTAAAAACGCTTCGAGCTGGAGCGGTGTTGTCCATGCGCTCCATGATGACCTAGCCACCTTAGACGTTAGCCAGCTGCCTCCAATTTCGCACGCCAAGTTGTTTGAGGTTCTTCCCCATTCGTGTGCGCAATTAGTTCCGTGGGCGTCTTCTATTGCGTTGTCCCACCGGTTCGGAGTTATGTTGTCCGTGCCCTCTACATGACCTAGCCACCTTAGACGTTAAATCCGTAGACGCCTGACTAAGCTCATGTGACTTTACAGCCCTACCATTTCATGATTGAATCTTTTTCTCCAAAAGCCCGCAACATGACCAAAAATTTAACGCAGAACTTTTCTCTCGAAAAGACCAAGAGCTTCTTCATTTGCTTTTGAGACTGTCCAGGCTTCCGCAGGGACAGGGAAGTCCAAGATCTTCTATAATTTTCGGTTGCTCTTCGAGAGAGGGCTCTACTACTCAATGGCCTCGGGCTTACTCTGGTCTAAGTGTGACAGCTACTCATGGTAGTCAGCCAACCAAGAATCTTCTGTTTTGCTTATTGCCCAGCTCTTGGGTCCACATAGCTGGACTTTCAAAATTGTGGTCCTTCGAGTCAGATTTGAACAAAAACCGGCGATTCTAAGCCGAGTCTCGCCGGGAAGGGATCTGTTCAGTGGTAAGCCAAACACCAGGATCTACTCCCACCGCATAGTTGATGCCCAGGAGAATAGAAAGTTCTGAGATAATCCCATTTTAATGGCGTTTGTATCTGAAATTCACGAGTTGTGTGACTCACGTTTTTAGTCACCCAACTTAATCTATCTCGGCAGCAATTAACCTCACTCCCGGAATTTTTCGCGAAAAAAAAATGATGCACAAATGCATTCGATGTGAAAAGGCCGACAAGGTGAGTCATTAGCTTCGACACCATGATTCACGCGCCTAAGCAGTCCCTTCACTGACTGCCACCCAACCACACTGTGTCTCACGAATACGGAGTTCGCTTGGCTAACGTTAAAATCTCATTAGCGTCCGGTCGCGCTGGGCGTGCAAGTTTCCACTGTCCATTCACTAGCCTCCGAGCGAGGCATTGCGTGGCAATCAATCCCACTTATCTTGACTACAGCCTGTCGGTGAAATTCTCATCAAAATATCGCTCATAAGTGGATAATTGTTGAGTTCGCTTCAAATTTTCGCAGAAACTGCTAGTAGCAGCCGAATGCGTCAACACCCCATGCCGTCCCACACCCCTCAGCGGTTTCTAAATTAGTTTCAATTCAAGGCATTAAGCTTTCTTAATTGATTTTAATTTGCGGCAAACAAAAGCCGTGCTCATTAGAAATCGATTAATTTCAACTTTCACGCACATGAGCGAATCGCCGAATCTTCGAAGCACCGAATCACTTTTTCCTCTCGTCAAAAACAAACAATTGTTTTTGCAACATTTCACTCGCACAAACGCAAAGCCAGCAAAAACGAGAAGAAAATGTATCAAATTCTACCCGAAACCAGGCGATGCTGCGTCAGTGGGGAGGGGAGGAAAAAGCGATCGCTAAAGGAAAGCAACGACAAGCAGTCGGCTTGCCTAATATTCATATTCGCGTATCGTTTGACTGAAGATAACGAGTTTATTTGTCCGTGATTTGTGGCATATTTTGTGAGAAATACTTTTTGCTTCATCGCCATCATCCTCCCCGTTGTTGACTCCTCGTCGTCGTCGTCGTCGTCGCTGCTGTCTATGGCCCCCACGAACCGGTTGCATTTAAGCATGTTGACTGTCGGTCGAATAATTTTGTTGTTGTTTTTCTTTTCGTTCGGTTTTGTATTAATCTCTCAGATATGCGATGCTGGAGCGACGGCATTTACTGGCTGCTCGGAAGCGTGTTGTTTACATGAATTTTTAAAGACTTCATAAAAAATGTATCTTTTGTCGGGGTGTGTGTTCCGCGATAATGGGGTTTTTGTGCTGAAATTCTTGGTCGGAATCGCTTTGCCGGAAGGACTGCGATGAAGTTGTGAAAGGTGCCAGCCAGTGGTGCGGAAGTTTTGTTTTGGATACTTGCAGGTGGTGAATTAAGTTTTTGGGACCTCCTTGCGACGGAACTCGTGGAAATAAAGATGGAATTACTTGTTTCTCTGGAAATGGAACTAAACTTTGCTCAGGCTTTTGACATAGGTCCGCCTCCATCTCCTTTGTTGAATACGCTTGCTTGTGGTATCGATGGGTTCTGACCCTTCGAACCTTTCAACTGATGTCGTTTTGGAAGGGTTCAAGTCTAATATAAACCAAATAAATGCTGGTGTTCCACAAGGCTCGGATCTGTCGCCGATATTATTTCTCATTTTTTTTAAAAATGATCTCCTGTTTGCCACTTTCAATCCAGTTCAGTCGTCACTTGACAGCGATCTCAGCTTTACATATTCGTTCTAAGACTCACAACCCCGCCCTTCGACATTAGAACTGGAAGACCAGCAAGACTGAATTCCAGTCTTAACAGCCTACTTAATTGGGGTAGGAGCAATAGAGTGGCATTCAGTGTTGGTAGAGTGGTTGGCGCCACAGCCCGTAGAGGGCCAGGACCTAGCTTCTCAGCATCCATCCGCTTTGTTCTTTCACGAGTGGAAGGGACCCACACTTTATTGCCGACTTCGAATGTTAAATGGAAAGCTTTTTCTAGACAGTTGTCCCCTTTCAGCATTGCCTCGAAAGAGGTGGGGCCTGTTAATTATTTTGCTCGTACCGGGAATCGAACCTAGGTAACGTAGGCTCAAATGGGAGTCGACGCGACCCACAACGCCACGGCTGTCACTTGCTGTCGCTAAAGCGAAAATATTACAATCAGTCGTTATTCATAAATGGCCCTTGTTTCGATTAAAACGAGAGACTTTCCACCTTCGGTTCAGCATAACCCTTAGTTATAACGACCACACATTCGAGGTCGGGGAAAATCTGTAAATTAAGATGAATGGAATCAAAAATTGACCCTGCCGAGCACGAGTCTTCGAAGAAAGAGCTAAAAACTCTCGAAGGAGGGGATGTCAGAAGGAACGCACAACAGTCATCAAATTCTCACACACCAAGAAGTCGACCATGCCGGCCTGTCTAAGAAAGACCCCTTCGTGTCAGGTAGTAGACTGCCTAGTCCACTCTCGAACAATATGAAGAAGACTTGAAGAACAACATCTCTTCGTAAGAAGCCCCAGAGTATCGTCGCCGCGTCTTTCTATAAACCACAGGAAGACCCGCCTAAAATTCCCAAAAGACCTCCAAAGTAAGCCAGGGGGGAGAAACAGGAACCACAATTTGAATTTAGTGGGATCTGATGGCAAGATATGGGTAAGCGACTAGAAAATGCAGCATACCGACCTCAATGCACCAGCAAAAGCATCGTATTGTGCGTGCTATTACCGACTCCGAATGGCGAATTTGAGAAGCCTTTTGTAGACAGACTCTTTGAGCAGTGTCCGTGATTCCAAACAGGTGACTCCAGTATTTGTGTCGTACCGGAAATCAACCGGGGCTACTTAGGCTCAAGTGCGTAGGGGTCGACTCAACAACCCACAACGCCACGGGCGCCAAACGTTGTACCAATTGTGTTGGTCTATCATTTTGGGTTAAGGAGTATGCGAGAGAAAAAAATGTAAATCTCACAGGGCGGGCAAGGTAAAAAGTTGACTTGAAGAAACAAATATTCATATCATAGCTTGGCCCGCCCAATCGCCCGGGCATTGTTCAAAAATCAATTGGAGCCGAGAATTCGTGAAATTAAAAAAGAACTGTGGAGTAAGATGCAGTCAGCTTGGTACGATACAGTCATTGATACAGCTTGATCGTACACTGGTCGTGGATTTACCGAACTCTCGTGCAGGGATCAAAAATAAGGGGTAGTGCGCAAAATATTAAAGAAATTGGGCAATTTTTTGTAATTCCCTACTATTTTTTACAATTTTTATATGAGGGTCTTATTTTCATTTCTTTTTTTAAGTGTTTCGGTTTTTTTTATAAAAAACTAATGAGGTACAGTACGAACTCGGTTAACGTAACCATCGATTCGCGCAACTCCTCGATTTTCGCAACACAAAAGTCGTAGCACGTATTGACTCTGAAAGTGCAACTTTTCAAAGAGGTTATCTATTCAAAAGAGAAATTTTATCCGATGTTGATAAGGGCGTTTCAGTACAGCTGCTTTGTGAAAAACATAATGGGCACAAGTATAATATAGCCGGATAAAAGCAAAGGGAAGCAGTCTGAGACAATTTGTGGCGAGGGCTGAATCTGGACCAGGAAAACGCGTTTCACTTAAGACTTCCGAATATGCACAGATGGAAAATGGATGGTTTCAAAAGCGAAGAGCTAAGCACATCAAAGGCAATTCAATTGCACAACGAAATAAGGAAAAAAACCATCATTTAACGCTAGCAACGGATGGATTGTGAAATTTAAAAAACGACATGGTATTCGAATGTTAAAAATTTGTGGCGAAAAGTTGTCCAATAAATGTGGACTTGTTGAACCTTTCGTAATGCAATTTCAACAAAAAATAGAGGAACATAAAATCTACAATGCGGACGAATCAGGATTGTTCTACAGGATGTTGCCAAACAACACACTTGTTACTTTTCAAGAATCGTCAGCGCCAGGTCGAAAAGTAAGCAAGGAAAGAGTAACATTCCTTGCGTGCACAAATGCATCAGGAATGCACAAGGTAAACCTGTTTGTCATTGGTAAAGCATGATGCATTTAAACATTTTGAGAACAAGCTTGTTACTTATAAAGCAAAAATGCATGGATGACATTCCTTTTATTCAAACAATGGTGCCACAACGTGGTTGTTCCCGATGTACGAAAATGAATACAAATTGTAGTGTTTGCGTTACTGAGTTTTCGGACTAGAAGGCACTGCTGCTTTTGGACAATGCCCCGTGTCATCCGAAAGAAAATGAACTGCAAAGCGATGATGGACTGATGACTATTATGATGTTTCCAGCTAATTGCACTGCAATTCTTCAGCCTGTGGATCAAAATGTTATTAACATTACAAAGCTTCACTACAAAAAACAGTTTATTGACTCACTTAGTTGCCAATGAGGGCATTGATTTGGAAAGAAAACTAAAAGCCTTCAACTTAGGGGATGTAATTTGTTTACTAGCAAATGCATGGGAAAAAGTAGACTCTTATACTATCAAGAAATGTTGGAATATAGGGATGAGGAGGACGACCTCCCATCATCTACACTGTCTACAAATATCTTAAGGGAAAGAGAATTGATTTCATTCGTTTCCAATCTGCTTGATCAAATTGTTCCCAATATTTGCAACTCGATTGGAGATATCACGGATTGTCTTCACGAACACGTTGAGTCCTCTGCAAATTGTGAGGATCTGGCAGAAATTGAAAGCACAATTGAAAGTGAAGGTGAAGCTGAAATGTTAAAACAAAAGTTGCCGTTCGATCCTTCAACATATGTTTACAATGGGCCGAAGATAACAACATTCCAATAGAAGCCGTAATTTCTATTAGTTGCGTAAGCAAAATCACAAGCAGACATTAAGAAAATGAATAAGAAGAAAAAACATTCGTTAAAAGTTGTTAGCAATCCTAGTTTCGGAATGACGTCTAAAAATAGTTCGGTGGTCCTAAAGTTTTGTCCGTGACCGTATATTCGCATTGAGCTTGAGAACAATGTATGTTTATTATTTTGTTTAAGGCTCTTCCACTAGGGACGTCTAAACTTTGACAGTTAAATGTGTCAAAATGGCTTTGATCTTTGTCACATCACCATGGATGCGGAAATGATAAAAATGTTTTATCAAAATGTGTGTGAATTTGCGTCGAAACCAATTAGCATGAGATCCAAGAGCGTCCAATGCATCCCGAAAAATGCACTGTTTTTTGTTGAACTGGAGGCATTTTCCACGCTATCATTGTCAACTGCGAGCACTATATGTTACCTATTACCAACTTTGGTTGGACTGAATTTGATGGTATGGACACCAGCGGCGTGCGGTTTCAACAGGGCGGCTCTTCGTGCCACATTGGAAATTCTGCCCGAGCAATTCGAGATCATGGTCATGGCACGTGGAGGTGATGTGTTTCCGTTCGGCTTTTTCTATGCGAATAAGCCACCGCAGCCCTCAAAGCCAACATAGCCTATGCCATCGATCGAATTCGGCCAGATTGATGATGGACTTTACATTAAGGCATTCTCTGACATTTGAGCGATGTTATATTCCCTTCATAAGGATGACATCGATAGGCCGAGTTTCGATGGTATCGCACACAAACTTTGTTTTATTAAAATGTAAATCTAGAGAAATCTAAGAGCTTTATGAGCAAAGGGTCTTTCTTGCTTCAAATTGGTTTATTCTAAAAATTCGCATTTTGCAGTTCACGACTTGAGGCTGTCAGCAGTTAAAATACACGCAATTCCGTTTGACTGAAATAGAGAGCGTCAAATGGAAGAAATAACAATCGGTTCGGTACGCTGTGGACACCTAAAAGTGTTGAGCAACAATCTGGACATTTCATCAGCTCCAACGAATTGTTTCTCTAAATCAGTTCAGTCAGAACACTTAATCAGTCGCCTCTGACGACCCAAATACCGCCGTCCACTATGTCTCATAAATCATCGTCTCCATTTCCCATCGTTTGTCCATCATTTTCTCCCTTGATTCACTAAAGGGAACAGAGAACCACTTGAGCTCAGTCGCCAAGCCCACTAAACTTCTAACCCCTTGTACACACAAATGATGCCAACATCACATGAACGCCTTTCATCGTAATCCTCTTTGGCAACTAAACGACAACGCGACGGCATGGACTTCTCTCAAGACCCCTCTCACCCACACGCACTCACGTACTCATGCGAGCATAATTAGAATTTGCACGATAATGTTTCCATGTGGCGGATGTGGAAGGGCATGCATTCATCTGCCACAGGGTGACCTACAGAAATTTAATACACTCGTCTTAATTTCACCAAGCAGCGACTGGCCAGCAGCAGCAGTTTCGAAAATCTGTTATTCAAAACGGGGTTAATTAGTGTTGGACCTCTCAATTGCGATCAGTTTGCTGTCTAAGCGGCGCAAACGGCGGCCACGGGTTGGATTTGCTAATGCCTGGAGGTGACCCATTGTTGTGCTCAGTTTTTCGGTGAGTCACTCGCCGGGCTGTAGTTCAGCGAGCGAAGGTTACTTTCGCGCAACGTGACTGCTAAGTGCACTCCGATGTGTTTGTGAATGGCTCCGTGGGTTAAGAGGGCGCTCTGGGCACAGCAGCGGCTTGTTCACTAATTGGAGCGGAATTGACTCCGTGGATGGTGAGAAGTTTATGAAAAAGGGATTTTTTTTCTTTGCTTTGGTTTAGGGTTCATGGTTCACTCTTGGGGAAAATTGTGCGTACTCGGCGTCGACGGGGATTGCTGGTTAAAGCTGGTTGGTTGTTAAAGAGGATGTGAAGAGTGCAAGAAATAAAACGGGGGAAAACAAGGAACACTGATGTCCATTTAATTGGGCGTTGCGTAAAAATGCAAAGCGTTGAGTGGCAGCTTTAGGAATTTGATTCAAAGTCTTAGGGTGACCTTAACAGGGAAACTGTTTTAAGGTTAAATTTGAGAATCAGGGTTTTGCTCTTGAGGGACAAGTAATCTACATTTTGGAACAATTCAATAAAAACAACGTCCGATGCCATTGACGATTCACTTTTTTTTGTGCTGTCTTCTTTTGGTCTTGCTGACAGGGGATGCAAAAGATGAAGATCTGGTTCTTTAGCCGACAAAAAATGCTGGTTGACTAAAATCTAACGAGGGATACAAAAGGAATTGGAATTGATTTGGGCAAAGTACAGTGGGTTGGAAAAGTTCCTCCACATTTCATTATTTCCTTTTTGTTTATTACTACTCTACGAAGTTGCTTAAAATGATCTATCCCGCTGTCAAGGGGATTTCTTGAAAGAGAAAAAATGTCAAGTGGATAGAACGTCTTATAGCTGAGCAGAATCACCTCAAACGGAGTAGGTACTCAATTAGGTCTACTGTCCGAGGCGGACTCCACACCTGACCTCCACTGATTTGAGCAGAAATCGCAACTAGTCGGTGGTCTGCCGGCAGGGAAGAGCTCTTTCAAACCGAATAACTCTGAAAAATATTGTTTCCTTGCATATGTCTTAAATTGAAAACATTATATGTTTTAAGAGGTCCATCTGGAGACTTATTGGGTCTATAAATTAATTCCTGAGGTTTTTTGTCTGGTCTTTGGGGATATTCCGGGCCTTTTTCGGTTACTGCTCTCTTCAAACGGATTAATTGTGTTCGGTAGTGTTGTCCATTGATGGTTTCACCCGGTTTTAGCAGCTCACAATACAGCACACCCTTCTGATCCCACCAAATACAGGACATTACCATCGCGCCATGGATATTCGACTTTTCCGTTGATTTGGGCCGGGTTTCACATATGATTTTTTGCGTTTGGATCCATTTTTCATCACCAGTGACAATCCGATGCAAAAAGTACTTCCTTTTGTGGCGTCGTGTGTCGTATATCGTGCGTCCCCGCAAAAACACTTTTTCAGGCACAAAGTTCGACATATTTGAGTGAAAAAAAAAATGATTGCTGTTTACACTTCAAATGAATGACATATGCTGAAATGATGTGCAATGACAGTAGCTTTCCAACGCATGTTCCAATGGAATAATACAAGTAACGCCATCTCTTAGCAAACCGCATGAATTAAATTATATACCCAATAAATTTGTTGTTACTTTTTCTGGCACATACAGCCAGCGTCAAAAGTGCGTGGACTGCATATGGGTGAAAATATCTTGAATACAGTTTTCTAAAGCAATTAGGTATGTACTTAAAATAAACAAAAATATGGGCACTGTGGGGTATTTGACCTTAAAACATGGTACAAAACCTCTTGTTGGAGTAGGACACCTGCTTATGGGTTGTTGGGTAAAACGATTTTCCTGCAACTACAAGTAAATTTGAAGGGCTTCTGTGAAGGTGGGTGGTTGGGGATCTATTGTATTTGTAATTCATTATGAATTAACTTTTAAATAATACAGATAACTCAGCATCGGTAATCACTAGGAAAAAGTAAAGCGCTTTGAATGTATGCCTGAATTTTTCGTCACTCGAGCTACTTGTTTCAGCTTGTTTCTTTACCTAAGTATTAAATCTTCGATGAACAAAAAACACCAATAGCCTTTGGAGAAAACTTATCAGACATGTTTTTTGCCTACTGCACTATACAACAGCATAGACAGACGGGCTCACTAAATTCGGAATAACTCCGAAAAGCGCAAAAAGGCACATCAAATGCTGTTCCCCCCTTTAGGAGATATCTATAAAATACAGCTGGGACTGGTTGGGAACATAAACAAAGCGTCCTTTTTATTTTGGGGTTAAGGAGAAACGCAGCCACTGGAGATGTGCCATCACTTTTGTTAGTCAAAACTCAAACACCTCGTACAGTGTTATACTATTATTGTTTGTTCCGAAACCGATTCCATTTCAAATTCGGCCCAATTAACTTTCTTATGTTTTTCAAGTGCTTCAAACTGCACACGTGGTCTCAGAAAAACACTCAACTTTGCACTGTCACTGTAGGCAATTGGTTTGACAGATTGACTCGGTTTTTCTGATAGTTACGGTATTTTACTTGAAGTCTACATACTCGTTGTTGAAAGTAAAAATGGGTTTACGTCATGCTTTGGCGTCAAATACCCCACAGTGCGGCGGGTCATAAACCAGAAACGTAACGAAATTTAGATCACCGATAAAAGGCCCGGACTTCACACTTGGCCTCCACTATTCTGAACAGAAATCGTAACTGGTCGGCGGTCCGTCAAATATTGGACAAACTCCTAAGCTTCTGGCTTGGGCAGGGAAGCACTCTTTGAAACCGCTCTAACAGAAATGACAAAAGCCCTTCTGATCTTTGCTTGCGAGTGCTTCCGGCGCAGATTATTTTTATTTAAAAAATATTTTCCAAGGCTGATTGCCTCGACTTTATTTCCTCAACACCAAAACTAGAACTAAAATGCACTTGATTTCTTAAGTCTATTTATTGCTTTTAATTGCTAACTCTGCACTTGTCACCATGGGGCAGTGAACGCCGCTTCCACGTTCCAGATACTAACTCAGCTGTTCGGGTGGCCCAGATGCGAGTGCAAGGTGCAGCGCGGAATGACCCAATGCAGGGTGACCCAGATGCGAGTGTAAGGTGTTATTTGCAGCGTGTTCGAAAATAACTTACACACTGAATTGGCCACGTTAGATGCTACCTGAAAAACCAAGATTAGGGTGGATTTCCTTATGTGATTTGCCTTCTGTACACTTTTGAGATGTGGAGTTCGCTTCCTTTTTAGGTTTATAACACCCTGTGCCTGTAATTTTGAGATATCTTAATATTTGGTCGCTAATTACCTTAGAAAACTGCATTTAATTCTTGGAGTCATGTTTTGACATTATTTTTTCACCTTTATGTTGAACACTTCCTTTTTTTACGCTGACTGTATGTGGGAGTATTTGACATTGGCTTGCTTATCGGCAGAAATGAAGTATGATGGAGATGCCCAAATATCTTTGACAGCCATTTTTTATATCGTTTTCTAAAGCCACATTGACCAATCAGAGAGCGATGAATAACTGTCAAAAATGCATGAATAGTTGTCAAAAAGTCTCTCAAATTCGTCGATGGACTAGGGGTCAATCAGCTGTGAAGTTGGGCATCTCTATAATACTTCATTTCTGCTTAGCGGTCTGTAGACGACTGATAAGGCGTATTGACATAAAAAACGATGTAAAAGCTTCTATTCGCACTAGTCAGCCATTTCACCGGCACACAACAAGAGATAAATTTGCTCACTGTGTTCGTTCAGTCCATCCAGCGATTCGAGGGCAGCAAACCAGGACCAGGTTCAGCTTGTGCATTTGGGTGATTTTGTTCTTACTCTCTTCAAGATTCCGCCGGCCAAACACAACACACCCAACAGTGTTGATGATGCATTGGTAGCTCTTGGCTGTTGCTTTTCACACTGAAATGGTCATCGCAACTAATTCCGTTCGTCTTTGAAATATGCCACGAATCACGCTTCGGTATAAAAACCACCCATTATGCTCCATCAATAACTGTAGCACAACGTGCCCTCCGTGGATTCTGCAACTCTGCAGCACACGACTATTCCTCATCCAAATTCCACGAACTGCACATCAGACAAAGTTTAGCCTCGTCTTGCAGCCAACCTTCAGCCTGCCACACTTAAATGTGGGTTTTTCCTCTCCTTTGTGTGTTTGTTTTTCAATTCACTTACCTTCGAGACCGCTAATCAATTTTATCTTCATTTCTTTTCAGGTGAGTGCACATTTTCGAGGCCCATAAACCACAGGCATACGCATCTATTTCTTGGTAAGAGCCAGCCCATCCGTAGCAGTGACTTATCTATTCACTCGTATCTCCGTTTGTCTGAAAACAACACTTAAAACGCATTTCCACGAATGTAATGTAAACATTTCGCCGCCTCGCCCGCCCCCACTGCATTATCAGAGGTGCAAGTCAATAACCTCCTCTTCCTCCTTTGTGTGTGCTTGTGTGTTTCGCATTATCTGGCACACAACGCATTGACTTCCCCATCACAGCGCAGCCCAAACAGACTACGTGTTGCCCGTACGCATTCACAGACTTGGTGCGATGTGCAGGTCGTATTCGTTATTTCTCGTCCCCCATCGGCGAGGTCATTCCCGCTCAGGCACAAATTTGCTCCCGCCACATGAGGGGGCAAACGCGCGAGCTCATTACAACAGACAGCAGCTGAGAGAGTCTGTAGCGGAGTGTACCGCCGCACGCCGGTGAGTCCGAATTCAAGAATGAATGGTCTTATGCTTTTCGAGTGACGATGAATTTTTAGTAATCTTTACGTGGAAGTATTTATTTTTCATCAAACGAACGACACAACAAAAGAAACGCAAACAATGAACTGGTGGGTGGTGGCGGCGGTGGTGGTGGCGTCGGGGGTGCGTGAGAGCAGCAGTATGTGACATGTTTTGCAAAGCAATTTCTTTTGTTTACCCATGCCGCGGATGAACTTGGAAGTGTCCAAGCGTGCGAGGCTTCTGTGAGACTTGGCGACGCCGAAATGGGTAAAGGTCGTGTTGAATGGCTTTCGCGTAACTTTGGGTGCTACTCTTGTTTGATCATGAATCACCGGTCGTGTTTGCGAGTCGGTTGGATTTTTGCAGTCCGATCCTTTGTTTCATATCTACCGCAGGAATGGTAAGAGTGCTGGTAAGAATTTGAGAGAGTAATTCGCGGCTGCGCGTGTCCGTTTGATCTGTTCGTTTTGTAAATTTCTGGGACGTTTGAATACCAGTTTTGTAGAAGTCTGTGACCGTTGATCTCTCAAATTGCCGAAAAATGTCAAAACAACGTCAAATTAACAACTCGGCGCTTCACTTAAGCCTAAACGATAGCGATGAGGTGTGTGCACATCATCATCTGGGGATCAATTTAACATGAAAATGGGCGCCATGATTGCGCACGTCGGTTCACATTTTAGTACGAGAGACTTTTTCAAGTTGAATGCTGCTCCCGTCAACAGCTATCTGCAAGTTGCGTCATTTAGTTTCTGTTTGACGCCCACTGACAGCAGACAACCCCGTCAATTTTAACGAAAATGCAGGGAATTGAGTCGCTTGTGCTGATTAAACATTACAAGCTTCTCAGGAACAGCAACTTTCAGCGCAAGTGCTGCCTTGTGTAGGGCAGCCATTTCAGATTGGAAAACGCTGCTTAATGCCAGCGAAGTGGCCACAGAAGACCACTGCGCCAATATCCAGTTTCTCAGTCAGCCGTACTTTTTTTTCGACTTTCAAGCCGAGTATGAGTTACTGCCCCATCAGCGTCTGCCAGATAGTTGTTGAAGCCCCGGCACAACATACCTAAAGGCCACGGTGTAACAGACCCTCAACAAGGGGACACCCATAGTCCCGCGGCTACCAGAAAGTAGGGTTGACATTAAGAAAATGCTCGTCCACCTGCCTTGCCTTGTCTGACGCTTGGAGTTAAGTTTCAGCTTATCCTTCGTTCCTTTTTTCTCCGGATGTCGCACTTGATACCGAAATAACGCTTGGTTCAACAGATTTCAATGTCTTTCAAGACCGTCTCGTCGTCTCTAAACCACCTGCTCTTGATAACCGGAAGCCCTCTCATTTCGGGCCTAGTCTCCTCATAGGTCACTGGCCTGAGACGGCTTAACAAATCGTGAACTAGATAAAGTATCACACATCGACAACTCGCGCCACAAACGGAGAACAAAGCAACTCCATAAAATATGTCCAAGCCAACTCCATTTAGTTCGTTGCTGTGCTGTGCTATCCATTCACCCATCACTCCGCATTGTTAAACGATGCAAAACGATGCCCCTCTTTGACATGCACTCAGCCCAAGCCGAAGTGCTTAATCGCGATTTTTCACTCGAAGGAGTCACAACAAATTGATTCTAACACACCCCGAACGCCGCAGACAAGGCACCTACTGCAGTCACTGTCACACCCCGAGCACGCCCATTGTTCCTCAGTCGACCACGACTCACGACTGCACCCAAAGAATCGCTGAATATTCATCAAAATTTAAATAATCACCGTCTCGACATTGCAGCGTATCGCATCGCATCCCGTTGGATTGGATCCTAAGTGCCGAAGTCGATACCCATCCACTCGGACCCGGACCGCCCCACTCCCACCCTCGATCGGAGGAAAAAAGAGGAAAACTTTCGTGCCCACTGAAGTGCATCTGCGAGAGGTATACGCTTACGCGCACATCTTCTTTAGTCAGTCAGTCAGTTCGGCGGTCTTCGCCAACTTCGCGGTGCCTCCTCCCGGCATTCCCCCTCGAGGTCTACTGCACACCCATGTGATCGCGTTTAAGTGGAACCAGTCGGCTTCGGACTCGGTTCGAGTTTAATGCTTCAGATGTTTATCTCCTTTCGTTTTGGGCTCGAGCTTGCCAATTTCAATTTAGACGCTGAATCACCGTCCGCGCTGCGTCCATGTGTTGCGCTGCTGGAAGGAAGGTTGCTTGATTAATTGAAATTTACATTGAACGGAATGGTGGTTCCTTTGTTTCGACTTATGGCGACTCCTCCGGAAGTTGAATTTGTTCCCGAGATGCAGCTGCACCGATTGTGCGAATGAGACAGAGAGTGTGAGAGAGAGAGAGAGCAGGCAGTCTTTGTGCTCAACTCAGAAGTGCGAGTTTCCTGGATTACTGCTTGATTGGCGTAATAAATTGGTGTGCTTGAGCGCAGGATGCTGTTGGAACAACGCAATTACACCTTCCCTCTTGGAGCACTGAGTGGGTATTTATTGAAGGTGCCCACTTAACGAGGTCTAGTTGGAGGGTGCGAGGCAGCGGCGAGAGGTCGAACCAAGCTGATTGATGGACGGGTTGATGCTTGATGGTTTTAGAACACGTGCCAGGCAATTCATTTTATTCGTTTGTCTTGGACCGTACCTGGCATTTATGGCTTGGAGTTGCAGCTTAACGAGGTACAGCCCTGGCAGATGTTAATTGCGGCTTTAAAGAGTTGTTTTCTTTCTGCAGCCGAATGCATGCGTTGGCAACACTGAATGCTGTTCTAGAGTTCGGAGATTGGAGTCATACTCGTTATTTTTGAACTTCTACAATTTCAAGGACTCATCAGACGATGCAGCCTGGTCCAATGACAAATGGCATGTCATTTAACTTCAAAGAAAAATGTACGAAATGGAATAAGCAACCAGTACGGCAGTACGTCAGTGACAAGCGGCGAACAATCGAGCGACGAGCGCGAGGTGGCCTTCACCTTCAGAGGTGACCTATACTTGAGGTTCATCGCGCAAGCTGTTGGGAGATCGGAAGCCTTAAACCTAAGAGACCTTCATTTATGTTATCCAACACGATAAGCCATCTCTTCTGTTGTAAAAGATTAGACGTTGTCCATGTGGAATGGTAACGACCTTGCAACAGACACCTCCAGAGATCTAACCTCAAGGGGCAAAGATGTAAAGGCGGCGGTTTGATAATTCCTTCGTTCTACGACTGATTGTCTGTTTCGTGCTCGTTTCAGACTTTTGACGCAATGGGCATCGTTGTCAGTGACTGATAACTTGAGCCTTGGCAATGACTCGAGCGATGTGGTGCCATAAAATATTAAAGTTGCTGGACACAATGTGCTTTCCATCTAGCCAGGCGATGACCACCTAGAACAAATGTCTGGCGAAACAGGAGACTTGAGTGTCTTTTTCATCATCTTTTGATCCGCATGATCCAGAGAAGGGATAGCATGAGAGATCTCTAGCCCAAGTTTTGTGCCCAAGTGCAACCAGACGAGTGTTTGAATTTGGTCCAACCAGCTGTCGTCTAGTTGAGAGACGCTTCGGAAGTCATGGTAATCGGGACATTCGTGCCAAGTGACCAAACCATCGAAGGGTCGCCCTTTCCATTGGAAGAAGCAGCTGCTCAACATCCTCGCTCACTTCCGTGTTTCTCATGCCATCCCGGCTAGTAAGTCCCACAACAGCACAAAGAAACCACAAACATGTGGACTACATTGAACAGGCGTTCTGAAAATGACCATAACCTCTAAATTGTCCACATTGTCCTTCCAGCATCAGCAAACGATCGTACGAAGATCGATTAATTTCTCGGCCTGATCCACTGACATCGTACGCACCCTGATACGTCTCCCTTGCCAAAGCTTATTTCCGAGACTGATGGGATAGTCAGAAGATCCGAATACCAAGCAGACCTGCATAAATGAATTTTATATGGACATGCTTAGTCTGGTGAAACCAAACTTGATTCCAGATCTAGAACTCATTGTAGTCCTTCCACCAATGTAGCTGTTTGACGAATCGCCCTATCGTTAGCGAATGTGTCTCGTAAGATTCGCGAGTAGAATGGAAGAAAAGGCGAGGGCCAACAACACTTGCTTGTGGTACCCCACCCACAATACAGAAAAAACGTCCCTTTGTTTATCACGGTAGTCTTATCTCCGACATAGTCCTCCCAAAATGTGTAAAGTCTTCCCCTTGGTCATCAAATTAACTGGTGACTTACGCGGAATGCAACCAGGTTTTTTGCCAGTTTATCGCATATTATACTGCGCCATACATGTGCTCTGTTCTGCATCATTTGAGTTCGCTTGAAGCGTGTTTTAACGACATTTTGAAATCCCAGAAAATAGTCACATAGCCAGCTTACTCAGAAAGATTCAGTGACAGATGGACAAACTTCAAAACAGTTTTTATGACATTTTTCAGCAGAAAACTGTCAAAAACAACGTCAGTCTCTGTGTGTAGTCACGATCATTCAACATTTATGACATTTCTAAGAGATTCTGACAGTTTGTGGATGACATCTGACAGCTCAGACGTCAGAACACACTTTCATTTGCCATCACATTCTGATTATCTTTTCGAATGTACGTCGAGTCACAACCAAAAAAAAGCAACAACAACGAACACGAAAAGTAAATAGTTCAACGACTGCCTGCTAGACAACCTGTGTAAACAAGTTTTCATGTCTCTTGTCACAAGACACGCTTCAAGACAGAGTCGTTTCCTTGCCTTGGAAAAAAACAAACAACAACTTCAACTACACACATGAACCTTAATTGAATAATGAATCACACAACACGAGCGCACACACATGCAAACAAGTTAATTAAATTAACATTCGATCTTGGAGTCTGTACTCAGCCATCATCTGTGGCAGCATTCAATGCGCCACTATAAATAAAGTGAAATTTCTGAAGAACAATAAAATATCCCACATTCTAATTGACAATTAACACAGTAATTACGGTTTATATCAATTTTATATGCAATTTCATTTCAAAATTTGATTGAATGCGGCAATCGTGAGGTTGTGGGCGCGCACACGCAGGCATTTAAAAATCGATAAAGCCGAGCTCAAAACCCGCACCGTTCATGCAATTAAACCACTTGACAGGGGCACTAAACTGATCATTTTCATTTCGAGACAAAAAGAGAAAATGATTACAAACAAAAAAAGAAAAGAAAATGAATCTTAATTCGTGATTATGTACAGCTAACGGATGTGACAATATGATGAATGGCTTAACGAAATAAACCGACCGACCGACGTACGTAGTAGAATGCAGTGAAAAGTGAGGAGAGACCATTCTATGACAATCAACAATCCGGCACACACATTCGTCTCCACACGCAACTTCCTGCGAAAGTTTTGAGGTCACGATTCGAGTGGAAGAACAACATTCGTGGTGAGGGACAGGGGAAAGACGCACAGATGACAGGCCAGACTTGAGTCTAGACAATGGGCCCTGTCGAATGGACAACAACGAATGGTTTTGTGTATTTTCTTCGTCGTCTCATCGAACTGTCATCTGTCATCGGCGGTCATCCCTGGTTGAATGTCACTTGTCATTTGACTCTCTGCAACGATATGACTGCACACATTAAAGGGTGGCACGTTTGAGGTTCTTCTTTTTATCTTGTAACGATATGCGCGTCCGCAAAGACGATTTGTTTGACAGAGGCGCCTACAGTTGTGCGGGGGCACGTTCGGAAAATGTAAAACAAACTCAACCCTAGCATAAAAAATTCCACATCCGTGAGTCTCTCCCCGTCATTTTGAAGGGTGAACACCCTAGCAGAGTACCCGTCATCGTTCATCCTCAACCACTTCACACTCAGCAGTGAACCCTGTTTCGAGTGCGTTTTGCACAACACATGCGGATGCGATGGGTTTCTGGTTTGTTTGTTGCGCGGTCGGGGTCTTTTATTGTAAACCAAACTTGAACATTAGCCAAGTTAATTAAATGTTGTCCAGTGAAGTGCAGTGCACTGTAGCCGTACAATGGACGCGCACTGTTTCTGTTGTCGCTTCAATGAAAATGATGAATTGAATAGGGGTCCAATGCTGTTGATGTTGTGATCGTTTTTTTTTTGATGTTTGACAGTTTGTTTGACAAGAGAAAGTTCTTTTGGAGATTAACTCATTTTCGTGAAAAGCGAGGCGACTTCTTCGGTTTTGAAAGTGAAATGATTTGAATTATGATTTATTTTGTCAAGATTTCTTCAGAATCGCTCCGATCGGCGGTGATCAGTTGGGTGGTTGCTTTTCACTTTTCTGGTCAATCTCGTCCGTATTCGTTTTAACACGCCATCCTCTCGTTGTGATCATCGTCGCTGACGCTCTTCTTGGTTGCTGTAAAAAATATATGGTGTTTGTAGCCAGATCGGGTAATGCTGTCAAAACTTGAAGTGTCAAAACTTTTTGTTGAAAGGCCTTTGATAGAAAATGTGTGTTATTCAGCCGCATTCCTTGACTTTTCCCAAGACTTTGGCTCAGTATGGAATAAAATGCAAGAAGATGGCCGTGTTTTGACAGTAGATGGAGTTGTTAGAGGGAAGTTATCATTATCGTCGTGTACTGTCATCTGTCATGAACTGCATGAAATGGTCTGAAGTCAATATTAAGGATTATTCTAATATATTGGGTTAAAGAAAAAATCTGTAAAAAGCTGTACAAACAAATTTAAAATTAAGAAGAAACAAACAAGTATTAGGGCTTTACTTTACCATGCGATAAAATATACAAGTTCTATGAAAGTGCAATCCAATTGATAAAATTATGGGATAACGTAAATAGCCTGTGCAATAATTAGCTCCCGCTATCCGGACTGTTCTTTAGTTAAAACTGGCATACCACAAAGAAGCGTTCTCGGCCCTCTCCTTTATCTGCATTTTACTCACGGATGTACAGTCCTAGGCACATTTTCTGACTGACTTCTGATAGGTTTATTTAAAAAACAACATTATTATCGAAAGTCCGTTCGAATTACAATGTACACACTCTCGATCGGGTTGGCAAGAGTTTTACGCAACTTAATGACAGAGCCTATGAATAAAACATTAGCAATATTTAAAAAAAAGAAAAATGAATCTAAACCCTTCGAAAATGAAGAGAAATACGGGATGGCCGTTGACGTCATCCTTACCGGCGTAAGACTTTGCTTGAGTCTAGACATACAAAATATTCCAAGCGACATTTGCTTACACAAGGAAGCATTTTGCAAGCGTTTGGTTTTTAACTGTCAACAAAATCATATCACAATTATTATTTGATTTGATGAATAAATTGTAACGATCAGAAATGAAGTATGATACAGATGCCCAACTTCTACCTCTCTTGTCCCTTAAAATATTTGACAACCATTTTTTATATCGCTTTCTAAAGCCAAATTGACCAATCAGAGAACGGCATTTAGATGTTGACGACCATTATGTTTTAAGTGCTCTAGCTTTCAGTCGCTTTTTCTGGCAGCTTGACTAGTGTCTGGCTACGTAAAGTTATCTTCCAAGGCTGCAATTTATGCCAGCTTATCGGGACAGAAGATCGATTTGACGTATTCACAAAAATAAGAAAAGACGACTAGATGGCGCAAGTGCCTGCCCTTGTAAGCCTGCCTCAGCGCATGTTCATACTCTTTCATCTGGTTTCCAGACGTAGTCCAGTCACCATTTGCCACTGGAATTAAAGAAGTAGCGACACTGGAGTGGTCAATCAGTGGTAGTAGTCTGACTTACCTACCTACCTATTCACAAAAGCATTCTCTGCACCGACGCGAACGATAAATGGCTCACCAAACGCATTCCTCAATTCGTCCATCGGTTTACGTGCTATGGCGTGTAGTACCTTGCTGAGACTCCATGTCAACCATGTTCAGCTTGCTCATTTTGGGAAGATAAGAAAGAAAAGTCCGAAGTCATTGAAAGATATGGTGCGCCTCGATCTTGGTCACGTTTGAAAAAATAAGGCGACACGAATGGCCAAATCACAGTCTTTGTTAGCACTGGTGGATAGAGCAGGAATATTTCCTCTGTACGGACGCAACGTATGCGTGAATATGATGCGAACATTTAGGTAATTTGGGCCTCTCTGTCATCTTCGAAACAATACGGGCCAACGATTCAAATCTGGTTGGATTTGCAGCGATTGTGTTGCCTGAGGGGTTGGTTATCGGATCAAATGCGGCTGTTTTGTCCACTCTACCAAGAAGGAGCTTCGTAGTTTAAACGATGATGAAAACACGGATCTTTCTAAGACCCGCACACCGAATGACGGCTGCTTCAAATTTCCGGTGAGTGGGTCTTACAATTCTCCGTGTTTTCATCGAAAAACGCGCTTCAAAGACGAAGCTCCTGGTCCTTTCATGATGGACCAAATGCCAATGCTTACTTTGACTTCTCCATGAACCATCTCGCAAATCACACATGAGCTGTCAAAAACGGAACACTGAAAAACCAAGCAAAGATTGGCTATAAAACCCTCTCTGGACGTACAAGCCAGGTGTTGTACCAAAACACGCAGAAATGGAACATTACCAGTTCACCTTGTTGTATGAGAAACATGCAATTGTGGCACTTTGACAAATATGTCAGTTATATATGCCTCAAGGCGGCAATATGGTCATCAAGCGTTAAGAAACTGAAAAGTCTAGCCGGGAAAATTTTCTCTATTAAGTGACCGCCTAATGGAACTGTCCACAGTAAGAGGCTCCTCTGCATGACATTCAATACCTTGGCATCTTCTCAACATCATGGCTGGCGCAATGGAGTACCCGACTTGTTGACTTGAGTGAGTCGCCACTGCAGGCCACAGGGCACCCGTAAACCTACTTGACACATGTTGAACACTGAACTGACCATGTGATGTCGCAGTTTGACACATTAAATTGATGACTTTTGCGAATCAGTTTATTTCGAAAAACGCCCAGTGCCTTGTGCGTTCGAAGGCAGTATCGCATTTGCCACTGTGGACAATGATTAATTAATTCGTCAGCTGGTATTTGAAAGGTCATTAAGTGTTCCCTGACTCAACGTCAGAAGAAATATTTGTCCATGACAAACAATCAGTGTTGAAGGACTGTTCGTTTTTAATTTTTTGAGGGTTTCCCCATAGCGACGCACGAGTGTAGGTTTGAAATTAAATAAAACATGGTGCGTGTGAGTTATAAGCCGCTTGTGTGTCTTATTTTAGGGGGCTGGCATTACGACGTTAGGTCGTCGTGGCCAGAAATTAAGTATTTCTTCTTTGTTTGGCGCTGCAGTCCGGGGTAAACCAGGGCCTCAACCAACAAGTGTCTCCAAGTAGCACGATCTCTGGCTAGCAGCATCCAGTGTCGAACACCGAGTTGGTTGACGTCCTCTTCCACCCGGTTGCGCCATCTTAAACGCAGGCGTCCTCTGTTGCCGCAATTTCGCCGGAGCCGGAGCAGAGTTGTCCATACGCTCTACATGACTCAGCCATCTCAGACATTGGATCCGTACACGTCTGATTAGAGTCATGTCGCTACACAGCTCGTACAGTTCGTGGTTGAATATTCTCCTCCAAAGACCGTCAACGCAAACAAGACCAAATATCACGCAGCACGCAGAGCCTTGCACTTGAAGACCAAGGACTTCCTCATCCGCTTTTGAGATTGGCCATACCTTCGCGCCGTAAAGCAGGCCTGGTATGATCAAGGCCTTATATAAAGTCAACTTGGTCCATCGAGAGATGGCTCTACTCCTCGGAGCTGAGGTAGACAATGTCTTTGACTCCCTCGAAGTTATAGCTGCCCATTGTGATGCTCTGTCAAATACGTCGATGTTGTATGAAATTTCTTGAGTACCAAACACTCGCAGGCGAAAAATGGATATTCTATGAAATTTTAGTGACTTCAAAAAATGCATTAACTTTCGCATGTGCGGTGACAGGAATTGACAGCTGGCAGCTCTTGAACATGGAGCGCGACATGAACGGGCGTCATTCTTACAGGTTGCTAAGCAATCATTTTCATTGGGGTTTCAGTGCTTTATACAATCATTCAATGTTAAGTCAATCAGTGACCGAATCAGGAAAAGCCTCCTTGACTTAGTAGTCTACGCATGTTGATCTTTCGATCGGACAGTCAATAAGTCGGACTGACAACTAAGCTGACTCCAATGGTGCCGCTGAAGAGAATGTTAAACCTTCAGACCGTGGAACGTCTGACCATCATTTGTTGGTCGTTTAAAGTCCCAAAAATGCATGTACAATCAGGAAACTGACATGTCTGTATTTTGAGGCAAACTTCTGAGAGCAACCTCTTCGGAAGGCCACAGGCTCTCTCTCCGCCCAAACTCGAACCTACAAGCTCCCAAACTCCCAAGGTCCATGAAAGCACTTCTGCCGCCCAAACTCGAACCTACAAGCTCTCAAACTTCCAAGGTCCATGAAAGCACTCCATGAATGCACAACAGAGTCCATCTTTCTGATCACCAACTGTCTCCTCTCTTGCCGGCCACACTGCAGGGCATGCATCTATGAGGACAAGACCCTCGTCACAGACAATGTGCATGCAAATACAAAACTCAATTACGCTCACTCGCCGTGCTATGCTTCGATGCGACGACGAGCGAACGAACAAACGAACGAACTCCTCATCTGTTTCCATCCAGCACCAGTCCAACAGCACACGAGCATGCTTCATGCTTCAAAATGCAATTAAAATGCTAATTGTTGTTAATTTCTAGTGCCGACTAAGGGGTGCTCACTTTGGGTCCGCGACTAATGAACCTCCGCATGGAATGCGCATGGAACCGCACCGAAAGTCAGAGTGAAAGCTCCTCTGAATGAAAATGTGAGCATTTTTGTCACTTGATTTCCGGGAAGTGCACTCACTGGGCGATAAAGCGAAGTGAATGAGGACGCGTACTCCCAACACCCGCATCCACTCACACACACACTCGCACGCACGCGCTCAATCACTCCGCCCTGACTATCGTTCGTTGATACATTTCCATGAATGAATGCCCGACAACAACAATAATTGACAAGCTACCATTTGTTTATGCAAGCGGAATTACTACGAGCGGATCTTTGCGAGTGCGAGAGGTCAGGTGAGTAATTCAATTGTTTATTCAATTCCTGATGGATGTGTGTGCTGCCACGAGTAATTAACTCGATCGGGGCGGTGGGAGGGGTGTCACCTTTGCTTTGCGGTTGAGTGATATCACATTTGTGGCGGAAACGATTGCAATTTTGTAGACGCAATCGTGATGTCCTCACGGTTTGCCTATCGTCTCCCTCGGCCGGTGGATGAGTGTGCTTTTTTTCTGATTAATTGAAATCTACTTGACGCGCATTCTTATATCGTGAGGAGTGTTTGTTCAAGTACACGTTCTCAGACGGGTCGACTTGTGTGTGAATGTGGTCTCAGGGTGGTTAGAAGAAATAACATTGTTATTCGTGGAACTGCCGCTACACTTCGATAGCTGAGAGTTTAAAGTACAGCGGGAACTGTGTGCATAAGTGTGTTATCTGGAAACTGTGCAATTCATCGGTGTGAGGCAATTAGTCTCCGCGTTCGGTTCTCGAGGGAGTTCGATGGGATTTCGATGAAATCTGTTCAATCTGTGCTTTTGCATTTCCTGTCAACTTTCACCATCGTCGAGAAGGAGAAGTGGGACCTCAGTTTGTCACTGGCAGCGTTGTGGCAGGCGGCGTAGGAGCCTTTGAGAAATAATGAAACCGATGCCAAAACAAGTGATGGAGATGCCTTCAGTAGAAAGGTAGGTTCCATCGGGAATTTGCCTCACTTAGACCTTTAAGGTCCGTTGTGTTGTCACTTCACCGGCTTTTCCCGCCACTTTATTGACCTACTAGGCTTGTTCGAACTTTCCCTCTGTTGGTGTGCGCACTGTAGATATAGCTTTTAGAAATTTAAGGATGTATTGCTATATCATCAAGACTGTTGAGGAGGGCAGGTTCCGTGGCAATGTAACACAGTTTCCTCTTCCTCCTCATTCCTGCGGCTTCTGCAGAAGTCATTGTAGGGTGCTCCTAGCCTTCTGGCACGATTGCCAACTAGGCAATGGCCAGTAATTAAGCCTACTACTTTACTAATGCTCCTCGTGTCCAATTCTATGAGAGCATTAGCTCGTGATGGATCTAATGTAGGTCACATCGTTTTCGATGGGCTACAGGTGTCCAATTCACCTGGCGTCTGTTCATAGCATTTTAAAGCTTTCGATGGGGGTGAGGTGTCTCTTGATTTTGTGCCCGTGGTAGGCTCGTCCCCCTTCTTGCTAATGCGCCGTCTCTTTCGTTGCCCGGAATACCCTTGTGCCCAGGGACCCAGCACATGTTAAGCTTGCATCTGTCCGCTATCTCCCTTAGAGATAGGCGGCAGAGTTTTATCACCTTGGAACTAATGGATGGTGTTTCCATAGCCTTTATGGCCACCCAACTATCTATGTAAGTAACAATGGGTATTCCATGTATCGGGGTCGTTGACAGAAGGAGGGCTGCCCCTTGAACAGGTACTTTTCTACCTGGAAAGCACTGCTGTGGGTCGGGAGCCGCCGCATGGCTTTTGCGAACTGGTGTCTGCACCGGAGCCTGTGCGTTCCTCCGGCTTGGAGCTGTCAGTTTAAATTTCCGTGACAGTGGAGTGGCATGCCTTTCTTTTTCTTACTGTTTTATGCTTAACTTCGAAGTCCTCAAAGTTCGTTGTATAGTCCGATTGTGTAGTGATGTGGGCTATTCCCCACTGCTTACCTTCCATGAGTCTTCATGCGGCATGCGTGGCATTAAGCCTCCCGTAAATAGCCGCCATGGGCACCACCTGCTCAAAACCGGTGTAAATTGAACAACCAAGGACCCGTTAATTTCGTAGCATTCCATATCAACGAAGTAAAAAGGAACTTTTAACGCACATATTGCATGGTAGGAGGGTAGTGGTGCCACAAAATTTTCAAAATAAAATTCTGTAAGTGCTCCATGGATATCAGCCCGGGATCAACTTGATGAGAGTTTATGCCCGCAGCTACGTCTGTTGGTCCAAATTGGACAATTACATTAAGTTAGCATTAGTTCAACAATGTCGCCGATGTCAAGGGAAAACGGCGAATCCATCTGCTGCTCCACCACAGTTTATCAAACCCCCCGAGGAACCTGGAGCACGCCTTCTTTCTGCCGGTCTTTGCTAGGGATATGCGTTTTTGGTCGTCGTCGACTCGACGATGACTAAGCGGATGGAGGCGAAGATAGTCCGAAGTATGCCATCGGCCGAAGGGAAGAGCAAGAAAAGGGAAACACATCCATCATTTTTTTTTTTTTTTAAGTAACATTAAATACAACACCACGGCTCCGTACGACCCTTCCAACAATGGTCAAGCAGACTGGATGGTTCAGAGCGTGACATGTGACATGACATGACAATTGCAGCGCATTCTTTCAAAAAAAAAGAAAAAAAAACAGCACATTACAGCCAACACAATGGCGACTGCGATTGGGTTTAGATTAGGTTCACCTGCTTACCGATGAATCTGTTTATTTCCGAAATCATGTGTGGTTGTAATTATTGTGGTCGGAAGGCCTAATTATTGAAGTCGATGACCCTGTTTCTCTGTCTTGACGTCTCACTCAAATTATCCCTGATGGCACTAATTTCAACAGCCTCCTTCGCCACGGCCGGAAACAGAAAGTAATCACTTGGAGTCAGGTTCAGACTAAAAACCAAGCTCCCGGAGCTTCTGGCAAGTCACAATCGATGTGTGTGGTACACAATTCAGTGCCTTTTGACAGTAGCTGGTCACTTGTGGGTCATTTCTTCCTTCAGATGGTACAATTGTCGACATTACAGGTCCGAATTAAACATATTTTACATGTAAGCTGCGTCAAAATCATCCACGTATGCTGACACTTTAACTGACTTCTGGAAGATCTTGCCTGTAGCCGGTGAGTTTTGCCGGATCCTCTCAAGAACGACGTTGAAGAAGTCTCATTCTCTCGTCGTTTTGTCTAATCCGTTGAAGATCTCGTTGAATTCATTCCACACCGTGTTGGAGAAGCGAAAGTTCGACATCGTCTTACTGTCCAACCTGACGAGTTTGACCTGGCGGTGTATAGCTGGTCTCTATTCTGTCATATGCTGCCTTTAAGTCGACGCTATGACGATATGTGTTAAGTATCGTTAGTATCGGTCTGTATTTCCAGGGTGCTGTGCAAGATCTGCCGTGCTGTGAATGTCTGGTCAAGTGTGCACTTCGCTGGCTTGTAGTCATACGGATAGAGTGGCATTATTGCCACCAGTGACGCCAGCCGTGGTACATACTGTAAGGCGTTTACCAACTGCTCCGTCGTGAATATAATAAAACTAGTAGGAAAGCATGTCGTACATCAGGAAGAATGTTGTGCGTCGCTTCCATAATGTGGATTTTGTTTCTACGACAAAATTGCGTTATATTCCTTGCAAATGGAATTCTTCGTGAAATGGTTCTTCATTCAAATCAAAACAAACAAAAAGTAGTGTAGCCTATAAGCCATAAGCTCCAGACAGATCTGAACACAGAAAACCCGTGAACAACGCACCAACCCACTCCGCCAGCAGACCCGATAACTTTCAAGGTATCCACATCGTGCTGTATGTAGTACAGACTGTATGTGTCTTTTCTTTCTGTCTGAATTTTTGTCGGTGCGCTGATGTTGGGAGAACAACCAAATGTACGCATTTTTGTTGTTTTGATTGAGAATGAAATCTCTTGCCTTTCGGAAGAAGCACAGAAGGACTGTTGAATCACCAAGTGCCATTTCGTGGTTTTTAACTTTGTACGTGGACTTTAGCGCACCGATGAAGTTGCAAGAACACCTTTGACTGAAAAATAAATACAAATGAGAAGATTTAGGTTTTCGGTAACATATGCAAAACAACGATGCTGGCAGGGTGTGCCCTCAACATATGCACACCTTCGAATAAACGTCACTGGTTGAGGGTCTCCATTCGTGTGGATCTAGAGAACGATGAAGAAGATACTCCTCGATGGGTATGCTCTCCCGCTCCAAGTGGCATGGAGATGAGTAAGGGGATGTGCCAAACCGAGTCTTGCTCAGCTGTTTTGAATATTCAAGTGCACCAGCAGCTTGTTTTTAGACTTTAAGCAGCTTTCCCGGTTTTGTCTTGTTCTGGAGGAAGAATTTCACGTCCATTCTCCTACCTGCCAACAGAATTTGGGTCCTCAGCGCCGTTTAACAGCTTCTAGAAGTGATTCCTCCATGTTCTCTGTTTCAACAGTGACGCTGCTACATGTTGTCCCGACAGTCTTCTCTGCATTTGTGAGAATTTAAAAAAAAATAGATCTGACAATTACTTGGTCGGTGACCTTCCCTCCTCCCCTTTCGATCAAAAATTCTTAGTAAGTCAAAATTTGTCCCATGGCCGAATTTTCTTGGACTTTGATGTAAAACCCCGTAGAGTTTGATCTAAAATCCTCACGCTCTGTACCGAGATTCGACGAAGATCACATCAGGACATGAACTGCATTAAAATTCGCCCACAAACCAGCAGCCATTGCGTATGAAGGCCATTCCACTTGACCATCGATCAGTCCGTTGACAAAAGCAACCCAGCCGTGGATAGCATTCACACTAAACACTCAATCGAACATTGTATTGCATTGTTCCAATTACTCCATCCTTCCTCATCTCACATTCAAAATTCGTTCTGAATTCATCACGGCGATGTGATAATAGCTTGTGTGCCCCCACACTGGCCATTCATTAGCATCGAGTTACATAAACACTCCTAATTGCATAGAATTCGCGAACAAAGATTCCCAGCAGAGCGCACAAAATGCGAAAAATCGAACGAATAATCGTTCGTCTTTGTCCGCTGCAGTCCGCCGCGATGGATTCGGGCAGTTTCTCCGTGCGGTCATTATGCACCGCAATCAAAGCGAATTGTTCGTTCGAACAAAGCATTCATAAAGGCCACTTTCACGAGCCGTGCACTTTCTATTTTACGGCCGACAAAAGAACATACAGTCCAGGGCAATTGCTTCGGCGGGCATCGACTGGCAAACTGGAGCGCGCCGGCATGCCCACATGCGCGTCTAAAAATAGACTTCAGGCGATGTTTGGCCGCTCAAAGGCGCTTAGTGAAAAATCTTGCCGTCGCGTCGCCGCCGCTCCTAATCACGGCGAGAACGGATTTCTCACTAAGATGACCGGTTTTTCGGTGTAAACCTGTGACTGTCTCCTCGCGATGGCAGTGAATCACCTTCTCGATCTTCTTCTCTCTACCCCACCGTCCTCCATTCGGCTGATGAATCCCGAGATTCACTGACTCACCGCACAGCTGTGGAAGATGCGTCGGACGTTGGTTTCGAGCCAGTGCAGGTAAAGCGAGACCTTGTAGCGAACGCCTGAGTTTGAGGCTTCTGACCCAAATTAGCGCACTTAAGGCGTTTAGCAGCTCAACTCTGTGGGAGGGTGCCGTGCAATTTCACAGCACAGCACACCGCGAACTGGCCGTTCTCTGACCGTTGACCATCGCCCGGCTTGACCCCAAAGAGAGTTGCTTTTTCTTTGAACTTTTACCTCAGTTCGCTGGCCGGTGAAAGAAATCCGATTTAAGCGTCTAACTGTAGCGATTGCATGTTTATGTGGTCTGTGTCAAAATGGCTTAGCGGTTGCCTTGTCGGACGAGAATGGAGCGGACATTATTTGAACATGGGTATGGTCTGACATCACTGGTATCTTAAGACGACACAAGGTCGACCTCACCTGCCTACTGGGAGCTCGTAGAAGTGCTTGAAAGCAGTTAGATTGCTCGATTTGAAAGTGCTTCTTCTGCATTGCTGGGCATAATGTTCTTCTCATTTGCTTTGTCGGCGTTAATTTCATGGTTTTTTGGGGTTGCCGAAATTAAGTTAAATTACTGAATTAGCCGAGTTTTTTCAGACATGTACTTGTACATGAACAAATAAACCCTGCAAGGCACTTCGTTTCGTTCGACTTGACCTTCTAAGGACACATCATTCACACGTTGACTCAAATGGGTGTCCCAAAATTCACAGTTCATGGCAGGGTAGGGTTATTTATGGGTTTGCTGACACATACGCACTCTTGCCGAAATTTTGCGTGACCATTCTGCAAAATGGCGGCCGTTGTTGGTTGGTGCGACTATCCCCACTTGAGCCAATGCAACCCAGGTTCGATCCCCGGTACGAGTAGAACACTTTTCACGGCCCCACCTCGTTCGAGACACTGGCAATGCTCAAAGAGCCTAAAAAAAATTCTCAAACTTGGTCGTTCGGAGTCGGCATGAAACTGTGAGAGGACAATAGCAGGCACAACAGGAGGTTTTACCGAGAAACTAGGGCCTGGCCCTCTACGCGTTAACAATGTTATTATTATATACCCCCTTATTCTCTTAGTCGTTTCACATGTCGCTGTGGCAAATTTGTATTCAATTAGTCACATGGAGAGACGAAGATAGTACAACTTTGTCACACTGACATGTTGCATGGCTGAGGGAATATTATTATTACTTGCATCTCAACCGAGTGTTACAACCCATGACCTCGCATTTCATCAAGTGCAGTAACTGTCCATAAGAATGGACTCCATTGGTACCTGGACTTCGTCGTATAAGCCATAAGGCTGGAGATCACGTCCACAAGATCTTCGTCTCACAGGCACTCCCACTTAATCTCTTACCCGTGTCACAGGTCACTGTGAGAAATTTGTACCGTCTTCGTCACCTTATGGAACATTTAAGTGACTAATTGAATACAAATTTTGTAACAGTGACAGGTGACATTATTAAGAGAATAAGGGGTGTCACAGGTCGTGTCACAAGACACTGTTACAAATTTGTACTGCCTTCTTGATTTTATGGAACATTTAAGTGATTAATTGAATACAAATTTGTCACAGTGACAAGTGACACGACTAAGAAAATAAGCTGTGTCACAGGTCACTGTGACAAATTTGTACTGTCTTAGTCACTTTATGGAACATTTAAGTGACTAATTGAATACAAATTTGTCACAGTGACAAGTGACACGACTAAGAGAATATGGGGGACTATCCTTCTGTGTCATGTGTCTTATTTCCGAGGAAATCATCGATTTATGTGTTAATTTCCAGACGCGCGGCCGAGACATGATGTCCATTCACTTTTGCCGTCGCACGACTACCTCACGGGAGACTTTTTCAACTCAACCCAGAATGCAGTTCCGTCAACAGTCATTGTCACCATCTGACAGCAGTCATTATCCACAGTTTCATTTATTCGGTCACTTGGACAAGTTATGTCCCCACGTTATTAAAGAGCCCCTGTGTCCAAGTCATTAGAAAAATATCCCATCTGTGGTGCTCTGGAAGTCATCTCCTCCCCCTCGTCGCCTGCGTCAACCTCAAAACAAAAAATCGCCTTGGCTTGAAGTAAATTTAATTCCACACACCTCCCGCCCGCCGGGTGCGTTTATTCGACCATGTCTGAGTTGAAATTGTATTCCGAACCTCTTTTTGTTTTCCTGACACAAATATCTGTGCCGTTGCGTATTGAATCCATAAAGGGGTTTATCTGCACGCATTTTAAAGAAGAAAAAAGTTTATTTCTGCCATGAGATGCTGGCTTTGATAGGAAAATACAAAATTGAATGAAAACAGTGTGCGCTCATACATGGAAGGGTGTCACCAGTGCCTGGGGCCTCTCAGAGTTCCCTTCGCTTTTCTGCGACAGAACGAAAGAGGAAGCGTACGGTGTGTGGGTGTTTTTCAAAATTTATGGAGAGCAGCGAAGGTTGATCGAATTTCATAGCAATTTGCTGTCATAACTTCTTCGAAGAAAACTCACCAGAGGCAGAGGGAGTCAGAGGGATCTCGAGAAGGGACAGTGTCCCTCGAGGGCTCTGAGATGTTGTCATGAATCGTGGGGCTTTATATTCGTACGACCTCTGGTATTCCCATGAGGTGGGCGGCAATCGTCTTGTGAATAACTGGCTCAATTTCAAGATTGACAATGCAATGAATACGCTCAGATGGTGAATGCGAATGATGTTCAATTTCAGGAAGGCAGGCATAGTCTTTCAATGTTACGGTAATCATTGTGAGCATCTGCATGATGTCCTGACTTGGTTTTGAGCATTTGATCGTGCCAGTCGTGGTTGTTGGTCTTGAGTTAGGGTTATGGTGTCGAAGTAGAGGATTAAAGGCGCTAAAATCCGAGGTAGACATGACCCTAGCGTTAGATTTGTTCCACGAACGCACTACGCCACGGCAACTTAGGGTTGTCCTCCAAAGTGCGGGATTTTAAAAGTTTTAAACCTCGGCTAGCTTAGAAAGCCATGGCAACTCTACTTACTTAGGGTTGTCCTCCAAAGTGCGGGATTTTAAAAGTTTTTAACCTCGGCTAGCTTAGACAGCCATGGCAACCCTACTTGTTTAGGGTTGTCCTCCAAAGTGCGGGATTTTAAAAGTTTTTAGCCTCGGCTAGCTTAGACAGCCATGACAACCCTACTTACGTATTCATGTCGACATACTTCAAGCGGTAACAACTCTTAGTGACACGGTCGTCAGCAGAACCATCGCTCAGCTAGCAGGTTGATGTCCAGTCACTATTCCAACAGATCACCAAACGACCATGACGTTGGAACAGAGAGTCAGTGGATTGGCATCACAAACGTGGCTTTGAAGATCTCGCCGGTTGGGGAAAGATGCCCACCTTCTGGAGTTCTTGTCTAGACTTCAGCTAAGCTCTGGCTCAAGTTCAAGTGCTACCCCTCCACGCAACAGCCGAATAGACAGAACCGATTAAACTTTAGCTGTGACAGAGCTCTTGGCTCACCCAAGAGAAGAATCAGTTATGACACTCAAGACTTCCTCTGACCGCATTAGAATTACTTCCTCCTCATAAATCCACATGGCGTGCATTCAAACACATGCTTTATCGGCAAGGCAAATATAAAAATACCCAGGGTATTGCGTCAGTTGCCGAATTAAGGAGAAATTCTCCGGAAAATGTTGCAAATATTGAATGATAACACTCGCACTGCATACGTGAGTTAGTACGAGCTGACTGAATACTCGGGTAAAGATATGCGATGAAATCATGCCCACGAATAATTAGTCTGTGAGTAAATGCATAAACTTTGCAAATATGTAACTTTCAGTTATCTTTTGATAAAGTGATCAAAATTTATCACCACAACCCTCAGATAAGTTGGAATTGCTTGCAATGAGTGTTGACGCACAACGATTTCAAAGTTTACTGATGGAATGATGTGTGGAGTTAAGTGGCCCATACACAGCACACTTGAGCGGGCAATTGTGTCAGTGTGCTGAAGTGTGTCCTCGGTGTGGTTTTGTTGTGGGTTGGTGCGTCGACCCCTGCGCACTTGCCTGGGTTGGATTCCTGGTACGAGCAAAGTAATTTTCACGGCCCCGCCTCTTTCTAGTCACTGGCAATGCTCAAAGAGTAAAACTGTCTAGGAAAAGCACAATTGGCCTATCCTAGTCTAAGTGTGGCTGCTGTCTTTGCGTCAGACACCAGAAAAGTGGCCGAAATCTGTAGGACCCTTGCACTCGAGAGAGAACAAGAGCACGCACAACACGAGTGGTTGCTGAGAAGCTAGGCCCTGTCCCTCTACAGGCTGTAGCGCCAAAGAAAATAAAAGAAGCACCGTGTGAGTGAAATAAAAATGTTTTAATTTTTAGTGCCTTAGAGTTGTGTGTCGGAAAGCGACACCAATGTGCACACACAAGGGTCCTGTGTATGGTCAGCTTTACTCCTATATTATACGTTATGGTTAACGTGGCACTTTAATAGTCCGCCTGTCTCATCATTTGCAAATGTTACTCGTAGAAGGGAGTACACTAACGGCGGGACAAACAGGGCGGATTCAGGCGCAGGGGTTTTCTATGACCACTTGGCATTAAGGAGCGTTTTTCAAGTGCAAGGCAGCACTTGCGCTGAAAGTTGTTGTTGCTGAGAGATTCAATCTTCTGTGACCACTTCAAAAAATAGCTGCGAGGCAGTACTTGCGCTCAGAGAACCCAGCATAATCAAAAAATCGATCACTGCTCCTTCTGACAGACAATCGACGATAAAGGCCATAGAGTCGGACATTCTAGCATCAAAACTGGTCAGGGTATGCTGAAAAAGGGCCCGTGAGATATCCTTGGAGAACATGGTGACCCAGTGCATTCGATTCCAACGAAGAGGCGGACAGGGACGCGAAAAAGCGAAACTCGTACAATCCCTCATACATTCACGCCGCTTAGCGCTATGCTGAAAAAAATTGGAAGACGAAGACCTGGACATGGAAAAGAACTCGATGGCTTGGTCTGGGAAGTGGAGCAACAGCAAGGGCTCTATCGTCGATGGTCGACGCTTAGAAGAAAAGATCGGCTCAGTTGCATGGAAGTACACAGGCTACTAGGTGCCCTTGCCTTATGCTTTTGTGGAAGCTGCAGAGACGAGGAAGAAACAAGAAGAAACAAACAATAATAATAGATAAATCTGCTGTGCGAATGCGTGTTCATTGTCATTCACAAACTCGTGGCCATGCCACGCAAGGCTTTCTGTTTTAGATCAGAATGCTACTCAGCAAAGTTCTCACGAATAATGGATGATAAATGATTTCTTGGGAGATGCAATAATAAGTCATTTAATTGTCTACTTCCCCTTGAAAATTAGGTATGTGCCGGAGCGTAGGTGTTACTGCTTCCACGATCATCAGTCAAGTGGGGAAAGTACGCCACGCATCATCCGACAATCAGCTTCGATTTGAATTGATGTGGACACATCTCCGGATTCAGATCAGACGTGTGTGAACTGCTTCAGAGAAAGATAATTTTATCAGGACTTCTTTAGATTAGAAAGTACCCTCTGATCCGTTCGTGTCTAATTTCCACCGACTTAACGCTGGTGTTCGGCAGTTCTGTCACCGAAACTTTTTCTCCTTTTTATAAATGACCTCCTGTCTGTCACTTCCAATCCAATTCGCTCCCTCGCTGAGGACGGTGTTCTCAGCTTCGTTCCAAGACTTGCGGGCCTGCCCTTCGGTCGCAGACTTAAAACAGCAGCGTATGTCATCCTGTGCCTTGGCGGCATAATCAATTCGATTGGAATTCGATGCCTCTAAGACGCAGTCCTTTCTGCTGTCATTAAGCGAGCTTGTGTCGATTAAATTGAAAGACTAGCTAAGGGTATGCGTATCGGCACCATAGTGAGTTGGAACGATTCGAGGCGCAAACAAATGTGAAGATTTCCCAAGCCTATGGGAGAAATGCTGCACGCCCTCTGTTCTGGCTCCCACCCTTAACTTGATTATAGCACCCGTATTCTGGCACACCTCTGCGATGTGTCACAAGTAACAACTACCCCACAGGAGCACGGTGAGTCACAAATTGTGAGGTTTTCGTAAATTGATCAAAATCTAGCTTTTGAGCACCACACGAACTGTCAAAATTGTGAGGTTCTCTTGAGCACATCACAAACAGGAAATGTAATAATTTTTAGACAGCAACGTAGAATTCGATTTTTATTCATTTTGATTTAAATTTGTCTTCTCCCACATTTAGAGGACCATGCGAAAAGATGTCTCCTTCCATGTTCGCAGACTAGTGCATGCAACCTTTCTATCATGTCGTAGACAGTTCATGCACAGCTTAGCTTGTTTAACTTGCTCACAACGTTCCTTAGGAGTCCAGTTCATGAACCTTTTACATGAATAAACGTTATGGTCATTTTTGCAAAATATATACTCAGCTCGGGTTGCTTGAAGCTTAGGTCCTTCTTTGTACCGCATCTGGTGCGATGAATCGGGCGCTTCCAAGGCTTGATATCTCCTTTGTAGACGGTCGGGTAGCTTCGGAAGGGAGGGCATCATGTTTGGCTGTCCTAGTCCTTGCTCGAAAAGGTTTCTGCTTTCTTGGTGTAACGCCTTTGTTACTAAATGGACAGTAACTGGTCCTCACGATGATGTATCAAAACCCATGTTTTTTAATTGCCGACAGTGCTTCCTGTGTTGCATGCACTATTGACTTTGTTGAATTTGCCGTTGTGAGTGACTATTTCCAATTACATCGAAGGAGCCTGACAGCCATTCTCGGCTTCAATGGTACACTTTGATCCCGAAGTGAGGAGCGAAAATCTGAAGATTTCTGCGGCGAATGGCTTTACACCATTTTTAATGTAAATAATCTCTCACAAGCGGACACTCTTATAACCGGACTCTGAAAATTATTATTTTTTCGCAATTTTGTCGAAGAGCAACCTTATAAGAAAAGTAAGCATTTGTTAACATTGAAAGAACTTCTTCTTTCAAGGTTGTCAATGCCGTATTTTTTTCTCATAACCGGACACCTCTCATAAATTGTTGGTACCGTCCGCTTATGAGAGAGTTCGCTGTACAATACACAATATGAATTTCCCAAGCAGAAATAGCTCGCAGTTTCTATAGCAGTCATTATGTTTTTGTCTAGCAAGTTTAGCAGTTTTTAGCCTTAGCAGCTTTGAAGAGAATAATCTGGTAACGCTGGTCCCGTGTGTTCTGTGTCTCTGTTTGTTTTTCTCAATTTTAACAAACGATGCTCAGGCGCGCTTGAGCCAATTGCATTCTCCATCATATCATCTGCAATACCCGTCCACCGCCAGGTATGCTCATCAGTTGACCCTCAATGCGAGAGACCGGGGTCTTCAGTCGGCCTACGCCAATTGGGAGTGCTCTTTTTCAGCTTAATATTTCTCCTTGCTTACAGTCCACAGAAGTTGCAATGTCACCTTTCTCGTTCCATAGCCTCGGCCACTGCTGTGTCATGACTCTGGACACTTGAGGGCATTCGTAATCCATTTTGAGCCGTCTCGCTCAGTTCAGAGTTATTCATCTCTGAATATCTCCGGTCTGTGAGTGTTTCACACCGAGTAACCCTTGTAAAGTCCTGCTTACAGCCATTCGCCGAAGAAATCTTCAGACTTTCGCTTCTCACTTCTGGACCGAAGGGTGCCATTGAACCCGAGAATGTCTGTCAGGCTGCTTCGATGTAATTCTCTTCATCGTGGCTCAATGGGCCCACTCAAGTGACAATGGTGTTCAACAACGGTCACCAAGCAATTTCTCCTGCAACAGAATCGACCGAATCGACTTCGTGTGGTGTACAATCCTCACAAAAGAACGAAGTACCTTTGTGTCAATGACCCTTCACCACATAATTGGTTTCCAAGTGACTGTGCATGTGTGCCAACTATATCCCATTAGTATCCCTTATTTCATTGCCACAACAATCCAAAGTCCATTTGACTCACACGCTGCACATGACTCATGACTATAAGCAGCCACCCCTCAATGAGGCACAATCCACCACCAACCACCAGGACCACCCCATAAGCTGGCTGACTTCATAAAAATGAATAATCTCCCAAAATCGAGACCATTTCACCCCTATTATGTCACCAGACACGGGACAAGACGACAAAAAGGAAAAAAATCCAACCAACAAAAAAATAACAAGCAAAATGAAAACATCATCGTTCATCATGTGGCCTCATTGCCGAGCCAACCCCTTCTACACAAGACTTCGTTTTCGATTTTTCTTGTTCGGTTGGTCCTCGCCGGCTCTACCTTCCCCCGGCAGTCACTGTCTTCATCAATTATGTCATTATGTCGACAACAAAGCGGGACACAAGAATGCACCACCCTGCGTGGGCACACGAGCAAGGGCTCACAAGACGAGTCCGCCATCCATCCCTTGCCAGTCGAAAGGGTGAAGATAATTGACTCGCTTAGATTGGAACCATACAGATATGTGTGTCTGGGGAACCTGGTGAGGGCGATGAACAACGTCCCTGGGACCAGAACAATTGATCAGGTCAGAGGGTGGCTTCCTGACTGATTTGGAACTCAGTGATAGCTGAGGGGGTGCTTTCAGCTGTGTAGTGTTGTTTCCACGAGAACCCCGAGGGTTTTAGCGACCCCCCGCGACTTACCCGAGAGACCTTCGTTCCCAGGTGCGCTTTCATTTGGCACTGTGACTCAGAAAGTGGTCAAAATATAATTATCGCCTTCCACTCGTAATCTCTTGTTCGTATTCGAGCCGTTTATTGATTGATTGCGGTGGCGGAGGTCAGCCCGGAAATTGGATCCACTCGTGCCGGAGGCGCCGGCTACGAAGCCTTAGTCATCTCATTCGGCCATGTGATTGATTGTTGGCTCCGGTGACCTAATTTCGATTTGCAGGAACCATGGCGTGGCAATTGTGTATACCCCCCATCATCGGTCAATCGGAGTTCGATGAATGTTACCCCGCGTGTCCGTTCTTCTTTGTGGCATTCGACCAGAAATGGGGGCCTGCCTTGGACTGCGCATGGGAGTTTCTTGCTCGCGTTCGTCTTGGTTCGCTTTCTAAGCGCTCTGAGCGTGGCTTGGCTTAATGAGTTGGTCCTCGTTTTGTCTTAACGATGCGTGTTCAACGAGAGACATGTTTGGCCTTATTCTGGCTGCCCCCTGGTGTTGAGAGTGAGATGAGTTGAGCATGTTCCAGATCTAAGGCTTGTGGTTCTTCTGTTTTGTCTTTGAATCGAGAACGGAAAGAAGCGATTTTTGTCGGCAAGTTTTTGAATTTTAGCCCTTTTTCAATTTGGATTGGAAGATTCGGCCTCAACGACCGATCTTTGGTTCGAAGGCTGTGCCATTCCATTCTAGGGTAGAGTAGGGAAGGGGGCTGCTAGCGAAAACCAGCACACTTAGACCATGTTGGTCCATTGTGATACCCACAGTCAGACTACTACAACCATGATCCCAACGCAAATGGTGACTGGACCAGATTTGAAAGCCAGATAAAATCGTATTCACTTTGCTTTCACTGGGATTCGAACTGGGACTCCACTAACCAAGGGCAGGCAGTTAACCAACTGCGCCATCCAGTCATCTTATTCTAAACAATACATTCCTTTATGAAGTTTGAAATCATATCTCTTCCTTGTCTGTCTGGGACTACAATTCCTCCGCCCTCCTCAAATGTAAGACCCAAGATGACATCACCTTCCACAAAAAGCATTGCAACTGTACCTTTCGTCCTTCATGAGTTACTGGCCCAAAATGTTCCCATTTGAAGCTCAATTCCTTTCCTGGGCTTCGTCGTCAGTTAAGTAAGACATGCGTTAAGTCTGACTCAATGTGAGCCAGACTTGCTTTGTTTCTCAATTTCGATTGAGATTCTTAGCTCGATCGTAACGTAACAAATTCCCATCTCAAGGCTCTTCTTGTGTGGACCTAGGCTGCGCTCTTGGCTAATCTCGAGCTGTGTTTGTTGCCTCGTGCTTATAGTTTTCGAGATGGACTCGTTGGCTTGAGTTTGATTTATTCTCTCAAGCCTGACTTATTCTACCAAATATAACTTATTACTGCGAGGTGAACTCGACCACATATGATCTCAAGCTGAATTTGTTGGACTTGTTGTCTCGGGCCTGACCTTTTGACGCCAGCAGAGCTGGACTTATTCCTTCCAGTTTTTCTCTCCTGCTTGGGTGGATTGTATTGAGCTGGTCTTCTTGTTTTATGAGCGACTTACTGTTTCGAGTTGGATTGACTTAGTGTCTTGAGCTTGGTTAAGTGCCTCTCACTTGACTTATGGTTTCAAGTTGGACTTACTGTCACCAAATCGACTTAATGCCTGGAGCCTGACTTTTTGTCCGCAGCAAAGCTCGATTTATTGATCCCAGCTTGAGTTAATGTCTCTTGTTGGACTTATTGCATCGGACAGGTCTTACTGTCTCCAGTCGGATTCACTGCCTCGACATTGACTGTGCTTGGCTTATGGTCTCGAGTTTGAATTGTGATCTCGAGCCAGCCTTACTCTTTCCAGTTGGGTTTACTGCCTTGAGCCTGACTTATCAATTCGTCCTCGCTGACTGCTGCTTAAGTTACTGTCTTAACTTCCATCTTTTGGAACTTACTATCTCAAGCCTTACATCTTGTCTCGAGCTGGGCTTACCACCTCAAGCTTGACATAGTGTCTAGAAATTGGCTTACTCTCGAGCTGGACTTATGGTCTCGCTTCCAGTTTCGAGCTAGACTTACTATTTCCTGGTGAGTTTACCGCTTCAAGCTTGACGCATGGTCTGAAGTTGGCTTATAGTCTCGGAATCAATTTCTTAATCAGAGCAAGCTTAAGTTTCAGTTTATTTTTTGACCCGTTTTACTTTGCCTTGCCTTAAGTGATGTCAAATTTAAATGGCGACGGAAGCCTCACATAGACTGTCCTTGTTTTTGTTTGCCTTAGTTTTCCTCTGATGTCTGGTTGCATTTTATTATAAGCCTCATCTTCTATTATATGCCTCACCTCTTCTCGTCAATCTTCCTGTCGCCACTTTTCGTCTTTCTTATCTTCGACTTCAGTCGTCTAGTTTCTCATTTTGGATTGGTTTTGTCTGCGTTTTGAGTTCTTCTTGAGCTTCGCTTTACTCAGTCTTGAACTTTATTAGGCACTTCGTTCTTGAAGACCTTATTGATAGCAAGCTCCCGAGATTCACTGCAGAGGCATTCAACAAAACGTTTCTATTAACTCCCAGCCCTGAAGTCGTAAACACCGAAATTGTCAAGAATTGAGGCAGTTTGATTAGTTCTTGGCAAGACCACCGAGTAATGTAAACGTAAGGAAAAGCAAGACCTCTTGTGAGTCTCAAACTAACTCTAATCGTTTTGTCATCAACATTGTGTTCAAGAAAAGCACTCTACGATAATCTCACTCCTTTCGAATGACTCTGACCAAAATTCGCCAAGTGCAACTCCTTTTTCCAACCCACGCCAGGAAACAGGCGCCTGTCACCTCCACCCCACATCTGTGGCTGCCAGCTACTTTATTTGCCATAAATTGCAGAGCCAACTGAACGTCTTCCTCGAGCAAAGAAACCAGGAAATGCCTAAAGTAACACCACTCTTCCAAGCACGTACGCTAATCCCAAAGCAAATCGAACGCTCCGCCAATCCGTGTCCCGTGTTTCATCTCATAAATCATTCATCCCGCACCGACTGCGACCGTTCCCAGTGCCTGCATCGAGGCACAAATGCATCCAAGTCTTCGGACGGTAATAGGCAATCATTTATTTACGTGCCAACTTGAAGACAATTCCATGTCCCCGTAAAAGCCCACCACATTGACCCACATTCGACCAGTGCGAGACGCGACCTGACCGCTCACCCCTCCAGCCCCCTTATCCAACACGACACGACATCAATAGCGGCGACTTCCAGTCATCGTGTGAGCAGAATCGATAAGCACCATGCTCTGCATCGTCCCGTGTGCCCACCGACGAACAGATGAAGCACTCTTTCTGCTGGCTTTTTGGGTTAATCATTTGACGTTTAACACAACAGTTAGCACCCGGCAGATGCGATATGTGCTCCAGTCGAAGTTGGGTCGGTGTCGGAAGAGGGGATGGCAATAAATTCAACAAACTCAGCACCATTCCTTCGATTACAAGCGAATTTGTTTGGGGACCGCTTCCCTGTCCGACACTGGCCTGAAGGGGAGGTTGACACAGTTTACAGCCTCCCCTGTCAGATGTCATTCTGCGATCGGTGTGGAGTTTGTAAATAGGCCTGTCCTGGTTTTAATCGGTTCGTGTGGGTGGAGGGCGGTCTATTTTTTCGCTGCCCGACGGCGTCGAGGTAATGTGTCCTTGAATGTTTGTCGGGCCGGAGAGACTTGCTTTTCGTTGAAATGTTGTCCTCCGTTGTTTGGCTTTCGTTTGACGGTAGGCTGGGGATTTTTTTGTTTACGCTGCTCGTGACCTTGGAGTGTATTTGTGCTCGTTGTAAAAACAGTGAAGCCGATTTAACTTAAACAACTACTTAATTTATGCACCAGACAACCGCTGAATCGGGAGTGACGCCTTGCAACCTTCCATGGGTCAAGTTCGAGTGCCGATGGCCTTGTATCATGCGCAAGGAGAGTGTGGTTTTTATTGTTATTTGGCAAATACATTAACGTTGGCTTTTGGGTGACTTCAGTTGTCGTAGTACGATGCATGTCTGTCAGGATACACTCGAAATGATCGGTGTTTTTTGCCAGCACACTTCCTAAAGGTTGTTCATAGGTACGCTTGTGACGAGGGGAGTGGTTGCGGACTTGTCTGTTTCCTGCAGCTTGCTTTGGCCCGTATATGTCATTTTTTGCTGAGAAACCCTTTCAATTTTATGCGCGATTACATGCCGATGACAACATTGTCAAATTTTGGAAACTACTGTTTTGTCTGCCAGCCTAATAGCGTGCTTGCAGGATGCTGTATCATTTGAGAAGAGTGGGGGTTCCCTGCAGAATCTGCAGGGATGAAGAAGGAGAGCCTGTCCAGTACTTGCAAGGACAAGGAAAAGCACGCTAGGCAGCTGTTTATTCAATAGCCTAGAAGAAATGTCAGATGTAAAAATTCTGGACAAAATTCATAACAAACACTCTGGAGCATCGCCAAGGATATGTTACTAGCATGTCAGTAGGTAATTTTACATGCGTCAGATAGCACCCTAGAGAAGGACCGCTGCGCGAAAGCTGCCGAACAGTAATATCACAATGGATCCAGTTAGGAGCTAAGTCGGCTTAAGTTGGGTCAATCTTGAGCAAAACCTTGAGACCACTAATCGCCATATTGTTCAGTGGTATCTTTCCAAGCTGTAGCACTGGGACATTCGATGAGGACATTGCTTCAAGATATGGTTGAATTGAAGACGTTCGATTTGTCAATTCCACGTCTTTCACTACAGCTTGGTCCATACCCAACATTTCTCGTACAGTCCTTGCTTTGAACCCTTAAAGAATCAACTCGTCCAAGTCCGATCGGCCAAGTTTGAGCAGATTATTCTAAACAGTTCTTACTCTTTGAGCATTTTCAGTAATCCGTGAACATAATTGTTTTTTCGTACCGGGAATCGAACCCAGGCGGCGATGATCAATTGCATGGGAGTCGATGCAGTCATCCGCAACGCAACGGCCGCCACTCTCGCGGCGCTAACGCTGTCTAATTGCTCTTGTGTTATGTCGATACATCGGTTTCCTGCAGATAGCTACATTAGGTAGGGGTAGGGAAGGCGGCTGCTGACACTTAGCCCGTTGTGATACCCACAATCAGGCTACTACCACTGATCGATTAATCCGGTGGTAGTACCGTTAATTTGATCCCAACGCAAATGGTGACTGAAACTATTTTTTGCTTTCATTGGGACTCGAACCGGAGACCCCGCTAACCAAGGGCAGGCACTTAACCAACTGCCAGTCATCCAGTCGTTTTGATGTTAAGCTACATTAATTCAAATTTGATTTGAAAATCGGTTTTTGACAGCAATGTCATACGGCGCAGTAATAGAATGGCCGAGTTGATAAACGTCACACTGCAGCAGGCCTGCAAGATTTGCGTCCATAAATGTAAATAAACTGCAGCGACTGTGCATGAGAGCAGTCGGCAAATGCGTTCATAAAAGCAATGTGACAGTCAAACTGCGATCAAATTGGCACTAATTTTCGTTTTGTTCAAAAATTCTCTTATTATTTTAAAGACATTTGAAAAGACTATTAAAAGACAATTAAAAGCACGGGAATTTTGCTTAGTGTTGAATTACTCGTACAAGATGCACTACAAATGTCCCATACATCAATACAAAAATGTCCCAACACCTCAAGGAAAATATTTGTCACGCCTCACTTTGTCATACTCAGTGATAATTTCTCCCTCTGAGTAGACTGTCATATTGGTGGTCCCATTGACTACAACTGTCATATTGGTGTGTAGCTTCCAGAAATGAAGTATGATAGAGATACCCAACTTCACAGCTGATTGACCCCTAGTCCATCGATGAATTTGACGGATAATCATGAACATTTTGACGGTTATTTTTGACGGGGATTTTTGACAGTTATTCACGAAATAACATTAATGCCGTTCTCTTATTGGGCAATTTGGTTTTAGAACACAATATAAAAAATGATTGTCAAAAATCTTAAGGGACGAGAGAGGCAGAAGTTGGGCATCTCTATCATACTTCATTTCTGGTAGGTTCGTTTCTGTTGTCATTTATGGGCCACTTGCAGGACAATATAATTGTGTAATTGAAGCAAGAAAAATGTATTGCACATTCAACTAGCAAAATATTAAAAATTTCCAATCAATTATTCACATATGTGACAGCACCTGCAACGTCATCCAAACAATGACGCATGGAAGTCATTCTTATGTTACAAATTTTACACCTCAGGTGATGTGGGACATTGTACCAGTTCACTTTCTGAAATGAGTACCTCATACAAACTCATTTGCAAATACCAGTCCTACTCAACACTAATTTTGCTGCTTTGTCAGTTTATTATTTGTTTTTTTAACATTAAACCTAGAATGTTCCCTTTTTAGACATGATGTAGACATTAATTACAAACGTCAAACTAGACACTTTTTGTATCGCCTACTTTGTTGCATTTATGAATACTCTTTTGACAGTGCTGTCCTGCTGCAAACTTGCGACAGTATTCGTGTTCATAAATGTGTTGACAATATTTTGTGCAGTGCAGGGGCAACAATGTTGCAATTACGAACTCAACATATTCCTTATAGAGCCTGTGACACTGCCTGCACCGACTTCCTAGGATACATTCCATGGCACCGACTTGGTTCTCGAGCAAATTCTTACTCTTGCTGCTTATAAGTCATTTGCCTTCTATCGCAGACTGGCTTGAACACGCTGCTTCCATTTCTCCGCGATAACTTAATCTTCATAAGTGCGATGATATCACCCTGTCCGCCCCGATCCAGGAGGCTCGGATTCTGATCTTAACTTAAGCATCGGTGTCCACGCACCAGTATTGAGTTCGACTGGCTGAGTCTTCTCCATTCATCCTCTTCGTCACAGCCACGACCGTATAATAATAATATTAGTGGCGCTACAGCCTTTAGAGGCCCTGGGGCTAGCTTCTCGGCAAGCACTCGCGCTGTGCGAGCTATTGTTCTGCCACGAATGGAGAGGATCTACAGTTTTATGCCGACTCTGAACGGCCAATTTGAGAAGCCTGCTAGACAGTTATACTCTTTGGGCATTGTCAGTGACTCGAAAGAGGTGAGGTCGTGAAAATTAACGAACCTGGGAACAGTGAGTAGGGGTCGACGCATCAACCCACAACGCCACGTGCACCACAACCTCATATGCGACGTAGGTTTTTTTTTCTTTCTTTCGAAAGCACCAAGGATCACCTCTGCTGTTTTCCTTACCGTCCAGCTTTTGCGAGTTTTGGGCCCAGTGGTTTCGAAAACCTAAAAACACACCGATTCCTAAACGCGATTCTACTTTCAGATGTCATTTGTGGATTTCATATTTGCCCTGAGGTAGATAAAGTCCCTTCACCGGATAACGCTACAGTTCCGGATGAGCCTGGGCCTCAACCAATCTCCCTATCCACCTCGAAATGGTACCTGCCAATCATGATGTTTTGTCGCTGGTGGTCCGTGACGGGACGATTCTTAAGACCATCTTGTTTCCCCTGTTCCGTAATAGCACTAGAGGCTTCTACTACGGCAGGTTGAGAACCGAGCAAACCCCTGAGAACTCCGAAAATAACTAACGACTCCTTGCATAGGTGTGGCAAGATGTGTCAGTCTATTGTTGACTCCTGCACCCATAAAGCCTAAAGCCAACAGAAGCTCTTCATTCTTCAAAGCCATGCCCCGCATTTTTTCATGTGGGAAACTGCGTTTGGATGACAATGAATCAACTTCCAGCCCGCTCCCCTCCCTTCCCGGCCCGCCTGAAGTCGAAGCAAACACGAGATTATCTGCCATCAATAATCTCTAGACAAACATCATTAAGTCCCGACTCGAAATGACATTGAATTCCTCATAAATCGTTAGACACACACACACACTGGCCCTCCCTGTGATAACCCCCCAAGCTTGAGTTCTCAGGTCGTGTCTGTTCTGTGCGCCGACGATAAGCCACCCAGCAAACATGTCTGTAAACAGTGCTTGAACCTTGTTTAACTTTCATGCCAGCTGTCAGCAGTTGTGTCATGAACACACTCGTAGATGGCGCATGCAAGTGTCACAGGTCAGGTTGACGTCTGTCTGCGTTGGCCTGCTCACTGTGATCAATGGATTTCGAAGGTGCCTGGTTCAAGGTTACAATCAACTCGCCCGACCAAAGCGTGTCGCCTTGAGCTCCAAATACAAATGCTCGACTGCCTCCAAGCATACTGTGGCTTCTTGAAATCGGTTCAACAACTGGTCATGATTGATGTGCGATCATACATGGCCTGAGTGACAGATTAAATTCAAAGCGAATGCATTTAACGGTGATAATGCCGAATTTATGGTAATTTTGAAACCGAAAACGAGGTCAACGCTAAGTCGCCAACTGAAGAGGCGTTCGTGACTGGATTTACGAATGAAATAGCAGCCACCTCCAGTGAGAGGCGAGGCGATAAAAGCCTTTCCGATCTTGTGGCAGATTCTAATGGATTCTCTTTGTTTTCTATCATTTCAGGTAAGAGCCGCTCGTGAATGGAATTCGACTGGGATGCGAAAAACAAAAGCAATTAAGGCCCACCTCATGCCTTGAGATGTGTGTCACTGGCCTTATGGCGTGAGTGTGCAAACTAGAATCGATTGAGAACCGACATTTGAGATTTGTATTCACGTGGCGTCCCGCATTCGCAGTCAGTCAGTGGCGTTTGATGTTTATTGCATCCGCAAACGCAGAACGGCTGAGCTGAGGGGTGAGTAGAGATCTCCGATAACTTTGATGGGTGCCGTCCGTTGGTGAAGGTGGTGAATGGATCGTGGAATTTTGCTGAATTCCTTAACTCTCCCACTGCATCCATTGTTGAATGTGCTGTCATTTGGGACACATCGTGATTGGATTAAATTATTTCACGGATCAAGTGATCCAGCCAGTCACTAGCTCGAGAGATGTGATGAAGGTACTTGGCAATGGCTGGGTTACAGTTTGAGAATAGAATTTCAATGAGAGTGCTGCAAAACTGTGAACGAGTGCGTCGACCCATACGGCGAAGGTATGCGGTCAAGTTGCCTAACCGATCTACTGGTCTGTGGCCTTACTCGACAAGCTAGACCCCACTTGCAATGGTCGCAAGACGCCCTAAACTAGATTGGCCCTGTCCCCGGTCTTTGAAGCTGATCTGTACACGATCAGGCCATTTGCTGTACACGCTTAGGCAAATGTTAACCAAGATCGAAGGACCTTTGGGCATCTTACACCTCCCTTTTAGAGAGGGCTGGTATTCTCTTTCGATTTATGACTGGCTTTTATTCCCCCTTACCAGGCAATCGGTAGCAACATCAAATTGTAAATAATTTTAGTGAGTGGCTAGCCTAGGAGAACGTCTGTCTTCGTCTACTTACATAAATGTTGAAAGTTCCCTTTTCTTGTCTTTTACAATTGAGATTCCCTGTCGTGTTAAGCTTCAATTGAGGCTGGTCGGGCAGGTGCTGGAATCCTCCTCTTACTGATTGCTTGGAGTACACAGCTTACGAACGAAATCTTAGGAGTTGAATGCAGAGGCACCTGGGTGGACTCATGTCGCGCAGACTAATGCCGCCGAGGCAAACAGAACCAATGGTCGAACGCAGAACATTTCCCTCGAAGGCACCAAGGACTTCTTTATCTGTTCGTGAGATCGCGCCATAGAGCAGGACAGAGATGATAAAGAATAATAAGCTACAGCCCGTAGAGAGCCTGGGTCTACCTTCTACAGCAACCACTTGCATGATGGGGAGAGGACCTACAATTTTATGCCGACTCCGAAGGGCCTAGTTTGAGAAGTTTTCACTAAAAATATACACTCTTTGAGCATTGTCAGCTTTCAAGTGTGCTTTAAGTGCGTAGGGGTCGACGCACATACTCACTAAGCCAGAGTGACCGATAGGCATTTCCCCGGAATGTTCACATGTGGACGAGGATGCACGCAGTCTTTCATTGTAGTCGCTTCTCAGAAAGACAGCCGGTAAATCCTCCAGAAGAAGACCTTATTTACTTCAGACAGTAAGAGGAGTGGCGTCGACTCGTTTGTGATGACTGTTCAGGAACAACTACGAAGAGCAAAAGCACAAAGAAGGAGGGGTCCTCCTTGAAGAGAGCATAATTATTTCCAACCAGCCCCGCGAAGTAATACCTAACGCCAGTCCTGTGTGGAGAGTGATGGAAGTGTGCTGAGCAGAATAATATTCTGCGAATCGTGCATGCTGGTATCACGGGTTGTTAGTATCTTGAAGAAGTTTCCATATCCATTGGCGCAAAGCATAGAGATACTGAACGTACGCCGTGAGACTCAGCCAATCCAGGGGTTGACTCCCAAGTTCCACTGGACATGTATTCAAGATCGACTACAAACTGACCATGTTAGAAGCGACTATTTCATTTGGTCGAACCCTTACCAGGGGGAGGGGGTAGAGAGGACTACAAACTCCGACTTCGACTGGATCGAAGATGCCAAAAGTTACATTTTCTTCGAATGCACTTCTCCATCAGAACTCCTGCCTATAGCGGAGGTCCTGACAGTCAAGCGGTCAGAATGGAAACGCAACCGACCATCCTAATTGGGATCCAAAGCAATTTCGGCAACAGAAATCAAGTCCCAGTTCACTACTTTACTCTGTGCTGGGTCCCAGGTCACAAGGAGGGCGGATGAACTTGCCAGGAAATGGGCCGAAACCGACCCATCCCAGGTAAGCCTCGTAGAGAAAGCTAGTAAAAGGTCCAACTCAAAACCGACAAACTACATCAGAGCGACAAAAGGTTGCTGGCGATCGTAGTTGGATCGCTATTCACCAACGCCTGCACGTGCAGAGGCTGCGGAGGCCAAGCGGGAAAATATAACACTCCTCACCACCTCTGCCACTGCCCCAGTCTCTGCCAGTTGAGGCTTCCCTCTCAGTTTATGGGGATATCAGGTTGGCTGAGCAACACATCAAACATGACAAGCGCGAAGTAAGAGCTAAGAGGTTACAGTCCCCCAGAGGCATCACAATGGGTCCAAAAGTACCTAAGTGAGACGTGGCTTAACTCCTCTCTCCTTCTTCGATTGACGAATGACAAGGGTTAGAGATTCTGGGCTTAATCTCGGTACTGATGGTATCCTCACGGTGAACAAATTTTGTCAGCAAACCCCTCATTGACGGCTCGCTGTGTTTGAGTACGTCACGTTAACATCGTCTGCCTTTGCTGGCAGTTGAACGGACTTTTGTGTGCTCAATGCCTCTTGTGCAGAATGATGTTGAAGGAGTTGCATGACAGCTCGTGCCTTTCTTTAAAACTTGAAGGTCTTCGTTTTCCGGGCGAGTTTCATAGGAAGCCCAGACTAGACACTGCTCCATATGCATAGCTCGTCTCTATAGATGCTGTTATGCGCGGCCTTAAAATCGATGAAAAGGTGGAGGGTATTGCTTTGTTGCTCCTGGGAGTTGCCTCAGTGTGGACCCGGTTGTTGACGAACATATGTACATGTTTAATCAGATGGCAAAAAGTTAAAGATTGCGCCACTCTCTCGCTTTGCTGCCTAACCCGAGTTGCTAACTGCATGTAGAAACAACGAAACTTCAAATTCATTTATTGACTTCAAAGAAGGTACGTAAGTGAAAGCAGATTCTTTGCTCTGGTGCCTAAATGACATTCGCCCGAGCGGCACTGTACTTTGAATAATTAACGTGTGAGAATCTGTCTCATCTGTGGAAGTGCTGTCTTTTTGCCATGCCTGAGATGGCTCAGACGGCAGGACAGGGAAAACGTTTGTCGGATCGACATTTGTCCGTAGGAGTCATAGCTCTGCATTGAAGAGGATATTGAGGGAATAAGTTAGCCACAGCAGCAGTTGTTGTTAGTCTGGAGGAGAAAGTTGAAAGATGTAGACGAAATCAGGGACATTCACAGTGCATGGGGTAAGTTTGAGAATTTCGTTTTTCCGCAACTATTTCTTGAAAAAATTCATTTACGGCAGAGAACTGTACTCGTTTTTGTGGTATCTAGGAATTATTCCTCGCCAATCGGGGGAACAATAGAAAAGCTGAGCCTCTGCAAGAACGTCATGGAAGCCAGCTAGGAAACATTAGGTGGCTTAGCCTGGAACCCTGAGAGACCCCAAGCATCATAGCCCACAGAGCTCCGAAAGGAACACGTTACCGTCGAGTTAGCTAACTTAGAGGGGGGAAGTGAAGAAAAAAGAAGGTGGCTTAGCCTGGAACCCTGAGAGACCCCAAGCATCATAGCCCACAGAGCTCCGAAAGGAACACGTAACCGTCGAGTTAGCTTGCTAAGAGGAGGAAAGTGAAGAAAAAAGACTGTGACTTACAGAAGAACCCTGAGGGAGTCCAAAAATCTCCGACAAACGATGACTCTTAAACTACAGACCGAGGCAATTCGTCTTGTCCGTGGTTTGAGGCACGACAAGCTCTTTGTCGACTAGCTCTTTTGTGTAAGGATGAATGTTGTGCTGTAGCTGTCTCAAACGGGGTACGTAAAGGGATACAGAAGAAAAAGTTCCTTGCTTTGGTGTCCCGACTTAACGAAATCCCCTTAAAGGCATTCATCCCGGGAGCACTGTACTGTGATGAAGTGACTTCTTAATGTGTTATTGAAAGAAGTCAGCTGGAAAGTGCCTCAATTTCGAAGCTATAAGAACATCAGCACATCGTACACCAGCTATCGCTGCAAGTGAACACACACTAGCCAACTGTCATACATACTTCCAAGAAAAGAGTGGTCAACTCAACGCACCCATCATAAAATAATCCCCCAGTGGCATGAGCAATTGAGATACGAGACGCACCACAGTGAGCTGACCAATTCTGATCCCGATGCGCTGAACTCCACACACTGCCCGTTTGACCGGCGTTCCGTGGAACGGAACACATGTGTGTGTCGGCATTGAATAACACGCTGCGGTAGGTCCTCCCATCAGTGACCATTTACTGTGTAGCACACAAAAACCTCAATCCCACTATGAATAGCGTATCTTTGGCTCATTTTCGAAAAGTAAAATTTATTTCACCTCAGCCGCCGCCGCAGCCGCTTCTCCCACGGAGGGATGCAAAGAAAACCCCATTTTCAACGATTTGTTCCAAAGTGTTGAGCGTTATTAATGACCATTAAGGGTCCCCACAGCCAGCACGCGGCCTGGTTGAATGCCGCAGTGCTGGGGCTTATTTGGTGCCTCTGTGTGGGTGTGCGGGTGTGTAAGACTGCATCTCTGCAGCACGTAGCACGACTCGACGTCGATACGGCTCATTCCCCGCCCGAGTTCCAACAATTCGCCTCGAGTAACTCACGTAAACACAAGGTCTTCCGTTCCATTTGTGTAATCATGATGCTTGCTACTGCCTCTCCTCCGCATTTCGCCTCTGGCGCTCGGCCACCTCCCCCCCTTAAAAGTGCAGAAGCTTGTTTTCCAGTTTTCCTTGTAAAATAACCATTTTCTGCTTCAATTATGTGGTTCTTTGAACTCCACCACACGTCGTCGTTCGTTCGCTTGCTTCGATCGATTTACGGTCCATAACTCAACTTCACAAATATGGTCAGAGACGGATGGATGCAACTTTTGTTCCCCGACTCACTGCTGTGTGCGTGTGTGAATAGATTCTCGTGGGGATCCCTAAACGATTCCTAAGCGACTCAGGCTTTGTGTGGTATTTTCTGACACAAGAAAATACACATTTTAGTCAGCGATACGTAATCGCCGATGAAGACTCTGGCTGGCAAGAGGATGCCTTGTCCTTCGCCCTGCGGTATGTGTGTGGATGTGCAAGCAATTATTGGCGGAAGGCGTCATTGAGAGGTATTTCCGTTCCGAAGGATTGATCCTTTGCAGTTTCGCAGAGCGCAGTGAGTGAGAGAGAGAGGGAAAGAGAGTCCATGGGTCGCGCAGTTCAAATGTGTGACAATTGACATGGGAAGACGTAGAGCCATCACAGCTGCTGCGGATCCAAGGGTGTGGGAACCGACACAATGAGTTGCTTCGAAGGGGAGTATCTATTTCTTCGGCGAGCGACGACAGACATCTCATAAAGTCACGACACGAGTCTGTTTCTCATCCGAGAACAGTGACATCACTGGCAGACATGACGATAGTGTTTGGAAAGAATTTCTGTTATTTTAATTCGCTCTTAGATGCAGTCATAAAAATAAAAATACAAGCTCCTCGTCAAGCTAGCGTGTCTGATGTTTCAGCACTTGACTCATTGGATTTTCTGGACAGCCCAGTGACTCCTTGCCTGTGATTATTTTAAGAACGAGATGATTTGTGGAGGGATTGTGTGAAGAAGTCAGTCAGTTTCTTGCAATCGTTGTGGAGGATTGGCAACTGGAGATGGCCTCGAAAGGGGGTTTTTGGATCCTGCAACCACTTGGAGGTTAGAGGATACATCGACTAAAGGTGTCATGTCAGATCGCAAGAAGAAGACGCCAAGTTCTTCGAAACAGAAGTATGGGACATTGCTCAAAGCACTTTATTGTCCATTCGCTTGCGCCACCAGAAATGACTTAAACTTAACGATCTCACGTAAACGTACTTGCTTCGTTTACCGTGTTGCCACAATAAAGTTTTTTTTCCGAAAGAAATAGAAGTCAAAGCATTTCTCGATAAGTGGTTACATTCCAGTAAACGCTTCATTGCCTGCTTGCTGTGTTCTGCCAATCACGCCAGTGGCATCCGCGTATGCTAACAATTGTACGGGCTTCTGGAAGATCGCGTCTCGCGAGTTGGCGCGTGACTCTTGCACGATCCCATTCCAGCGCACTTCCTGGATTGCTGTGATGTCTGCTTTGTAGCAGTCCAGGGCCTCCACGAGTTCTTCGGCTGCACGTGGTCTGATAAGGGACTTAACATTCCACGTGCAGAACCCAGCTCCAGCTGACTGGGGTTTGGGATGCCGTCGTTGGCCAGACACCTCACCAGCTCCTCCGCCGCCATCAGTAAAGAGAGACCAGCCCTGATACAGACTCACTCTCCCGCTCTCTCGTCTGCGGCCTCCAATGACGTCACACGGGGGTTGGATAGGTAGGTCCTCTCAAATCGTGGCACCTCCAAATTGATTCGCATTTTCTTAGTCGCTCGGCTATCGAACCGGGGTAAAGCAGGCTCAGGTGCGTAGGGAGTGACGTACCAACCCACAATGCAACGGCCGCCACATCACTGACTTGGTGGTCTCCAAAATCGAACTGAGTTCGTAAGCCCCCGTTGGCATACGAAACCATCGAAGCCATCCTTAAAACAAACAAATTGAATTCCCTTCAAATTTGCTTTCCGATGCCTTAAAGTGGAGAACTCCGAAATCGGCTGAAATAAACAAATTAAATTCCTCGAATCACTCGCCTATCAACAGGAAATACCCGAAAGCTGCGTCCAAACATCTGTTTCTCTCGCATCCAATTCACCCAGTTTGTTTACGCGCGGCGGCCTCAAGGGAACAAGCTTCCTGGACTGAAGGCCCCATTGCCACACCTCTCGCCCACTCTCTGGCGACATTCTCCTCCCATCAGCAGCTGTCCCGACTCCATTGCAACCATGCTCCACCCAGCACACAGTGTACCTGCCTGGGAACGCACGATGATGACACTCCCATCATCACCAACTGCTCCACATGTGCTATCTCCCGATTTAGGGCATAATGCACAGGCGGTTGGAGCTGCGATGCGGACAACACGGCGCGCACAGTGAACGACATAATGAATAACAAACGCCATGTGAACGGCCTCAGATGTCTCTGTGTGGCCAGGCGGACGGGACTGTGAACGGGCGATTTTCGCTGCGTAACGGAAGTGACTGAATGCGAAATCGAAAAATAAAATGCGAAAATTCAAAGCCGAACGAGGCCCATCACATGTTTAATTCGAATTCAGGCGGCAAAATCGATTCGCAGTGGAATCGACTGACTGGATCGGAGTGAGTGGGTGGCAGGAATATGAGCGATGGTGCCTTGCGATTGCATGTCAGGCGGAAATTGGCGGCGGGTTAGGCAATTTTAATCAAAGCGAGCGTCGTATTCTGGCTCCGAAATGAGTCTATTGACCCGATTTCCGGGGATTTGCTTTGAATAGAAACGGCGAATCAATTAAATGATGAACAACTCGAATGGGAGGACGTGGAAGGTTTTCCTCGGAAAATCGTTCCTAATTCAGTTCGATTGCTTTGCAAAGACACACGAACGGAATGTGGGAGGTCTTGTAGAAAACGCAAAAGGAATTGCTTTCGGATTACTTTACGACGAGAGTGGAATGTGATGTCTTCACTTCACGTTGCTTGTTCACGGTTCTGCGTCGGATCGATTCTTGAAAATTCAATAACTGGCACAGGCTTGTCACTGGTCTGGTCATTGATCACTCTTAAGGAGAGAGAGGGTTCCAGACGTGTCTTCTCCATTTAGTAGCATTTAGTTTCTGCAGCTCTCGCGTCCGTCAAAAGGTCTCATTCTTGCAACAGCAGAGCAGTGACCACGATTAGCATGCTCATTGAAATCAATGCACCTGGCTGAGCCTTAACCAGAACACAGGTTCGGAAATAAGGCACACAAGGATGAAATCAAATCGCTGACACACTCGAGACCGATTCAACCCCGTTCTTCTGTTAATTTTACCACAACATCAAGGGCGGATATCCATACGACCACCAGAACGACCGGATGACAAGATTATTCTCACCATTCACGGTCTTCTGCCGGCGGACAGGTACGCTGCGTGCACTGAATAGATTATCCCCGTCCGATTTATGATATCCTCGAACAAAAGTGAACCCCTACTGACAAGTATAATTCATTTGTCCCACTCTCCTCGAGCGGGGCAGGCCCTGGGACGTTCATAAATCGAAGAGGTTTTCACTTTTATATGACAAGTCACCGATAGACATCCCTCACAAAGGACACACAATCATTGTTATCATCTTGTTCCTTTTTGCAGCCTTTTAAGTGTCATCCGGGGACGGGCACGGCCCTTGGCTGGCCGTGAAAATGTCAAAAAGGGGATAATTCAAGGTGAAGGCATAAGATGACGGCTCACTTAATCACAATGACATGCCGCCGGTCTGTGTCCTTTCTCTCTTGTGTGTGTCGAACAATCTAATGGATAAGTGGCAAAGAGATTGAACAGATCGATACGTACCCGTCGGTTGGTCGTCGTCATGCCATCTGCCGCTCGGGTTGCTGCGGATGGTGATGATGATGGCTGCTTTTGGGTGAAATTAATTCAAAGATCCAAAAATTAACGGATGACGTGACGAGATTAGACAAATTGAATTCAATTGCGGCCCGTTCTGGCTGAGGGATTATGAAAAATGTGCCGGGATGGTCGTAAAGTAATTAAAACTTTCTTCATTCCGAGGCAGTGGCCGCGCGGCGGAGTGGTTGTCATGCCATTCGTTCATTGAACGAACGTCGTAATGGACGTAGCGTCACCCTCAGTAGATGGGCTCTCTTCACTGAGTAAATGTTTTCAAGTTCATGAGTAATTTGTTAGTATTCCTCTTATGAGTGTGGGCTGGTTGACAGTGTGTTTGACAAGAGGGTGGTCGTCTGTTCGGAACCATCGAAGAGGCTGCAAATGCACTTAAGTCAACTCTAGTTTGATTGTCACTATCGGACAGAGCTAAGCTAAGTTAGGTTCATGTGACTGGACTGCACGGGTCTTCTGCGGCTGAGATGCACTACTGAGCTCAGAGGGAGTAGAGGAGGTGCCATCCTCTTCCTCAAATCTGCAAGGCGTGAGTGGCCTTCTCAGTTTGATGTCGATTTGTGAAAGTTTAGATTTAAAAGTAGGTCAAATTTGTTTCGTTGTGAGGAATGTTGAGCCTTCAGACCTAAGTCTAAAAATTGTCTGTCGCTTCCATGCTCGTTTTTGCTGTGTCTGTCCGTTTTTAGGGGTGCAACGGCGCAAAAAGCGTTCACAGGCATGTCTGTGTCCGGTATAGAGACGAATTGTTATTATAATGACGAATTGTCCGTAGACGGAGGTGTCCCTTATACAGGGGTGTCCGTAAAAAGGAGTTTCACTCTCTGTAGCGATGACCGTAATAAATGGCCGACCGTTTACGTCCAAATCCCTATCTTTTAAGCATGAAAGCCCTTCAAGCCTGATCCCCTTAGTTTGTTGGCGTCGCTTTAAATGGACTGCGCATCAGGAACTCAGTTGACCAGACCCTCCTCCTTGCCAGCCTTAAAGAAAGATAAGCCGTTGTACAAACTTGCTTTCTCTCCATGAGTCAATGTCGGATGCACTTTCATCGGTCGATGGTTCTCGGCCTGAGAACAGACTCCATGGCCAAGATGCCTCTTCACACTCTTCGTCTGTCTTCAACCCACCAATTGTGAAAATACGCAGGAAACCATTCATTGTCTGATAGATGATGACTTCTAGTAAGATCTAGAAGGCAGGACTCCTCGTCAAAGAACAATAGCACGCAAAACACGAGTGGTTCCTGAGAAGCTAGGCCTTGACCCTCAACAGACTGTAGCGCCACCATGGCGTGGCATGCGCTATTCCGAGGAACAGCCTGTAATGTTGGATGACGTCGCCCCAAGCTGACAGTTGTCTGGAAAGCGAGGGTTCTTAAAAAGCTAAGGCTTTCCGCACCAGAAGAACTCCCAGTTCGGTCGTGCTTCCTTTCGAGAATCTACAGGTGTCGGAGACACTCGTTGCTCTGTTCAGTCTTAAAAGTTCCCTGGCAACTCGTGAATGAATGAAATTCACTTCTGTTGTTCGTCTGATGAGCAGTTTGACCTTAAGACCGTAAAGTCAAAGTCATAACCACCATCCATTAAACGTTTCCTTTGAGTGACGCTGCAGTTCGGTGTGGACCTGGGCCCCAAATTCTATCGCGAGCACTGCCGATTGCCATCCAGTGCGAAACAAAAACCATAAAAATCCTTGCTGACCCGACTGTACACACTCCAGTCGCACTCGAAAATCCCCTTGGCTCTCGACTACGAAACGACCTCATATTCAATTAAAATATCGATTTTGAAAAATGAAAATGTATGGCACGCTCATTACTAATGCCCAGCCGACGCTTGGTGGCGGGAATTGAGCCCGAACGAGGAGGGACGAGGGAGCGGCATTTATAGCCACCAGTGCTCGTTTGGAATAATTTCGAATGCATATCACATTACCATCACCACCACCAGCAGCAGCAGCAACAAGCCGCCACTTGAAGCACTAGCGCGCTCACGTACTTCGGGTACAGAGACCGGGAGAGACACAGAGTTCTTTAATTGCTAGTACACACCCCTCGGTGATCCGCCACTTGATATGCTGAATGTGGAATTCCAGAATAGTTTAGGCTCCACGAAATGGCTCTCGTTTCCGTTCAGACACCAGAGGCGAGCGTGAAATCGGCACGGCGACAGCAGCGGCGGCCAGATGATGAGCTTAGCTCATTCACTAATTCCATGTGCGAAGGATTTCACACGAGCGAGTTGTCAAAATATTCCCCGCTCCTTTTGATATCGCACCGAGCGCATATGGTGCGTCCTTGAGGCGCTTATCGCGATTGTACGATAATTTATTGATTCCTTTGTTTTGCTGCGCAGAACATCTTGCGATGGAAGTGACCTGGGCCAAGGAGTGTGCTGATGGTAGGTCCTTGTGATGAGAGGAGGGAGAAGACGACTCGGAAAAGGTCAGGCTTGTGTTGGGTTTCAATGGACCATTCGGCAGCTGTCCCTGTGCGATAGATTATCTACAAATATTTGCGCCAGAGATGTTTATGTAATCCGATATCAGGAGTTTAGACAACAGCAAGGACCCTGCGTGTGGATACACGAGCCCGATGAGGGTCTGTTGAGCGCGTGAGAGGCTGTGATAAATGGACGAGTGTGTGCCCGAGATTGCATCTGGCGTTGAGAGTGTTATTTGGAATAAATTGGTCCGGCTTTGTGATGAGTGCGCCTAATTGCTTCGATTATTGGGGTGATGACACACATCAGTGTGCAGCAGACCATGTGATGTATGGTATTTGCTTTTGAATTGGATGGCAAATAAGCAAAATGTGTCCGTTTGCCGTGGAAGCGCAGCCATGTGGAGGTGTCAGTGTCGAACAGATTGTCTAAATATGAGCTGGTCAAGGTTTGCAGGAGGCGCATATAGCTGAAGGTGGAGGTTTTTGACAAGCATTCCTGTTGTGACGGAGCATTGACTGCTGTGACAATGCGTCTTCCTTAAAGAACACTGCCAGGCAGCTTAAAATTCGACAGACCTTGGACACACTTTACAGAGTCAACACAGCGACGTAAGCAACAATAAAACTAGTCGAAGCATGTCCAGAATAGCCTTCAGGATGTCGTTCCAAGTCTCCTGTAAGTATTCCCCTTCAATGCTAGATTGTTTCGGAGGAATCCAGTTTTGGCGCGACACGGATTAAGCGGGTGGCCGGTCTTTGTGATGCTTTTTTCGCTTACTATGTGGGCTATGTGAGTCGGGGAACTGTCTCCTAATAGTCACGACTCATGCCTGTTCGATCACGACATGCCTTTAGTCATGAGATGGCTATGAGCCCTATCTTTGAGAGCCATGCGGTCTATATGGCCAGTATACCCTACCTCTCCCATCCGGGCTAGAACTACATCTTATTTCGCGATCCATTCCGTTCGAAGACCAAAAATTCGAGGCAGAATAATTTGTCTTTCAAGGGTACGAGGAATCAGCAGCGCCGTCTGCAGTTCTGCTTATCGTCCATCTGCAGAACAGCAGACCGAAAACTACGATATGGCGAAATGGTAAATGCCATTGGCAAGATATAATAATTCCCCATTTGTTGCTGACCCATCTCCAAATGGAACAACATTTATTGACTTCTCATTCGATGTCCCAAGCGATAGTGTACCTGGCCAAGGGTGTACGATTCCCTCATCCTCGGTGCACGTGAATTTCATTTGGTCGATGTACGTAGAATAAGCCATCTTTCATCGGCATTATGTCGGTTCTCTCCATTGCAGATCGAGGACATCACTACTCTCATGCAGGGTGACTTCGATTTATTCATGGGTGATTGCGATGACTGGAAGTTGAAAATCAACTTTCAGAACTCAGAAGCCATACTGTTCAGGACGCCGTTGTATAAGGCCTCGGCGGATACGACAAAGAATTGGCGAAAGTTCTCAATTGTTGGACGACACGGGCAACCAATGGCGCAAAGGACTGTAGTCAGATACCTGGGGATCTGGTTAGATCAGTATCTATATTTGAACAAACATGTAGATGCTGCTTTGGCCAGGGCCCGAGGCGCTTTTGCTTTTACAAAGAGACTGTTTTACAACAGCCAACTCGATGCGACGGTGAAGGTAATCTGCTACATGCCACTCATCCGGCCAATGCTCACTTTTGCTGGCGCGTGTGGTTCAATGTGAGAATGAGAGGGCTTGTCTTAGGGCTTGCCTTCGCGTTTATCGAACTACAGAGTCCCAGTACAGAAAATTCTATTCTGTTATTAAGTTTTTAAATAGTTTACTTAATATTATATATATATACTTCAATCGTGTTAGGTTAGGCCGAAAGACCCAGAATTAGATTAAGTTTAGCTTAGAGTTCCCGACGAGGACCAGTAAGTTGTTGTGTTCGTTCAACTAGTTGTTGTAAGCAGTCTGGTAGACAGCTCTCGGTCAAACCAAAAGCCTTGCAGCGGGGATGAATTTTGGCTGCTGGATCAATTAAACCTAGAGGACAATAACAAGTAGGCCATGTTGATTTTTTTTTTCGACTTATATGGCGGTGATTTGGCGTCGTGGAGCTGCATTTGAGGGCGATGTACGCTCTTGAGTGTGGCACTATTGAGGATGATGATTTAGTGACTGGTACGTCTTGCCACTGGTGGTAATTATGGTGTTGTGTGTGTAATGTGCTTGCTTATGAAGGGATAGAACATTTTCATAAATTTCGGATGAACAGCAGCCAGTCCAACAGCTTTTGTCCATAAGGACAGAATTGAAATTTGCAGCACATTTTTTGTCAAAGCACTGCAGTCAGAAACGGAAATGTTAAAAATTGGACATCTGTTTACAGTTTTCTCAACTCTGTGCACTCTGCTAGTTATGTTTGCACTCGTGTGTTTAGCTTTTTTTCTAGTTTCCACCAAGAAAAGACTCCGGCCACCACTCTAACCAAACCCATCCCATCCGAAGGCTCGGGAAAAAAATTGATTCCCCACACAACTCTTTACATTAACTACAAACAACAATAATTGAATGCTCTTCCTTTCGCTTTCTTTCAGGTAAATAACGAAAGTTCCGACAAGCAGTCCCGAAGATCATACGTAAGTTGTTCCCACTCATCATCGAAGCATTCGTCACTGCGAATCATCATTAGGTACAACGAATGCAAACATCGTCTAATCCTCGAGATTTGAGAAAATCCCGGGTCACCTAAGCTCCCGGTCGGACATCAGTTGAAGTGTTCTCGTGCGACTAGTCTTTAGTTGCGAGCGCACAGAGATCAACAACCCCTTGAACTGGCATTTAGCACCGCCATAAACGGATTAGCTGGGTGTGAAAATATCTTTATTAGATCGCTTTTGTTATCTCAAAAATCACACAATTTGAGTGCATTCATGTATTGGTGTCTATTTGTCGACGAGCGATGAGAAACGATGGATGTTTTTGTGTTTCCTTTCTTCTTCCAATCAACACTGATTTTGAGCCTATAAATAATCCACAGCGATGAAAGGAAAACATATGATTCTTGGCGGGCTACTCGTTGAGAGGGGGGACAAGGGGAGAGTTGATAAATGTACGCTCGTTGGTTCTGACAATAAAGTCAGCGACTAGGTGCGTTCCAGAAGTCAATTGAGGAGTAGAAAAGAAGGTAGTGTGTGGAATGTATTCTTTGTCTTAAGACCGTGCCCTTTAATAGCTACTTTCTTCTTCTCTCAACACAACTGCCATGACTCTCAACTTTCGACAGTCAGTGTGAACGGGCAGTAAGCAGTCGTTGGCAGACATGAGGGGGGGGGGCAATGAATAGAGTCGGCTTTTTATTTGACTACGGACATCAAAGTAACACAGTTTTATGAGTTCTTCCTATTCTGGCTTTCTGACACAGATCCTTTGTTCGTTATTCGTCAATTTCCAACTTTGCTCATCTTGTTGGCCAATCCTCGCACGTCGGGAACTGCTTCTTTATTCGAATCTTTGGAACTCTCCACGAGTTCACGTCTAACTCTAAGGCTTTCTGGGAATGTCACAATACAGCTGATGAAGACCATGAAGGCAATGAAAAGGCTAGGCATGACAGGTGCTCAGACATCATTGAACCCCCTCTGGCAACGGGGACACAAATGGATCACTGAACAAATGATCCAGTTTTTAGAACAACCAGGAGTGTAACAAACACTCTAGGAGGTTCATGGAGCAGTATCCCAAACGAGCCAAAAGAGCTCTAGAACTCAACAAAGCTGAGTTTTGTGGAGCACTTACAGGTCACGGAGCATGTAGCAGCCACTTCCATAAAATGAATCTTATCGTAACGGTAGCAATAATGCAGTGTTTGAATATCTCGTTCAATTTAGCTTTTCAATAGTGGCCCTGCATACACGTCGCTTTAGCTAGAGAACGTAAAGTTATCCCCAGTCGAAGTAGTTGTCGAACTGCGAACTGTCAACCGAGCTGAATGTTCCCATTCTAGCCCACCCCTGTCTCATGCTTATAGAATTTTGTAACATAACGACCCTTAGGTAAGATTAGGTTATGGTGACTGCAGCTTCCAGGAACTGGTCTGTCACCATTGTGGTGTCACTTCCAGTTCTTATAACACTCTGTTTTCTAACTTTCCGTCTTATGACCACTTACGGGTTCTTAGGAATAGTTACATCTCCAAGCAGGTGCGAGTGGTGGATTGGACCGTCGCGTAATTGATGGAGACGATCGATACGACCTTCTAACATTCAATTTCCTAGAGTGGAGACAACTTCGTCTTGAAAATTCCATTAAAGAACTTGGCGGTCTTGGCGTTGTGAGTTGGTGTGTAGACCCCTACGCACTTGGGTAGGTTCAATTCCCGGTACGAGGAAAATTATTTTCACGGCCCCACCTATGTCCAGTCACTGACAATGCTCCAAGAGTATGACTGTCTAGAAAGAAGCTTCCCAAATTGGCCTTTCGGAGTCTGCATACAAGGTGTAGGTAGGTAGGTCCCTTCCACTCGTGAAAGGACAGTAGCACGCACAACACGAGTGGTTGCTGAAAAGCTAGACCCTGCCGCCACCCACATTATATTATATTATGAACTGGTTGAACTGGAATGTATTTTAGAACGACGTTTGGATATAATGTTTGTGTCACGTAATTCAATAAGCTCCTAATGAACACCGCTCGTAAGCGCACACCTCTCATAAGCGGACACCTCTCATAACCGGACAGATTTATTACACGAATTATTTACACGATTTAACGTAAATAACTGTCATAAACAGATTCTCTTATAACCCGACGCGGCCGTAACAGAATCTCACTCTCTCTTAAACGGACAAAACGTATCTTTGCACATTTCGTTATCTTGTATGTTGTTTGCTTTGCTTTCCTTTTCTTTGTGTTTTGCCCTTGTTACCCAGGCATTCAGAAAAAGTCAAAAGGTGTGAATATAATGGTCGGCCGTCTGTCAACCATGCCACTACAATTCTCGATGTACAATACAATTGACAGCCTAATGATGATCATGTGAATGAAAAAAGAGCTTCTTTTGTCTCTCCTCTGTCAGGATAAGATTCAAAGTAAAGGGTTTTGCTGATGAATTCTCTGATGAATTTTCTGGTTCCCATCTAAAAGGGGAATTCCGTATGTTCTGTACTTATGAGAGAGTTCACTGCACATCAATCCACTTATACGAAGCTTTGTGAAAGAACAAGAATTCCGTTTTGGTATTTAAATTAAATATCCATACGTACCATGGACTGGCAATTGGTTGTAGAAAAGGAGAAATGGTCGTAGAAAACCCCAAACAAAATTACAGAATTCCTTAAAGAAGACTCATAATTTTATTCCCGTACATTTTGCGTGTTGTCTATAAGTCGAACTTACACAGGCCGACATAATTCATTGAACAAACCAGCTTCTGGGTTAAATCTTCGGGTACCCTATCCCATTCTATTAGCAGAGCTTCCTTGAGTGTAGCCCTTGAAGTTATTGTGTGCCTGTGGCCACAAATGCTCAATGGGGTTTAAATCAGGACTCTGTGGAGGTAAATACAATTGTCTCGCGGCATTGTACAATAACCACTCCTTGACCTTTCTAGTTGTGTGCTTAGGGTCATTATCCTGCTGAAATATCCAGCCAGGATTTAAACCTAATTTCTCGACCGATGAACGACTCTAAGTTCTCCCTCAGCATATCCAGATACATGTGCTGGTCCACATTTCCTTCTATGAATACTAGCTTTCTCCCACTGAATGAACCAACTCAAGTTTTGTTCATTCTATGCTAAACTCAGTTTCAATAGGAATGGTGTACCACGCAGTTTAGATTTTTGTTCCTTGCCGGTGGTCGACAGTCCCCGATCCTACGTTTTAAAATCCCCCATAGGTGTTCTATGGGATTAAGATCGGAGGATTGCGATGGATATTTTATGGCGCGTAAAACACTCTTTCATCAATTTCGAAGAGTGCTTGGGTTGATTGTCTTGCATGATCTCCCATTTATGTGGCATGTCCTCTTCGGCGAATGGCAGCTTACTGTGTTTAGTATTTCTACATATTGTTTCTTATCCAACAAATAGACCAACCCCAGAAGCCGAAAAGCACCCCAGACCATAATGTTACCTCCACCATGTTTAACTTCTTTTTATGTTTATCTATTTGGGATCGAATTCTCGGTTTTTTGGACGTCTCACGTCATCGCTCTCTCCATCCGAAACAAACAAATTAATCTAAGTTTCATCAGACCAGAGGACGTTATTCCAATTTTCCCGATGAAGATGTTTGTGCGCGAAATTTAATCTTTTGTGAATATTTTGTTTGTTTAAGTTGGAACCTTTTTAGGCGATTTTATTTTATTAGAGGCGTTTCTTATCGACGACTCGTTAATCTGGCCTCAAGTCCATTCACAAGCTCATTTGAAGAAGCAAATGGATTTTATTTGCAGTGTCGCGCTAGAAAAGTGTCGAAACGTGGTGTTGTTTTCCGTTTTCTTCCCCATGTCTCCGGTTTGGGGCTCTTCACTTTTTTTTCGAAAACTTCATAATTTTGGATATTTTATCCATTGTTTGTTAATCAATTTTCATTCAGTATCGGTGCAATGAAGCCCACGACCCATTTTCGCAAAATATTGACTATATTGCCTTAAATATTTTCACAAATTTACACTGGCAGTACTCAAAACACTATCATCATCACCATCATCATCTTCTGACCCGCGTGGTCCACTAAAGGTGTCGCGGGGGATAAACCACAAGCCACGTACGAGAGATCTCCAGGTAACTCGATCCTCCGCCATCGACTCGAACTCATCGGGAGTTATGCCCAAGCGTAACCAAGCGAGTTTTTGGACTAGGTCCAACCATCTCGTCCTGATGGAATTGCATTCAACGCCCGCCTCGGAAGTCGTGATGAAGGGGACATTCGTGCCACGTGACCACACCAAACGAAGCATATCCCTCTCCGTTCGAAGAAGCAGCTCCTCAATGTTGAGTTCCTCTCGCACTGCCGTGTTTCTCACCTTATCCCGGCGAGTAATTCGTAAACACAACAGCATGGAGAAATCTCATCTCAGCAGATTGTATTCGCGATCTTATTCTTTCGGTCGTTACCCGAATTGCATGACCATAAGTGAGAGGTGGAACAAATACTGCTAACTTGGCTTTGATACCAAGCTCGGCCTTCCTGATTACAGATCTACCAAGCTGTTTCAAAACTGACCCAGCTGACCAATCCTACGGGAAAGCTCAGCTATTCAAGTCTTGGTATATTTTTCCAAAATTGGATTGCACTGCACGCAGGAGCTGTTGATGAACACTGAGAACTTCCTTTGTTTCTGTTATTTTCTCCAGCCTAAAAAACATCCCACTCCCCTGTTTTATCATTCGCGGGAACTACAAACTATAGGCTACACAGATGCGTACGTGCGGTTAGATAGATTTTACCCACAGAAGGGTTATTGCTGGCCCTTGGTTTTTTTTACTGATATTTTATGGCAGTTCAATGCATTGGGCGTTATGGAATCCTTTGGTTGTATAATTTTGTCCATCACTGTATGTAGAATTCGGAAAACCTTCAAAAGTCGGGAGAAACCATAGTCCTTTGCGTTAATTATATAATTTTTCATTTTAAGTTCTGGCACATTTTCGTCATTGCATTTTAGTGCATATCTCCTTAATTCCGACCTTCTCTCCAAACATTCCGAATTAACTAGCCTTTACTGTATATTCAAACTACGTCTACCAGAGACTGTACTAATGAAGAAGGTCCGCCAAATAATCCTTCACAAAATGCCATCTGAAAAGAGAACTTGTGTTGTAGCATTGAATAAGCAATTTAACGCAAAACGAACCAGAACGAAATGATGAATGCAGGCTAATCTAAAACACAGATTTGTCTTACAGTAACATCATTTCGCAGCAACGTAAATCTCGCAAATCCCATGGTCATACGAAGTTCAAGGATTTATCTGCTTGAACGGACACTTGCAAACAATTAAATTAGCCTTAAAGTTGCAAGCGCCCCCTCCAAGCAGAACAAGGATACACATTCGAAGAGAAGTGGATAACGCGGAAATCCAGCCGCTGTACAGTGGTGTCACATTGTATGGGAAAGGTCGAAATAAATCTGCAACTTTTGAAGTTGTGGTCTGATCTTAGTGAAATTTAAAGAGCTTATTTTGGTAAAAAAAAATTAATAAATTGAATAAAATAATATAAACAAATAAAAAAATATCACTTTTGTGCATAAAATAAATATTTTTCAAATTGTTGCTAAAAAATCTAAATTGTTGCTTTTAAAATATAAACAATTTAATATAACAAGGCTTGCGCTTCATTGCTAAGTAGAAGCGAGTCCTTTGTGCTCGGTTCAGGCTGTACTCGGTTCAGGCCTTTAATACGCAATCCAGGGATCAGATGATACCAACATGTTATGAATACCATCTGAATACCATTGTCGCCGTACGAGACAATATTATACTATTATTAATTCGATAATACCTTCCATCTGTATTCCGACATTCCTGAGCGTCTTCTGACTGAATGATCCAAAGCATAAACTCATCTTCCTCCTATTGAAGCCTTCACTGTTTTAGAACTCATATACTAATTCAAGGTCCTTCAAAGTCAGGAAACAATTTGCTTCGGCAACAACGCCCTAATTGCGTGATCGGTGTGACATGTGAACCGCGTATGGATTTTATAACACCTCAAACAAAAGTAGTTATTTTCATAATAATAACAATTTGATGACCTCAAATATTCTATTTCACAAAAATAAAAACTAAAGCACTGAAAATGCCGCAAAATTCACAAGCTTGTTCCCCCTAGACGCCTCGTTCACACATTCATTTTTTGCACCATCGATAGGGAACATTGTTGGTCCCCCATTAGAGCCTCTTGGAGCATTTTTGTTATACCCCTTCAATCATTGAAATGGTCCGCCAATAGGTGGCATCACTTAAAAGACTGGTCTAAAAAATTGGAAAGGGCTATGCAAAGACGACTGATGTGGTTTGAAGGCCCTTACTTGCTTCAAAAATAAGTAAATTTTTGTAAATTTCAGCTGACGGTACAGCCAGACGGATCAACACAATTTTGGCATTCTAGATTCTCTCTCTCATATTCGTAGAATCGAAAAACCTAAGCCATTTGGCCGAGGAAAACATGTCACTTCGGGTATTTATTTCCTCTGCGGAACCACTGTGCGCCACCCCCACAGCAACACACCCCAACACCGACATCAACAGAGCGCGCACAGTCCTTTGTTTGAAGGAATTTTTATGTTTCCAAATGGAAAATGAAAACGCCATTGATGCTGGTGTTTCGTGCCTGTGTGTGTGTGAATGTGAGTATTGTTCACAGTGTACTACCGCGTTCTGTTTTATTTTTCCATTCTTGGTTGGAATAATATTTCATTTTTTTTTTTTTTCAATTTAATTCCGATTTCATGCAGAAGACGAAGTATTTCAAACAAGCCATGTACATTTGGAAATGGTGTATTTTCGAGATATTCCGGGCAGTTGTACAGCTGCCAGGAATCGTTCTTCAGTTATGAGAGTTGCAATACTTTTGATGGACATTGCGAGTACACAATGAATCTTTGTACAAGTATGGAGGCTGAGCCTTGAACAGCAAGGAGTGAGGGAGGGACCGGCAGCCATCCGCAGAGATTTGTTGAGGCAAATGTGAGATGTTTGTGCACACACATTCGCTCTTTGGACGAGGAATGGGGTTCGAGAGAAAATTGTGCCAAATAAAATACCACCACGTGTCAGTGATTCTGTATTCTCCGAATGTGAAGGGGGCCATGGGAAGTTTGAAATAACAATTTCTTGTTGGCTTGAAAATGATAGAGAAAGAGCTTCCATTTGTAGGCAGACGGCTGTTCAATAAGTCAGTGACTATGACGGATTTGGATCTGCTTAAACACGGAAGCCATTTTTCCGTAAAGTGCCAATGATGGATGGATGAATGGATGATGGAGGGGCTTTAAGACGCTCGCAACAGAGCCAGTCCCTTAGATTTTTTTTAACAGTCTTGCTTGAAGTGCCTTCAGATTTTGGTGCACTTCTTGTTACAAAACTAGTTTTGCAGCAAGTTCTCAGAATTTAAACACGTCCAACGCTCTATTGTAGCTAGGTCTAGGAAAGTAGTTGTGACTGGCAAAATTTCTTTGGGGATTTGCCTCACTTAGACCATCAAGGTCCGTTGTGCTCTCACTTATCGGCCTTCCCCGCCACTTCGTTGACCTACTAGGCTTGCGCGCACTTTTCTTCTGTGCACCGCAACCAGTGGGTGGCTTTAAGAAATTTAAGGACGTGTTGCTGTATCATCAAGACTGTTGAGGAGGGCAGGTTCTGTGGCAATGTAACACAGTGTCCTCTTCCTCCTCATTCCTGCAGCTTCTGCAGAAGTCATTGTAGGGTGCTTCTAGCCTTCTGGCACGATTGCCAACTAGGCAATGGCCAGTAATTACGCCTAATACTTTACTAATGTTCCTTTTGTCCAATTCTGGGAGAGCATTAGCTCGTGATGGATCTAATGTAGGCCACATCGTTTTCGATGAACTACAGGTGTCCAATTTCGGTCTGTTCCCCTTCTTGCAATTCGCCGTATCTTTCGTTGCCTGGAATACCCTTGTGCCTAGGGACCCAGCATGTTCTTACTGTTTTGTGCTTAACTTCGAAATGCTCAAAGGTTGTCCGATTGTTTAGGAATCGTCGGTTTATGGAGTGAGGTGAGGCTTCCCCACTGTTTACACTCCCGCAGCCTTCATGCTGCATGCGTGGTAATAAGCTTCTCGTAGATGTCTACGGAAAGGAGATTGAGTAAGATTACGAGGGCCGCCCTTGGTGTTGATCTAAGTGCAATTGCGAGGCGGATGCATGCCGATTTTTGAATTCTGCTTATTCTCTTGCGCGTTATTGTAAACTTGCAAGTCCCAAACTAAACACAGACAGAGACGGATGGTATTTTGCTTGGCGCAAGTGATTGAAGCATGGACGTCAAATCTGGGAATTAATACTGGCGCAACCGACTACTAAAATGTATACTAAAATCCGCGGCTGAAAAAAAAGCTAAACAAAACTAGAACATGAAATAAAACCACGCCCGATTCTTTATCCGATCGAGTAGCAACACCGCGTTACCTAACCGTGTCGCATTCAATTTCAAACAATTAAGTGCTTTAAAATCACTCGAAAGATAAGATAATCTCTCATAAAACATTCTAAACCAATTCAGATCAAGGTTACACCGGTATTCATAAAGTCACACCTCTCTGAGGTGGCTTCGGTCTGATTGATTCCACTGTAGTCTCACATGTGAAGGAGCGGCTTAAAATTTGATAATGTGTCCCCCGATATCAATCTGCCAATGATTTCCAAATAGGAGACCCACATTCTAGCGTTTTTTTTTTTCGAAGGAACAGCGATATCTCATGTATTGAAGGGAAGAAAATATTGAGGGGATACATATTTCTAAAGAAAACGGAACATGTCCAGCTGCTGTCCCATATCTGAATTCATGGAATTTTTTTGGACCATCCGAGAATGCCTGCTGATAATCGTTCATTATGCGGGCCACTTAAACACCACTTGAAGAGAAAAACGATGCCTTATCGTTCCTTCGACGACAAAGTAATGTGGGCTCGTCGCATGTGTTTGTGAGTGCTCTACAAAGGATGTTCTATGAATGTTCTTCACTCACTTTGAGTACTTGGCATTTGTCCGCGAATAACATTTCCTTGTTCTGAGAACATAATGCAATTGGAGTGCTGGTCTATGTGAGAAGCGGGTGTAAACCGCAAGGGCACCCGTGCACCTTTGTAAGGATATGTTAACGAAAGTTGGACTACTAAATGAAAGGTCCGGAGCTGACGGTAGAAGGGTATCAATTAAAAATGTTGTTTGGCCATTTCATGCAATTTGTGTGTACAGTAGAGCGTCGATTATATGAACGTCCACTAACCGAAACATCAGTTATCTGAACGCAGCATCGGAAGCAAATGAACGTCGGCTATCCGAACTCCAATCAGCCGCAAAGTCAATTATCCGGGCTAAACCTTAAAAGGAGAACACCAAAACCAACTGAGTGTCTCTGAGTTAGTCCACTTTAAGCCATGCATACATGCGTACTAGGATGCGCCTAGTATCCACGTGAACATTGTGAATTTTATTCGTGAATTGTGTTTCAGCCACATCAAGAAAGTAAATTTTTAAGATGTCGTCAACAGCCAAAAGGAGCCGAAACGTTTTATCAATCGGACGGCGCAAAGAGGGAAATTATCAAGAGACGAGAAAAAATATGAAAGCGAATCTTCGTTGGCGAAGATGTTTGATAATGTCAGTACAGTCACTGAAATAAAAAGTAAAAAGTACAGGGCATTTGAGGACCGACTACACATCTGACTTTCATTAGATTAGCTTATGTACTCGAATTATACGAATTTGTTTATCAAATTTGATTATCCGAACCACCCTCGGTCCTAATTAGTTCGGATAATCGACGCTCTACTGTATTTGTTCCCTACTCGACAACTTGCCTTTTTCGTCTCAATCACTTGAATCCGAGACCGTTCTTTAAACCTTATTCAGAGGCAGTTGGAAAAAAGACTACATCCAGGTTCATGGTCGACCGCAGTCGAGGATAGAGTCGACTGGAAATGATAAGTAATGCTCAGAGTAACAAATTTATTTGGCTTCATTTTGAATCCTCTGGGTTGGTGCATTCACTTCTTGCATCAAATCCCTTCACAAGCAGTATATAGAGTATACCTGTCAAAAGAGCTTCTCAGAAAAACGCCCCACAATGGGTTAACAGCGGAAAAAATTATTTTGGAGAAAGTCTGTCCCCTAAGTACTCTTAGGTATACCAGGCCTATGATTTCAAATCCTTTTTTAATATATAGGGTCTATAACTTTTGTGCGGTTTGCTAAAAGATGGCGTCACTTGTATTATTCCATTGGAACATGCGTTGGAAAGCTACTGTCTTTGTATGTCATTTCAGTATATGTCATTCATTTGAAGCGTAAACAACAATCATTTCTTTTCACTCAAATATGTCCAACTCTGTGCCTGAAAAGGTGTTTTTGCGGGGAGTTCTTCTTCATTACTTTAATATGAAGAAAACTGCTGCCGAATGTCATCGTATTTTAAAGTTGGTGGAAGTTTATGGTGAACATGCGCTAGCTGAGCGAACGTGCCAAAAGTGGTTTGCACGATTTAAAAGTGGTGATTTCGGCTTGAAAGACGATGAACGTCCTGGGTAGCCAAAAAATTTTGAAGACAAAGAACTGGAAACGTTATTCTATGAAGATTGTTGCCAAACACAAGAAGAGCTCGCAGAACCTGAGGGGGTAAATTAAAATATATTTTGTATTAAGATTCATAGGATCTTCTCGTCTTTTAAGTTTATCTTAGCTTTTTGACTAAGAAATAATTCTATTATAAATTTAAATGACACAGTTAATATCTTGCAAGAGTGAAGTTAAGACAGATGGAGGCGACGAGGCGAGCACAGCTTCGGCGAATAGTTAAGATTAAGTAATTTTATATTTTTTTTTCATTTTTGCGTGCGGTATCGTATCAGGAATGAGTTGGGGATATTAGTAGATTTTCCGAAACAAGGAGGGGGTAACACGGACCCAACAAAAGCGGCCGGTATCGCAGTAGTAGCCGGTGATCATGAGCTCGCTCAGTGTTTTGCCATACTGCTGATTATTCTTTCAAATTGACACAACAAAATTTCGAAAGTATTGCTATTGCTACGCCCAACTATTTGTCAGCAAATGTAATTGATATGAAATGCTTGTGAGTCTCTATAAAATAATCCTTCAATTGACCAACTGTCGGAAGAGTCACGGATATCAACCAACGAGGATGTTCTCCGTAATTTGCTTATTTCGTCCGATCCTATTGTAAGTGACATAAGTTATCATCTAGATATGCTGTAAGAAGCGTAAATAAATAAAGTTTGCAGAACTAAAATGGGCTATGCTTCGGTGGTCCCCCTCACCACTTCCGATTCCATTAGGTAGGCGACCGCTTGGCAGACCCAGGACAAGCTGCCACGAGGTCTCTCGCGCGTGGTAGATGGCGATCATGATGACAAAAATTGAAGACAAACTAACAGTCCATCTAGCGACCAAAAAACGACCACTGTCAGCCTTTCGGATTCAGTATAAAGTCGTGGAATACATAGCTCTGCCTTTTTTATGCTGATTAATATGCGATTAAAACGAATAATAATATGATTTGACTATAAGTGGCACAACAAACCGTAGTAGACCTGGGTCTAGTGGCTTGCCCAGGGTTAGTGGATGGTAGCGTCAACTCCCACACACTGGAACCCTTGGCGCTATTGATGAATCTCCAACCACTCCATGGCAGTGGACATGAATAAATCATCTAAATCCAATTACACCTCAGCCACGTTGTGCCGCAGCTTCATCTTCTCACACTTCCCCAAAGTGATTTCATTTAAATTCAATAAAAAAATAATAATCCCAGGTTAGCTCATGGCGTTACAGGTGGTTACGGTCGAACAATTCAAGAAGTGAAAAATTTATTGAATTCAATTTAAATACATTATTCACATCCCACCGTCCGCCGCTAAGAGGAAAACAACACGAACCTCTCAAATAAACCGCAAAAAAATACACAAAATTAACGAAAAAAAAAAAGAAATAAAACTCTTCCCTTTGAGGAGCGTTCCCTTCCTTGAGCCACACCTCGTCGTCGTTCCGCTCTTAGTGATATAAACATTTTTTACGCGGTCATTCCACCGTTTTGGGGAAAGTTCGCCGTTATGGTCTTTGTGTCCTTTCCAACCGGTGCCCCTCCATCCGTGGCTTATCCGTGAATGGGAAAGCATTCCTCACTGATTCTCCTTTTCGGTGGCGCAAGGATTTATGAAGGCAAGTCCATGGCGGGGGGTATTAGCAAACGTTGTCGGGTGGTGGGCGTGGTTTGAGTGAATTCCAGGAGGAATCCATTGTTTTGGAGTAATTAATTTTTTTTGTGTGAAAATTGCCTTAAAATGAATTCAAGTATCCTTGAAAGTATCCGATGCTGATGGTGGCGTCGGATGGTAGGAGGCACAGAGAGCCAGACAGAGATGATTGCCAGTTTGGGGTTTTGCTTCTTGTAAGGATGCTGTCATAATTTATTTTGCTTGGTTTACTGGTGTTGATGTTTCTGCTTGAGATGGGCTCGTTACGAATTTGAGAAACGACGACGAAACAAAAGGATGATTGAGATGAACAGGAGAATCCTTCATCGTATCTGGTGACAAATTATGTCAAAATGATCACCGAAATGAGGCAGGTCTTGTCTTACACGAATGATGGGTACTTGTTTTCTTCTTTGGGATATTCACTCATATGTTTTGCTCTCCCTTTTCTTGGTCAGAATACAAATATGTATAGAGAGGTATTTGAAGTGCATATTCAAGTTAACATGGATGTCTTCTCTTGGAAATGGCAATTTAGTTGGCATTCAAAGGAGAATCCGACATGAATTCGGACGAATTTGTAACGAAAGACTGGAATTCCATGAATTTAGGCCGAATGAAGTTTCCGAAAGCGTCCATGGGGCTCAACAAGTGTCCCCGAAGGAATTCAAGCGCATGTAATCGGCAGATGTTCGACTCTCGTCTGATCATTGAATTGGTCAACATGGTATTGAGTTAAATACGATTATATTCCTTGAGGATTGAGAGGTGATATGATTTGGCTTGGATGTCTCAGATATGGAACACACTCCTAAATCTTCTGAAATCGGACTCCATTTTAGACACTCTACTGTCATTGGCAGATATAGATGCGTAACCGAAGACACCGATCTCATGACACCTCGACGGTTCGAGGGGGATTGCTCAACCAGCATCCCCCCAGAATATATTGAAGGTCTAGCTCCTCTGTGAATCTTTGCAGATGAATCAGAGATGGGAGAACTCATGGACGCGGGTATCTGCTCAAAGGATCTAAATATTCAATTGCCATTCCGGCTACCATATCACAGCGTCTCTCGGACATTAGCTCTAGAGAAAAATTAGGCACTGTGATCCCAAAAAAACCTTTGCAGCAACCAACCTCACCTTAACTAATGCTACGCCTAAATCATTGGATGCTGACCTTATTTTTTCGAAACCATTTGAAGATTTTGCTCATGAGTGAAGTAAGATGATTAAGATGATGTGTCTTGCTGGGTAAGTGGGTTTCATCCACTCACGAACCTGAGACCTCACTCAGTCGCCGGCGTTCAGGGCACATTTTTATTAGAATACTCGATTTTGTAACCATCTTTGCCGAGTTTGAGTCCTCAACCGATAAGCTAAATGCATTGAAAATACCGTTTTTTTTTTCAAAATACCCGGGCGAAATGTGTTCAAAATAGTAAAACGTTTTTATTAAATGAAGCTTGTGACAGTGTGGATTGGATTCTTTGCCAGCGACATTGCAACGTACTATTGGCCGTGTGAGAATGCATTTGTCAAGTCCAGTCAAGTCCAGAGACTGTCCTTGCGACTCATTAATGATTATGACGAAGGCTTAGCGAACAGGAAACTATAAACGTTTGAAAGAAAACGTCACGTCATTTGGAATAAGATGAATGTTTGATATGAACACGGTTTCTCCAGCCGAAAATCCAAAAAGCATGGTTGCTTCTATGAGATGAGATTTGAGCGATTTAACAACGAGTCGAGATGATCTATCTTTGCATGCCTGGTGTCGTTGATTTGAAGCCTTTCAGGTCAGTTCAACCTCTGACTGCCATAACAGCCCTTATAGACCAAACTATGACTTCTGGACACCTTTGGTCTATCTTGGGCAACAGCATGATCGGTGATTCGATATTTAATTCCAGTCTATGACATGGAATCCTGTTCGGATCAAGGGAGTTTGAGAACTGAGAGAGAATTGGAATTTTCTTTTGCCAATGATGCTTGTCCCAATCTGTCAGTAACATCCCTACTCATTATAAAATTTGTCGACTGTGTGCAAGTGTGATTGAAATCCATTAGGATGGAGGCTGTTTATTGGAATCAACTAAACACTTGAGTCCATTAATGTGGTGACATTTGTGTCCCTTTGTGTAGTGCTGATGGCTGACCTTAACTTGCATACATGTGTAACAACGTGTTCGGCAGCAAAGCGGAAGTGTTGTTTACGCTTCAAATGAATGACATATACTGAAATGACGTACAATGACAGCAGCTTTCCAATGGAATAATAGCAATGGACAATATTTGGACACACAAACGGCAATGTTTGTTTACACATGGTCAATGGGTGGACATGAAACCGTGTGTCGTAGCGATTTCTAGATGGTCACATTCACGATTTTTAATGAACACTTCACAGCCCTGCGGCTGGTAGTTTCGAAGCCTTTGTGGGCCAGGCACATTCCAGGCATTATTATTAAGATAAACTCCTACTTTCTCCAGCTTTGAAAAACAACAACGGCGCCACCTATCGGATCCACAAACATTTTTTGTTTCTGTCCTCCGTAAGTATGTATTTTCTTTTAAAAAAATCAACTAAATTGGTTCAAAATTACGGGCAGTAGAGGCAAGCCAACGCACTCTGGCCCTTAGTTTAAACATAAAAATAAACAAAGGCCTTCAGCTTGACAAGCTCCCATTTGTCTCTTGGGAGTGATAAAAGCCAACTTAGTCCAATAAAACCCCTTGACTCTTATCCAACCAACGCTCTTAATCCTGCTCCTCTTTCGTCTGCTCCATTTTTATCACTACTCTCCCCTTTGAGTCCTCTTGCAGTCGTTTGATTTCGGCACGGTCTTCGGAGGATTTATCACATCATCATCTCACTAAGCTATCGCCTCAATCATTTTATCGCTTCAACCTTGTCCTCGTTTTTATTTCTGGCGCCGACACGCCGATTCACGTATGCCCCTTCCCTCTCGGAGAACAAGTGTTCATGCAAACTCAGATCAATGGAATGGGGAAGCAGACAGATAAATGCATCCAGTTCGACACGCTCACTGACCTGCTTTAAACCCCAATTTAAACGATTAGTAGCCTGTATATCTTGTTGTTAATATCTCATCCCATCACCTTAACCCCTAGATATCAGCCATGCCATGCGTTTCCAGGAATCAATTAGAGCTCCCCTCCCTCGTACCACAGTCCCTAACTCTATTTGACCCATCAACGCACTCATCTCGTTCGGAGTTCCTTCGTCAATTCATATTCCCATTTGTGTTATCAACCGCAACAGTAAAACGAAGAGGCATTTAATTCACGAACACGACAACCCTTCCTACAGTTTAATGGAAGATTCATAATTCAATCCCTGCGGCGGCGGTGGCTTCTGGTCTAAGAGGTCCACCCCAAGCAGTGCAAAGCAGCAAAAGGGAAAAGAAATGTTTTCAAATTGAAATCCCTATCCTAACCGACACTTATCTATGAATAACTTACTTCTGCGGCGGCCACAGAACCCGCCAACCGAGCCAAAGGGACACGTGTGCCAGAGGAGGATGGGTGCTGTGGAGGGGAGAGGGTGGATGCCTGCCGTGAGAGAAGTTCCTACGTGATTATTATTTCAAATTCAATCTCCTGAACTCGTCCCTCATTCGGAGGGGAGGGCACAGATTTGTGTCACTCTTTGAGTGGAGTTCAAGTGAAGTCGGAGAGGATGTTACAACTCTCTCTATCTCTCTCTCTCTCTCTCTACCTCTCTCACACAAAGTTTTCATCCTCAACGTAAACGCTACGAAAGTGGAAAATTGAAAATACTGAAAACGAAGGGAATCCTGCCACAGGACGAGACTCACTTCCTAGAAGAAAATCTGATTTGAAGTGTAAACACTGAGTATGTGTCAGGATGTATACGTGTGACGACAACTGACGGCATAAAGTCATTACCCAAGACTTTCGAGTTACTGATGGTGTTCCTCAGAAAAGTGTTTGTTTGCCGTTTGCGGATGAAATGGAATTGCATACAGTGGATGCGGCGCAAGCAAAGGACGGATGGATGGTGACAGGCACTGAACGGGCACTGGATCACCTTTGGAAAAAGGATGCAGAGACTAAGTTCTTTGCATAAGCTGGGCATTGAAACGTATCAATGTGGGAGCGAGAGGATGGCCATGGTCAAGGCAAAATGCAGTACATGGATGGATGGATTTTGATGTTCGACCAAAGTCCACAGAAGCACCCGCAAAATGAGCGACTGTTAGGTCATGACAGATTTAAGACTCTCTGAAAGATTTAAGTCCCTATTTATTTGCCTTCGGTTAGTTTAGGGAACGAAAGAAAGTTGAGCATGTTCGCAGAGCGACTCCTTGCTTTTCAAACCAATAGAAAAATGAATGGACCAGCAAATGGGAGATATTGTTCCCTTTTACAGAGTAGCAAGTTATAAGAGACAATCCATAGTTTTAAAAAAAAAAACTCTCAAACACATGGAACACACGCTTGTGGCAGAATATCGAAAGAGAGTCCAAGAACATCGAACCGAAGGCAGCTACACTTTCTGAATTGGGCAGACATTTGCTGTGATATGTCAGAACAAAATTAAGCATGTCTTCGCCCGACTTAAGCTCAGCAGAAGAATTCTTACACAAAAATCTATTAAAAATGTAAAAATGTATTCGAACGGAATTATTTTTACGATTGAGTTGTAGACTTACAAACTAAAGCTTAGGGTGTTGACTCAACAATAGGAGCCCAACTGATGTACATTGTTTAATTTAATGTTTATTATTACTGTCGGCTTATTGTTTATTTTGTATGTCCTACAATGGCTGGTGCTGGGTTCAAGTCCGTGTGTCCATGAAACACAATAATCGGGACCTTCACCATCCACTCTACTGCCTCAAGCAGCTTTTCGAAATAAAACCCCCCATCACCTGCCAAAAATCCTCAAATCTCTTCCGACCATCTCAAGGTTCAGCTGAAATGCTTTGGTCTTTTCCTCTCCAGGAAACGTCGACAATACACCCGAGCCACAGTCAAATGGAAACACCGGAAAAACGCATAAAATTTAACGCAAATCGTATGCCTTCCAAGACTCGCCTAATCAGTCTCATCATCGCTCTACACACAACCTCAGCTAACTGGGTTAATCCTTTAATTTTTCTCATTTTTTTTCTGTCTGCTCTGCAGAAACAACGTTCATCCCCCTTCAACGCTTACATGCAAGGCTAATCGCACTTTGTCCTGATTAGGTCCCCGTGTTGCTTCTCGTTTCGTTTCATTTTTCCTTTTAATTTAATCTCGCTCCCGGCATCACATCTCATTGCATATTCATAACCCCTTGAGGTTATCCACCTTCCAGTGTGCGCTGCTCTCTACGGATGACGGTGATAAGCATCGCATGCTCAGCGATTGACATTAATAGAAAGGACCTCTTTTGAAAGAGTTTAATCACGAGTGTACGCCATGGATGCGGATGCATGTTGCAGCCCCCATCGGCCATAGGCTCCACGCAAAACAGGTTAGACAAACTAACCTCGAACAGTTGCATTCATTTGGGACTCGGTCGGTCGTCAGTTGGGTGCCTACTGCCTGGTGGTTGGTGGATGCATGTGTATGAGATTTCATGTGGCTTATTCGCAGGTGAACCTGTTTGGCGCACACGACATCAGATGCAGCCGAGCTTGATGTGCTGTGCCGTTGGTTTCATAACCAAGGAACCGGCGCTTCATGATTGAACGCTGTGAGAGTGGCTCCCGGCTGATGGTTGGCTTTTGATGTGGTTATGTGTCACTGCGTTCGAATTTGAGAACAAAAAAAAAAAGTAGTTATGCAAGGTTGTCCGAATACGCTGTCGTTTTGAATAGATTTGCATAAAGTTTTACTTGCACATTGAAGAGGAATGTAACATGATCCACAAAGGCGCAGGTACAAGTTTTAGATTTCCACAGCCTCCGCTGTGTCCAGAGTTTTTGCAGAGCATTGGCTGGTGCTTGTAATCCCGTCTGTGATTTGGGAGTTTCAGTAGACATCAACGAGTCTACAGCCGCGCGTCTGTCTTTGACTAATGACAGGTTTATTTTGAGCGACAATCTGCAGTACGGTTACACGAGCTCACGTGTGTGTCGTCGAATGTCTTCGAATAAAAAAAAATCAAAATTGTGAATGCTCAAAATTTGAAACTCTGGTTTGTAGGCAACTTGTTGTGCGACATTGCGGTCAGATTCACAGTCACGATTGGTAAGAACTGGCTTAAAAAAGAAGTGTGAACAAGGCAGCTCCTGATCTCGCGCACCCATCCAGCAGGAAACGCTTTGCCTTCGATGCCATCCCAAGACAAAACATGCAACAATGTAATTTACACTTACTTTCGATAAATTCTTACCGAACAACTTGCCGAATGCCAGACGATTTGTAATCAATTTATGTCATAAACGTTGTCGTTCGACAGACGTTTCCATATCCGCGAGTGCTTGCGCATTTGAATATGAATTGCAAGCCCAAACTGAGCTACCAATCGACAGCAGAGGAATTTTTTGCATAAATTAATGCAAATGGAAGTCACCTCTGTCATAGACACTCATTCTACGTGCTCGGACTGAACAGTGAACCCTACTGCAGCCAATCGAGTGAGTTTCACAAAAGAATTCATTCATCATCGCCAGGAAATGCCTTCCATCGTTTCAATTTCATATCGATTCAAGTTCACGCGTCAAGAGAATGCCTACAGAATCCCAGTCTTGTGGAACCGGAAATACGATCGTCATATCTCCCGATATGATCGTTGAACTACTGTTGGGCTGTGCAAAAAAAACAACATGAACGCAACGGAAAGCGATGACGAATACAGAATTTAACTTGAACAAAAGCCCATCCACCAGTGGAAGCACGCAACCATGGAGAAACGTCCATTCAAAGCATCGGAATTATTTATTCAGAACATGAGCTGCTTCTATCTCTCGGCCGTGTCGATTCTGGTTTTTATTTTTCCCTTTTTTGGAATATTCCCCTGTTTTCGATACATTTTAAATCGGATTGAGATGGCACACATTTAGATGCCGGCGATGTGCTGCGTCAAAAATAGACCCAATGGACAGGCATCCGAGCAACTCGCTCCAACTCCGGGCAGTTGATTGATTCGGAGGCATGATCGGAAAATGAAATTAGTTGCGTGCACTCGGCTCCAGAAACGAGGTGCTTCTGCCTGTGTTCCACAGCCTGGCTGCATTGTGCATCGGCAATCGTGGAAAACTATTCCCAAAATGGTTGTGGTGGTGGTGCATAGGACACCACGGCACAGAACCTTGAATAGTAAAATTATTTTTATGACCAATTACTGATTTATTTGGAGCACGGTTCCTCGGGCGAGGAAGTCGAGTGAAGTCTCAAGTTGATTAACAAATTAGGCACGAAGGCGGGATAGATAGAGCTGACTTAATTACGTCGGAGTCGGAGCGCAGATCTGAATAGTCTAATTGGATGGTGGTCTTCGAATTGGGAGATCTGCTGCAGTCAACGCAAGTGTGTGCCTACATTCGGATTAGGGCCGCAGCGCCGTCTCACGGGGCTATTAGTGAATGTTTTTATTGAGGACATTAAAGTGGATATTAAACAAAGACCATGCAGCTGTAGTGTATTTTGCTGATGAAGTGGTGTCTTCCTGTCGGTTGTCTTTGAAGTTGTTGTTGATTCTTTATTTTTTGTGAATGGACATGGACTAGGCTGATCGTTTAAGTGGATGTCTCTAATTTATAAACGAGGTCTGCATTTTTCTTTTCACTTTCTGGCAAAAACATGAGCCAAACGATGGGAGATGAAAGGTTTTCGGACGGCCTGTGTACACTTTTGCAGCTTCTGAGCATGTGACTGTCGCAAGATCCATAAAAAATGCTTCCGTGTTCTCTAGTAGCATGTACTTAGGACCGTTAATTGTGTCACGTGTCACATTTTAAGCTCTTTTTAATGGGAATTCGTACCAAATTTCGTAAACATTTCGGGCATTTGACCGAGTTTTCATCAATTGAGCAGCTGTGTTGTACGTCAATTGAGAGAATCTTGTCGCAACTTCTTAAAGACAACGCAGCTGAGTTCTGTTTTCTTATCTTTCCATCCCCCGTTGACGCCGGAGTCGGCTTAAGACGGAGTACAGCCCACACAGTTTGTGGATGATGTAGAACTTATCTCTCGCAAAGGCTATGGCCAAAAGTAGTGCTTCGGGGGAAACAACGTGCTGGCGGTCTGTATGCGATGCTGGATCATGCCTTTCAAACTAGATACGAGGACAACACAGCTAGGAGGGAGAGATTTCATTTGTGCTCTTGTTAGGACCAGAACGCGAGCGCTCACTTGTTCACAGAGACTGAGATCTCTGCGAAGGACATTAAGAAACTAATGCGTTAAGGGGCATCTGAAAAATACACACGGCATGGCACCGGCATTAAAACTCATCAAACCACCACTTCCACCCGCTTACCAACTTCCCAGCGGAAGTCAATTAAATCACTGGAAGTTTATTCAAGGTGCATTTGCCGATTGCGTGTTGTCAACCCCAAGGTTGACTTTTCGGACTCCGGTGGCATCATTCGACCATCATCATCTTCTGACCTGCTTGATCCTTGGTAACTCGATCCTACGGCATCGACTCTGACTCACCAGGAGTTATGCCCAAGCGTAACCAGGCGGTAGTATTGATTTCCAATCCAGTCATACTCCCAACCTTCTTAAGTACCATTTTTAGAGTGAAAAGCTGGTCGGTTGTACTTCCGCCGAGACATAGCTCTAGAACGCGCTTCCATCACCTTAGCGTAGACTTTCTCAGAGAGACTTAAATGACCATACTTCGCTGAAATTATGGCCGTTCAAACAATGTCTGCAATTGAGGCTCCCAGTTATTACCTTTTTTTCTACCCAAAGTCTAAGATGTGGACGGTTTCCATAAGAGGGTTCCACATGGCCAAATGATGAATGTTCACTCCACTCCTATACACACGTGCAGGTTCTGTTCAGTGCATGTTCAAGAGCAACTACCTGGTGGCCTGAAATAAATTGACAACCGCCAAGTGTGTGGCAAGTCTCAATATATTTTCCTCCTCACGTTCGCATTCTGTGCAACATTTCCTCTCTTAGCCCAATTAAGGCCTGCACTTTGCATAAAACTCACCGAACACTTAAAGGCAATGACACCCAAGCCAGAAAATAACACCACCTCCACTTGAAACGTATTCATTTCCACACCCACGCCACTAGGCACTCTTGGCGACCTTCATTCGTGCGCAAACAGTCTAGTGACAGCATTCAGTGCTCCATCAGTGCTTCAGGTGCACCATCTCAGCACGGCTCTGCTGAAACCCGATCTCCTAACTTAACTCGGTTAATGTCAGTTACATTGCGCGTACTAAGTATCTTGTATTTGTTATCTCTTGGTGCTGCACTCGCTGTGTGCGTGTGTGCGGGCCCGCTTTGTTTCAAAGGTGAACCACAGCAGTTTAGTATCGTGTTACAGAAACAGCCGTCGATAACGATAATTTATTGAGTCTGTCTTTTGTGGAAGCGGTTGATGTTGATGATGGTGATGCGTCGGGTTTGCGATTTGTCTCGATTCGATGTCAAACCGAGAATGAGACGGTGAATTGCATACATGATTTCAATTTATACGTCTGGCGCTGGCGCCTCGTGCAGACGCGATCGCAGATTACATTCAATTAAACGCACGGATATTCATGAGCCCGCTGTCGCAGCATTTCAATGAGAACAATGGGGAGTGTTTGATGGGGGAGATGGAATTCGTCACCTCACACAAAGGCGTTTATGGGGGGGCACAGGCACAGTGAGCGCCACAAGTTAGATATCAGACGTTAAGTGCTAATATTTGATTTGGATCAATGGTGATGACTTTACCTGTCATTGGCTGGGTGTGTGCTCGAGACAGGAACAACAAAGCACGCCGGTTCGATTTGGGCGCAAGATCGCTTGATTTTATGATTCGAAAATATATGAGGTGTCAAATGTGTCAATGAAGTGACGGGTGATAAATTCTGAGGTATTTCAAAGGGCAATCATCACTGAAAAACTAAGTTTGACCTCATTCAGCGTGGCTGGTTGGAGTTGTTACTACGAGAGGTCTGCTTTAAGTGTCACAACATGTCCATAAATCAATATTTCATTGCATTGTCTTATGTTTGCAGACAGTTTTGACATATTTGGACTTATGCAATAGCTCAGCCTAGCCTTAGTCGATTTTCGAATTTCCGTATTCAGGCGCTTCTGCCACGATTTTATTTTTGCATATCGTTAATTGAATGCATTCATTTCCAAGCGTTTATGCATTCTTTCTTTTTAAAAAAATGGCAATAAGATTGCCTGAATATTTTGCTCCCGATATCATGCCTTCACGGCTCGATGATATGAGCAATAAGGCCGAGGAAGGACTGGAATCTTGATTCTGGAAATAACGAAAAATAATGTTAATTTTTAACGAATTTTGTAAACCAAAATATAATTTCTGAATACAGTGCGAACAGAAAAAAGGGAATGTACAATTCTGTACTGCCTTCGACATCAATTAAATATACAGTCGAGCCTGCATAAGTCGAATAATCACGGAAACAATTAACTTCTTCGTTGTATGGAATGTAAAATATGAGAAAAATTTAAGTCTAAGTTCTGAATCATTTAACTTTTTTTTTCACTTATATTGTGCGGTTTGCTAAGAGATGGCGTAACTTGTATTATTCCATTGGAACATGCGTTGGAAAGCTACTGTCATTGTACGTCATTTCAGTATATGTCATTCATTTGAAGCGTACACAACAATCTTTTTTTTCACTCAAATATGTCGAACTTTGTGCCTGAAAAAGTGTTTTTGCGGGGAGTTCTTCTTCATTACTTTAATATGAAGAAAACTGCTGCCGAAAGTCATCGTATTTTAAAGTTGGTGGAAGTTTATGGTGAACATGCGCTAGCTGAGCGAACGTGGCGAAAGTGGTTTGCACGATTTAAAAGTGGTGATTGTGGCTCGAAGGTAATGCTCTGTATTTGGTGGGATTAGAAGGGTGTGCTCTATTATGAGCTAAAACCGGGTGAAACCATCAATGGACAACGCTACCGAACACAATTAATCCGTTTGAAGAGAGCAGTAGCCGAAAAACGCTCGGAATATGCGACACGAGGAAATAATTTTCCATCATGATAATGCTCGGCCCCACGTTGCTATTCCGGTTAAGAATTACTTGGAAAACAGTGGATGGGAAGTCTTACCCCACCCGCCTTTTAGCCCAGACCTTGCCCCTTCTGACTACCATTTGTTCCGGTCGATGCAGAACGCCTCACTCTCACTGAAATACGGATCACATCAGAACGGAATATCAAAAATTGGCTTGATTCAAGCTTGGCTGCCAAGCCGGCGCAGTTCTTTTGGAATGGGATCCACAAATTGCTTCATAGCAATTTGCTATGATAATTCATATCATAGCTTCAGATGGGCAATACTTTGAATAATACTATTGTACTTGTTTTTCTTAAATAAGAGTTCAAATTTTGATAAAAAAAAAACCGCACGAATTATAAAAAAATTCGTCTTAAGGATGTTCGTCTTAAAGAGTAAAAATATTGGTGGCGCTGCAACCCGTAGAGGGCCAGGGCCTAGCTTCTCGGCAACCACTCATACAGTGCGTGCTACACTATTATTCTTTCACGAGTGTAAGGGACCTACAGTTTTATGCGGCCGACCCCAAACGACCAATTGGTGAAGCTTCATCTAGACAGTATCAGACAAATACTCTTTGAGCATTGTCAGTGACTGGAATGTGGTGGGGCTGTGAAATGTATTTGGCCTGCGTTGGCTCAAGTGCGCACCAACCCACAACGCCGCGGCCGTCTTCAACGTTTTATCCTTACAAGGATGCTTACTATCGGATATAGAAATTATTTAAGGGTGACAAATCAATGAAAAACAAAACGTATAATGTCGTCTTCTACGAGAGGATCGTTATAAAATGTCAAACGCAACACTGGCACAGTGTCGCAGTCTTTATCGAACCAGCCGGAGAAATCTGCGAGACCGTTCCCTACCAAATGGAGAGATTTTTTACGACATTGGAGAAAATAACACAGCTGACTAAAATGGAAATGGAACGCAATGGATCTTGGACGCAATATTTTTGCACTTCAATGCATAGCGACCAAATTCCGCACCAATTTCACGCCATTGGGCATCAAGGCACTTGCCCGTGAAGAATTCACTGCTTGGCACGGTTCATGGTCTGGTGAAATCATTGGTCCGCATTTTCTCAAAGACGACCGTGAGAACAAAGTAACCGCCAATCGCACCAGCTACGGCTCAATAATTCCGAACAATTTTCTGAGTGGTCGAAATGCGGTTCCAGCATGATGACGGCGCTTCATGCCACACAGCGATGGACCAATTAGAAATGAGTTCGGTGAGCAATTCATCAGTCGAATTGGCCGGCTAGATCATGCTCTGCACCTCTTTGGGGCATACTTTAAATCACTTGTCCATGGCGGCAAGCCAGTGCCAATAACAGCCTTGGACGACAATTGTACACGTGATACCCACGAACATGCTAGAAAAAGTCATCTCCTCGTCTGGACCACTTTAAACATACTTGTGGTCAACATTTATACTCATTTCACAAAGTCGCGTTCGCTCGCTCGTGCTCTGACATTTTAAGTAGAATACACGTAAATCCATTAAACAAGTCACAATGCAGCGGTCGCGCTTTGATAGTTCACAGACCTTTATATCGTAAGCGCGAACACAAATTTTTGAGAGTTGGTAGACAGTTTTCTTTTATTTACTCGTAATTTTTGTATATTGTATATATTTTTTTTTTGCTAAAATTAATTTAAGACGATTTTACTTGAGAAACGCGCGTCTTTGATAGTGATTTGTGAGGGACCGGACATTCTCGCAACTCGATAAAACGCGAAGCCTATAAACGCACGACCGCTCGAACTCGACTTTGTGATTTGGTCATTAAACTTACTCATGCTGTTCTGTTGATCTCCATGAAAAAAAAAAAAAAAAAAACAGAAACACATCCACATCTATTAGAAGTACGTCCATACAGTGCTTCAGGTCCATGCTATCTCTCCCATTTCGAGAGGAAGTCGAAATCTCATTTTATCGATGTGGCAAGTGGTACACTCCCTGAAAAATTCCTGATCAAGAGTCTACGATCCCCACGGTGATCAGAACTGATCCCAACGCTCACCACACCATATGGGGAGGCGCCGACATCAGCGAAAGCGATATGATCTTGATTCAAACCTCAGTAACTGGGAAATAACCATTCAAGAACTACTGGCAACACAAAGGGCCTCCAGTGGTCTTAGGCAGTCGTGGGTAGTATCCATAGAGGCCATTGCTGCCAACCTACTTTATGCTTCTGAATTATTCTATTATAAAATCACTTTTCAGTTAAAGCGGTAAACTTCAGGCGATTTTCTTCTGTCGTCTGGTAAGTACTTGCACTTAGGCCAAAATGTGGGTATTTCAAATTGGAAAGGCTTGCGTGGTTATGACAGCCAATTTTGTCAGCAACATTTTTCTAGTGCGTTGACCGGTATTCGACTGACGTCGATTAGACTATCATAGAAGTAGAGTAGCCTAAAGTAGCTTACCTAGGTGAGGCAAGGGCAGGACAATCGCAGAGAAGGTGTTGGGTGCTTTCCCTCTCATTCTCGTCTAGACGGCTTCTACAGAAGTCGTTGGGAAACAGACATTTTTGCGTGTGTCCGGTAATTAATCCCACTGCAGTGCTAATTTGGGAGATTGGGCTGCTTGATCTTTTTGGATGGAGATGAGACAAGTGGTGCCTCTCAACCATCTAGCACTGGTTTTCTTTGCGTAGAAATAATTGAGCTGTAACTTGAAAGTAGCTTTAAGGGTACATTTGTTACGAGAGATTCCTTCATCTGGCTGTCTAGTGGCGCGTTTAACGAGTTTATCAGCTTTCCCTATGGCGTGGCACTCAGCACAGGCGAATGTTGAACTGTTCGGATATTCCATTTAAGAGATGCGCGACAGTCGATTGCTCTTTTAGCGTTTATAGAGAACGATTTGAGCGATTTAATTGCGGGCACCGATATCACGTTGCACCATAGCCAGGTTAGGGTTTCGCTAATCCCCATTACTTCCGCTTGGATGACGCTGTAATGATTGGGAAGACGAATGGACTTTCTACTCCATCATCCGTCTTGGATCAACCTGTGTAAAACTGTATGGCTTTAAGCCTAACAGCCTAAGAGTAGACTGGCTATCAAAACAATATACAACACCAGGCAACGATCGCACAATACAATGCATGTCATTCAGAAGTCAAAATAAGAAAAAAGTTTCTCATCGTCATAAGCCAATATAAACATCAGGCCGGAAGCTTCCATATTTCCCCCAAGCACTACACTGTGTATTGCGGGCGTAAACAGACGCCATGCGTATGCACATTGCATCTAGATGAGTCAATCTCAAACCTCTTCGCTTGGCGGATACGAATCAAAAGCAATCACATTTCTTTGAAGGACAACCCGCTGAGTTGTGCAACGAGTAGTACTTCACCGGTGCACCTGCTCCCTGCTCCCTGCCTTTACATCAATTCATGAGAGCAACATAATAAATGTTTATTGTCAAATTCAGCAGGTAAGGATCGCCAGCTGTGCGGGCTCCTTTTTGTTCTCATTTAGCTAGAAATCTTTTCTAAAGAACAGCGTGAGTCCATAACAATTGATTTCACACGCAAATGCGTCCTTGAAGGTGAAGTCCTTCTCGGATTTGTTCCACTTGACCACTGTGAAGGGTCCTCATTTGAATTGCGAGGAACTCCTGTGGTGCGATGAAAGTGGCAGGTGCCGAGGTGAACAATCAAAAGACTTCAACTTCGCTTCGGTGTGTCCATAAACATAAACAATGCTGGAGGTCTGGTAATTGAGTGAACAAATAAGTGAATTCGGCTTTATGTTGTTTTCTTTTGTTGGCTGTGGAATGTAATTGGGAAACCTTTAGTGGATGTTTGAACCAGTACAGTGCCGATATTGGTTATTTTTCTTATTGATTAGGACACCATTCCATTCAATTATTTGAGAGATGAGTGAGTAGGGATGATAAATGCTGCATGGCGAAATTTGCACGGCAGAGAGATTTCTGTGGGCTTCTTATTTAGTGGAAGGATGTCAGTAAGTTCATTGGAAGATCTTGAATACCCTTCATAGGAGAATGTGTTCGTGGAAGTAGGTAGAAAATAAGGAGACATTCGCACAAGTACACATTTACGAATTGCTTCGCTCGAAAGGCGGTCCTTGATGTTTGAAGCTGTGTGTTTGAAAATCTCAACGATTGACTTCCTTTGTAAAATGCAGCGTGAGCCTGATTGCAGGTAGGTAGGTACCTGTTCAGCACTTGCTAAAGTCAGACATCGCACTCAAGGAGTACTCTTCAACGAATCTCTTGACGAATTATCCAAGACAACCAAGGAATTATGAGCAACACTTTTTCGTAAAATGAATGCGAAGATCTGCCATCCCGATGCATGATCTACTCATTTGTGTTCACTTCAAGACACACTCGGCATCAAAGGAACAACACGTGTGGACTTTAAGTTGCTGCGACTGCGCGTTGTATTCATGCGAGCATCCAAGTAATTGCTCCGACGGACGATTATGTTGATCGTGCAGTGAACGTTACAATCATTTTGTAAAGTAAACCAGGCTTGACGAAGCGAGATTCCAAGCGTTTCTTTGTTACGCAAAGTTTTTCATGGCGAAACGACATGCCAAACTCAGCACATTTCAGCCGTCAGCTGTCAAATTAATCGCGACTGTAAAGAATTATCCAAATATGTACACACACAATCCGCCGATGCATTTGAAAAGTATCCTCAATCAAATATACCTCACCGCATCTAACTTTCGATTCACATGCTATTGAACGTCGACGACTTCTTGCCAACTCTCTACCTCCCGCAGAGCAGACATATTCATAAACTCCAACGCCAGAGCTAAACTTGTTCGCTAGCATTCAAGGCCAATGCGACATAAAAAGAAAAAGAACATTTGATTTTCCATCACCGCGTCCCCCTCCATCGACATCTGTCCACAGTCGGCTTCGGTCCCTCGTTGCGTTGACTTATTATCAAATTTTATTGGACTAACTCTAAAAATAAGTCATAACACTGACGACGAAATGAATTCTAAAATTACACCGTTATGTCTCGTTGCCATTTCCTATAATTAATGACATTTCTGTGAAGTTTGTAAGTAAGTGTCACAGTGTCTGATATTTTCCGTCCTGCTCTTAGCCAAAGCCAATCTCGTAAATCGCACACAACTGTCATTCTCTTTTTTATGCTGTCACTTTATACGGGCGAATCTGTCATCCAGTTGAAGGAGACCAAATGAAACCAAAGAAATACGACCACTCAAGTGCGTCTACTTTGTTGGAGGAGCTTTATAATTTGTATGTGTGCGTGGATTTCCATTTGTGGTGTTATTTAATCATTTGACAAGTCTCGATATGTGTTCCTCCGCGGTGACAGATTACACGAAAGGGTGGAAAGAGAATACAAAAAATTAAAAAGGGATTACCCACGATTGGAGTTTGTTTTTTTAAGTCAACGCGACTTCGCCCGAAATTCGTGTGGAATTGAGGAGAGAGAGCACATTTTTTTTGTTTTCCCAATCACACATGACATTTGAGAAGTCCAAATGAATTAGGGACCAAGATGAAGGGTTTGATTTTTCTTGTTTACACTGCTTCTCAGTTGACAGGAATAAATTTCGAAAATTCTGTCGGCAACGGACAGATGACTCTTGTTTGACTTAGACATGGGGTGGAGAATATGTCTGATAATCTCGACGGGATAAGAGATTTACTTGACAGATCCCCTCTCTAAAAAGCTGGTTTTTGACATGGACGCGTTCCAATTAAAATATGTCTCGATGGAAGTTGCCACCTTATCGTTCAATCAATGATTAACTTCCAGCAGTTTCATTCATTTCCCGATTTTCATTCACGTCGCCGTCGCCACTGTTTATATTCACTGGCGCCAAAGCAACGAGCACTGTTCCATGCAATCGCATGCACTCTCCCCAGGGAGCGATCCGAGAGATGTGATGTGTATTTATAAAACTGTCACAACCCTAGCTGGTGTTCCAGTTCCTAATCACTTGCAAGACCATTAAGTCAACGCAAACATTGTGTCTGAAGGAAACCATAAAACCAGGATTTTCTTGTCACGACTCCTTTAATCACGAATATCCTTTTCACATGCATTTGCATCGTCATAAACAATGCGTCGAACGCATCACGTTGATGGAAGTGCCCATCGAGCGTGATATCCGAGAACAGCACTTGAGACGGTTTCTTGCTTTTTATCAACGCACCCACAGGCACTTGAGAGGATAACACGAACACGTCTCATATTTGGTCCTTATCCACGTCTGTGGGGAACGAATCATTTGAGTGACAAGTTACAGGGACGAACATGTCACAATTCAGTTATCTTTGTGACTGAAAGGAACAACAGCAACAGCACAGTGGTGCCGAGAGAGTGGTTTGTGGTCGAGCAAGTCTTCGGATTTAGCTGCATTTCGTCTAGTCTGGTTTGGAATTTTACTTACCTTTCATAGGTCCTTGGGAAATGCGTTGATTTAGACGGAGTTCAGAGCACACAAGTTCACTCCATTCACTCAAATGTCAGATTTGCTCGTGAGCACTGCTTAATCCAAGGTTACTTTAAAACTTGGGCTACGCTGCGAAATGAGATGAGTGAAAAGACAGGAAATAGGGCAGCAAACTCAATTCAAAAACAGGAGTTGAATTAACACCCGTATTCTGGGACACCTCTGTGATGTGTCATAAGTCACAACTGGCTCACAAGAGCATGGTGAGTCAAAAGTTTTCGTATTCTGAGCAAAACCTTCACATTGTCTTCTCAATTTGGGTGAAGAGAAAACAGATTCACCCCATCAAAACAAATTCACCACACCATGGTAACTATTCTTGTGTGTTCTTGTGAGGTTTTTGCCGGAATACCAAATAGCTGAAGTCTGACAAGGTAGGCTTCACGATTTTCGCATCACAGACATTTGTGCGTTCTGACCGCTTCAAAACCAGAATGGGTATAAATTTAAGTGTCTTTCTAAGAGAAGAAATGGAGCAAACGTCGAAGTGAGATCGAAGGCAATCCGAATGCATTGCTTGCGAGGTGTAACATTCGGAACTTCCATAGTTTCAAAGTTACCGTAAATCCTGTGGAGAAACGAACAGTTTACGGGGACACAGATCTGAGGGAACCAGTGCTGCCAGTATGTTAGAGTTTTGCCACACGATAGAAACGTCCAAAAATGTAAGGCTCCGGCACATAGCGATACTTTGACAGATACATAAAATGCATGTGTCCTTATGGGAGGTGACCCATAGACCCACGCTGACGCTGATGCGACGGATGTAGTTGCTCAACTTTTAACTTTTGTCTCTCCTTCAGCGTGGACAATCGTGATATTGTAACATTTCAATAGAATTTGAATTTTATTGTAAATTAAAGGCTGGGAGTTGAATCTCGGTTGAAGCAAAGTTCAAATAAAATCGCGTTAAAGTACTGATTGTGTCATCCCCTTGCATTAGATACTTCGCCTTGAACGAATGCTTTGACGCTAAGCATGTAAAGTATTCTATGTGTCGGATCCTTTGCCTTTTCACTGAGAGATCACCAGAAGCGATTTTCAATTTTCTTCCTAAGTCAGAAGTAAAATTAACATAAACTAGTGTAAACCCTCGCTCATCCCATCGATTCACATCCGCACATGAATGTGACCGCTCATGTATGAGGACCCCGATCGACACAGTCAGTCGTTCAAGGGAATTTGACCATAGATGGCAAATGAAGCAAACGAATAAATATTATAACGTAGTTGAAAAGTACCACTGGGGGGAACGGAGGTGAGTTTAGTGCAGTACGAGGTTTTTATAGAGTCTCCATAGAGTAGTGCGTAATCGAATGTGTCAGAACTGGTATACAAACAGCAACTACTCATCAGGTTTCGAGTTATTGCAGGCAAATCTGCTTCAGTCTATCTTCATATGATTGTGGCGACCAAACCATTGTTAAGCTACGTTCCCATCGAACCGAAATCTCGAGGTTTGGATGAACTTTTAGTGAAACCTTCTCCGAGCTTTGAGTGTTCATCTCATTAACTGTCAATTTTGAGGTGGCCAGCATAACAGCCATTTGTTGAAAGGAAATAACATTGTTGATCGCACGAGAAAAGAGAGAAAATTTACCAAAATAAGCTGAAGTTCCTACAGCGATCGGTTGTTAGGTTTGAAGACTCGCAGACGGATGAACTCAAGGGGGTTTCAACTAGCTTCCACCGAAATCGCGAAAATGTATGGCGAAACCTCGGAGGTTTGGAGAAATTCGATGAAACCTCGAGACTTGGTTAGGTAGGAACCTAGCATAACATCGCCTGATTTATGCAAATTCGAATCTACAAGAATGCTTGCCATGATTGGAAGAGAACATTTCACATTTCTCTGGCAACATCCAGCAATGCCCCAATAAATCGAATGTATAGCGAGTTAGTGACGTAACGTGGGGAAAAGGAACACCGCTCTTTCGCAGAAAAAGCTTGTCTAGACAAAGCTTCTCAAAACTTGGCCGTTCGAAGCCGGCCCCCTCCTTCAGTGAGAGAAAATTAGCAGGAAATATGGGGCAATAAGACCAGGAGAAAAATTTGCGCAATATACAGTGACTGTTATTTTCGTAGACTCGACCAGAACGTCACCATAGGTAGCTATAGCTTCGAGGTAGTGAAGGACTTCGTCTACCTCGGCTTCCAAGTAAACTGTACGAACAACATCAGTACAGAGCTTAAACGCAGAATAACTCTTGCCAATCGCTGTTTCTTTGGTCTAGAGAGGCAATTGATTAATATAGAGAGCCCTCTCTCGGAAGACCAAGTTGACTCTGTATAAGACCTTGATCATCCCCGTTCAGCTTACGGCGCAGAGGCATGGACTTTATCCAAAGCGGATGGAGCGACGCTTGGTCTTTTCGAGAAAAACAGTTCTGCTCCCGATTATAAGTCCTGATTGTGTTGAGGGCATTTTGAGAAGAAGATTCAACCACACATAGCGACATAAACCTAGCCAGGCGTCGACGGTTTCAACGCCAAAGATGGCTAGGCCATGTAGAGACAACACCGATCCAGCCCAAAGAGTCATCGACGTCAACGCAATAGAGGGCCGATAGGGCACCCGGGTGGAGAAGGTCCTCAACCAACTTGGCGTGTGAAATTGGAGGTAGAGGATTGGCTGTAGAGGTTTGTTGGTTGCGGCCCACTTCCACACCGGACTGTAGCGCCATTAGAAGAAGATGTGTATTTCCACTTTCTCCTATGCTGCAATTTGGTTTACTTACGTACCCATCGAGTGAAGAAGTAAAATCAGTCTTGCCTAAACTACACTCAGACAGACAACAAACAAGTCAACAGTTAGCTGCTCTTATTGAGCGAAGCGTACCCACAACAAAATTAGTACAATTTCGAATGGCAGATTAATTAGACGCATGTGATGGAATCAGGGATGCCAAATCCGGACGACAAAGAGGATGAGCCAATATAGTCAAGCAGTGACTTGCAAGAGGTGGTAGCGCCGCAACATGCTTCCAATAATCCTTTGGTTAAGGCATTTAAACATTCAACAATGCACAGCGTGAGTGCGTGAGTTTTCTGTGAGTTTGAATTGAAAATGAGACGCCGAACTTGACACATGACAGACCAAAGTCTGGCTTCATCGAAAACAAAGATGCAGAGATGTCCCTCGAATATTAAAATGCACGTCGTCGCGTCACACGCCACACTATAAAATGCAGGCTGCCTATGACATCATCGACATTCAAGCGCTTGCACCCCAACTGTTTTGGCGCCCTATTGGCGTCTGCCATCGTTGTTCCGTCTTCCAATCTATTCTATGCTGCTCGGTTCGCACCCTTTATCTTCTTCACAAATATTGCACTTGCCTGACTGAATATTAAACAAAGTCCCGTCTGCGTTCAACACGGAAAATGAGAATCATAGACACTAGCGGGGGGCTGGCAGCAGCTCCACACGCCTATCATCTCTAGATCGGGCGAGTAGCACATCAGCTCCACACAAATGACGCACTCCAAATGCGAAACATGAAAAACACATTGTCGCAGCAAATGAAGAGGAAACACTTCTCACACCTCGCCGACTGCAAGGGACAGAAAATCAATTGATGCCTGCCATCCGAACACCGAATGGGCAATGTATCTTTTGCTATTTGTGGAACATTTTCATCCCCAGGGCAGGTCTGCATTCCACGGCCCATCGGCACGCGCTGCTTCACCCATTTGCCGTTCGTTTACACTTCCTTAACAGCCTTGGGGCTTTTTGTGTAAACAGACTTTTTCTGTTTGTCAGGTGCATCGGAGCGTTAAAGTATCTGAAAGTGCCTTGGCCGAAGAAGTGGGCAGAAGGAGGAGTGGTAGGGGGAGAAGCAAGAAAGAGTAAACCTGCGTGCACCACACCGAATGAGTGTGTTGATCTAAAAATGTGCAGATTTGCGTTACGAAAATAAATATTCGAAACTCGAGAGGAACGTATCTGAAATGCATCTGGGATCCCTGGCATATGAAAAATGGGCAGCCCAGTGCTATCTCCCCTTTTGAGGCGTGCGATGATTAATTTTAAGTTTGTTTTCAAGACGTTCATCTCTCGGAGTCGATGTGTATTTGAATGCATCCCAGGGCGGGGAAGGGCGAAGCGGTTGAGACCAACTCGACTGAGAAAATGCCATAAGTTCACGATACTGTCTGGGAATTTGCCGCCGGAGAATGGAATAAAGCTTTTTTCAGTCTGCACTGGAAGAGGACGGAAGTCATTTGTTGACTTTTGTATATTTTTTCGTTTCTTGTTTTTCTCTATATTGGTTTTGTTTGGAGAAAGGCCATGACCTCTGAAGGGTTGGCAGACAAGCACACGTTGCGGCATTGAACTCGATCGGCCTTTATCGATTTTTGAATATGCAGGAGCAGCTTGCATGCGATATTGATTGTTTTGCAGTTCAAATGCGGACGGCAGCTGGTGCGGTAAACTGTGATGGCCTTGAGAGGAACAGGTCATGAATTCGCTACAAGATGATGGAACAGTTTCAAATGGATTTTGTAATGGTTATTGGAGACAACAGATCTAGTGTCTATTTGCCTTCAAGAATGTTTCCAAACCCCTAATATTCTATAGGTTTCTGTGACAGTTAAGACATTGTCTTAACGAGGGTGTTCGATAAGTGATGTGCAGTGCAGAGATAATGGAGGGATAGAGATATCCATCTTCTACTTCTCTTGCCCCTTGATTTCATTTGACAGAGTTTTTAATACGCTTCTTGTCCCGTGTCTGTGAATAAGTGTGAGCTCTTTCGATCAGCTGGCGAACAGCTGATGATATTTTTGTGCGTATGCTGTAGCAGTGAGGCTGGTTGGGGCGTTGTAGGGACTTAGCTGAAACCTGTTTTAGTCTACTATCGATCCAAAACGGTCACGCTTATCAGAATGATTAGGCCGAACCTCTGAGCTGCCATCAGTTTTATAACCGGGCACTGTGCCATTGCAATTTATGCCTCAATACTACAGACAGACGTGACGCTCTGTCCATGTCCAAGACGTTAATGTTCGTTTTGCTCTGGTCTACCGCTAGACCCATTTTACTGGATTACGTCTCCTAGTCAGCCAACTCCTCACTGATGGCTCAATGCCATTCGTGTATGCTAACAATTGTACGTACTTCTGGAAGATCGTCCCTCAAGTGTGTGCCTCTCACAATCTTCTCCAGAGCGATGTTACAGAAAACGCATAACAGCGCGGTGTCGCCTTCGTTCTGAATCACTTTTTAACATTGCAGGTCTCGGTGAGATCCTTACTTCTTCTCCATCGTCATCCTGCACAAACTGACGAGTTCGGCAGGAATGTCAAGACTAGGCATAGCGGTGTATAGCTCGTCTCTATGCACGCTCTCACATACGGCCTTGAAATCGAAGAATATGTGATGGGTGTCGGTTTGCATTTCTTGCGTCTTTTCCTGGATCTGCCGATCTGGTCGATGGTGGACTTTCCTGCCCCTGGAAATAAAGACAAAGCTAGGTTCATCAGGAAAACAAATTGACTGCAAATCAGCACAGGAGGATTCATCAAAATAGGCCACTAGGATAACATTAGGCTGTTTCCAGGTGTTAGTGTAAGTTCCTTTGAACTTAAGAGGAGCCGGTGTAAAGGACCGTGTAGTGCTATCACATCGAAGTGCGCCACGACCGCTTCAGTGGTGGCAATCACCTCAACCTAACCTAACCTAGAATAGCCTGTATAAAATATTGTGCGTTCACTACATTCGATTGCATTGTATCAACGTTCACTGTATCGAGTGCCTACTGCAAGTGCTTCGCTTTAAGAGAAAGGATTTTTACGTGTCTCATCACAGCCGTTTTGTGCTGATGATTCTTGGAGATCAGTTCACCAATGACCAATGATGTTTGCAGGAAATAAACTGTGATCAACCTTGTCATACGTCAACAGTCTCAGTTCATCTACACCTCTTTGATTCTCAACTTGTGGGGAAAACGCATCATAAGAAGACAAGGGCTACGGTGACACACGAAGTGATCTGGCTTACGTCTATTTTTCCTTCTCAATCGAAAAGACTCAGAGCATAACTAGTGACCCCAGACTGACCCCTGCCAATGGGGTTCTTCAAACAACAGGCAATTGCTATAATCCACACTCCCCTCTGATGCATACTTCCGTTCTTCATCTTCTGCCGTTCCCCTTCCAGCGTTTAGTGTTCTCCACTCAAACACAAGCTAATTATCTTCACTGAATCTGCAGAAATTTGCAATGTAGATTGTAACTTTCAATTGAATATCCAAAAGTCGTCTTTTCAAACACCACGCCACCATGTCATTCTCAAATACTCGCACTTTACCAAACTTTAATAAATCCATCAAATCAACTTGAATGTCCTGTAATTTTATGTTTTTTTTTCTATCTTGCAGGACGAAGTTTTCTTCATTCGGTTGACGAGTTCAGCAATCACGAAGTGATACAACCCAAAATATACCACGGAATACACAAGATAGCTTTAAACAACACACTAAACTCGGAGGTAAGTGTGCCTGCTCCTCATATTCCCCTTTCCCCTCATTCGATCATTCATTCAGTTAATCCCCTTCGTCTTTCGCCTTGAAATAAACCTGAACGCTTGAGCGTGTGAAGTACGAGTAAACTTAAAAGTCTCTAAGAAGTTATGTGTACTTTGCACCTCCCTAATGGGGTTCCTTTGTCTTCCTCCCTCAACAGTACTTCCTTCAAACATGTTTCAGTTTCCTGGCAAAGGGCTGCCAACGTCTAATTTCTAATTGGGGGTGTGAAAGTTTCCATCCGAAGATATCTGGGTCATGAGCTGCAGGGAACATTCAAGTTTGATGTTTGCTCTGTGTGAAGAGCTGTCGATGGGCGACTGAGACTGGCGTTTAATATTTCAAATGGGAGCTTTATTATGCAATTCGTTTGTGCTAACAGCGTTTTGAACTGTTTTCCAGTGCTGCTGACAAGTGTAATATCTGATGGCTAGGATAATTGAAAGCTACTTCAATTTGCTTAATTGATGTCAGCAGAATGCAGCAAAGGATGTTCGAACGGCTTTGTATTGTTCTCTGAAATGAGTCCCTTTGAGGGAAAATTGCTACAAGATCAAATTGCATTGAAACAGTACCCTCAGAGCGGCAAATATACTTGAATGGGATTTGGTGTGTTCATGGGAAGGAGGGAACATGGCTGAACATTGAACAACTATTGCTGAAAGTGGCTCATCAATCCGGAGACTTGTTTCAATTTGTGTGGCATGCGACAAGAAGTGGCCCAGCTTCAGGGTTTCTGACGAACAAAATTATTGAACTGTAATCGTCTTCAGCTAATGGGCCACTTGCAAGTAATGCACTTCTCATGTTGACCGACTTTTGTCAGTTGCAACCTTCGCCTGTAATACTCTAAACCTAGTGCAACGAGTGGACATGCATGCTCATCTTACTTAACACAGGTGCGGTGGACTCATGAGACGGCGATCTTGGACCAAACTTTGCACCGGTCATTCTAGTATCCTCATGAAGTTCAATTTCCTTCAATGTCCCAACGACAGCGATCATATTTTACCTCAACTCCAACTAAGGTTCTTTGGAAGGTTCACTTGGAACTTCATTATCTTGAGACAATGCAATATCCCGCTCTACAAAGAAGTGTGTTCCTAGAATCTGCCACCAATTCCTTCCACTAACAAGGATCTCATAGATCAAGTGTCCTCTGTAATGCATGTGTCCGTATGCATCCCCAAAGCTAAAGCTGGCCGTGGCTAATGATCTCTTTAATCGCTGTTTAGAGAGCCCCTGAGCGTTTATCCGATAATCAGATTCAGTCACTCACTTCTAGCTCCAATCAAGGCTTGTGGTCGCCGTGGCTTTGTGGATATGTGAGTCAACCGCAAAACTGGGTGTCAATTCCGGGGCCAACTTTCATTATTCACGGCTACACCACTCTCGAGTCACAAACAATGTACAGAGAGTAAAAACCAAAAGCAAACTTCTCCATTAGCGATCAACAGTCGTAGTCTCCACCCGTAAGAGAACAATGACACGCACAGCACGACTGGTTGCTGTAGAAGCTAGAACCTCACCCTTCTTGGACTGCACCGGTGACGGATGTCTGACAATCAGGCGCTTGACCCGAAGAGGGATAAAGAATTGGGTTTATATGAGCCATTCTTGTTTTTATCGGAGGTTCTTTACACTAATTTAAAGCACTCAGTCTCAAAAACTGGTCCATTGTACTGCAAGGCAGCAACCTACATTTCTTGTAATTTCGTGGTCTTCCGGAGACCAGCAGGAGGTTCTGTGACGAGGAGCCAACATTATCAGCTCCCATTTCATCAAAGACGGTACAGTGACAGATGACCTCGCAGAGCACTGCAGTAGATTTCTTGACAGGCGTCGCAGTGGGTTTCGTCGCTTAGGTCGAGCACATTTGGGTTTTTGGCGAGTTCTAGTGGTCTTCTGCAGTCTTTTCTGTCAAGAAATAACAAGAATTCAACGGACTTCTTACAGACGTTTCGGGGCATGCGCTTGGTCTGTTTGCATCGTGTAGAGTCATGCCTCATCCGGTTGTGTTCTCGAGAGGGCCAAGCATCGATGGAAGCCCTAACCAAGGTCGCAGGTAGTCCCAGCGAAGGTTCAGATCCTTGTCTAGCAAGTCATCTCATTTCCCAGGATCCCGTGGTGACCCTGGACCAGGTAAATTGTGACTGTCGATCAAATTCAGAGAAGAGTCATTCCTCACAGTTCCCTAAAGATTTCCTTTACGCTTGTCACGAAGAGGCCATCGCCATAGACGTAGTGTCCTGGCTCAAGAGCAATGTGACACTCTAAAGGGTCGCCATTATATGATCCATCATCTAAATCCTTACATTCTTCACTTTCCATGCATGGACATTCTCTAATCAGTCGAGACTTCACACATCATTGAACTGCCACCTGTCATCTAGAGGCGGTGTACATTCACCCCATGTGGGTGCCGGAACATTGAAACATTCTAGGAAATTGCGAAGACGATGAACTCGCCAGACACCGTACAGGCTGATCACTGCCTTCAAGTGAGGACCTACCATTCATGCCTCTCGCAACAGCATAAATCGGAGATTGTTTGAAGGCACCTCGAGCCTACTCGAAACTCAAATCGCTCACATAGCCTTATTAGGCAAATCAGGTCAGCACTTAGATCCTCCTCCTATTGGCATTAAAACCCGACACGGTACCATTCAGACAAGCACCTTCCGAATGGCTTCTGCAGGCGTTGCAGAGCCGAGGACTTAGATCCCCCTCCTATTGGCATTAAAACCCGACACTGTGCATTTCAGACAAACACCTTCCGAATGGCTTCTGCAGACGTTGCAGAGCCGAGGAAGGGGACAAAACCATTACACATCTCTTCGGCTCCTGTTGGACATCGCTTTCCACACGAACAGAACCTTCTTAACAGCCTATTCATTCGGCAACTTTGACGATCTAACATTCTAACAAGCCATCTAAGCCGTTTAATTATTAACACAAACAGAGTTGGAGTCACCTAACCCTAACCTTAACACAACTGGCCTATGTTCCACTTCACTCTGCATCCCTCATAATCTTTCACACCAAAGCTTGCCCTTAATGTCATTTCCTTTGCCCGCATTCACCATGAATTCAATTTGCCGACGACACCCAATGGCCTGATTTTGTTAGTTCCCTTTTTGTACCTGATGCCAACCTCAAAGTAGGTACGTTTATTTATAGCAGGCTGAGGTGTCCATGTTCATGGTAAACTCTTTTAATTCTCTGATTAAGCCTTCGTGGACGTGGCTAAAAATTCAGTGAATCGGAAAAGATTGATTATTCTTGAATACAGGGTGACCAGAGAAGAACATAAAATTGTCTTTGCTTTGAAGCTACATTCATGCCATCACGCATCATTCAAATGACTGCCTCGGCTTCATTGCCACTTCGTCAAGCAGTAGGTGTAATTTTTGATGAATCTCTTCAAAATGTGCGACATTACTCCGGCAATAGCGTCTCAAATTTTGACCTGGCGAATACGAAGTGGTTGGGTTGTTGCATGGGCCAAGAACTTGACGTAGCCACAGAGTGGTGTCAAGTCACATAATCGCGGAGGGCAATTTATAAAAGCGTGAAACGATGCACGATGAAGTGTCAGACATAGCTGAATATTGAGTGACTGCTGGATGGCATTGGTAACTTTGACAGCCAGTCCCAAGCTAACAATTAACTGTCATTGCTATCTGGTCACCCAATATTTGGCTAGAGATGTCAACATCTGCAGTTCCTGCAATGCAGTCACTCTTAGTCCATGAGCATCGTACGACCAAGAAGGCATCCACATCGAGACGCCCTTAAGCGCTACGCAATCTACGGTGAGTTTCCTTTGACTTTCCGTTGAGTGTTTCCTGAGACTGCCTCATTGTCTTGTCTGTTGAAGGGAATGAGTTAGCCAAAGTTAGTTGTGATATCGACAAAGGCAGAGACGAGGAAAAGAACATCATTATGATCATTTCATCGTCTCATTTTACAGCAAAAGCACGCAAAGGCTACATTTAAAGAATTTCAAGAACATGTCCGCTTAACAGAAACACTTTAAGCAACATGTGGCAGTTTAGATTTCGATCGTGATGATGATGCAGAGTCATAGTATCAGTGGGAAATTCGACAGCAGCTCTGTAGTAATTCCCGCAGCCTTGAGCATGAAATGAATGTATGTTCGGCTACGTCTTCTTGTGAGTTGCTGGTGTTATCATCCGTCTACCCTACCGTTGCTGACATTTCTGAATCCCAGCATCATTCTTGTACCTCAAACTAAGCCCTACACAATGTCAATCATTTGTTGTCACGACTTATCGTTTCGTTTTATTGTTTTCTCTTTATATCAAGAAAACACCCATCAGCGATAAACAATTGCTCTAACCACAAATTGTTCCTTGAAAACCAAGCCCTAAACCACCCTCAATGAAAACGACAGTGACCTAAAACTCTTCTATCCGCCTCTCCAGCCCTCCCCGACGTTCACCTCGTTTCCAAGAAGCGTGTATGACTCAAAACGATTTGCGTTTGAAACCATAATTTAAATGAACAGAAAAACACTCCCAAATGGTTAATGGTTCATTCTTACAAACCGCCGCTCCCACAGATCCAATCCTTTTGTACCGCCATTAAGTTATTAAGTTTCGCATATTCTCGCGGCGACCTTAAAATTTCTCCTATGAATCTCTCATGACACTAACACGTTATGTAATTAAAAGAAAAAACAGCTTACACGTCACGTCACCCAAAGTGATGAATACTTAAAATGCCTCCTTAATTAAAGCCAATCAACACCCCGGCACTGTGTCAGCGAACTGAATGTGTGTGTTTTTTGATAACCGCCACCTTAATTAGGCTTCCCTATCGCACCGCATCCAGTTAAACACACATGTGGTGTGCATTATCGATACACCCATGATATTATGTCGCAGGCTCTTCTACCATACCCCCGCATAATGGCATAAGTCTTCCACTCGTGCTGCCACCAACAAGAGACAGGATGTTCTAATTCTGCCAAACCACACACAGTGATAGTATCGCGTCATCTGCACCGACATCGCATGTTCACACTGCGTTAGTCCAATCAAATTTCACATTTCGTCCATCACTTTCCTCTGGCCAACTACCACGGATTGAATGACCGTTGTTTTAATTTTGTTTTTGTTTCTTTTTCATTTCCAGAGTAGACTACATGAATCGCATATCACACTATCCTACTACTATAAGGGTGAACGGGTAATTGCTGACCTCCATTTGAACGAACACCTTATCCCGGAGAGGCATTTCGTGCGTTATCAGGATCCCCAAAGAGCCGGAGAGCACATCGTTCAGAACTTCACTAAGATTGATGTCGACCTCTGTCATTATCAGGTGAGGCACTTAGATTGAAGGAGCGTCAATCGGGGTAATTAATTGGTGTTGTTTTATTTTTATTTTTAGGGTATCATTAGAGGAAAACCGAACTCTCGAGTTGCTGTCTCAACATGCAATGGAGGAGTTAATGGAATGGTGCGTGATGACGATCATACGTATTTTATACATTCGGACGAAGAAGGACACATTCATGATGATCACTTTCTATTTAGGTACGAGCATAAAGATGTGGTTATGGTATATATGAAGCATGGGTCTTCACATGGTCTTGGGAAACCTTTGGAATTCTTTTTAATAGGGAACACTTAGCACATTGTGAATGGAACAAGCATGTGTGCCATGCCTACATATGCACGGAAAGACGTTTGTAATGAATCCATTGTCTGTTGAATCTGTTTACTCCAAAGCTACCTACAGCAAGTATTAATAGTCAGAGGCTAACGAATAAAAGAAAAATGAGTGACCTAATGGGAATGTCACAACGTGAACGCTTCTCTGAAATGGGAGAACGCAAATCACAATAAATCAGTGCTTCTTATAAGACATCTAAGACTCAGAAAGCGAGTGTCTCATATTTTGTGGCAAGTTTTCCTTACCCACGTCGTTTGTGTAAACTTCAAAGTGCATCTAGTTTTGATTCACAGTAACAGATGGAAAGCAGCATTTGTCCAGCCCGTCCCAAAAAAGGGCGAATCTTCGTCACCCACCTCGTATCGACCCATAGCACTTACGTCCCTTCTTTCTAAGATCATGGAAACGCTGATAAATCGTCAGCTTAAGAAATATCTCAAATCGCGGAAGCTTCTTAATGACCGGCTGTATGGTTTTCGCAGCAACTGGTCCACTGGTGTTCTAATAGCTTATCTCACCGAAAAGTGGAACCAATCTTTGCACAATGCAGGCGAAAGCAAGATCGTTGCGCTTGATATTTCCAAGGCCTTTGACAGAGTTTGGCATCAAGCTCTCTTGTCGAAAATGCATGCCTATGGTGTCGACGAATCTCTTCTTCAAGGGATTAGAAATTACCTTTCGAACCGATCAATTCAAGTTGTTTTGGATGGGTTCAAGTCTGATATCCACCAAATAAATTCTGGTGTTCCCCAAGGCTCTGTTCTGTCTCCGACACTATTTCTCATTTTTATCAATGATCTCTTGTCTGCTACTTCTAATCCAATCCATTCCTTCGCTGTGACAGCACCTTCAGCTTTTCATATTCGTTCCAAGACTCACGACCCCGGCCTTCGGCCGTAGAATTGGAACGGCAGCGTATGATAAGCACATTGAATTCCGATCTTGACAGCATAATCAATTGGGGAAAGAACAACCGTGTGGAGTTCAATGCTTCAAAAACTCAATGCTGCCTGCTGTCACTCAAGCGAACCCTTGTTAATCAGCCATTATCCATGAATGTCACCTGTGTCGATGAAACCGGAAAGCTTTCCATCCTTGGTATGTGTATCAACACAACACTTAGTTGGAACGATCACATACTTGAGGTCGCCAAAAATGCTGCGAAATGTTTAGGATTCCTCAATCGATGCAAAAAATACTTCACCCCTTCTGATTTGGCTTTCATTTATAAGGCGTATATACGCCCCAAACTTGAGTACAACGCTTATATCTGGTCTGGTGCCCCCAAAACCACCTATGTGCAGGGTGGTTAGACAGAATACAAAAGCGAGCGATAAAACTTATAGGAGACAACAATATTGCAGAGTCACTTGACTCGCTCGAACATCGACGTACCGTCTCGTCTCTATCCGTATTTTGTCGCTATTTTAACAAACGAAGCTCAAGTGAGCTTGCCATACAATCCGCAGATATTTAAAACCAAAGTGCACAGGTACCTCCTCTCCCTTTCTCCGTCTACACCTTCGGCCCGTGCTGTGTCTTGAACCCGGACACTTAAGGGTACTAACAATGCCTTGTGCGTGCGCAAATTATAAAAAAAAAACAATTTCAAATCAAACTGACGCTACACGCTACCCATTTAATGACGCATAATTTCAACACGCCAGCTGGGTGTTGTCGCTTTGTTCATTGAAATGGTAGAACATCATCTAAGATGTATTCGGTAACTGATCACCATGTTGCGCGACAACCAAAACAAGTTGCTCGTTCATAAGACTTTCATGATCTGTTTGCTCGTGGAGTGTGACCGCCTAATATTTTATGGGAACATTAAAGTGCAGGCATCTGCTTTAAGCCCACCGTACCCAACTTTGAAGCAACATGAATATAAGCGCATAAAGGTTTTTAGTGTCAAAAGAGTAAAATTAAGCACCACAGTCTCTTGCGCGCACAGCGGTGTCGCTTACCGACCGAAAAATGAAATCGGACTGGGACTGGGACTGGAATAATCAGAACACGGAAGTGTTTACAATCGATGACGAGCTTTGACCAGATCTTCTTCCACCAAGATCTCCTTCAGCCGTATTCCTTAATTGGTTTTTATCGGTACAAGCCCAAACCGAACTCAAGAACGCTTGGAGTGATAGTGACACTCCATAAGTCTCGGAAGAAAATTAAAGAAATGATGCAAACCACGGGCACTTAAAGACCTCTCCGTGAGATTCCACACGAAACTCCGTTAACTGTACCTTTACTACGATCGCACACACACAATTCGTCATCAAGTAAACAAACAATGCCCGGAACAGCTTCACATAAACTCTCGCTTAATCAGTCTTCCCAAATGGCACCCACATGTCTGAGATATGCCTTACTCATGAATTCTCACCCTAACACCTTCCTCTCCTGCCGTCTTAATTTTGCTATACGCTGCTATACCATACACTCATGTGTATGGCACCATTGTTTGTTCAATGATGTAATCCAAACAAATTCAGAGTACGCCCCTTTCGTAGGCAGGTTGTGCGTGTTCCCTTAGCGCCGTGTAAATATTTGTCATCTCCATCGAACGCACATTCCAAACACAGACAGGTAACTTCCGTTCGTTATGCGCACACAAATATTGACATATTTCCACCTAGTGGCTGACCATACAAGAAACAGGAAACCGGAAGGAATAACTTATCCTAATTCGAAATGAATACATCTATTCTGTTTCTATTTGCAGACATGCAGACTTGGTAGCCAATGCAACATGTGGATACAATAGTGAATCAAATCACATACACGAGACGAACGAAACGCCAAAGGAATGGGATTCCGTTCAGAATCGAATCGATGGTTCAGAGTTTAATCGAATCTTACGAGTAAGTTTGAACAAACCTTGAATGCGATGAGAAATACTATTGTCTGGTCTGTCTCTCTTCTAGTACAAGCGGTCCAGCACTGATAACATCATCCGGGGGCCGTTCAATGCCAACAAGCATTCGTCGTTCGTCGAACTGGTTATCGTTGTTGATAACAAGGTCTATAAATTTCTGGGAGAGAGTATGAAAAAGGTTCACAAACACTGCAAGGACTTGGCGAATATTGTTAACGCAGTAAGTGGTTGGCGTCAATTGCAAATGACCTTGTGTTGTTCAGTAAATGAGTGTGTTTTTTTGCAGTTATATGAACCGCTGAATATCTTTATCGCACTGGTTGGTGTTGTTGTGTGGAATGAATCAAATGAGATTGAATTCTCGGAGGATGGTGATAAGACGTTGAAGAATTTCTTGTATTATCGTCGAACTAAATTGGCTACGAATCATCCAAATGACAATGCCCAGTTACTGACCAAAGAGCCATTCAATGGCGGAGTTGTGGGTAAGTTTATTTTTGTTTACTTAATTGTGTGAAGTTGTTGAGAAAGAGTTGTTGGACATTTTTAATGGAGATGTGGAGATGGCTCGTCCCATAACTTAAGTCATTAGCTCTCGTTTCTAAAAATTGCCTGCTTATTAATTGAGCAATCATCTGGTCTGGTGACTCGATGACTTGTCATTCCACTGAGTTACAGTTGTACCCAGTGTCGCATGCAGAGTACAAAGTACATGACCTTAAACTGGGGCATTCTGTTACGTTGTCCCAACGGCTGGGAGTACAAGGTAAAGTTCTAAGCTTACAGCAATTGTGAGCAGGGAACGAAGTTATTTCTTATTGTGTCTGACAAAACTGTTCACTGTTCTACTTCCAACGATAAAATGTTAATTTTACACCTTCTCTTATTCTTGTTTGAGTGCTTTCTCAGTCATCCGTGACCATTGGCCTCGATCAACCAGTCTCTCCCGGTTGTTGAAACTAGAGTTTTGCTCGTTATTTATTTTTGCACATCCAGTCACCTACTTCTGTAGTACACTCTAGTACAGTCCGGGATGGACCTGACTTTCCAACTAGCGCTATCTCTGGCTAGCTGCATCCAGTGTCGCATGCCAAGTTGGCTGAGGTCCTTCCCATCTCCAGTTGGGTGCGCCACTCTAAAAGCGGGCGTCAACTGTTGCGCTGTCCCACAGTTTCGGAGTCGAAGACTTTGGGCCGGAGCTGAATTCTCCATACGCTCCATATGGCCCAGCAACTTTAGGCTTTGGATCCGTAGATACCTGACTAGGCTTATTTCGCTGTAAATGCCATACAGTCCGTGGTTGAAACTTCTCTTCCAAATGCTGTCAACGCAACCAGGACCCGCTGGACAGCAGAACTGTAAAACTGAAATTATATGTTTCTTTGAAAGACGGCCCTATTCCACAAGAGTTACTCTGCTTTTGATCACGGTACTGATGTTGTTCGTACTGAGCCGAGATAGACCAAGTCCTTAACTACGTCGAAGTTATAGCAGCCTTTGTAATGATCTGTCTAAGACGTCGATCTTGTATGTCCTTTCTTGTGGACAGCATAAACTTGGTTTTGCTGCTGAGTTTCCTCACTTGCAACTAGACCCACTTTAGACGCTTCCGTCTCAAACGGCTCATTGCCTGCCCGTTCTGTTCCACCAATCACTTCAATGTCATCCGCGTAAGCCAACGTACGGAGATCTTGCCTCCAGTGTTGGCGTGTGAGTCTTTCACGATCTTCTCAAGAATTCTCCACATGTTCCTTAGTGCCCTGTAATCACACATCCAATCAAAGAAACCATGATTTTGAACTACTTCCTCATTAACCTCAAAATTTCTCTTTTAGGCAAAGCACTTAAGGGACCCATCTGTACTTATGAATTTTCTGGCGGCGTAGCCATGGAACACAGTCAAATAGTCGCCGTTGTAGCCGCAACAATGGCCCACGAAATGGGCCACAATTTCGGAATGGAGCACGATACGCCGGAATGCCGATGTCCGGAGGAGAAATGCATAATGTCCGCATCGAGTACATCGGTAGTGCCGCATTTCTGGAGCGATTGCAGTATCGATCAATTGAATGTTGCTTTTTCACGTGGCATGAACTATTGCCTGCGCAACAAACCCACAAAACTATTTGATTCACCGCAATGTGGAAATGGATTTGTCGAGCCGGGAGAGCAATGTGATTGTGGCTTGCCACAGTACTGCAAGAACTCATGCTGTGATCCCTATACTTGCATGCTAAGATCGAATGCGTCGTGTGCAACTGGCGAGTGTTGTGATTTTAACAAGTGCCTACCAAAGCCAGCTGGAACCAATTGCAGGCAAGCTGAGAACGAATGTGATTTACCAGAGTTTTGCACTGGAGCATCGGAGTATTGCCCATCGAATGTGTTCAAGCGAGACACAGAAAGTTGTGACAACGGAAATGCCTACTGCTACCAAGGTAATTGCCGGTCCAGAAATAATCAGTGCCGCATTCTTTGGGGACCATCTGGCCAGAGCTCGGAGCACTGCTATTGGAAGAATCTGAATGGAAGTCGACATGGTAATTGCGGATTCGATCGCATCAACAACAAATACGAACAATGCAAACGGGACGATGTAATGTGTGGGATGTTACATTGCAAGCACTTGAACGAACGCTTAGAGTTCGGTATGGAGTCTGTAGCTGTGTTGTCGCACAGTTTTTTGAATCACGAGGGCAGCATTATTCCTTGTCGAACGGCAATCGTTGACTTGGGCCTGGAGACAACTGATCCAGGTTTAACGCCAAGTGGTGCTAAATGTGGTGATGACAAAATGTGCGTGGACAGGAAATGCAGAAGCATTGAAAGCCTGCGCATGAGTGGCATTGGGAAGGAATGTCCAAACAATTGCAACGGACATGGACAGTGCAACAGCAAAGGCAACTGTCATTGTGACGAAAATTTTGCTCCCCCATTCTGTGAAAAACCCGGATCAGGTGGTTCCATTGACAGTGGACCAGCAAAGGATCTAAGTGGTACGTGCTATATTGTCTTCATAAAATCGCAATGTTTTCTAATCGGGTTTTGTTCTGTTTGCAGGCCAGCACATCTTCACCACACTGCTGTTCATTGTGTTCTTGGGCATCGTACCATTTATGGTCATTATGCTCTTTGCGATTCGCTATCGAGATCAACTGTGCGTGAAACGAAAATTATTCGGCAATATGTATGTACCATCATCACGTAGTAATTCTTCTACTCCTTCTTCTGAAAACACAACTTCTGATACTACCACCATTTCCAAGCCTTCCGCAACAATAAACAATAATAATAACACAAATAAAACCAAACTGCATATAACTAATGTTAAACTCTGTTCAACTACTAATCCGCACGCACTTTGCAATGGCACTGATTTTAAATTAGATCAGAAAAATGGGTGTGTCTACCAGTTGACTTGAATTGCATCGATCTCGTTTAGTAGTATCTCAGTAATTTAGTATCTCGTATTGATTGTATTGTACTTGCAGGAACTGCATCTTCGTTAGACAATTGTGAATGTAGTTTTAATTATTTCCCTAATTGATTGACCTCATATTCATGTATTTTTAAGTATTTTCTTAGCTTTGATTGCATTGTTCTTTGGGTATACTTGTGTGTGTGTGTTTGATCGATGTGAGATCACTTCAGTCAATTGGTTGAAAGTGACTTCGTTTGACGAAACATACTAGAAATTAAGACGTAGCACTCATCTATAGTTATACACATTGTCTCTTTGAGACAGAGAACACACTGCCAGCTTGACCATGGTCGAGCAACTCTTTGAAGATAACAATGAAAAAGAACGTGAAATGTTAACCGACAACACGACGAGTTAACAGAAATAGGACTAAAACTCAATTGAAGAAGGTAACATGAAAACACTGTGCGGACCAGCAGTGTATGGTGTTGTTGAGTTTGACAGGACTGTGTGCTTCTGTCCTGAACTGAAATTACTCGAACTGCACAAAGACTGAATCATTCATCTCTAACGAATTTTTTGTAGCTGTGTAAGCTGACTGAACTAAGACTAAGTGACGTGTGCTACTGAAGTAGGAACTCAGACCGAGTGAAACAACATATCAGCACACACGAACGAAAACTAAAGTATTTTCTTTTTCAACAGTTGTTGTTATGCTCTTTTTAGTTTAAGTTCTATGAAAAACTATGGATTAACTTTCGTAACTTTACTCAAGGCTCACGTTTGCAATTTGAAGCTTGGTCCCGTTAGTTAAGGCCGTTATATGGAGTGGCTTGTAAAGAATTTTCAACTCGTGCCGTTATTTGAAATAATTGCGCAGCAACCTTAACCCAAGCTCTTAACCAGAACAAAAGTTCTTAAATTCTTCAAATTCAAGAGCAGCGGCTGCTAGCACAATCTCGCGAGTCTTACTAGTAACAACAGCAGGTAGCCACGTACTTGAGACTGACTTTGATTTAATTATAAAACCATATGATGACTGCTTTGCTTTTCATTGCATCTGCCTTGCACACTATGTGTGTCAATACAACACTTAGTTGGAATGATTACATATTTCAGGTGATCGGTAAAAATCCTGTGAAATTCAGGTTTCCGCAATCAAATCAAAGTTCAATCGATTTGGATACAATAAGCTGATTAAGGATGAGTCTGATGCCGACAAGATCGATCTTCCTTCACTCGATAGAAATTAAAAACGAGCGATTGAACTTATAGGAGACAGTGCAACCGTGGCGTTGACTAGATTCAAGACCTACGTGCAGGGTTTTCTTTTACCTTGCCTGCCGAACCCTACCCCGAAGATTCGGGGATCACATCATCACGCGAATATGGACACTGTGACTATATTGATCTCTTATATATCAGAATTGATAACTCACTACGTACGTAAATCCCAGTTGGTATTTGGAATTTAGTTTCAGTTCTCGGAAGCAATTGTGGGGACTTTGGATGTTGACGATGCTTCTGTCAATTTTCGTCCAATTTAAACATATTTTAAGTCTGGCCCAATCCGTGAGCAATCGCATTAATTCGCCTGAGAGAACAATTTCAACTACAACACAAATGTGTCGACAACCGGAATCCGCCTTTCACTGAAGTGTTGCCCAAACAAGAGAGAAGCAGTCAGCGCTTAAGTAACGCGTTACATTCAAGAATTCAATCAACGGCGCTGCAGCAACAGCCCATCGACGGCGTCTGACTCCCAATAATTGATATTAGAATATTTGTTCGTGCAAGGGCAGCGCACCGGTGAATCAGAAATGATCTGAATATTTGACGGCAAGTTTGCAGCTTTCTTGGATCGTTGAAAGCAGCCAGTATGTCCATACCTACCTACGCAGTACATGACTTCTGCAATGTCACACTCGTTTCTTTACTTCGCCCTGACGAACACCGAAACTCTAAATAGGTCAAAAATACCAAAAAAGACTGAATCCTTCACTTTCAATCGACTAGAGTCATAGTCTTTTCAATGATAGAGCTCACGAGATAGCTGATCTGACTCGCGAACAGCTGAAAAATACACACGTCTCTCTATATGAGTCGCGCTATACCTCGTTGAGGGCAAGGGCCTAGCTTCTACAGCAACCGTGTGGTGGGTGTTATTGTTCTCTTACGAGTTGTGGGGGATTCCTTCTAGGCGGTTACTAAAAACTTTTTGAGCATTCAGTGACTCGAAAGAGGTGACGCTGTGAACATTTTTTTGTTGTGCTGACATAGGGGAGTTGTGCACGAGAGGAGTTCATTGCCATGAAACTGGAGTGATGCGTTTACCAGTTTGGGATGATTGTGCAAATACAAGTTTTTCGAATAGACACGGCAACATCTAGCACTCGAAAAGTCTTTCACGTACGTCCAAGATTCAAGCCAAGGGTAAAGTGATATTTGATCAAATCTGCGGAGTCCATAAATGTATCTCTCAGCTAAACTCACATTCACAATCAAACGCACATTCATATTCACACAGCAAACACGCACACATAAGAGCCACTCAGAACTGTAGAAATCTGCAAGAACTGCAAGCATCACACTCTGCTGTGCAAAGTACCAAACTTAATCGCTATCTGTGTTGTTAATCTTAGTTATCTTTTGGTTTTTGTTTTTACATTTGTACTCATAATACATTTTTTATTTTTCTCATACTGTAAGTTTTAGAGAATGTAGAATACACCGAAAAATAAACACACATTTTTTTTTTAGTGGTTCTCTTTTTTTGTTGGTTTACTGTCTCTTGTAATGCTTGTGTGGTGTCTTTTGTTTGCTCGCTAAGCATGGTTTGTGTCTATGTTGCTACTCTAAGTTAAGCGTTCAAATGCTCTGAGGTACATAAATTAAATAATAACTTAACATCAGTCTTGGAAAACTTTGTTTCAGTATGAAGAGCACCACGAAGGGGCCGGCACCTCGTCCACCACCGTCAACGCCCAATGGTGGACTGCCCAAATCAACGCCCAGCAGTACAGACGACATGAACTCAGCGCTCCTGAAGTCACCGTCGGACTCCGATGCGTCAACGATGAACAACGGCATGTTTGGCAAATTTAAGGGATTCACCTTGAAGCCTCTTTCAGATTCGGCAGCTCCAACGCCGGTGGCTGGCAAGAACGTAGCGTACGTTCAGCCGGTTAGTAAGACGGCTGCAAGTGTAACTGAAAGTGAAGGAGTTCCAGCGAGAGCGGCCCCCCCGGTTCCGAAGCACGCAACTCTCGGTTATGATGCACCAAAGCCGAATGCATCCTTCGAAAATGCAAAGAAAGCCAGCACCTTGGGTAGATTCACTGATGGTGCAGCTCCAGCACTACCGCCACCTAATCCCGGCTCACACCCTCGTCCGATCATATCGAACCCTGTTTTGGAGGCATCCACGTGTAGGGAAATAGGAACCCCAAGCAAGTCAGGTGAAATAACACCTTCTCGCCCAGCTCCAACCGCTCCTCCGCAATGGTCTGCGGTTCCTCCCGTGCCACCAGTTCCCCTGCATACCGACCCCAAGTTAAATACACGAACTAAGGATCAAGGAACTATCAAGCGAATTGCTTCGTTCCTCAAGAAGGAGGACAAGCATCCTCCGAAGGTTAAGGCCATTATTGATAAGGAGAAGTTGAAAAATATCGAAATTTCTGCTCCTATTCCTCAAGTGGACACTTCAAATTCAGACTCTGAACAGCAGGATGAGACAAAGAATCTAGTCAAGCGTGCCCAGAGTATGCGCAGTCCAACTAAGAAGCAGACAGCCGTGCAGACATTCGGCTCAATGAGAAACCCAACCGGGGTCAGCCGACCGAAGAGTGTGATAGGGTCTGCTAGACCCAAGAGTCCTCCTCCGCGACCGCCTGGTCCGGGAGGAGCCATAAGAAAGACGCCATCCACCACGTCGTCGGGCTATCAACTTCCGCTTGCAGGCATAGCGGATCACACCTACGATGACTGTGAAGCAGTGGAACTGCCACTGTCCGACATCAAAGAGTCACCATCACCATCGAATTCAGATAACATTTACTCTGTCATCGATGAGGCGCCATCCATTTCGCCCGCGACACAAGACAACATGGGTCTCCTCGGAGAGATTGTCAATGAAATCGAAAAACGAAATGTCGATTCGATTTATTCTGCATCCACAATGAAAAGCTCGAGCAGCACAGATAACGTGAAGCCAATTTCGCCTTATGAAGACGTGCCCGAATTGGACGTCCCACCAGAGCCAGAATACATTAAATCTAGCAGTAGTACTGCATCTGGGGGCTACATTCGGCCACCAGCGGTGAACGCACCGGTTGCCCGAGTGGCTCCAACTCGGTCGGAGTCCTCAGCACCGAATGCGTTCTCTAGCTTCAAGCCAAAGATGGACAATGCAACTTCAAATACCCCAGGCGGTCGCGGCGGCAAATCCGCAACTCCACCAGTCAGCGCTAAGCCTTCGACGGTAGCTGCAAGGGCAAAATCATTCAACAAATCCCCTAGTCCCCTAACTAAGACAGCAACCTCTTCACAGCCCTCCGGATCAGAGATGAATACCACAGGAGAGGTTGTTGCGAAAAAACCACTGCCTTCAGGTGCTGCCAAACCAAAACCCCTCACAAAGCCATCAGTCACAAGTGCTGGCGCTAAACCAACAATCAATCGAACGATATCGGCAAATAAAAAGCCTATCGGTTCCACTAGCGTGAGCTCAACAACTACTAAGCCCGCGCAAAATGGTTCCGTCCGCCCCTTAGCCGGTAAGTCCTCAACCGTAGCCTCTTTGCAGCAGAAGTTCGAGAACTCTGCAAAGGGCAAACCACCCATAACCGGGTGATCTGCAAAAATCTGAAAAGACGAGTGTTCACAGAAAAAGGACTAACTAATTAACAAGTGCAAACGAACTGACTGTGTGGTTAACTGGAACTTGATCTCTCTGCAGAAGCATCGCTCCGGATGAATAGCCGCAATCAATAGCTAATTAGCTAAATTTCATGTGACTGTAAATAACCCCAATTGAATACTTAAATCAGTATCACCACTTTATGTAGCATCTAAGATTGTAAATTCTGTAATTAAACAAAAGAGGTATGATATCTTGAAAAAAAATGGATGACGAAAAACTTGTTTGTAAATATTGTACCAAAGAACTGTTAGATAAGAAAAAAAAATCTGAATCTCCAATATTGCCTGTGGTGTGGCACACATTTGAAAAAACACTTGATTCCTGTTCGATGTACAGTCGAAATGATTGAATTGAAATAACGAAATTCATAGACTGTACTTTGGAGAGCTACGAATTGGTCGCTTTTTAACTGTTTGATTTCGTGCTTGCAAGTGAATGTCATCGGCGGGAAAGACAACAACACCAGCTTGAGGCGAATGCACAATTATTGTTCTGTGTCACACACACTTTGTTTAAGATGAAGATGTTTGTTTAGCAGAGTTGAGAGTGGCGAGCCTTGTGGATCTTTTCAGAGCCATAGCCAGGGCGATGAAGATTGAGACTCTATTTGCCAGTTGTTCTGTGATTGCAGCTATTGGGAAAATTATTCAGTTGCAAGTTTGGTGATGATTTGATCCTCAACGCAACGGTCTTACGTATATTTTTCTGAAACAAAATAGTTTGTTTATGTAAGCTGCGACTGTAAGATTTTGGATCTCAGATTCTGAACCCACATCTGGGGACATTGTACATTCATCTTTGATCAGTGACATTTAGTTGCAGGTCTGAGGACACTGATGAAGGTGTCCAATGATCCACAATCCGTGAGCCTGATCGGCGACCATCTTGAAACTTATTTGATTTCTGCCTTCTTGAAGCTGAAGCCTTGAGTGTGATTTGTGATTTCATTAATTTGACGCATTTTACTCAATGTCAGGTTGTCTCGGTGCGGGGTTCTTTTAATTTCTTTTGAAGACGGTCTCTACAGACTGCCAAAACTATGCACACGTTTCAATTCACTTTTTGTTGAGATCATATGCAACTCGTGTGCTGTGTGCACTTTGATTGAAGTGTGGATTTAATAATTTAAGCTGTCTCTTCAACCTAGTCTCCGAAATTTCATTGGTCTCAAGACTGTATTCTCACGTTCCTAAGTGTGAGCACAGTCACATATCTGTTTCTGTTTCCTCCCAGCAGTAGAACAATGTGAGTAGATGAGAGAGACTATTCTTGTGTATTGCAAAGGCTATTCTAGCTTAGTCCCTGTCATGGATTTCCTCACGAATTACCACTGAATTCATTCATTTTTCTTCAAATCGTCACACACGTTGAAGTGTCCAATGACAATTTTTGAGTTCAGATAATTTTGCTGGCAAATTCAGGTTAGAAACGATAACATCCACTTGCAACACCACCTAAAAACGAACAGAACACAAATTCAAATACTAGACAGTTATTTAAGAGAAAAAAAAGAACAAACAACGGATGCATGAACTAGTAGGTACTAATAATTATAAATTTAGACGTAGATGTATAAAAATAATCATAAATAAATTATTAATTAATAAGCAATGACTAAGTTCCAATTGTATCATATTATAGACCTATACATTGCATATGCTAACAAGAAACGTTTTTTGACAAAATTATAGACTGTGGTTTTATTTGATGATGGTGTGGAATTTGCTCCTTCTCGGACTTTGTTCTCAGATCCTTCTCAGATTCTCGGAAGGATATACAATACAATGTGCCAACGTCGAAGGAAACATTCGTGTGATGCTCGGTCTTAAAGAATACTGCAGCTTTGTTGGAATAGAAATCATCGTGAGTCGGGAAGCACTGTCATAGCTTAAAGGGAATGTGATATCCGCGGTGAATGGTAGCTTCTCACAGACAACATAGCAGAGCAGTTCAATATTCGCCTACACTGATCATGCATGCAACAGCTATTTAACGTATACACCAACCAGGTAGGACACTGCATCTTAGGAGACTACTTCAGAAGATCGGTCGTCATCGCAGTCGACGTAGGGATGTACCTCCGGTAATAACCCATAAGGTAGCTATTTAAAACTGGGTAAATATGGGGTATATACCCATATATTTTTCAAATAAAACGAGTTTAAATCGTGAACGATTTTTGAGATTCAGGAAAGAATATGAGTTCTTGAATAGATTTTTCGGTAAGGAGTAATGGTGCATCATTTTGGAATTACGTTGATTAAAAAAGAAATTTCTTGGGCTTGCCCAAGATAATGGAATTTGGTAACGTAACTTCAACAAACTTGGAAGAAACCTGTGACCTATTTGCCAACATTTTTGAGTCGGTCTATAATGGGTGTCCGGTCCAGACAACAATGAACCATAACTCTCATATTCCCGAGGTTCTGGATATAGGTGTATTGGAATTTACGGATCAGGATGTTGTAAATGCCTTTACAAATCTTAAAGTAAATTACAGTCCATTCCCCGCTGGGGTTCCGGCTGGAATTTTAAGAAAAAGTTGGAATTTATAGTCCACTTAAAATTATTTTTAATCAATCCCTAAAAATGGGTGAATTTTTAAATGAAAGTATGTATTCTGATCTTATTCGGAAGTATAGGCAGTTTAAGGCAAAAAGTAGAAAACGATCGAACAAGATCAAAGCTTTCATCGATTCCAAAGTTATTTGAAAGTATTGTAAAAGAAAAATTATATTTCATGGTAAAATAAATTATTTCTAATAACCAGCTCGGCTTTATGCAGGGCAGGTCATGTAAAGGGTGATTTTTTAAAAGCTATAAGAAAGTTTTTCAAAAAAAAAAAACACATAAAATTCAGAAAAATGCATGAAATCTTTATTTGAATCGATAGTACGGTCCATATAATTTAATGTTTGAAGATTATTTCATGCAAATGTTGACCTTGACTGCGCCTCCAATGGTCCATCCGCTTAGTCCAATTTTGGCATACTCTTTCAAACATTTCGGCCGGTATCTCACGAATAAATGCTTCAATGTTGTCTTCCAATGCGTCAATTGGAGCGGGCTTGTCTGTATAGACATGATCTTTAACATAGCCCCACAAAAAATAGTCTAAAGGCGTTAAATCGCACGATCTAGGCGGCCAATTGACCGGTCCCGAACGTGAAATAAAATGTTCACCGAACTCGCCTCTCAATAAGTCCATTGTCGCGCGTGCTGTGTGGCATGTGGCACCGAAACCACATGTCATGCAAGTCAAGCTCTTGCATTTTGGGCAAAAAAAAGTTGGATATCATCTCACGGTAGCGCTCATCATTCACAGTTACGTTACGATTCGCATCATCTTTGAAGAAGTACGGTCCAATGATGCCAGCAGCCCATAAACCGCACCATGGATGCATTGGTAGCTCTTGCAATTCTTCTGACTGATATTCACTCCAGAATCGACAATTCTGGTTATCTACGTACCCATTAAGCCAAAAATGAGCTTCGTCGCTGAACACATGTGATGTCGCGATGAACTTTCTTAACAGAGCACGTATTTTGATAGTAAAATTCAATAATTTGCAAGCGTTGTTCGTTTGTAAGACGATTCATGGTTAAATTATAGACCAAACTGAAGATGTTTGACAGTGAAACAAAACACGAAACGTGCGTCAGCTGTTTAAACCAGTGTTGCCAAAAAGAAAAAATCACCCTTTACAACTAATTTATCACTATTTTCAAATTACATTTATACAAATTTAGAAAATCAATTACAAGTTGATGTACTTTACACCGATTTCTCGAAAGCCTTAGATAAAGTACATCACACTTTGCTTTTAAACAAGCTTAAGTCTTTGGGATTCCATCCGTCAATGTTAGAGTGTTTTTCAAATTACCTAAAGGACAGGAAGCAATTGGTGAAGATCGATAGTCTTAGATCTCGAGTAATAAAAGTTACGAGGGGCGTCAATATATTCTCGGTATCGATATGAAGGAAAATGCGAATTCAATTTAAATTGTTTTTATTTTTCAATATAATCTCCCCTAACATCAATGCATTTGTTACATCTTGAGATAAGCTTTTTTAAACCCTCAAAAAAATAAATTTCCTCTTTCTCTGCAAAGTACCCATTTATTGCCGACTTGAGTTCTTCATCGTCCGAAAATCTTTTTCCACGAAGACATTTTCTCAAATCCGGAAACAGGAAAAATTTACTAGGGGCAAGGTCTGGACTAAAGGGTGGGTGTATGATTTCTTCGAAACCGCAATCTCGCGCAGCAGCCTTGGAAACTCGCGCCGTGTGAACAGGAGCGCTGTCATGAAGAAGCAACATATCCGGTGCGAGTTTACCCCGTCTTTTCTTTTTAATTTCCTCCCGCAAATTATGCAAAGTGGAAGAGTAGGATGTGGCGTTGATGGTTTCACCTTGTTTTTGTACCCAATGAGCAAGATTCCCTTTGAGTCCCAAAAAACTGTGGCCATGAGCTTCCCGCCAGACGGAGTGACTTTGAACTTCTTCGGGGGGTCTGTTCCTTTTTTATGCCACTGCATGGACTCTCGTTTGCTTTCAGGGTCATAGTGGTGGACCCATGTTTCGTCACCAGTAACAATTCGATTCATAACACCGTCCGCGTTCTCACTACACGTCTCCAAAAGCTCTCTACAGCATGCGATTCTCACTTTTTTCTGAAGCGCTGTGAGCATTCGCGGCACCCACCTTGCACTGACCTTTGAAAGGTTAAGATGGTCATAAAGAAAGAATGGTGTGAATGGTACCAATTGAAAGCTTGGTGATCTCTGCCATAATTTTCACCTTTATTCGGGCATCCTCAAGAACAAGTTTTTCGACATTGACGCTTTCTCCCGTACAAGCAGTAGCCGGGGCGCCGGAGCGGGGGTCGTCTTCAATGCTCTCTCTGCCTGTCTTGAACTCACTTGACCACTTTTGCACAGTTGATAATGAAGGTGCGGAACCCTGGTAAACAGCCACCATCTCTTCATGAATAGTTTTTTGACCTTTTCCTTGCTTAGTGGGAAATTTAATTACAGCGCGATGCTCAATTTTCCCCATCATCGTCTCAGTTGCCATTATGATTCTGTTTAACTAGAGATAAAACGCGAATTAATAATCTCATTTATATGAAATTTTACATGAATGCACTAAAATAATAGAAAAAATAAAATAAAAATATTACTTGATAAGTAAGTCTATTTATATATACAACCAGAGCTTCACCCCGATACCGAGAATATATTGAAGTCCCCTCGTACATCGGGCGTTCCACAAGGTAGCTATGTGGAGCCATTACTCTTTCTTTTGTTCATAAACGAAATTTTCAAATATTGTACAATTTTAACATTCGCAGACGACTTTAAATTGTATCTATATGCTGTCCGTAAATTGTATTCCTTCGAAGAACTCCCTAAATATGACGATAGGTGTAAAATAATAGGCTTGCAAACCTTAAGTTTCAGGCGTAAGGCAGCGTCAGCCATGTTCATCCGCGACATTATTAATTGCCGTGTAAATTCACCAGATTTACTTTTTCTCATGAATATATATGCTCCCCAAAGATGAGAAATTTACTATACGATAAGAGGCATAGAACCAACTATGGTTGTAATGAACCTATTACAAGATGTATAAACACTTTTAATGAACTTTGCGACGAAATGGATTTCAGCTTGTCTCGATTGGTGTTTAAAAAATGTATCCATGCACTATTCTTTAATTAATACTGTTTATTTGATGTAATCTATGGGATGCAAAATCGGTAGACGATCCTTAGTCGCGCAGAAAAAATCGGCTGTGTAAAGCGATACTGAGAGTTAACACTTAGAGAACGAAGTGTTTTGTGTGCTCTGTGATGGAAAATAAAATAATTGCAAAGGTATGCCCAAAGCTGGGCTGCACACTATCTGTTAGCTTTGAAATACTGCCACCTTACCACTGGTGGGGGGATAGCAGTAGAACAAACCCTAAGTAAATAATGCAACGTGTATCGTGTTTGAGTTAGTTGTTGGCACTCGAATCATATTGTATTGTTTTCTACTTTTATATAATTTCGTAAACAAATATTTGGTAACACATGGTCACCTGGGTCGTTGACTTACCTGGACAGCAACAGCAATCAGCGCATGGTGACAGCGCAGAGAAATTTCGGAGTAGGCACTTATATGAGTAAGTGAATACAAGTGTACAATTAGACATGGCACAGAGAAGTTCTCATCCAAAATATCTTAACGGCAAGACAGCATGGTGTTGGATGCTAACTTTAAAAAGAAAAATCGGTTTCATTTTTCCTTATTAACCAAGATTTTATTCAAAAAACTGCATACAATTAAGAAAACTATTCAAAGTGATACGAAACAATAAAAATTCTTCCTAAAAAAAACCGTAGAATATCACACAATTATAAACTTGATATGGACCAAGCCAATACTACAATTTTGTTGCGAACAGTGTCCACATACATAGTCATACCACACAAACAACTTCTTTAGGAATTTTAACTGGTCACTATGCTTCCTGGATAGTGACGAGGACGCCGCTGCTGATATGATCACAAACATTCTTCTGCTGGGCATCCTTCATTCCCCATAGAGCTTGATACACTTCAGCCCAAAGCAATCGGAGGTGGAATTGCTCTCCAGTATGCAGGCATACCAAACGCATGCTCCCAAACGACTGTAAGAAAGCCGCGACACTCCTGTAATCTGACGGTTGACGACTTAACCTATGGAGCCTATGGAGAAGACGACGACGCTGCACAGCACTTCCTGTGTCACTGCCCCGCCTTTACTCGGATCAGGTGGCATGTTTTCGGTGCTGATGATGTAGGCTCCCCAACACAAATAATTAAAGCAAATGTAGATTGCTGCATGGCAGTACAATGAACCAGTTTTTGAGGCTAAGTGCCATGTTCGAAAAAAACGGGCGAAAATGTCGAACCAAACTAAAATGTTCCCTTTTTTGGAGGCGAACAACTATCGAACCGTCATGAAAAAACGAATAAACACAAAATAAAAAAATAAAAAATGCACCCAAATATCCAGAGGGTACTTAGGAGGCATATCAGACTGTCAGAATGTAGGACTTGCACACATCTCTACAACAGCACCGCTTAAAACCCCCAGTTCCGCCACCAGCCGCAGGCGCTTATCAAACATAAGGAGGATGAATCAGAGCGGCCGAAAATAGAGAACATCTGCAGAAACATGATGAATGGGAGAAAGTGAATGTATAAGTTTTGTTTCTTTTCAATGATTATTTTACATAAAAAGGAAAAAAAAACCAAAGAGAATTCTTGAATTGCGCTGCCACCTAGTCAAAAAAATTGAATTTGATCCATTAGCCCAGCTATTCGATTTCTAAACAATTACAACTGTTTTCGAATCACCTTTGAAAATGCTTCTAAGCGATTACAGAGTCATCTACACACTCATCCGGCATTCACTGACCGTCCCAATATCACAACCATCAGCTGACTGACGACAACATTACAAATTTGACGTTTCTTCAGGAATGTGGGGTTGTGTTTGCTTGCTCGGAATTCAATATTAAATACTTAATTTGTCCGTTTAATGAATTAATACACAAAAATAGTCATGTTCATAAGAAAGCTTACGCAGTTAAGGCACTTCTCGGGTAAAGTAAACAGCCCATTCTATGTGACAACTCCGATTTTCTACGTCAACGCCTGTAAGTAATCCAACCGGCTCCCGAAGTCGCATCTAAACCAATTGCATTTATTTAGCACCTCACATTGGCCACCTATATTCGGCTGTGATTGCTGATGCCATCATTCGTTATCAGCGTCTTCAAAGACCTCAGATACAGACACATTTCTGCACCGGCACTGATGAGCACGGAACGAAAATCCAACAAGCCGCAGCCAACCATAAAGTTCCAGTAGCCCAATATTGTGATTCTATTTCCGAAAGCTACAAGAAGGTATTCCACGAAGCCAGAGTGGATTACAGTGACTATATCCGCACAACAGAAGAGCGGCATAAAAGCGCTGTTAAACATTTTTGGGTTAGCAAATGTTGCACTGTACATCGTTTGAGTCAATTGACGATGAATTCCTTTTCAGGATGAAATAAAATCCCGTGGACACATTTACTCTTCGCAGTATAACGGATGGTATTGCATTTCGGATGAAACCTTCCTCACAGATAGTCAATTGCAGACAAACCCTGATGGAAGTAAATGCTCTATTGAGTCTGGTCATCCGGTCGAATGGACGGAAGAAACAAATTACATGTTCAGTCTGTCGAAGCTGCAAGAGGATGTGCTGTATTGGGTGAAGCAAGGCGGCCGCATTCGACCGGCAAAATTTGAAAAAATCCTCTTAGATTACTTGAGCGAACCACTGCCAGATCTGTCCGTGTCAAGACCAGCTAACAGAGTTCACTGGGCCATTCCTGTGCCTGGTGATGATAGTCAGACGGTTTATGTTTGGCTAGATGCTCTAATCAACTACCTCACATCTGCTGGATATCCAAATGAAAAGGTAATTATTGGAAGAGAGGAACTTCTGTCGTTCTATCATCGTTCTATCAAATTAAAGATGTCTTTTAAGGACAGAACACGACGCTTTGCTAAAGTACTGTGTAGGACTTGGTAAGGAATTCTTCCAAAAAGGTATCTCTTTTTGCTCAAGGACCGTCACAGGGGTTTCGTCTTTAATGGAATATGGAGTCGTTTGTTCGATTTGTCAGTCTTCGTCTTCTACGTTGTGTTATTCAAAGCATACAACATAGGTTCGCTCAGTTACAAGGAAGATGTGTTTGACGTTTGGTCTGTTGGTCAAGTTAAGTTTCTACGTTAGAGTATCCGACCCTGCAGCAGTTCTTATTCTTTCTTGGTCAGTTAGAGTAAATCATAGATTGTGGCATTTCATCCTTTAGGTTAGAGTGGCGCGCATAGCCTCATTCCCAGTGGGAGGACATTCGAACTCTGAAAATAAAAGGAATCAACTAGAGCTGTTTGTGTTGCTTTTTTATGATCGGCTGAGAAGAGCATTTGCATTTGCTTAACTATTACTATCCTCCACAGAGTCTGAGAAGTATTTAAGAAGTTCCTTTATTCTGAAGTTAACCAGTGCTGAGCAGTTGCAAGGAGATGCTCCAGATTTTCGATCTCCACCGGTGCTAGAAGAGACCAGCTAATAAAGCAATGTCTAGTTGTAACGCCGATTTTTAATTTCGTTTTCAACTGATTATTTTTCAGGAAGTGGTCCTGCACATATTCTGCTGCCAGACCTAGTTGTGCATCTATTTCAGAAAAAGATTGCTTATTCAGTGTTGTCGTAAGGTGTACTTCTAGTTTATCCTGCACATCAGCTCATCAGTTTTATCGCCTTGAATAGTTTACTTTATGAGTAGATTATCAGTTTACACGTAAGATCCCGTAAGCAAGCATAGCCTGTGCAGTACCCAGGCGGCTTTAAGCTACTTCTTAATTATGACAACTACATTAGTATGCAAGGTACTGCGTGACAACCATCTGTTTCCTGAAGTCTCATTGGTTTAAGCCATCTGTGTATATGTTGATATAATTGTTGTTGTGCTGATATGATGCGGGCAGGTCTCTATCAGTGACCCTTCGAAGACATCACAGTAAACCTCTGCTTCTGTGTCTCTGCTTGTGCAGGGTCCGCGTCTATTCAACTCCCGAGTGCAGTGTAACCGGAGGAAAAAGTGGTGTACTTACAAAATATTTCCATTCGAAATTTTTCCTTCTAATTCGCTCTAGGTTTTAGTGAATAGCTTACCAGTGACGTTCCGTCCAAGCCCAAGTTCATGCAAATGTCCCAAAAATCCATACTGCTCATGATACTGATGCTCTGAGTTGTTTTACTGGAGAATTTTACAGAATGTATAATTAACATTTCGTTGCGAGACTTGAAGACCTTTCGGCCAAGTTCTCCATGCACTCTACATGGCCGATCCACCATATGCGATGGAACCCTAGATTCAAGTCACCGTCCAGATCATGGTTAAATTTTCTCCACCAGACACCATCAACGTAAACGGAACCAAAGATCGCATACAGACTTCTCGAAGAGACCAATGACTTTACTGGGATGAGTAATGTCATCTTTAGATTCAACTTGATGCTTCGTGAAAGGGAGAGAGGGCCCTATATGGCATTGGATTTACCCTGCGTTTCATCGCGGTACATGCTTTGCAAGCAGTGTCTACTGGGAACCAGGTACGCAAAGTCCCTGATTACCTTGAAGATTGTGACGATCTGTCCAAGGCGATGTTGAATATCCTTTCTTGGGAACAGCAATTCGTTTACCGACAAATTCACTTTTCACCAATCGCATTAATTCTATCCATGTCGGGCGAATCTTCCAGAAACAAGATCCTGTCCCGGCTATAGTGAAAAAACTGGGGTTCTATTTAAGTGGAGTCGAGTGTACATAAATAGACCATTCATTGATATTAACGCGTCCCGCTCAAGCTCTAGTTACCCCTCCAAGTCGAAGCCGGGCTTGGGTTAGTTTGTCAGCCATTTGCCACAAATATTCAGCCGTTTACTTTGTCCAGTTTCTTGCGTAGTCCTATAAGAGTAAAGTTTGCATTTTAATATCTGATAGCCATAAATCATTTCTCCCAATTATTTCTCTCTCTTCCAGTTTCGACAGCAATGGCCGCCCACAATTCAAGTGATTGGAAAGGACATTCTTAAATTCCACGGTATCTACTGGCCAGCATTTCTCATCGCTGCAGGTATGTTCAGACTCGTGAACCAGCTATGCCGTCACGACCACTTTGTATTCAACTCACTATTATTGAATTAGGTCTGGAGCCACCACAGCAATTGTTCGTTCACTCCCATTGGACGGTCGATGGACAAAAGATGTCAAAGAGCAAATTCAATGTGGTCGATCCGATAGAAGCAGCGAAAGTTTACACAATGGAAGGATTACGATATTTCCTGCTGCGAGAAGGAGTAGCCCACAGTGACGGCAGTAAGTCATTAACTATTCCCAATATTGTGTATATATTTATTGATTTTCACGTCATGCCTTAGTCCAAATTTAAAGAACTTTTCTCTTTCTCTGTCTCATTCTGTGTGGATGAAGTTATCCAACTTGCGACCTTATATAATTTTCAGCAATATTCGCAGACATGTTGCTGTCACCTTGTATAAAGATGCACTGCATGAGGTTGGAAGGACATCGTTGCACCGTCATCAGGACTGCTATTCTCTGAAAAGTTTTTCCCTGTACATTGCCGACAAAAGTTGCAGTAAGCAACTTGGTTAACTTTGACTTTTGAAAAAGTGATGTTTATTTTTTGTTTGGTTCCGTCACAACGCTGCATCGTGGGAGAACGCACCTATGCATCTTAATTTCAGACAGGGAATTGAATTTTACTACGAATGGCTAAAGTTGTGCTTCAGCTTGCGATGTTGCGGACGGGGCAGCGAAAGGTGCTCAGGTTTTGTAAAGAGAAGAACATTTTGATTGCACACGTTGAGTGGTCTCATTAGACAGGACTTCGTCTTCTATCATTCCCAATGGTCCAAAAGGATTCTTCTGTGATGGTGACTAGGAGTGGGGGAGATGATGAAGTTTGCTTTGCCAACGGAATTGTTGCTGAATGGACTGAGCAAGAGCAAAGATGTTGAAAGTTTGACTGGACTTTAGTCTGAAACAAGTGGCTTCAATGACAGAATTGTAGACGTTTCCAAAGAACAGTGCAAAGAACATTGCGTTTTGGCAGAAATTGTTAAAATATACTGGAGATAATTTAATTAGCTCTTAGTTTTTGGAAAATACCGTGTTGACTTAGAATTAATGACGTCGTCGGCGTTGAAAAGATCTGCTCGTTTAGCAGATTTAACGCGTTGAGGTAGCGCTGGCCGGAGATTGAGTTGCTTAGGTTCCTGATTGGATCGTTGGGATGGTTGCTGATGTCTAGTAGCTGCTTTCTGAACTGTGTCACCAATCACTGTTATAGGGGAACGAAGCATACTTGATCGTAAAGCTTCTTGTTGCTCTCGTGTCATTGAAGAATAGGGGAACGATGCATACTTGATCGAAAAGATTCTTATTGCTGAGATGTCATTGACGGTCCCTATCAAAGGTGAGTGTGGTACATATTCGCAGTATTTACCTTTCCAAAATTGCGAACTTCTTCATGCATGCCTTAGAGATGGTGTGCCATATTGGGAAGCCGCACGTTCGGCGTTTGGCTTGGCTTAATCCATTTTGCTTGTGCATCAAGGGACGTATGCGATGGAAGCGTAGGTATGTCTTCTTATGGGTCAGTTTCAGTTGGCTGTTGAACTCCAACCTTTCCGTAAAGTTAACGCCAAGACACTTGTCCTTTTGGTCCGTCGATATCTCAGTACCGTTACTAAGCAGTATCTTGGCTGCTGATCTGCATTCACCTCGGGATGGTCTCCTTAAGCACACGAGTGCCGATTTCCGAGCATTGATAGGAATTTGTTCGCTGCTTGGTTTCCGACGCTTCTCGCGGCTATCTGTGGTGAGATCAAGCTTGCACAAATCAGCGAGTCACCTCCAAATAGACAGCAGTTCACCGTGTCGGTTGGATGTGGTTAATCTGCCGTGTAGATGTTGAATGCCACGGGCTGATCCTCGTGCAAGTCCCGGCTTGGTGCTACGCTCTGTTGACTTACTGCCTTAAATTGAGACGTAGAATCTTCTGGAATGCAGAAAGCTATAAATAATGCTTGTGAGGTTCGAGCGTAATCCCATCTGGTTTAGCTTGTAGGTGAGTCCCTCACCAGACCGTGTCGAAGCCCCTTACCACATCCAGGAAACAGGCGCCAGTGACTTTGTTCTTGTTTAAGGCAGCTACAACATCGTGGTGAAATTTTTTCAAGAGATGTTACGTTAAATTTTTATTCCGGAAGCCGTACTGCATATTCGGGATAACGTTTAGGTCGGTAGACCATTGCTTTAGTTTTCGCACTACCAGGTACTCCAGGATCTTGCTTATATTGCTCAAGAGCGATAAAGGCGTGTATCCTACAACACTGGAAGAAGTCCCCTTTTTTGGTATTGCGACAATTTGCTCAGACCCTGCTGATTTCCTCGATGGGATTCGTTGAATTCGCGCAATTTCTTCTTCTGTTGTGAGGTCTTCGTTTCCTGTCGGTCTCTCGCTTTTCTTCAGCGTCGAGTAAATATAAACCTAGAACAAAATGCAAACTGCCAACGCCCGCCTCGGAAGTCGTGATGAAGGCATGACATTCGTGCCACTTGACTCTATCCCGGCGAGTAATTCCCACAACAACACGGGGAAATCTTATCTCAGCAGCTTGTATTCGCGATCTTATTCTTTCGGTCCTTACGCAAATTTCATGACCATAGATGACACTTGGCTTTGACACCAAGCTCGGCCTGCCTTGTTTACAGATCTTCCAAGCTGTTTCAAAACTGAACCAGCTTGACCAGTCCTCTAGGAAAGCTCAGCACTAAACCTCCCATCACTCGTGAAAAAGACCCCGAGCTACTTAAACTTCTTCACCTGCTTCAATGAGACTCCACTAACCTGTAGAGTGCATTGAACAGGCGTTCTGGAGATGACCATACCCTCCGATTTGAACACTGCTACTACAGTTTGTGTATAGAGACTGAATGGCCCTCAGAAGAGGACCTTCAATCCCATACTCCTGCAGAACACTCCAGAGTTTATCTCGAAGAACTCGGTCGTATGGCTTTTCCAAATCCACAAAACAACTGCAGATGGGCAGTGAAAAGCTGGTCGGTTGTCCTTCTACCAACACGAAAGCCGCACTGTTCATCCACCCTGGCCTCGACCACATGTCTAGAACGCGCTTTCAACACCTTAGCGTAGACTTAAAAGAGATATGCCCCTGTAGATGGAGCAATCTCTTTTGTCCCCCTTATTGAAAAGTGGGACAATCACCCCAGTTTTCCAATCGCCAGGTGTCTCACCACGTTCCCAGGCCACTTTGATGACACCAGAGAGCCATAAAGCTCCCTCTTTACCCATTGCTTTAAGCATTTCCGGCCGGATTTCATCCACACCGGAGGATTTGCCAACTTTTAGCGATTCAATCGCCAAAATGACTCCCTCCACCGTTGGACTATTCTTCGCCCGACTCAAGACTACAGGTTTGCCATCGTCAGTGCCCTGTTCGTAATTGAGCAGCTCCGAAAAGTGCTCGCTCCATCTGCGTAAGATGTCCATCTCATTGGAAATCAACACACCATCTTTGGATTTGACTCCTTCGATGATGTTGAATTTCCTTCCTCTGGGTCGGCGAATGGGTTTCCAGAACAGTTTTTCGCAGATCTATCGTCGCTTTCCAACTTCTCGCCGAAGTCCTTCCAAGACTGCTCTTTAGTTGCTCGCACAGTCAATTTGCAAGTTCTTCGCGCCTCTGTGTACCGATCACGAGAAGCAGAGTCCCCCAAGAGAATCCAGTCTCTGTAGGTCATCTTCTTCTCTCTGACGGCTTCTTGAGCTCCGGTCGTTTTAAACCACACAGTTCTTTTCTCACCACCAGCTGCCACTCCAAGACGCTGCACTCCACGAACATCCCGTGCAGAGGCAATGACAGCTGCTGAAAACAGTCGCCATTCTTCCTCTACACGCGATGGAACAGTCGGAAGTAGCTCAAACCTTTCAGATATGTGCCTCAACTCCCTGTTCTTTAGTTTCTCCCACCGTATGCGTGTACCCACTCTTAGTTTCCGCCTTGGCAGGAGAGGTACTTTATCAGTGAGGTACAGCGTACACAACGAGTGATGTTCAGTTGACAGTTCAGCCCCTCTCATCACACGAACCTCACAAACCATTCTTATACTCAGAATTTGGTGAAACGGCAAAAATCAAAAAAGTCACTAATTTCTTTAAAAATCACATGCAAATACAAATTTGTAATTTGGTGAAACAGGTCACTGATTGTCTTTCAGGGAACATCGTCCACCGGAGAGTTTTGTGAGATTTTTTGACAGTTAATCATTTTTGACGTTAATGTAGATGGCAGTCGCGGGTGCTGGTGAATTCACTAGCGGCCCCCCCCCATACGTACCTACCTTGTCCTCCTATGCTCAATTGAATCAACAAACAGTATTCCACCCGGACTCAGTCTTCTTATCACTTCATTCCAACAACCGCAATTCGTAACTCTCCTTCAGACCGTCCTTTGACCGAATTAAGACAACCAATCGAAACCCTTGCTGTATGTTCTGTGTCAATTTTCATGACGCGCCAGATAGTGAAAACTTATAGCCAACCCACGTCCCCATCGAGGTGAAAGTATCGAAATTTCACATACCACTTTTTACAGTTCCAATTTAAATTCATCCGCAACAAAATTGATCTTCGTCCCAAAATAGCGTACACTCCTCCGCGTGGAAGCGTACCCGGCATGCCTCTGTGTTCATTTATTCGACCACTGAGCCGAAACAAATTATGCCTCGCATTTGCCATGGCATCTCGCATTTCATAACCGCCATTCATCACTCTGGAGACCACATGCGTCACACGAATGGACTTCTCTGAAATGCAATCAGTTTCCAGATTCCAAATCACACAAATGCACGCGAAGAAAACCATCGATTACCGTTGATCCCCAACAGCCCTAGCCGTCAAATTGGAATGCCATCTGTTTCCCACGGAAACTCTGCACGTCACCACTTGCAGTGGAACCATGAAATTGTTTGGAACTTTCAGTTTTGCGCACATGCATGACTTGTAACTGACTGTCATACCCGTCAGCTAGTGTGTGTGGGAGCAAGTCGAAACAATTTACTGTCACATCTCATTCTTGGCATGACATTGACAGTGTCTGGAAACTTTTCGCATTCGTTTCAAAGTGAGGAGGGTTCCATTATCGTCGTCATAGCAATCGCAGCGATACCTGGTACCTTAACTCGGCTAGATACGAAATCGGTCTAGGAGGGAAATTTTGTTTCTTCCAAACCCACTCAGAGTGACTGGAACGTGATGGGGCTCCACCGTCACGACCACCAATTACATGACGATGCGTCGCGACGGCGGATGAAGTGAAAAAAGAGAATAGAATGGAAGAAGAAATCTACTGCATATCTGCCACTAGGAAGTTAATTCTTGTCACTGTGAATAGCTCTGGGCTAGGATTACATGCAGAAGCAATTGAAAATTCGTTTTAATGTGCCCAAGCAGTGCTGTGGCGGTGTTACCTCGACAAGTGTGCTTTAAATCATCTCGTTATCCTATTCAGTAGTAGGATTCACGGACTCTTGTGTGCAGTTGAATGCAACTCGCCTAAGGGCTGGTTGAATGCAACCTTTTCAAAATGCATCCTGATGCGCTGGAGTGCTCTACAGAGCGTGCGAACACATGGCTCAGGACACTACCACTCGGCACAATCATAAGTGTAATGCAATTTAAATTGCATGATTTTCACTTTAATGGTGGCTGCACTGTGGTGTGTGCATTTGTGCGAGTACTATAATGTGCCTTCCTTCCCCCAGAGATTTATTTTGTGCTGTAGTTTCAGCGCATGTTTTGAGATTGTGGATTGTGTGCAACACAGAAATGCGGTTATGTACATGTGAAATCTGTTTGTAGGGCGATGAGAAGGACTTTATGGATGCGTTGAGGTTATTGAAAGATTGGTACTAGCTATGAATAAAATTGACACTCCAATAAACCTCTATTTGAGACTTGTATGACTTCTGTAGGGGAGTGTTGTGTACCTTGCACCTAGTGCAACTCCGCCCGAGCGTATTTTGATTGGTATATTTATATTCTTCCGATAAAAGTCCGGCTAAAATTGACGACAGTATCCTGATCCGATTTTTGGTGGATTTGATCATACAAATCTAATGCAGCAGACATATTAGCATTTTTTTAAATTTCAGCCAACAAATGATTCTGCGAGTAGTTACGGTGAAACCTCTCATAAACAGACAACGGTACCGACATTTTTCGCCCGTTCAAGGGAGTGTCCACTTTATGGGAATTACCAAAAAATGCTCGCGGTTTCAGCTTTATCAATCAGATTTTAATATTTTCTTTTTATTTAAAACCAATAATTTTTATTTTTTTTGACATTTTGGTGTACGGTTGTGTACAGTGTATGCCTCGGTAAAATACGTAGATCATCATCATCATCTTCTGACCCGCATGATCGCTAAAGGAGTCGCGGGTGTAAACCACGCACGAGAGACTTCCACGCAACTCGATCCTAAGCCATCGACTCTAACTCATCACGAGGTATGCCCAAGCGTAACCCAGCGAGGTTTTGGACTTGGTCCATGCACCTCGTCCTGGTTCAGCCAAGCGGTCGCCTACCTGATGGAATCGCATTCAAAGCCGGAAGTCGTGATGAGGGGGACATTCGTACCACGTGACCAAACCACCGAAGCATAGCCGTTCGCTATGCTCGTTCGCTGAAGCAGCTGCTCAATGTTGAGTTCCTCGCGCACTGCCGTGTTTCTTACCATATCCCGGCGAGTAATTCCCACAACAGCACGGAGAAATCTCATCTCAGCAGCTTGTACTCGCGATTTTCTTCTTTCGGTCATTACCCAAATTTCGTGACCATAGGCGACACTTGAAATGTAGGCCAGCCTTATTTACAGATCTTCCAAGCTTGACTGACCCAGCTTGACAATCCTACAGAAAAGCTCAGCATTACTCCTCCCATCACTCGTGAAAAATACCCCGAGCTACTTAAACTTCTCCACCTGCTTCAATGGGACTCCACTAACCTGTAGAGTTTCTGGAGATGACCATAACCTCCGATTTGTCCACGTTGCAGCATCAGCACACACGGCCACAAACCTATAGAGTGCGCGCTGGAGTTCCGGGAGTTCTTTTCTGGGAAGATGAGTGATCCTCACACTAAGTCATCTGCAAAAAGGAGATGACTAACCCTCAACTCCTCGGCTGCGCTGCAACATGCAGTCCATATTTACAAGCGCTTCCAACACCTTAGCGTGGACTTACCCGGGGAGACGTAAAAGAGATATGCCCCTGTAGTTGGAGCAATCTCTCTTGTCTCCCTTGTCTCACCCCGTCCCAGGCGTAAATTTGTTCTGAGGTGCTAGTGTCGCATTTGCATCCTGGAACAATCGTCCACACCGATTGTAAGAAGGCGTCCAGTTGTTTGGGTGGACATGGGTTCATTCAGAAAAAAGTGAACCACAGTGATCATGACAATCCTTTTGATGGGCCTGATGGCATATACACCCACAAACATCGAATCTCAGTGGCGTGGCGTTAAAAGGAAATATTACAATGACTGCAATTTATTTCGCTGGTTGGATAGCTGAGTGGCGGTCGTGGCTTTGTGGGTATGAGCGCCGTCCCCTTCGCAACTGAAACTAGCTGCCTTGGTTCGATTCCCGGTCCCGTTACAACCAAAATTGATTTCAAAGAGTAATAACTGTCTGAGAAAAGCTTCTCAAACTTGGCCGTACGGAGGAGGCTTAAAACTGTAGGTCTCCACCAGTAGTGAGACAAGAATAGCACGCACAAGACGAATGGTTGCTGAGAAGCTAGACTCTGGCTGGGCTGTAGCACCACCCATATTAAATTATTGGATAGTTGAATACCAGAGGCGGAGGGAAATAGCAAACAAAAATGGAAGAGTTGCTTCAAGCAGTGGGTGTATGTCTCTGGAGATTTCGGAAAAGGCTTAAAAATCCGGTGGACGATGAAAAAAAAAAAAAAAACATGTTAAGATTTAGAAATAAAAACAAAAATTTCGTTTCCCCAAGAAAAAATGTTATATTCATGTTTTTAGGCCATTTTAAGCCAGACAAAATTATTTAGTGCGCATAATGGGTGCCAGGGATGTTGCGGATGCAGACATTAGTATTCTCACATTCGCGGATGCTGATGCGGGTGCAAGATTTTGTACATAAGAACATTAATCTATTACTACATATTTTAGTGATGTTTATTTAAACGAAAAGAAACTTCTAATACTTAAACATAAACATATGTGCGTTATATTGGGTCATAATATATTTATTTGAACGTTTATTTAAGAAAAACATGTACAAAATATTATTCAAAGTATTGCCCATCTGAAGCTATGACTTTTTCCCATCTTTCTGGCAATTTGTGGATCCCATCCAAAAATAACTGCTCCGGCTTGGCAGCCAAGAATGAATCAAGCCAATTTTTGATATTCTGCTCTGATGTGAACCGTATTTCAGTGAGGGCTTTCTGCATCGACCGGAACAAATGGTAGTCAGAAGGGGTAAAGTTTGGGCTATAAGGCGGGTGGGCTAAAACTTCCCATCCACTGTTTTCCAAATAGTTCTTAACCGGAATAGCAACGTGGGGCCGAGCGTTGTCATGATGGAAAATTATTGCCTCGTGTCTGTTCGCATATTTCTTGCGTTTTTCGGCTACTGCTCTCTTCAAACGGATTAATTGTGTTCGGTAGCGTTGTTCACTGATGGTTTCACCCGGTTTTATCAGCTCATAACACAGCAAACCCATCTGATCCCACCAAATACAAAGCCTTACCTTCGCGCCAGGGATAATTGTCTTTCCCGTTGATTTGGCTGATTGGCCGGGTTTCACATATGATTTTTTGCATTTGGGGTTGTCGTAATGGATCCATTTTTCATCACCAGTAACAATCCGATGCAAAAATAACTTCCTTTTGTGGCGTTCCAGCAGCATTTCGGATATGCAAATCCGCCTTTCGACGTCTCTCGGCTTGAGTGCATCTTGAACCCAATTTCCTTGCTTTTTAATATATCCAGCTGCTTTTAAATGTTGGAAATGGCTTGGATTCTTCGAGCTCTTCTTATGTTTGGCAACAATCTTTATAGAGTAATGCTTCCAGTTCTTCATCTTCAAACTTTTTTTGACTGCCCAGGACGGTTATCGTCTTTCAAGCCGAAATCACCACTTTTAAATCGTGCAAACGACTTTTGTCACGTTCGCTCAGCTAGCGCATTTTCACCATAAACTTCCACACAACTCTAAAATACAACTCTAATATGACTTTCGGCAGCAGATTTCTTCAGTAATGAAGAAGAACTTCCCGCAAAAACACTTTTCCAGGCACAAAGTTCGACATATTTGAGTGAACAAAATTATTGGGATTTACGCTTCAAATGAATGACATATACTGAAATGACGTACAATGACAGCAGCTTTCCAACGCATGTCCCAATGTATATATACAGCCCTATGCTCCCAAGTTACGCCATCTCTAAGCAAACCGACGAATTGCCTTTCTGGGTCTCGAAGATTCCGCAAAGTGTTGTAAATTAGTCCCGCACCACTAAACAATACTTCACTGGAAAGACTGGTTGTTTTGGTCAACCGTTTGAGAAATGTGCCTAAATAAGTGGGTATAGAAAATAAATGATTCTCACACAAGGACGAGAATTTAGAAGACATTTCCGTTTTTAAAGTGGTGACTGCCAGTCCAATCGGATCAGAGTCCTGTGATGCAGTTATATGGTCATGCACTGACCGACTACGCCGACTTGTTCAACATCCGCATTGAATTTCGCGGATGCAGCTGTCAAAATTCATGTGGAATATTCGAACATTCGCAACACCCCTAACGGAATTCGATTTGTTCAATTTGTAGTCTATCCGGGATACTTCTGGTTTGTTGTTGGTTGAGTGAGATAAAGGTCCATCCCGGTCTGCAGCGCCGCTCAAAGAAGACAAAGGCCATCGAGTATCTTTGCCAACTCGTTGCAATTGGAGAGCGAAAGGAAATATCAAGCTTGTGTTTTTTTTAGCATCTCAAGTTAAGCATTATTCCAACTAATTAACACAATTACTCGAGATAGCATTAGTTTTTTCGTTCCTTTTCACTCCCTCTGAGAACTACAAAAGCTAAATACAATAACAACTTCAACCGAACTCAATCAGATTAGACCAACCGACCTTTGGTCAATTCAGACTTTCATTCCGTGCAGACTCTCATTCTGAACGACAACCGCAACCAGAACACACTTAAGCGGGGAACCGTAGAAAAGGTACTAGAAACAATTACCTTCAGTGGAATCCTTGCAGGAATTTACAATCTAATTGGCAAATACCACATCTCTCTGTGCGGTTTCCTTTGTGTCCTTTGAAATGCCATCCAAGGTAGGGCGGCACCAGAGGGTCCCTTTCACTGGAACGTAATTAACAGATACTTAACCTAATAAATTAAATTGCAGTCAAAGCATGTCCCATCACTTCGCTTTGACCATGATGGGCAACCCATTACCGCCGCACCGTGGTGCTCGTTAACCACGTACGGTGCTATACATTTCCGTGAGTCAAACTCCTTTAATGTTCCTCCTCTCTGCAAAGTTTCCCATTTGGCCGAACACGTGGCTCAGCATTGACACACTCGAAGAAGCTATAAAGTAATCTTCATGTTCGCCGTGGCCTTGTGCATTCCTTGCTACGGTGATCATTCGGACAGAACTTTAGTGCCTCTAATGTTGGCCATTTCTCGGTTCGAGTACTGAAACATGGAATGACTCTCGACCCGAAGATAATGGACTGCGATCGAAGTGTGCGCCCGACACATTTTGTTCTCGCAATTTCAAGTTTTTGTGGTGGAATAAAAATCATTTGCTACTTGCCTTGCGACCCACTGAACTGACTTATGACCTTTTTATTCGCTTTGAAGGGACGAATTTCAGGGTTCCATTACGAATGCACAAAACGAAGGAGGCCCTTCGGCAGGTCTTTGCAATCTCCGGCTCAAGACCGTCGTCTCTCCCTCTCCCCCTTACCGCTATCGTCGTCGTGTCAATATGAGAAGGAGCTTGTGCATCATTCGGTTGCCGCTTGTGTAAATAGTTTAACGTACGAAGAAGAAGGCATAAGTGATTTTTGAGTTCCTATGTGGTGCATCATCCAAGGATAAGCCAACATTAAATATGAAAATACATCTCGCATGATATTTCCTTCCTTGGTCCTTGGTGATACAAAACTGCAGCGTGTGTCTTTTCGGGTGCCTTGCTGAACAACCCCCACTTTGTTGCATGGCGTTGCTGTTCTTCATTTAAGAGGTTTGCATACATTTTTTACACCGCGTTTGAAATGAGGATGTTGGGAAAAGGCGACGACGACGGGACACCAAAGCCCGGGAAACCTTTGACAAACACGTTTTTTGGACTTGCCAGAGTGTGGTGTGGTGAAGCATTTTTTGTGCGTCGGATCACTCAGAGATTCATATCCACGTTGCTTGCTCGTAAAGTTTACTTTACTTTGGCTGCCAGGGAATAAGTTATCGCTGCTCTCTCTCTCTGCCGCTGAGGTCGGGTTTATTTGCGTCTTCCGGAGGGAGAATCGTAAATTCCGCTTGTGAGAATTATATTTCGCAATACAGAGTCCTTATGAATAATGTAATTCATTTTCCATGGACGGTTACATTTGTTTATGACTCAGCCTGGCGAATAGTTTGGGGTCTGCCTTATCGCGTGGGAGGACTCTGCTTTAGGATGCAATTCATTTCGTTCGTTTTTCTGTTCTAAGTTCAGCAGTGCTTGTGGGGTATTTTTGGTGTGTGCACATAACGTTTGTGACATTCAGTCAAGTGAATGCGAGGGAAATTTGTTTACTTGTGAAATTTGTTTTCGTGCTGATTATTGGGTTTTAAATACATTCGAAGAATTAAAATTATTTTCACACGAGTTTAAAATACAAACAATTCCTTTTGCTCGTTTCTTTGGAAGTGGAAAGAGCCCATAGTTGTTACGTCGACTCTGAACGGCGATCTATTGACAAGGATTTTGTTGACAGCTCATCGCTTGTCAATGACTTACGAGAGGTAGACCCGTATATTACTAAAGTTTTTCGTGTTGGGAATTGAACTCGAACTCATTCATCAAGTACAAGACGGTACATAGTGGGTTGAGAGCGGAAGAAAGACCGGTTGGGAAAAGTCGCCGCCTTTTTAGTTTTTTGCCTAAGTGCTCTTGAATAACCCGGGCTTATACAGTGAACTCTCTCTTAAGTGGACAGTCACGGCAAACGGGACCGGAGTTTCATGTCCAAACAAGAGAGCGTCCGTTTAAGACGACAAACAACACAATTAAAATCAGATCTACTAACCAGCCATTACTGTACATCTTGGCCACTTGAGACCTTGAATCGTTCACTTAAGAGAGTGACCATTAAGAGGGAGTTTACGATTTCGAGTCAAGGAATTTTTTTTAAACAAAAAAACTTATTTTTTACTTTTGATATTACAACTATTCTTACAAACTAAAGGTTTTTGTGTTCGCTCAACAATAGGGACCGAACTGATTTTAATTTAACGTTTGCTACAATTGTCGGTTTATTGTTGATTTTGTATGTCCTACAATGTCCAGTTCTAACATCGGATAGTTCAAATCCGTGTGTCCGTGTTGGTCCTTTTGGGATGCGGTGATGATTGCTATCGCTACTCTGGTACCACTCCGACTCCACTGGACACTCCACTGCCCAACATTATAGTCACAATCTGTGACACTGTGTCAAGTTCAATTGGCGGGAAATTGGATAGGTGAGGCGGCTGTTTCGAGAACGGGATGGATTTGGTTTTGTCAGGATTGTAGCCCAATTGGCGATAGAGCCTAAATCCTTGTTTATTTTAGCAACTGAATCTTCAACCATACCAAGAGGGAAACTTAAGTAGACTTGAACATCGTCTGCATAGATATGGAATTTAGAGTAGGACAAAACCATTGATAAACACTGAAAATAATAACTGACCGAGAATTGAACCTTGAGGAACACCACAGCTTACGTCACAAAAATATGACACTTTTGAATTATGGAAAACATCTTGGACTCGGTTAGTACAATTAATTTCTAAGTGAGATTACAGAAGTTGAATTGGGTGGACAGTTTATGACAGAGTACCCTTGGGTCAACGCAGTCAAATGCTTTCGAAAAGTCAATTAAGGTTAATATGGTCGGTTTGTCTTCGTCAATAGCTCTTCTTATGTTGTCCGTTACCTTTAACAAGGCTATGGCACAGCTATGTCCTTTACGAAAACCTGGCAGCAATGGGTTTAATAGATTGTTTCGCTCAATGTAATCTTTGATGTCTCGGCTAACAAGAGACTCAAACACTTTTGATAAAAACGGAAGAATAGCAATAGGTCTATATTCAGGTGGGTTAGTTGTCTTGAGAATTGGGATTACCTTTGCTTTTTTCCACAGTTAACCCTAACCTTTAGTTTGTAAGTCTAGTTGTAATCTCAATTGTAAAAATAATTGCGTTCAAATTAATTTTTAAATCGCTTGTAGATCGCATATGTATGTTCATACAATTACAGTAGAATTCGGTTATAACGACCACTCATGAGGGGACGAATTTCTCGTCGTTACAAGCGGATGTCTGTCGCCAGAAAAGGCATTATTCATTATTTTTGTATCGCACACCGTTGTTAATACTTGTATATTTCCTTTTCTATCTTGTCTGGTCAACCTGTATCGTGTGAAAGTGGTTCGCATAATCACCAATTTTAGAAAAAAAAAACAATACATTTATGGGTAACTTCTCACTTATAAGACAGCGAATATAAGTGTAGTAGTCAACATTCGCAAACCAATCAAAAATATGCTGCTGCGTCTGGATCTAGAGGGACTTATTTATCTGATTGTTTAGTAAGGCCAGATGGCCTCTAAAATTCAACGAAATAACTATTAACTTTTTGAGCCCCATCATTAAAGTTGGCTTATCTCATAAGGTCGACACACGTCTTTAATTTCTCTTCCTAAACCAACTTCTGTGTAAATAACTCAACAATATTAATCACTATAATCCAAACATCCTGTGAATCCTATCGAACTACATTAGATGCCTACCCGAAAGGCAAACAGGCACAACAGCACTGAAATCTAAAATAACATCACACTCCCACCGGCAACAACTGGAGTGCTCAATGTACAAGCCACAGAATCCAATACACACTCAAATACGGCCATGAACAAAGGAAGACAAGACGCTCTCTCCGACGGACTTCATCTTTGCATAATCAATCTCAGATAAAATGAATTTTAATTCAAGCCATATCCCAACTACTCAACCATGAAATTGAATCTGACCCGCAGCGTGTATTCAGTGAATTTATCTTCCATCTTTGAACTTACTGGTTCGAATTAATTAATCCCCGATTCGCCGCAGCTTTAAGAACGCCAATATCTCAGTGGAGTGGAGGGGCTCATCTGTCCACATTAAAGCCATCGTAGAGGTTCCATTTTAAAGCAGTTGCTGCCTTTAATCTCCACCCGGAAGCATTTGCTGGAAACCGCGAGTCGATGAAACGCCATTTTAGGATGTCCAACAGTTGAAAAAGATTTACTTACCCTCGCTGATGGTCAACAAGTAGGGGTATTGCATGCATAACCTGCCCGTGGCGGCGGTGTTGGCGGGGCTCCAGGGCATACGCTCTGACTCTGGTGTGCGAATAAATTTATCAAAGTTGGACCTTTTTTGGCAGTGAGAATAAATTCACTTGCCGTGAATTTTTATGTCTCGCTCAGTTGTTCCACCGTCAAATTGTGGTTCGGCGGGGAGGATGGATGGATCGCGCCCTCACTCACATTCCTTCCGGTCGCAGGTGTAAGCCGCTGGGATACGGGTTTTTTTTTTATATCTTCTGGCATTTATTGCATGTAATCTCTTTTGTCCTGTTTAGGTACATCGTAAAAACATCACCGGCGGCGGCGGCGGCTCGGCGGTGGCATGAATCCATCAAAATGAGATTTCCTGCCGCACGAGCGCGACGAAGGATAGATGTTGGCAGATGGTGGCTGTGTGTTTCTTGCTTAAAGTTGCCGGAATAAAAATATTTGGTCTTGTGTCTTTAATAGAAGACAAGAGGATGGCAGGTGATAATGTTATGACGTGTGAGATTACTTCCGGCTAACTATCGTGTCCCAATTTATTGGCAAAACGTGTCTGGAGTTTATGATTGGCTGTGTGTTTGGGTTTGCGCACATTTGATGGAGACGCTGGAAGTAATTTAAGAAAATTACTGTATTCTTCATCATTTCTGATGAGTGGAGTTGCTGGAACTCACTGTAGTCAGCAATGAAATGAAGTCATGCATCGAGGTTGTGCACAATAGCCTTAAATCGAAACTTTGGAGGATTGCCTGCGGAAAAAGAAGCAGTAACTCTGGGGTCGTAACTTCTGCCTTATCGGGTCACGCTCCTTGATTTAAGAGAGTTGATTTGTGAGGATTTGGGTATTAAAATATTGGTTGATCTGTGATTCATTGGGTCTTCTGGATCTAAGCTTGTACCATATGTTCCTTCAAGGAAAGTATACTGGAATCTGTCCGTTTCAAACAAATTGAATAAAAAAATCGAAGATGCCATGAATAGATTGCTTATTGTTGGATTTGTATCAGAAAATAAAATATACATAATTCTTTGCTGAGTCGTGGCATAGTCAAAGGATGCCTTTGACGCGGTAAGGCTGAGTACTACTCCTTTCATCATTCGTGAAAAGGACGCCGATATACTCAAACTTCTCCACCTTCTGCAATGGCACTCCACTAAAATGTGAAGGACATTGGACAGGAGTTCTGGAAATAACCATAACCTCGGTAACCTTCATGCCAGTATCAGCACATATGTACGTCGTCTGCAAGAAGAAGGTGACTTACCCTCAGTTCTCCCAGTGTGGAACATTCCTCGCATCTGCTGGGCTGAAACATCCACTCCATATATACAGTCAGCGTCAAGGCGTGAGTGTACAGCTCAAAGGTGCTTGCGTGCTCAACGATGTTAAACGGGACACTAAGAAAAAGTCTACTAAGATAATTAGTTACGTAGATAAAGCAAAGAATAAATATCGAGATATCTCCAAAACTATAGGCGCAGCGATTCATAAACCAAAAAATTAAGCGAATTTCACATCTCAAAAGGCACACTTATCTTAATCTAATGAGTAAACTGCGCCAAGGGTCACTTATCGGCGATCTCTTTTCGAATCTAAAATTTCGGAAGCGAAACTATCAAGCGATATAATGAGTCGTACAACAGACATTTGCACAAATTTCCTTATAAAGTTAATAAAAGAGGTTCAGAAAAAGCCTCCAAGTTTAAGGAAAAATGGAACTTCTGGTATTACTCACTTTATTAAAAATGACGTACAATGCCAGTAGCTTTCCAATGCATGTTCCTCCTCATGCGTAGCAGTGGAATAATGCAAGTTACGCCATCTCTTAGCAAACCAAACGAATTAAGTTATAGACCCAATAAGTTTTTCAGGACGAAAAAATATAACAAATGGTCGACTACTCATTTTGTGAAATGTCAAGAGATTCATATAGCTTAATGTTTTGGGAAGAAGTTTCTCGTTAATTAAATTTTAGCACATCAGTGGGTTCTTAGGGTCAAGCTAGTGATTTTTTTTTTAAAACTTGCAGCAACACTTTTCATAACTCAACGCATTTGAACAGTGTTGGGCACATTTCTACTTCTTCAGAGGGGAGGTAGCGAACCAAAATATCGATTCCCCTCCCTTCATACATTCTTACCACATCTTCAACCACAACGAAGTCGTGGTCTAGCACAAGCAATTACTTAAAAAAAAACGAAAAAAGAAACCACTTCCCTCGCATTCCCCACTTAATAAATTTTGCAAAAATCCCTTTTTGGGTTTACTGTAGATATCCGCAGAATGCCCCAAAGCATTCGTTAGTATTCAAAAAAAAAAAAAAATGCCAGTTTCTTCCAGTTTCTTAAGTTTCCGGGGCGATTACCAAGGAGTTCCACGTTCAATCGTCTTCTTCAATTTCTTTGATTCGATACGTGCTCTGAAGTTCTCAAAGTCCAAGCGGTTTCCGGCATCCTTCACTCATTATCTCGAGGAAGTTCGACCGGAAGATCTCCCGATAATTCAGCCCGCTTCGATTCCAAACCGCCGTCAGTCTCTCCAACTGATTCGTACATAAATTTTAATGGAGCACCCGCAAAGACTCTTCCATTAAATCACAATGAATTCCTCCAGAGATACCGCCGCCGGCAGTAACTTAGATTCACTATCCAAGTAGCTCGCCCCCGCATCACATCCTCTAATTATCACACCACTTGAACCCTAATTGCGAGATTGGAATTTCCCTTCGATTCGTCCGCGTTTCACGGGGGCACAAATTGATAAAAACTTTATCTTTCCACATCTCTGCTGTGGGGAAATGTGCGGCTCCATGAATTTATTGCCAAATTCAGTTCAAGTGAATAAAAGGAAATTTTTCCTTTTGTGTTCATCTCGGTCTGCTCCTTCTGCCAACTAGACCAGTTCATCCGGCGAGTTGGACGCAATCAATATCCAGCGTCTCTGCCATGGCTAGTGGCTAATTTCAAATTCACACCGATTTGCCAGCACTGAGGCGCGCCTTATTCCATAATTACTTCGACGGACACCTAGAAAAATATTGTTGAGACGCTTGAGTGCGCTCCATGGCGCTATTTAATCGGACGCCGCGCCTCGCACTCTATGTGAATGAGGAGGGAGGGATGATTATATTTTCTTTCCCTCTTGAGTATTTCATTTAAAGAAAGCCAAACATTTTAAAGGCAACAAATGAACAACCTTGATGTCTGAGAGGATTTTTTATTCGTTTTTGTTTTCAATTTCTGTTGTGGAAGCTTGTAGAACGTGGGGCCGGCCGGTTGCCGATAGAGCGACATTGTAGGTGAGTGGAATGAAACAGAACAAATGCTGTAAACTGTTTCTAAGTTTTTTTTATTCAGCTCTCTGGGGCTAACAAGATTGAAATTACACGAGAAAACTGCGTTTAAGTGGGATCATTGCCAAGGAGATCCTTTTAAATGAATCCAAGATAGGGGCTAGGAGCCCTTGCAGACCGTCGCAGATAGTGGCAGCTATGAGTATTCAAACTGCAACACTTCATTGACTTTATAAGATTACCATGTTCCTTGTCTGGTTTTACTGGACGCCTCCTCGGGACCACATGAACAACATTCTAACACATGTAAAGGGTTGTCGGATAGCGGCCACATTGTTGAAGCTTCACCTATCAAATCGCAAGTCATTTATTCAGTCTGTATTCTCAAATCACCATGGAAGGACATACAGTTCAAATGATAAAATTATTTTATGAAAATGGCTGTTCTGCTACGGTCGCCATTTCTGGATAAATGGGAACGTCGAATTAAACTGTCGAATTTGGGACGATACCAATCCACATGAGATACAATCCCGAAAAGTTTGTGTTTGGTTTTGTGGCGTCATCGAACGAAGTTGACAAGCGCAGCGCAGCAACGGCGAGGGCTGTAAATCGATAGTTGCCAACTTCTTTTGGCTTGAAGTCAAGGATATGGACAGCAAAAACATGCGGTTTCAACACGACACCTCATTGGAAACTCTGTACGAGCCATTCGAGGGCATGTCATTTCACGTGAAGGCGATGTGAACTGCCCAACGTCGAAAGCCTACGCAACTAGAGTCTTATCTCTTCTGATGTGGAGCCCAGCACATACCATACGATCAGATGTCAGGCAAGGTATGACTGTCTCAACAACTGCAAACCAAAGAAGCGTCTGCCGTTAGATCGTAACTCAATCCGCGTACTGGTCGGAGTGATCACAGGACACTGCCCCATCGGAACTTGCGGTGAAGAGGAAGAGACTAAAACGATCCAACATCAGCTTTGCCACTTCTTCACAGAAACTGCGGACTTAGCAAGTGCGGATATATTGGATCTTCTAAGATTCGTAAAGCGCACGGGGTGGTTCAAGCCATCACGCGACACATTATAGGTTTTAATTAGTATGTGTACTCCACAAATGAAGGGATTCACAATGCGCCTCCGAGTGGAAGTGATGTTCAACCATCACACTTCCCATCCATAACCTAACCTAACCTAAAATTATAGAGGAGCCCAAGAAGACAATTCAACATTTCTCCTGTGATTAGGTCTTAATCAGGAGGGTTCAAGTTTTTTCATTTCATTATTATTAGCATTTCTTATATAAAAATTGTGAAAACTCTCCTAACAGACACCCCTCTTGTGCGGACATTTTCTCTTAAACCATTTCTTTTCTATATTTTTCGGAACCACGGTAAACCACGCACTCGATCCTCCGCCATTGATACTAACTCATCAGGAGCTATGCTCAAGCGTAACCAGGCGAGTTTTGGACTTTGTCTTGGACTTTGGGTCTGCCAAGCGGTCGCCTTCCTGATGGAATCGCATTCAAAATCAAGGATAAGCTACATACAGTACTCTTTAACAAAACATTCGTCATAAATAAGCCGTTGTGCTTGTGGTTCATTTCCTGAAGGTACTGTTTCTACTTGGTCATCGATGGTAGGTTCTTTCACAGAGACCATTTCCAAGTCGTTCTGTAAGGTATGTCGGATTAAACGACATCTTCGATTTCCTCGTGGCTTGGATCTTTTCAAGTCTTTCCTCTGGTTTTCTTGGATGCACTGTCCTTCCCAAAGTCGGTTTGGATTTTCTCCAGTTTTTTTTTTCAGCGCTTTTTGCTTTTCCATAATCACGTCTATCTTTACTCCTCCATTTTCGATTACTTCACTTGATGATAAATTGACACTCAAATGTATTTTCAACCACTGTGACGTGATAAACCCTGGAGACGCCTTTCGTTATTAGCAGATTCAGTAACATTTTACCAGTGTTTATATTTGGTTCATACATCTTTAATGGCTTCGAAGGACCAATGTTTGTCTTGAGTTATTTAATTCTGCCGCTAACCACTGGTGGGTGGATGTCAAGAGTACATAACAAGATGATTCGTGATGAACTGACATTTATTTAGAAGTCATCATCTTCTGACTTGCATGCTCTGCAGCCAACTCGATCCTCCGCCGTCGACTCTAACTCATCAGGAGTTATGTCAGACGAGGTTTTGGACTTGGTCCAACCATCTCGTCCTGGGGCTGCCAAGCGGTCGCCTACCTGATGGAATCCCATTCAACGCCCGCCTCTGAAGTCGCGATGAAAAGGACATTCGTGTCATGTGACTAAAGCACCGAAGCATAGCCCTCTCCATTCGAAGAAGCAGCTGCTCAATGTTGAGTTCCTCGCGCACTGCCGTGTTTCTTACCCTATCCCGACGAGTAATTCCCACAACAGCACGGATCTTATTCCTTCAATCATTACGCAAATTTCATGACCATAGGTGAGAGTTGGAACAAATACTGAGTTGAAAACCGCTAACTTGGCTTTGTCACTAAGGTCGGCCTTCCTGATTACAGATCTACCAAGTTGTTTCAAAATTGACCCAGCTTTAGCAATCCTACAGGAAAGCTCAGCATTACTCCTTCCATCATTCGTGCAACAGACCCCGAGCTACTTTAACTTCTCCACCTGCTTCAATGGAACTCCACTAACATGTAGAGTGCATTGAACAGGCGCTCTGGAGACGAACACAATCTCCGATTTGTCCGTACTTTTCACCTTGACTATTCACCAATCTCAAATAAATACAAAAATGTGTATAAATCAGGTCACAGCCCTCCCTTATTCCCGAAGAGAGTTTTCACTGTATTTATTTCTGAACCGTTGGAGTTTACAGAAAGTGACAATTTATTTTTTCATCAAGTTGTTCGCTAATTTCAACTGTTCATCCGAAATGTTTAAAACATCATTTTCACCCATATGGGATCGGAATAAGAAGTTCAAACATACTTTCAAACAAATCCACGCTTGCAACTTAAATCCTGCCTCAATGCCCCTACACTTCATTCTCCCTGTCTGGTGACTTTCGGACGTCACTGTTCAGTAAATATTAACAGATTATTAAGTTGAACTTGCAAGGAATCCAACACTTAATCCCAGTCATGGCAGCTTACTATTTTTTTTTAAATTCCCATAAAATTGCTCCCTGACGAGACGTGCCCGTTAATTACGTCTGGTCCAGTGAACCTCCACAGCAAATTAACGAAAACTGTGTCTGTGTGCTTTATTTTTCAGGGGATTTCTCTGGCATCTGACACTGAGTGAAGAGCTTATTGACGGTTTCGTGGGTCAAAATCAGCCAACACATCGCACACATGTGCGTTCAACACTGTAGACGCATGTCTTTGCAATTAATTGTCTCAAATGTGTCTGATCTGTGATTGGCATTTATCTCAGACGTATAGATTCCCAATGAAATCCACCATGAAGGTGTTGGGAAGAGACTCTTGGTTGTTTCGAATGACATGAGATATCCTTTGAAAAGTTGGCGGATCTTTGGGGGTGGTCAACTTGAATCTCGTGGTATAGTCGTTGTCGACTGGATTAGTTAGGGTGGCTGATGGGGTGAATTAAAAGCTAGATGGTACATTATCCAGGCAATTGGATCGTTGTGGTGAGCTGAGGATGAGACAGTGTAGGTTTGTGTTGAGCGTAGTGCTTAAATCGCTGGAATCCGTGAAGAAATGAGTACCTAAGAAAAAGTGTATGCGAGACATCAGAGTTGCACAGGAGTAGAGAGATTATCTCGCTTCTTCTTCGTCCATGCAGCTTCTTCAAAAGTCGTTGACTCTTTGGCTTTTGGTGTGTTCTCCCAAGCAACAGTGTCCTGTAATGACACTTGACTTATGAATGATCTGTTGAGAGAGCTCAGTTGTTTGGAGCGATTGGAATCTAGGTTTGGACAGATCAGCTTGAAGGCTTGACCATATTGTGTTCATCAACTCTTCTACTTTTCTTCGTAACCAAAGATTAGAGGCACTCCTTGCGGCTATTCAGACATGTTCAATGGCATGAGTAGTCAGAGTTGTTGCGTGCCTGTCGAACTTTTCCGCTTCACAATTTCTTTCTGGTTTGTCTCTATGCTCAGGCACCCGACATGTGAATGATTGAAGCGTATGTTCCATTTCGCGTATGTTCCATTTCAGTCCTGACTCATGACATTGCCTTGTTAAGTGCCTCAATCCCCACCTCAAACGCCCTGCAATGTTCTGGAAGCCTTTCGGTTAAACTGTTCAGATAAAAAGCCACAACCAGATAGTGTATCCTAGTTTAAACCGCCTCTGTACAGGTGTAGGGACTTCTTTAAAAGACTTAGGTTAGAGAGCTCAGTTACAAAGTCTTTAAATTGCGGATGAGGGCGGAGCGTGGCATTGAGTGTTTCTGGGATTTTTGTGTGTGCATTGATCACACACTGCATGAAGGACCACTGCACTGTCGTCCATTTGCCTTCAAAGTAAGTCAAGTAGAGAAAGATTGAAAATAATGGGAAGCGCATCTGAAAGGCAAGGCAAATCATCCACAAAAGCCAATCAGATTTCAAGAAGGAAAAAGTATCAACCAACTACTCGGAGATTTCACAAACGAAATAAAACGGCTCTAAGTAAACGTTAGCTTGCTATGGGCTTGGATTTGGAGTTCAGAAAAAAAGTTTGACATACTCGACCACAATAAACTGGGGTAAATTGCTATATTATATGGAAAGTTCCCGTGGTTATAGAAGTTTCCACATACAAATAAAATAATACCAAAGTCAAAGACACAAATTGAATCACGGAGTCCCACAAGGATCAGAACTAGGTCCTGTACACTAATGAAATGTTGAACTGTCCAAAAAATAGTGTCAGCTTCGCCTTATTGAATGATACAGCACAGCAGGTACAACCGGAAGAAGTGGGAAAATGGTGCCACGATAATGACTTTGTGATAAATTTGAGCGCAGAGGAGAGGACCAGGGTTCACTCGTGTTGTACGTGCTTTGACGAATGGAAGGGGCCTACAATTTTTTTGCCGACTCCGAACTGCCGTTTTGGGATGATTTCTAGATATAATCTAGTTATACTCTTTGAGCATTGTCAGTGACTGGAAAGAGGGGGGCCGTGAAAAGTGTTTTGCTCGCTCCGGGGATCGCTCAAGTGCGTAAGGGTCGAAGCACCAACCAGGACGAGGGGACGAGATTGACGCCTAAATGCGGTTATCAATTTTTGGGGCCAATGTTATCGTACTCGTGTCCCCTTCTGGACGACTTCACAACTCAGCTCGAAACGCGGTTCGAGGACCATACGACCGTTCTATCATCATGATACATTTTTATTCCGCCATTGTTTGGCAAAAGCTAAACAATACTTAATGAAGAACATTTAAAAGATTTTTGGAAAGGAATAAATTGAAGATTGCTGTGGAAGACAAAATGTCATAAACAGCCAGACGTACGGCGTAGACCAACATACAGCCAGCTGTTGGGACCCCTTGCGACATAGGCACTCCCTAAGCCACCTTCAAGTCACAGCTGGAAGACAGACTTAACATGCCTTATCTCGTAGCAAATCTGGCCACGCCTCGATCCAAAAATCAGACAGCAGGATCTCCTTAAGGCAAAATTGGCACTGCAGTGGGAATAATTACCGGACACTGCCTACCTACACGCAAAAAGACTAGGGCTATTTTCAAATGACTCTTACAGCAGCTGCCTAGATGAAGAAAAGGAGGAAAGTCTACAACACCTTCTCTGTAGCCTCCCTGCATTCGCCTCGACCAGTAAAGCCACAATAAGCTCCTACACCTTTGATAATCTAAGCGACCTTAGTCATTTAGTGGAATTCACTGACAAAACTATCTGGCTGTTAACCCAACTGTCAGTGCAATGGGTCTACTTTGGCTTTTTTTATGTCCGGTGTCCGGGCTCAAGACAGAGCTCGGGCCGAAGGTGTAGAGGGAAATGCATGTGCATCTCTTAAGCCACTTGCTTTATTTGCGACATTTACATCAGAAAGAACGTTTTCGTCGATGAAACGCTCAAAACCTTTTTAAAAAGCTCTACCATCCAGACGCCAGATATTGTTGAATAATGCCACCAAGTTCTTGTATCGTGTGACGCTCAGCAGCAGCAAATCCAAATCCTGCATTAACTTTAGAACATCCCTTACAAATGTCTTCAGAGATGTTTAATGTTCTCCCATTTGCACGCTAAGTTGTTGTTTGTGAGCCCCGTCGGTATTTTCAATGACTCTTCGCAGATATTCCTGCCCACAGTCAAAGGTTGGTCGATTTTCCGGCTGAGAAGGGAGATTTTCCTTAAAATCCCGACTAAGTCCACTTCGAATGCATTTGCGAAACGAATGGTAAACGTACTCTTGCCGTATCATGTAATTTCCGAGAATTAGATTCGGACTGGCTTCCATGTTTCAATGGACTCTTTTTGGGTGCACTTGGACCACCTCTGAAGCAAGTTTATTTGGCAGATTTTGACTTTTATTTCGCTGCACACACTCCTGGTGGTTTCAATTTAAAAAATTCAACAGACCGCATGGAAGGAAGAGTGCCGTACATCCGTGGAACTGGAAATCCCCCAACTGCCTCCCCCACGATGGCTAATTCATGAAAATTCTAATTAAAGGTGCACCATTGCCAAGCACAGGCTTGACAAAACATTTAGGTTACTGTTGCCTACCCCTGCACAGGACGACGACGACCGGGCGTATGCTGGCAAACGAATATCACGCGGCGAGGCAGAAACGGGAGGGAGCACAAATAGCAAATTCGCATTAAATTTAATGCACGACTGAGTGTTAGTCGGCTGGCGTCGCGCTGCGCGCCTTCCCTAGGACCAAGGGGAGCCCTTAATGTATTATATTACATCTGTTCAAGGCCTCTCAATGGATGAAATGATTTCTTTATTTGTTTGTGGCGCTTCTCCCACCGGACAAGACGTCTGCCTGGATAATAGTTACATTAACATATTTGATTTGCGGAAAGATTTCATGGCAATTTGTTTGGTCGCCTTGGCTACATGACCAATTATATGTGTTCTGGATTAACACTCGATGCCCGATCATAATTCGTCCTTTGCTACGAGATTTCCCCGAAATGAGAAGGTGGCGGTGCTATGATACGACTCGGGGGGATTGCGTAAGTGAGTGCCTGCGGTGCTTTAATAAGGAGATGAAATCACTCTGTCGTGACTCTTCCCTACATTGAGAGATGTCCTTTTGTCCTGAAAATGGATTTCTTTTATGTCTTAGGTGCCATGAGCCACGGGAGGTGAACACATGTGGGTGAATATTATGAATGAGTCGTGTAAGCGTTCAGGTGTTTCGCTCGGTCGTCGCATGACTGGGATGTCTTGTGCACAGATGCTTTCTGTGAGTGATGAATTTGATGTGAAGTTCGGCTATCGTGATGTACGGAGCATCTGCATTTATTGAAGTTCAGTTCAGTTCATACTTTGTTTGTCCCTGAATCGATTTCGGTTCACAGAGTAGGGCGTTGCCTGGAATCATACGAAAAAGTTCTGAAATTGCTGTGGTCCAATCTAACAGTCTAACAGTCATTCCTCAAAGACGGAGTTCTGATTTGTTGAGCTTTCCACTCACATTGGGTGGTGTGAATAAAAACTGGGAAAGGGAAAAACTCCGAGTGAAAAAACATGAAAATTGGAGTAAGGGTGGGTGCAAAGTATATGAGTTATAAGACATTTATGTAAATGTCCTTCCTAAACCCAATCCCGTTCCAATTACTTTGCACTGGTGGCATTTCCTGTACGTTTACCGGGTAGCAAATAGCACAGCTCCGAGACTCAAAACACTCCCACTGTGGTCCGAATCACCACACTTGGCACAGTCAATACCGCACTACCAGCACTCTCCCAGTACCTCAGTACAGCACACTCACCTCGCACACTCATATTTCAGGTACCCCACTATCAGAACTTCCTCCATGCCCGAGCACGTAGGCATTATATTATTGTTAAGGGGACCCACCCGTTCTCGATTTGACGATTTTCAATCCTCTGGTAAATGAACATAAATTATAGTTAAGGCTTGTAACTTTGCATACATTTATTTGAAGACTTAAAAGAATTGTTTTTTTTTTTTGTGATCAAATAAAAGCCCTTCTTTTCGGCGGCGCATGTGATTTCCGATCACTGGTACATCTGAAACCAAAAATTTCAACGGTACTAGGAGGAGTACATGTTTGGCTAGGATTATTAATTTCGCACAAAAATTAACAAAATGGCGGACCTTTGAAATAATTTTTTAAAATCGGTTTTTTTTCAGCCGCGATTCAAGTTAAAAAGTAAAAAAGATCTTCACCGATTTGATTTATCCTAGTTCATGCCATAGCTATGTATAGAATAACGTATTCAAATTTGGAACCGATTGGATTAATAGTTTCTGAGTAACCTCATGCGCGAGTCGTAAAAACACTGTTCCGAGAAGCAAACTTGGGTATAAAGCCTACCTACGTTCAATCAGCTATTCCTTCCGTTCCTTCATAGGCTGGATTTTCTTTGGCTCGTTGGTCTCTCCGAGCAATTCTGGCCTCTCTGGAAGCCTCACTGAGAGTCCTTCTCAGTTTGGCTGCTGCCCATCCAATTTTGACTCCCATTGTCTCCATTATTTATGAAATTGTGGCAAAACCTTCGTTAAATATACATGCCGCTGTTTGGGCAGCAATTTCAACAATGTTTCTTCCATTATAGATGTGTTTGGGGGCAAAATTCCTGTAGCTGTGTATTATCTTTCCTACTCTTTATATCGGTAAGTAGGGGGGACTAGAAGCAGATGTTTCAAGCAGGTAGTCAGAAAATATGCCGAAGGGGAACCCAAGAAGGGACAGGGGCACTAATGAGAGCTAGGTACCTGCGAGTTGGCCCATGCTGCACGCGCGCTCTAGCCGTCGCCTAACGCTTCCACCATAAATCGGCTATATCTTCAAGAGTTTTTAAACTAGGTTCGAATTAAAGAAATTAAGTAATTTTTTGAAATTAAATTTTTTGAAACCGAGAGTTAGTTTGGGGTAGGTTGTGATAGATACTGATAGTGATCGATTTTTAAACATACAAATGCAAAAAAACAATGATCTATACAATTCACGACATTTTGGTTACACAGGAAATAATTTCAAGAACCTGTATAGATTCGAGTTTCAAAACATAAAATGGCCAAGTAATCAGTCCCTTTCCGATGTATATAGGGAACTACATTCTGAAGAAACTCGTGGTGGTGCCATTGCAATAATTGCGAAGATGAAACTATTCCGTCTATACACTGGTGACCCTAGATTCCAACTTGGATTTGGTGAGGATTCCTAGGCACACAGTTTGGCAAGTGTTGTGATTCGGACCACAGTCGGAGTGTTTTGAGTCTCGGAGCTGTGCTGGTTGCTACCTGTTTTCTTACACTTTCCGGTGGTGGAAGGTGTAGATTTTCTGTGTGCTTCTCAGCTCCCCGACGGTGCACACGCAGGCCAGCATCTGCACTCCATGAAGTATCGCGCAGTTGACTGGTTTGTTACGTACAGAAGTTTCGGTCTGAGAATCGAGGTAAAACTCCAGCAAGCGATGCCTGGTCTTCATTTGCGGCCTATGCCTGTTTAAAAGCTGAAAAGGGCAGAAGCCTTCTGGATGTTGAGTTTCCAGCTTAACTTGTTGTCGATAATGAGACGCAAAAAGTTCGCTCTGGCGGGAATGCGAAAGTTGGGATGTTTGATCAAAGGTCAAAAACTTGATTTCGGAGCTGCCCCAAAGCGTGTGTCGCAGCGCAGATTGCTAACAATTCTTGGATTTCTTTCAGTGGTGCCGCCCGGTTTTGTGCCATGTAGGCCGAAGCAATAAAGAGGTCAGCCGCTTTTGCATTTCCTACCTTAATCACAGTTAAGTTAGCGGTGCCATAATTTGGACACAAAAAAGCTTTAATATGTCCTCTACCGAGTATGCAGATTCTTGGCTTACCTTGGTTATTTTGGTTATGATTGCAGAATTGGTTGTCAGATGGCCCTTTAACTTGTCGATGATGTCGATGTTTTTTCTCTCTGAGAAAAACCAGCAGACTATCTGAAGCACTGGTCGATGGGTGCAAATAATATCATACCGGACAACCAATTCGGATTCAGGGCGGGGCATGAAACCATACATCCCGCGTCTAATCTGGTGTCCGACATTCAATGGAATAAAGACAAAAAAATAAAGCACGGGTGCTTGCCTGATTGACTTGGAGAAAGGGTTCGACACCGTTTGGTTAAAGGGCCTCTTCCTCAAGCTGGTCAGGCTAGGCATAACTAAACCATTGCTATACATGATCTATGGCGTGCTAACAGGTAGAAAGTTCGCCGTGAAAAGTGGCGATGTAACTTCTTTCACGGTCTTTGACATCGAAAACGGTCTGCAACAGGGAGCGGTTCGTTCGCCGGTCTTGTTTTCAATATTCACTGCAGATCTTATAGGTAAACTTAATTGCGTACGCCGACGATTTAGTGGCGTACAGATCAGGTCCGAAGGTCGAAGTAATAAATATCTTGTTGCAACGTGACTTCGGACAAATTCAGCGATTTTGCAACGAATGGAAGTTCATTATCAACTTCCTGAAGTGTGAAACTATCCCTTTCAGGACCCAGTTGTACATGGCGTCATGGGAAGACTGGGGTAAGTTCGGCATTTTGGACCCATAGGGACGGCTGTTAGTTGTGAAAAGTGTAGTCAGATATCATGGCATTTTGTTTCGATCAATATCTGTATTTTGACAAACATATACATATTGCTCTGACGAAAGCTAAAAAGGACTTTGATGTGGCAAGGGGATTGTTTTACAGCCACATGATTCCAGGGTGAAGGTTATCTGCTACACGGCCCTCATCCGGCCAATTATGACATACGGTTGTCCATTGTGAAAAGATGAGGTTGTTCTAGAGGCAGTGTCATTGGACATGTCTCCGGTTGTATCGTACACCCGAGTCTGAGTACAAGAAGAACTATCCCAACGAGGTCCTGTACAACGAGGCAAATTTGAACAGTATTGATAATTTTATTATTAAGCTGTATAGAAGGCATATTGCACGAGCTATGCCTTCTTCGTGCAGTCTGATCTTTGGGGCTTACTACCCCAACGTAATGTATCATGAGAGAGTGCGCCTTACCGGCTTTATTTCTCCCGAGGCGTTCCTCTACCTCGACACAATTGGCCTAATACAGGATCTACACGGTTGTCCTGTAATCTTCCATATCGTACGCCGAACATTCGTACGACGTGTCACTCGCAGTCACGAGGATCTCCTCCGGCTCAGTAGAGCGGTCTCTACTCGAGACAGGAGAGGGTCTGCTAAAGATCGGCAATTTTACTGGTGGTTACACCAAAACCATTCTCCGCCGCCGCTGGCTTTTCTAAATGATGCGTTGACCATGATGCCGGAGTCGCAAGGAAAAATTAAAACTTAAAAAAAAAAGATAGCTCAGAGTACTCGTTCATAGCCTCGACCTATTTGCTTGGTGGATGTCTACATCTGATTGCGCGAAGACTTTGATGGACAATTTGCGGCTTCAAAACAAAGAAGTTGTGGACAATTTGATTTCCTTCATCGAACCGGCATACACGCCTCTGAAGTACATCCTACTCATGTAATCTACGTCCATGCACATTGTTCAGCAGTACATGGAATATTTGCTGGATGATTCCAAATATGAATATGTTTTTGGCTTTACTTCTAGTCCCACTTTCAATTTGTGGCAAAAACCGCACCATTTGCTGCTGCACATGTACAGATCTCTTCAAAGTGGATTGCACTTCGATGAGCTATAATTTTGAAATGTTTAATTAGTGAATAAACTCGTCTCGAAACCACACCAGAACTGTCCGCAATTGCACTCTCAGAGTGAACAAAGCTCAGTTTTATTCTCGAAAACTGAATTCAATTAGGATTCGATCCAGCGATTTTCCAATCGCCTTTCACACACACACACGCCTAAGTGTTACCACCAAGAGGGTGAAATTCAATTAAAATTCAATAAGCAACCGTGCAGAAAAAGGATTATTTTGCTTGTTTCGATGAAGCACACCGGCGCGGCATGGCATCGGGTACTGGGAGAGTTTCCAATAGATTTCATCGGACATCGTGTGCTTTGTGTGTCCGCTGAGCATTTGTGGAATGTTGGAATGCTTGGCCGGGCAATTTCGATGAAATTCGATATTGTGTCAATTTCGAATGTTTGGTTGTGATTTGTGCTGTAGGGGCATCATCGTGCAGGTTTTGCGGTCAAATTGGCTGTTAGTGCGAACACATTTTGCGATGAGGTGTGCCTGGGATTGTTGATTAACGTCTAACGACCATTGCAGCAGGAAGCAAGTCATTGGTGGGCGATTGGCACGTGTAGATAAATTTGTCAGTTTTGATGTTAAGCAACTGCATGGAAATTTGACTTTGGAAGCGGGTTGGTCATTTAGTTGACAAGGGTTCCGATTTGAACTAGGAAACGCTGAGAGTTAAAACGTTTTAGACAATGTTCATGAAGCTGCAAGTCATTGAAGGCTTACATCTGACTGCATTGTGTTAGAAATGTGTCGACAATTACTTAATCAAGAGGTTTGCTCACTCAGACGCCCTGCCCTGTAAACAGTGTAGGAAAAATGGTTATATTTGGATAGTTGAAACGTGTGGCCGATGCGGCACTAGGCTGGATACCAATGCCTTGGAATATGAGGCTCCTGGTTCGAGAGGCAGAGGAAAACCGACGTAAGACAACATGTCAACAATGTTGCACAATGGCTATCAAGGCCAATTGATAATTTATTGCTGTCAACAGATGGCAGCAGTTACTCAGAATCAGACCTGGTCAGACCTCCATCTATGCGTCATCAGCCTGCGAAGAAAATAAGTGGGATGTGATCAAATGTCTGAAGAAGCTCAATATTGAGTGTAAGTATGACAATCGGAACTAGAGATGTAACGAAAGTGACCAAATATTGGATATTCCGTATATTCTTTGGCCGGATATCCGGCTGAGAGCAGAATATGTATAGCGCGCTGGATTCTAGTCAACAAGTGGTAACTTATTTGGTTGTGGTCTGTTTTAGTTGTTGTTTGACTGTACGGCTAGTGTGCTGAATGTGGAGAATACTACCGACACTAGCCCACACAGTTGGCATACATTTCGCGAACTAAGACCTCTGCTGTACAAGGACACCACTTGTAAATATAATAGTATGAGTGGCGCTATAGCCCGTAGAGGGTCAGTCCCTAGCTTTTCAGCAATCACTCGCGTTGTGTGTGCCATTGTTCTCACTCGAGTGGTAGGGACCTACAGTGTTATGCCGACTACGAACGGCGAAGTTGAGAACCTTTTTCTAGACAGTTATTCCTCTTTGAGCGTTGTCAGTGACTCGAATGAGGTGGGGCCGTGAAAAGTACATTGCTCGTACCGAACCTAGGCTGAGCTGGGGTCGACACACCTAACCCCAACGCCACGACCGCATGAAGTGGTAAGAATATTGTTATTCTTCCGTGACCTCAAAAGACAGCTTACCTATTCCTGTCACGCTGTGGCCGTAAGTCGCTATTTAATTGAAAGCTTAGTTTAAAAGATGATTTAACTCAAAATTATTTCAATCCATTTTTTTTTATAAAAACCTAGTTGTAGTCCACTGTACCTTTATTTACAGAGCCGGCGTTGCTCAAAGTCTACATAAAGATCATAAACAGGGTCCAACGGATGGCTTGTATATCAGTTACAGGCGCAATGCGCACTTAACCAGAAATGATGCTGCACGTCAGTCCTGTAGACACCTGTGGCAAAGAATTTGCAACAAAATCAGCGCTGACACTGAAAGCACTCTCACAATGGAGCAATCATTGCACATGTCATGGCAGTATTCTTAACTCATATAATCTCACCGAAGAGCCTACAGACTACTTAACACCGATCTTAGATTTCGATGTTAACTACCAAACCAGGATACCGAGTAGACAATTATGGGAGACGAACTCGGTACTGAACAGTAACAACGCCAAGGAAATCTATACAGACGGATCTAAAACCGGTAGTGGTGTGGGAGCGGGTATATACTCGGAACATCTCCAGATCAGCCGGTCCTTTAGACTACCAGATTATTGCAAGCAGACATAACGGCTATTCGTGAAGCAGCTGCATGCCAGTTAATGAGGACGATATCGAACGAGAGTATCGTCATCTACAACGACAATCAAGCAGCAATGGCACGCGAATCCCCATTTTTAAGATCAAAATTGGTAAGACTCTGCCGTATGTCTCTTAACGAGGTATCAAGACATTGCAGCCTAACGGTGTGCTGGTTTCCCGGACATAGAGACATTCCAGGAAACTGCAAAGCAGACGAGCTGGAAACGGAACAATAACCATGGGACCAAAGATTGAAAACAGCTGGGTTCCAATAGAAACCTAAAATCACAGAGCTAGCGATCCGCAGTGCCCGCGAAATATGGAATAACCTCAACACTCGCCTTCATTCGAGACAATTATGGCCAAAAATGAACTTAAATAGAACCACGGCTATCCTCAGTCTAGACAGGAAAAACCTGAATAACTTAGTTGGAGCCCTCACAGGACATTGCGCCATGGATCCGAGGAAACTGCGAAGCAGACGAGCTAGCCAGAAACATAACAATAACCATGGGACCAAAGATTGAAAACATCTGGGTTCCAATAGAAAGATTGAATAACTCGGCTATCCTCAGTCTAGACAGGAAAAACCTGAGTAACTTAGTTGGAGTCCTCACAAGACATTGCACAATAGACAGACACGCTGCTAGACCAGCATTACCATACAACGACTTGTGTAGCAGATGCATGGAAGAGGAAGAAGAGGAAAACCGCTCGCAACTCCTCTGCAACTGCCCTGCGCTGGCCTCTACTACGGAAGAAACCGTGGCAGAATGTATCCGAAAAGGATATCAAATCAATTTGGGCGTTCGTCCAAAAAACAAAATGGTTTCAGGAGTAACGGATGGTAACCGGCTCAGTGGCAACACAACGGACCCTGGGTCTCAGTGAATCCATCAACTACGAGGTAAGCCACACTGCCTAACCTTACCTGTGTCTCCAGGTCACACCTCCGGTTAACGGCGGTAATAGGGTTAGAGGATATTTATTAATTATGACAATTTGACTAAGAACACCATCAATTTACCATCTTAGAGGAATCTAAAAAATGTCATATATGACTTCGCAATAAATTTCGATAACATAAGGTCATTCATCAATTCAACTGTCGTCAGCTGGTCATGGCAGCATTCTCAGTCACCAAAAAGTAATCGACTTGCTCGCCTAAGCACCAATTCGATGACGCCGTGATATCATTTACCGGTGAGTGCACTGTTCCATTCAGAAGTTATTCACACTCCATTCAATTCTAAATTCAATTACATTCGTGAAGGGACGTGTGTAGCGCACATTCCCAGAAGATGTCAATTTCCACTGCAGAGATCCCATCTCATTGGGACGCTGTGCAAACTTTCTGCTCGCATTTTTGCACAGCTCAAGCTCAACTAACCATGAGTCGACAAAAAAGTAAACACCAGCCGGGAACCTCTGAAAATCTCAACCTGAATAGCTCGCCAAGTGGCGGGTGGGACTCTATCGATTTACCCTCGAGGGTATCCTCTCACTCATACTCCCCTCCCAGGACAGCTGCTCAGAGTGCAATTTGTAAATTCCTTCACCCAATTCTGTACTTGGGATGGATGGCGTGAGGATGCGTCTGAAATTTCGAAAATCCCTGCTGTGAACTGAGGGAGAGCACGGAAACACACGAAAAGATATTGAAATTGATTTCCACCATACACACGGTTCTGGTTCAGGGCAATCAACTATCCCCCGGCAGATGGATTTATTTCAACAAATTTTGTGTCATCGTTGGGATTGCCAGCGCACATAATGGGGCATTTGTCATCGTCATTAGCTGACACGAGTAAGTCCTCTCGGATGCATCTCTGATGAAATCCATGAACTTAGCGATCTATCAACGTTGCCATGCAACTCAAGTGTGATCTTGAAGCTTTTGGTTTTTAGGTATCAAAAAATAAAGAAAAACCTAACATTTTTCTGACAGTCACTTTCATTTTCACAACATGCTGCGTAATAGATGGGTGGATGGATGGATTGACTGGGGCCTTGGAATAGAGTTCGTTAAGAGTTTGCACGCGTTCCGCGGGACTGGTCTCCTTCAAAAGCTGCTGAAAATCAGTGATGAATCGGGAACTTGCTGAATGTCATCCCCTATCTCACTGACAGCGGGCTGAATGGTAGCTGGTTATCATCATTATGATCTTCGGAGCCGCATGCTAAAGGGGCAAAACCACGCACGAGAGATCTCCAGGCAACTCGATCCTCCGCCATTGACTTTAACTCATCGGGAGGCCAAGTGTACGCCCAAGCGTAACGAGGCGGGTTTTTGAACTTGGTCCAACCACCTCGTCCTGAGTCTGCCATGGGGTCGCCTACCTGATGTGATCGCAAACAGCAACCACTCATTTTCTGCGTGCTCTTGTCCTCCCCATAGTGGATCATCTACACGGCAGATCAACCGCGTCCTACTGACACAGTGAAACGCTATCTATTCGCAGATGACTCGCTGATTTATGCCATCTCGACGTCATCCAATCGAAATCCAAACAGCGAACAAATTTGACTACTGTACCAAATGGGGTATTCGTATCAATGCTGGGAAATCGGTACTTATGTGCTTAAGGAGACCGCCCAGAGGTGGATGTAGATCAGCAGCCAAATGTCGAAGCATAAAGGTAGTGCTCCCTAACGGTACAGAAACGATCAACAAACGAAAAGGTCAAGTATCTTGGCGTTAACTTCACGGAAAGCTTGAAGATCAAACGGTCATGCGAAACTGACCCTTAAGAAGGCCAACCTGGGCTTCCATATCATCTTACCCTTGATGTGCAAGCAAAATGGATTAAGCCAGGGGACAAAAGTGCTCATTTGCAAGCAGCTTATACGGCCGATCTTAACGTACGGCTTCCCAATATGGCACACCATCTATAAGGCCAGCATAACGCAGCTCGCAATTTTCGAAAGAAAAATACTGCGAATATGTACCGGACTCACCTTCGACAGGGACGAAGCAACAATAGGCTTTACGACCAAGCACGCATCATCCCCCTGCAAGAGTACATGGTGAGACTGTGCAGAAAGCACCTTCCATCCATCGAGGAAATCAGAAACTTGAGAAACACAATCCCCGGACAACGCTACCTCAACACGTTACATCTGCTAAACGACCTGAACTTTCCAACGACGTCGAACAACGAGCTGCATGGATTCTACCAGAGCAGCGATAGCAATCACCATCGAGGCTAAGTCGGCCAACACATCACCACCCCATCCCAAAAGGACCACCATGGACACGGACTTGATCGACCCGATGTAAGCACTAGACATTGTAGGACATTCAAATAGACCGTAAACCGACAGCAATACCAAATGTTAAATTAAACAATGTGCATCAGTTGGGCCCCTACTGTTAAGCCAACACCCTTACCTTTAGTTTGTAAGTCTAGTTGTAAACTGAATTGTTCAAATTTATTTTAAATCGCTCCACTCACTTGTGGATGCAACCTGCACTTTAATGCCATCTCCGAACGGCGAAGTCGAGAAGCTTTTTCTAGGCAGTTATACTTCTGGGGCATGGTCAGAGACTCGAAAGGTTGCTTAGGGATCGGCGCACGTAGCCACAACACCACGACGGGAATAGGATTTCTCTACTCTCTATAATCGAGCTCTATAATAAGAGCATGTACCTGTCGAGTGTTTGCATGAAAGAGGTAAGAGTTCGGAGAGTTTACTTTTGCGGGTGATCCTCCGCTGAGATCAGAGTCCACCGATGCTGAACGTTTGCACTTGGCCACTCTGGATCAAAAACTGAGGAGAACAACCGCCAATGCCAGTCACATTTAGCGGAACCGACACAAGAGGCGATTTATTCTCAGCTCTCACCATCATCGACAATTCATTGGACGATGAGAGAGGGGAGACGGTCACTCAACACGGATTTCTTTTCAAAATGAGCGTTAGTGAATAATTGTACAAATGTTTGGAAGAAAGCATATTTCTTTTTCCCCCTTCCTCCCGTTTCGAATTATCGAGAGTTGACGTAAACATAATTTGGCTGAAACCCGAGTCTCTAAATTTAACTGCACGTCAAATTAATCCATGCACATTTTTTCCAACGGAGAGTCCAAATTTGAGTCCCTTTTTCTAGCACATTTGTTCGTATTTTGCTCGTGTAATCTCGTCTAATCTTGTCGTCCAAGGCTGCAGACTTATTGTCGTGGACGAACGATCTAACGTAGCTCCGCCAATCAACGTTGGGCAACTAGTGTGGTTGGGTTGGTCAATGCGCCTTTATTAAATCCATTTGCTGAAGCTCCTGATAATCAAGGAAGTTCGTTCAACCTTACACTCCTTTCAGCGGTAAAACAAAAGAGGTTTTTCGGAAACTATTCAGACCATTTGCACACCAACCACAGGTGAGGGCACACATGTGAGGAGAACGTGTTTTGTGTCTCCCCCAAGTTTTGCTCATCCCTATTTATGATTAATTACAACGAAAGAAGAAGGATCTCCCTGTGGAATTATGTTTGAATACGTACCAGTCTTCCGCAAACAGCAGGGAAGTCTTTTGTCGGACAATCCCCAGTGGTGTCCCATAAATTCGGACGGTGTATTGTTTTCCCAGGCCTGTCCGGAAGTTACATGCGACCTATGGTCGAACCAATTTGAAATGCAAATTATCAGTCTTCAGAGGGGCGGGTTGCTTGATGGTTTGTATTTTTAATTCAATTTCTGGTCAAGTTTGGTTTTGACAGCTGAAAGTTGAAGCTTTTGGGAACTTATTTTATGGCAGACTGAGACGAAGGAACAAAGGGAAGAGGATTCGCAAATTCAATTTACATGGAAAAACTCATTTGTGCTTCATCTCCAGCCGCAGAGATACAAAGAAAATTACATGCGACACGAGCCAGTAGTGGAGCACTGACGAAGGGTGTAGTGTTGGCCTGAATGAGAATGAAAAGAGGGAGAGGGGGGGATCCGTGGCAGACTGACGGGATGTGCGTCTTGAATGAATGCTACCAAAGTGAAATGACTTTGAAAATAGTTGCCCCTGAATGGAACTGGTCGTTTTGGGAGTGCACTTGAGTTTGCTGGTGCTGGTGGCACATACCGTGAATCCTCCAAATTGGGACACTCTGTAATGGGGGCACCTCCGAAATGAATCGCACAAGTGAACCTCTGCAAACGGGGCACCTCTGAATTGGGTTATGGAGCAACGTATGCTCTGCACATGCTATGAGGCCAATTATAGGCGATTTCCCCGGACTATTGGAAACGCGTTTGTAAAAAAATCATTTCTTTTATAATATGCATGCGCACCAGATATGAGGAGTTACTTATACCCTTAAGTGTCCGGGGTCAAGATACAACACGGGCCGAAGGTATAGAGGGAGAGAGAGAGGGAGTAGGTACCTGTGGACATTGGTCTTAAATGTCTGCGGATTGTAGTCTTAAATCCATGTGCATTCCATGTTAGTGTGGAGCGGCTGAAGAACGAGTCCATAAATTTCAGTGTGCCCCCGAAAGTAGGCTTAAGGCTAAACTGATGAGTCTGACGAGAGAGACGGGTATTGTGGGTGAATTCATGGGGAGGAGGAATATAGACTAGCTCATTTGAAGATTGTTTGTTAAAATAGCGACAAAATACGGACAAAGCCATTTCGGTACGTCGATGTTCGAGCGAGTCTAATGAATCTGCGATATTGTAGTCTCCTATACGTTTTATCGCTCGCTTTTGGATCCTATCTAGCAGGTGTAGGGTGATCCTGGCGGCACCAGACCAGATATGAGCGTTGTACTCCAGTCTGAGGCGTATATACGCTTTATAAGTTAAAGCCAAATCAGATTGGGTTGTATATCTCTTTCATCGATTAAGGAAACCTAAGCATTTCGCAGCATTTTGGGCCACCTCAAATATGCGATCGTTCCAACTGAGTGTTGTGTTGGCACACATGCCAAGGATGGAAAGTTTTCCGGTTTCATCGACACAGGAGCCATTTATAGATAATGGCTGACTATGAAGTGTTCGCTTGAGTGTCAGCAGACAGCATTCAGTTTTTGAAGCATTGAATTCCACTCGATTGTTCTTTCCCCATTTAATTATGCTGTCAAGATCGGAATTCAAATGTGCTTTACATAAGCTGCCGTTCCAATTCTACGGCCGAAGGGAGGGGTCGTGAGTCTTGGAACGAATATGAAAAGCTGAGGGTGCTGTCATCAGCGAAGGAATGGATTGGCAGACAAGAGATCAATTATAAAAATGAGAAAGCGTGTCGGAGACAGAACAGAGCCTTGGGGAACGCCAGCAGTTATTTGGTGGATATCAGGCTTGAACCCATCCAAAACAACTTGAGGTAATATCTCATCCATAGGAGAAGAGATCTATCGATATTACAGGCATTCAGTTTCGACAAGAGAGCTTTATGCCAAACTCTGGCAAAGGGCGACGATCTTGCTTTCGCCTGCATGTGCAAAGATTGGTTACACTTTTCGGTGAGATATGCTATCGGTGGATCTATTGCTGCGAAAATCGTACCGCCGGTCTTGAAGCAGCTTCCGCGATTCTAGATGTTTCATAAGCTGACGATTTATCAGCGTTCCCATGAGCTTAGAGAGAGGGACGTAAGCTATGGGTCGCAGCAAATTAAAATTAATTTAATTTTGCCACTGAGTGGCTATTTTGAATTTTGCTCTTAATACTTTCGGGAAGGAGTGGATTTGTTGGGGATTTGGATAGTCTGTCCCTCTCTTTCGGGACCACCAGGTGACGCTAGTTTTCACTCGTGAGAGGACAATAGCACGCACAGCGCGAGTGGCTGCGTGCGCTAGGCCTTTTCCCTCTGTGGGCTCTAGCGCCACCCATTTGGCCATGTGCGCTACATCGCCTCTGAAAAATCTTCCAATAAATAATTGCTCCCCAAACCCCAGAGGCATCAGATTGTTCGTTAAATCGTGTCTACTGTCTGAAAGTCAACACTCCATGGTGCTGACATACTCGTACATTGGCCAACTCCATTGCTCCATGCAGTGTATTGGTCATTCAACCAGTTGACGGCATGACATAATGAAACGTTTCAACGATGCAGGAGTCAACAATTATTGAGGACATAATATCGTTTCCGTCTCGACTGATGGGGGCGACAACGCGCTTAATTAAGAGCTCATTAACGTATCGATAGGTGTTAAATTAAATTCTCCGTATTACGACACTTCCGTAATAAGCGCTTAATCTTTTATGCTGCAAATTACCGTCGCCTGTTAAATTATCAATTTCAATTCCAAAAATTGATATTCATTAAAATGCTCTGATGCATTGGAGGTAATATGAGTCCTGATGGCTTGTCCGGAAGTTCTTTCCCGGAAATGGTGATTATTGGTTACGCAGAGGTAGCAGACTTCACACATTTATGTGAAATGTGAGGTAAACAGCGATAAAAAAACAAAAACATTTCCTGCAGACTAGACTTGATGGCCATGTGATACAGTCTTTCTGTGGAACGAGACCACACTCCTTCAGAGCATGGATTTGTTTGCTACTCCCCTTCTTTATACCATCGTTCTTTTATGTCAGTGATTGATGGGAAGTAGTAATTGTAGTCTAATGATATGTCTACCATTGATTCTTCTTCTTTAATTGGCCAGTGACCTGGGCCTCAACAAACTAGCACCGTCTCTGCCTAGCTGGGCCTCAAGCAACTAGCACGATCTCTGCCTAGCTGGTTCCAGTCTACCATTGATTCTTCTTCTTTAATTGGCGCTACAGTCCAGGGTGCACCTGGGCCTCAACAAACTAGCACCGTCTCTGCCTAGCTGATCCCAGTCTACCACTGATTCTTCTTCTTTATTTGGCCTGGGACCTGGGCCTCAACAAACTAGCACCGTCTTTGCCTAGCTGGTTCCAGTCTACCATTGATTCTTCTTCTTTATTTGGCGCTACAGTTCAGGGTGGACCTGGGCCTCAACAAACTAGCACCGTCTCTGTCTAGCTGGTTCCAGTGTGGCAAGACTAAAAATCGCACGCAAAGCTTTTCTTTCGAAGAGACCAAGGACTTCCTCATCCGCTTTTGAGATTGTCCATGTCTTGGCTCCGTACAGTAGAACTGGTAAAATCAGGTCATGTATAAAGTCAGCTTCGTCTTTTGGGAGATGGCTCTATTACTCAGTTGCCTCTTGAACCCATAGCAAGAGTTACTCTGTGGTCGATGTCGGTACTGATGTTCGTACTTTTTCCAGGGAAGCCAAGGTAGAGGAAGTCCTTGACTACCTCGAAGCTATCGCTGCCCATTGTGAGGCTCTGTCCAAGACGTCGATGTTGAATGTCCTTTTTGCGAGCGAGCATTGAAAGGCAGATCCCTGCCCAGCCAGTTCATCCTCCTTGTCATTTCCTGGGAACACAGATAAGAGATATTTTGCCTTCAGTGTGGTTTGCCCAGTTTACAACCGTACCGTCTAGTCTATTGAGGATGATACGAGTTAGAATCAGTGGAAAACGAATTGATTTGATCGGTCTTTAAACAACAGCTTGGAGCAATAAATGCGAATATGTATTCTTCAGATGTTCCCTTTCGAAATCAAACCATCCCCAGACACAGCCCCTCCTGATTATGTTCCTCTTCCCATGTAGAAGTTGCACACCACACACCACTCACTAATGGCATTTATCGTTCCATTTTCTCTTCCAGATTATAGCAGCACCAAGGCGCTACGTATCCTCAACTCAGAATTGGCGGATACATTGGGGAACCTTCTATCACGCAGCTGTGCCAAATCCCTTAATCCCCATCAGCATTATCCACGCATTTGCGTTCATCACTGTGAGGAAATCCTTCGATTAGATGCATCAAAACGGTTGCACGATGTGCTCCAAGAGCTACCACGTGAGTCTCGTAGACTGATCCTTGTTGTTTGTTTCAAGCGCTTATTTACACTTGTTTTTCCCCGCAGAACGCTGCGCCGAGCATTATGAGAACAACAACTTCTACATGGTGGTGGACGCTGTTATGGCTACTCTGCATGCCGCGAATAACTTCTTCGAGTCCAACAAGCCGTGGGAACTGAAGAAGCCAGCATCGGATGCAGCATCAACCGAGGAACGCACACACAAACTGGACACAATCATCGCGATGACAATGGATAGCCTTCGTTTGTGCGGAATAATCCTACAGCCGATTATTCCAGACATCAGTACGAAACTGCTGGACAGATTAAATGTGCCATTGAGTCAACGAACGTGGTTCAACCTGCAGGAGTGCTTTGTGTTCGACAGGAACTACCGTCAACAGGATGCTCCCCTGGTGGACACGGATGCTGTTCTTTTCCAGCGTATCCTGTTGCAAGATGAGAAGGATAAGCAAACGCGGCAGTTGCCACGGAAGCTAAAGCAAAAGAAAACGAAGAAGGCACAATGAGAGCTGTAGCATTGAATGCGAGAACTGAACATAGATCTGTGCCTGTTTTTCTGACTGCCTCAGTTGAGGACAGTAACAATAAAACTGAAGGGCATGCTCCAAGGAGTTTCATATACTTTTACTTTGTATGGCTTCGCATTCATCGTTGTTATTTGCAGCAAATTACCTTTTATGTTCCGACCAAGGCTAACTGATGAGAATCACGAGAAAACTTCTAACTAAGAGAGTAATGACCCTATTTTGAAGTCCTGCCGATGGTGGAACTAGGAAACGCTGAGTCACTGTCCACTTTGCAGTCTTCTTGAGCAGGTTTCATGCACTGTAGGCGACGGATGCGTTCGCCCTTAACACACTTCATCACTACAATTTTAATAATCAAAGAAGGAAAGCATTTAACCCTTGTGGCTACACCCTCATAAACGGATGCATATGTTGAAGTTCTAGGTGCCGTATCGATTGTTTTTAATCACATTCGAAAAAGAGTGGCAGCATGAGAGAGGATACAGTAATTGCCACTAGATTTCATCATTTGCTCTGTTTAAATGAGTACAATACTCAGTGTACTCTATTTATGGCACCCACTCGGTGTGGAGTACATCGAGAACGAGCCCACCTATTTAAGTCTTACGTCAACAACCACACACGCTGGTGTGTTGTCATTTTCAAAACTGAGTTCGAGGTGCCGTATCGACTGGTAATCGACCTCCTAAAATATTGGTTTTCCTTTTGGGCTTAGATTTACAAGCAGTTTTTATCAACAGCCAACACACCCGGGTGTGCCTAGAATGTATGTAAATTGTTAGCTGAAAATGCAGAAAAGCACTTGTTTCATTATAAATTAATTTTTTTGTTTTAGAATGGACATGTATCACACTGAGTTATATCCACTGAATGTTTTCTTGCATTCCATGCAGACTGTCGTGTTGGTCTTCTTCTGGGGCATATTTAGGTAACAATTCTCCTTCCGCTTGATACTGCCAGAATTGTCACGTCCTTCTTGAGCCCTTAGTGGAAGATTTCAGTCGGTGTCTGCCATCCAATGGCCCAACACACTTTCAATTCCATTACGTGATAGAATATTTCGCATGATTTGTGCATTTTGTGAACGACTATGGATTTCTGAAATGGCTAATTGTTGTAGGAACAACCTTCTCCGATTTGTTGAAGTCTTCAAGTGTCCACAAGGTTATAAATAAAGCCAAAGGTCATCTGTTCCTTTTCTCTCTTCGTAGAGTATTCACCAAGGCACATGTCCATATTGTCAAAACCTCCTTTGCTTTTGTTGTAATCGGGTATCATTTTTGGCTTTCTTTTGATACTATAATGAGAAGTGGAAAAAACCACAGTCGATTTGTTGTTTTTTGGAATATATGAGCACACACTTTTGTTGCTACTGACTGAGATGAGAGAGAGAGAGATGCTAAGACTGATGATTCTACTGGTCTTCCTTTTGGATTGGAAAATTTGGCTAGTACAGATGTATGTCTTTTGTTCACAGTGCCCAATATTGACAAATTGTTGTTTTACCACTTCCACGGAACAGATTGCAACACAAATCTTTGACCAAATCTTTGATTTGTTTTTCTTATTTCTCCAGTAGGTAGTATAGATTCGTTCTTTGACTGGATAAGAAATAATAGAATACCCACCAAAGCAACTCCTTCCGACGCCCCTGTACATACAAAAATGTATGCGGCACCCAGTTCTTGTTTGTGTAAAGGTCTTTGGCTGCACACACAAGGGTTAAACAATTAAAAAACAATCATACCTGCAGAGAATACGATCTCTGTATCAGAAACTTCATAAAGAATTTGATTACCTCCCTATGTAAATCGTTTGTATACCATCAGTATATTCCTTCAATGCAAACTAACATATGGCAAAGTAGCAACCAGTTTTGGAATCCTATTAACTTCAGGCGAAATCAAGTGAATATGTAACGTCCAATGTTATGTCTACAACTTGCAAGATGTTTGGTAATTACTTCGAATAAGTTTATTGTCCTGACTCGTCTCAGCAAGTCATTCCCAGGACTGCAGAATTATTTACAAACTGTTTCCATTCAAAGTGAAAAGGCATCACAGTGTATATCACAGATATTGATAAATCTTGTGGTAGTGATGAATTCTTAGTCATTCTCTTAAACAACTGTGCAGCTTCGTTAGGAGAGCCGTTAACTTTTATGCTTAACAAGTCTCGAAAGTCTGGCTATTTCCTAGATGAATGGAGTCTACCTTAAGGGCGATTCATATAAGCTCACTACGAAACGCGGACTTCGCAAGCTTTGACACTTCATTCATATGGTTTCTCATATTCATACGTTTTCTCACTTGCAGGATACAAAGAGACGCTCATCGCGAATTGTTTGATCGTGAATTTGTGGTCATGTGCTTCGAGCCCTATGCAACTGAAACTAGCTGCCTGGGTTCGATTCCAGGCCGGAAAAAAGTGTCATTGTGACGGCTCCACCTCTTTCGAGTCACTGACTATGCTCAAAGAGTAAACACTCTTCTCAAACTTGGCCGTTCGGTGTCGGCATAAAACCGTAGGTCCCTTCCACTCTGGATAGATTAATAGCACGCATAACGCGAGTGGTTGCTGAGAAGCTAAGCCTGGCCCTCTGCGGACTGTAGAGCCACCCATATTCTTATTATTATTTGTGGATCGTGTTTGCGTTTGGCGAACTTGACTTGTTAGTTCGCAAAGAGAATGAGAAAATATTTAAAATCGTCAGTAAACGGGAATCATATAATTATATAAACAAAGGGGGGAATTATATAAACAAAGAATAGCCCTAAGTAGCTTAAGGGCATTAAGAACTAGTATACCCTCGAGTGCTGAAGTCGGTAATCTTCTAAGACAACCAGATTTAGTAAGTTGGGTTAGACAATGTGCCTCCTTTCAGCGTATGCGGTTACTATGAGGCCGTCGATTTCCAGGGTTTTTTTGATTTCGTCAACCACCAGGATCCATAGGAGCGGTGAGGGGTCTCAGTCTTGGTGTGTCCCTCAGTTCACCTAGGGATGACTTCATCAGTTGTGACCACAGCATTGCCTGTATCGAATCCTGCTTTAAGGAGGCTTATTTGAATGGGTTCCTATCTATATCAAGAAACGCATCTTGGCAGTATTTTTGGGCGGTGTACACTACTTTATGCAATGCGGTCTCCACCGATCTACCGGATTTGTAGAAAAAATCGAATGCTTATCTGATAGCTGACGTAAATGGCCATCGGGGTTTTATTAGGAAGGAGTGGCTAATAGATAATAACTCAATGTAGAAAGTAAAGCCTTATACACATACACTCAATAGCACATCCGTTTTAAGTCGGATACGTGTAAATCCATTCATCAAGTCAACATGCAGTGGTCGCGCTTTGATATGGTCACAACCTATAACCGATAAAGTTGACTTGATGAAATTGAATTATTGATAGATTCAAATCTTTATGCACACAGTTTTATACGTCGCTAGGGTGATGATTATAAGCACCTAAAATTAGCTTAAGTCGAAATGTTCATGCTTTTTTACAGCGATTGAAAACTTTAAACACGTTCGCTGAAAAGTGGGATCAACCGACTTTAGTTGTTATGGCGTGTGACACATATTTCACAACCGAGCACAGACCACAGAGGCCCGAGCTCCAAGCGCTACTTTTACTACTTCGGGCCTTTCGGTTGTTGTGAAACAATTTTCTCTTATTTTCTGTTGATTTTCATATTTTACTTAGGCAACTATTTGTGTAAGTAATTTGCATTTTTATTTCATGTAAAATGTGCTTGAGAACATTTGACTTGTAATTCGAGCGTTCTATTGTGATTTGTAAAACTGAGGTTGCCGCGTTTTTACTTTACATGCTTGTAAACTCTATAAAACGCGTACGAAGGCCTATTAAAGTGAGACCCTGGGAACGAGTTTAAAGGCAATCTTTTAACGTATCCGTAGTCAATAATGATTTCATGACTAATAGCATTTGAATGTGTTATTTAACCTTCTCCAGTTCAATTCCATGGTTCTCATGCGTCACTCAAAACAACTCCCATTTAATAAAAAGTATTCCCTTGAGACTTACAAAAAAACGTCCTGAAGCCCTAGTCTCGTCCTCGACCCAGTAGTCTCCTTGAGCCATCGTAAAAATATAAGCCAAATCCCATAACGCTCTCAAATTCCATACAGCCTCAACTACTCCACTTCAGCCTCGCTGAACTCAGCCATCTGCAGCTAATCCGCAGCGACGACGTGCCTACTCCACGCACACAGGAAAAGGTTCCATGTTTCGCAGAAATAAACATTTTATGTCACCGAGAACTACCCACAGTCAACAAGGATACCCACTAAACGCTCGAAATTAAATTAATTTTCCATTCGCTCCTGCCGCCAGAGGGTCCATTCGTTGTATTCCAGTTCCTATTTTATGATGCTTCTTGACAGCCCGACACGATAACCACAGTAATTCGACATAAGTACCCCAGCCAAGCCAAGCCAAGGCAACGCAAGCCATCGAGGTTAAGTGGCTGCGATGGAAATTGTTGCAATCGATTAAAATGTTTTCCCACTGGATGGCCGGAAATTCCTTGCCGTGACAATTCGACGGGGCTAAATCCAGCCTCAAGCACTCGTGAGCTAGTAATAGGATTTTATTATTTCCTTTTTTGCCATTTGCAATTTAAATTTAATTTGATGAGGATTTGATTGTGATGCGAACGCAGGGACAGCCACAAGTGCCCCTCATCGATGTTGTTTTGTATTTGGGGAAGGTGGGCTGGGGAGCAGTGGGAAGGCTGCAAGTACAAAGACGGCTTTATCCCATCGCCAGCGGAAGTGCCATGAGTTGGGGATGGATGCGACGGTGCGATAACGCTGCAATAAGACGGATAAGAACAGTATCCCGTGAGTCAGCAGAGAATTGAGAAAACTATTGTACCAAGGAAACATAGAGGTCGAATCAAAGATGCCTGGATTAGTGCGAAACTCAAACGGGGGATGTAGGATTTGCCGGTTCCCTGCTGCGAACGGGGGTTAATTCGATTGCAACTAGAAATGAGTTTACTGACATCGACTGGCTAAAGGCAATCAGACACTCACAAAGCCCTGGTGTGGAGGTGGCTTGTCTTTTGTGTATGACAAGTGCAGGAGCACTGTTCGTTCGAAGTGGATCGCATGAAAGGGACGCATTGACCTTTGATTGCGTCTTTGGCCGCATGCTTCTAGACAAAAAGTGTGAAGTGCAAGCATCACAACGTTTTCGAGAACCATGCTGCATCGTCTAGAACCCTGCAGCGTTTCTCTTGTCAATGAAAAAACAAGCTCGAACACGATTGTGAGACAACTGTGAATGACTGGACAGTTTTATTTCGTGTAAGATCCTGTAAACTAGCACTGAAAAAAAAAAAAACTATTTTAACTTTGTTTTGTGCAGTTATTGATTAGCGTTCCATCTCTGGATATGCAGCCCACTTAGCCTTTAGGATTATAATTATAAAATTTTTATTTAATTTTAATGGTGTACAAAAAAATAAACAAGAATTATGGCATGGCGTGCACCTGCCGTCTGACTGGAGAGACATCCTCAGCCTAGGAGACACGAGGTCTGGCACCTTTCGTAGCTCTACTGAGACGATTTGATTATTAGGTTTTCTTGAAGTTGCGAAAGAGTGGTCTTGAGTTATGAAGTCATCGCTTCCGAAAGAAGTGGAACCGTGGATTAGGGTTTGATTTAATCTAGACCACCCGAAATAGGAGTCGCTGCATCCACTCAAACCACCACATCGACCACAGTATAATTGTCTTCCGATTGGAAGAAGCAAGTTTGGCAGATGGGGTATTTTCAACGCTCCACTAACGTACACACAAGCCAAACAAATCAATTCCTTTCCAGTGCAGAGCTTTATCAAGTGATGGTGAGCAGACTAGGGCTTCGCACATTTGTATCGTTTTCCCTTCTCATCTTCACTGGCCACACTGATCCACAAAAGGAGTCGTGGGGGCCAACTACGCACGCAGAGATCTTTGGGGTGCAGTTATAGATCCTCCGCCATCGTCCGTAACTCATAAGAAGCTATGGGCAAGGGCAACGAAGTTTTAAGACTTGGTCCAAACAGCTTGTTCTTAGTCTTCAATGAGGTCGCATTCAAGGCGTGCCTCGGAAGTCGTTATGTTGGGGACCACCGAAGCATAGTCGTTTCCGTTCGAAGAAGCAGCTGCTCAACATTGAATTGCTTGAGTAATGCCGTGTTTCTCAGCTTACCGTGGCGAGTAACTTCCTCCGTAGCACGAAGAAATTCGATCATTGTCAAATTGCATGACTACAGGTGAGAGTTGAAACAAATACTACGTTGAAAGCCGCTAAATGCGTTCCGACTATCGAAGTAAAAGTGTATTACATTGTAACTAAACGACGGAGTGCCCGTCGAGCTCTACGATCTTTTATAAACCTTCCACCTATCTCCATATATTTTTCTTCATCTTCTTCTTCTTAGGGCTCTACAGTCCTGGCTGGACCTACATGCCTCTCCAACCGACCCGATCTCTCGCCAGCTGTCTCCAGTTTCGCACAACAAGCTGGCTGAGGTCCCTCTCGTGCGCCACCTTGTGCGTGGGAGTCCTCTGTTGCGTTGTCCCCCAGGTTCAGGGTCGAGGATTCTTCGGGCCGGAGCTAAGCTTTCCACACGCTCTACATGGCCTAACCATCTTAGGCGTTGGATCCGTAGACGCCTGCCTGCACAGACCATACAGTCCGTGGTTGAACCTCCTTCTCCAAAAGCCATCAACGCAAACAGAACCAAAGATCGCGTGCAGAGCTTTTCTCTCGATCAGACCAAGAGTCTCTTCATCCTTGATATATTCGCACAGTACTATTTTCTGATCCTTTACTATAACCACTTGACCTTCCCACCGGCTACCTTAGGAACGCTGTAATCACTTAGAAATGCTGCCACGCTCCAGCAAATACGGGCCCTCTTATCCCGACCTCTTGTTGAGCACTTTCTGCTGCCTGGCTCAGACCCTCTTCGGCTTATCTGCATGCACAAAGGCACTTTAAACTTTGCACGTCCACTTGACCAGATCCTATTTTCTCAAGCATGCTTAAACATATCACTTCCGAAAATATATCTGTTCTTGGTTGAAGTTCCGTAAACTGCTCAAGGCCCCAATGCGCACAAACAAAAATTCACTTATTCATCCCGCAGACACTCTGCACCGCAGGAGAGAGATAAATCTTTGTTCCCATTGTTGTGGCAGCAATCAAATTGGGAATTCATTGGATTGTGTTCGATGCTGCTCAAGAGGGAACCATCCCATTCCATGGCGACCACCTCTTGCTATAATCAAAAGCAACATGGATTCCATCTTAACGTGGCTCCACCACCAACTTGTTACGGCACGTTCTCTTCCCGCATGGACAAATTGAACGCCCCCAAAAATGTTCCATTAAAAGTGAACACCCCCCCACTGCCACCCTCTGAGCAACAATCATTCCTCGCCATTCACATTCAATTCCATTCACGTTCTTCATTTAAATCAAATACCAATATTTTCATCCTTTCGAAATAGAATAGGCAACTCCCAACAAAAGCTTAGATCCTTAATTTATCGCCAAACGAAAACAAGGAATCTCAATACCGTGCTACAGATTTGCCTACCACCCACCCACAAACGTACACCATCCACCCGGGGGAGTGGGAGAATGAAAGCATCTCTCTGTGCTCCGACCACAAGGAGGAAGGTGCGAGGGTGGGAAGCGTCGAGAATGAAAGAATTTAAAGGAAAAAAAAAACAACACGCAGATACTCTCGGATGATGAATGGCGGGCCTCAATACATTTTGGGTTGGTTAAACATCTGACAAATGGGTTCGCTTGCCGCAGGATGCCGAATTCATGGTGTTATCCTTTTTCATCGTGTATTCAATGAGTTTGTGTTCGCCTCCAAATTGATTCATTGTTGAACTGAAAGAGGCTATTAACGCATTATCACTGCAAGCACGGTCAGGAACTACGTGGCGCCCGGCGGGAGGCCATAACTCAAGTTGGCGATGAATGGGCGGGTGTTAGATGTCATTAATGCGATTTCAATTAAATTTTAAGTTTCTCCCCATCACCCCACCACAATTTTGTTCGGCTTTAATGCTGCACGCATGGGTGGCGCGGTGGAATGAGTGCGACAGCCGCGACGATGCAAAGGTTTTGCGCTGCAGCTGACATCACAACGTTGTATAATGGTAATAGTGTCAATTAAAACGACAATTGAGGAGCCAGTGTTGAGTTTAATTATAATTCAGGATGCACCTGACCGTCAAAAGAAAACGAATGACTCCTGCCCTTGGACGGCAATAGAAAAATGAGCGCTAATGGATGCAGAACTGCAATTAAAATTAATTCAAGGGACGGTAATGAAATGTTAATTTTAAAGAAAGGAAATTAACGTGAAGTGGGCGAAGGAGCAGCAGGAGTAAACTTGAGACGTTTGCTGTGGAACTTAAGTGTCAGTCTGCGTGCATATTTTAAGGACTTGCAAATTGATTGGGTAATGTGTTGTTGTGGCAACTCGGTTTACTGTACAGGTCGGGGTGCCTTTTTAAGTGGCACGAAGGCTAGCAGTGAGTATGTTATTCCCTTTTGGGGATCGAGTCTTCGGTGGACCCTAGCCTCAACCAAGGTCAAGTTTGCGTACCATGTTGTTAGCGTACCTTCGTAATGGAATGCGCCCTGATGAACGCGATTTCCTCCTGCCAGACTCGAAGTCTAAGATTTTCATTCAGTAAATCCCACCCAGTTCGTGGCGCATTTTGTAGTTGTCCTCAACGCCAAGAGGCCTAAAGTTCGCACTCAGAACTTGTCCTCACACAGACCTGTACGACTATAGGCCAAATATGCAGAAATCATGCAAACCAGTTAAACAGCCAAAGCTGGAAGTAAAGCTCAGACAATTTCGGCAACAGTGTGCTGGTCGCAGGATGTTGCTGAAGGGCTCAAGGTTCTCTGCACGGCACCAGATGAACTTCTCACGAAACGAACCGAGTCCGACCCTTTCTACGAAAGCCTATGTATCAAATCGGTGGATGTCGCGATTATAGAGGAAGTTGATAAAAGTTGGAAACACTTCTTTCAAGGATCGAACCTAGGACCCAAGGCTTTCAGGACCAAAAATCGCACTAAATCTATTTTCACGGTATGAGGAACACATCAATGTAAACATGAAAAGTACGAATTTAGGAGCTAAGCGGTTACATTCCCCCTGCGGGCGTCACAACTGCTTCAAAAGGGCCTTAGTGTGATGTCCTACATCAAAGGAGATGGTAGTTAGGTAGGAATATTGCGTGCCCTGACTGACGGCTTATTGGCCGAGGGTCACTTAGACCAGCTTGTTGGGTCTAACCACTCGTGTTGAGCGTCGTACTTTTCAATCAAATGTGGATAGGACTTACAGTTTTATCCCGATTTCGAACGGCCAATTTGTGAAGCTTTAAATAGACAGTTATACTCCTTCAGAATTGTCAGTGACTCGAAAGAGAGAGAGAGAGAGAGTACTACGTACGGGGAATCGCACTTGGGCTGCGTGGGCTAAAGTGCGTAGGGGTCGACGCACCATAGTAAAACTTGTCAGATTAAGGTCAAATATACCTCGTTTTTTCTTATGATTTCTTGCCATTTTGACAGTGAGCCTGTATCCCTCTCGCGTGAAATCCCATCAGTATAATCGTTCGCCATTGACAGGAACCAGTAGTAATCACTCGGTGCTCCGGACTATAGGGTGGATGCATAAGAACTACTCAATCAAGCTCCAAGCTCGTGCGTAGCCTGGCGTTGTCCTAATGGAATACAATTCCACTAAGGGCCGCGAAACCTGGTCGCTTCTGAGCGATTGCTTCCCGCAGACGGTCCAATTGTTAACACTAATGGAACACAATCCCGCTTCTATTGGCCGCCAAAACTGGCCGCCAAAACTGGCCGCTTCTGAGCGATTGCTTCCCGCAGTCCAATTGTTGACACCACAATTTTTTGAAGAATTAAGAGTTTTGAAGTGGCAGATAGATAATTCGACCACGACCGTTTTCGCTGGAAGTTATCATCAGTGTTCCACTCTACAGCACCAGTCACCGCCTCAGAAATGGGTCGATGTTGTTGCAGGAGTGATTCACAGATGGAAATTCGATTCATGCGGTTTTTTGTTACATTATCTCGTGTGGTGCACATGCGTCGAGCTTCTTTTGCATCAAGGCTTGTTCAAATGCAATGTTTAGCTCCTGGGAGTCGAAATAGTTCTTACAGAATCGACGATTTCCATGATTCTATTGACATTGCCTACATTTGGCCTTCCAGAGCGTAGTGCATCATTGACCGGAAGAATCGAAGAATGACAAGAATGACTCAAATCAATTACAAAACTGTCCGGTACGACAGAAATCTTACAGGCATTCAGCTTAGGCCGAGGTTTACCAATCTGTTGGAAACATAATGGATTTCTGTTTACTGTCATGTCTGCTATGTGCATGGAGGAGACGACGCAACTACCAACTCAACGAGCTGTGGCAAGATGTGGAGGCAGGATCCGGAAGACAAGAATCCACCGACAACTCTAGCTCGGTGCATGCCACTAAAGCTCCTTAAGGGGGCTTGAAGAGAGAGGGAGAGATGATGGCAGCATAAGTCAGCAGTCCTGTACCCATCTACCGAGACGTCTTGCCATCTATTTCGTCCCCACAGTTCATTTGATATTCACTCGCATTATGTGTAACATCGTAAAAACGGATTAAGTTAACTCACACCATTGAATACTAGTCACCTGTCGCCGAAAGTTGCACAAAACCGATTCAAAGTTATTAATTTTGTTTAGCAACAAAGCCTCATCCGTATCCGATAGCCAGTCCCACCAACTACATGCCTCTTCCAAGAAATGTAAACTCAGTACACCACGAGCTCCTTGCTCTTCCATCGTAGGCTGTATGCCCTCTCGCCGCTGGATGGTATGGCACGTTATTTTTTCCCAGCTTCATGGAAAAAGCCGATTACCGGCTAAGACCTTACGCATAATGCTTTTCGTTTTATATTCTTAATCACAACCATTACTGTTTTTATTATCCCCGACAGTTTGCGTCGACTTAAGATTTAAAATAAATAAAAATGAGGTTCCCAAATAAGGTCCTGGGCACTTCCCTTCGAGGCATCATGATTATTTTTGAATGAGCTCCCTATTCGCGGTATTCCCAAATCCTGTTGCGATATGTGCTGAGTCTCGTATCTCAAGGAAGAGATTCAAATTAAGAAACAAACGGCAGCGATGGGAGGTGGGTGTTTGTCAAAAGATGAAGGATTACTGTTCCACTGGCTGGCAGGAACTGTGTACGTCCTCGTAAAGGTGCTTTGTGTTACATGCCTTGTGCTAAATAATTCATTCTGTGAGGATAACCTGTTGTTTTCGCATTAGTAAGATAAGCAGCCTGCCGGAAATTAAAGAGAACATTTTCAGTATGTTATCAACTGCCACTAAGACTTCAAAAAGCAGAATGTTATCATAACTATAACTGTTGTTGTCATAACTTAGCCGACAAATGCTGCTGACGAAACAATGTCGAAAAATGAAATTTCCACTTGAATTTTAACTTAAACCACCGATGGCCGTGGCTTAAATGTCCATCCAGAGAGTACATAGTTTCGTGTATTAATATAATATCAACCCCAAAATACAGGACAGCACGCAGACAAATTTCAAATTCCTCATCTTTACCTACATGAACATTCCCTTGTTGAGTTGGTGTGTCCATTTTTCCTCTCTTCATTCGGTAGCTGCCGTCTGACACTGACTTTTCATGAATGGTTCACAATGACCCTCAACCGCCCGTCACCCTAGGATATACAGCTGTTTGTGAGGCGGTAACATAGACTGCTGGGCAAGGATGGGCCCATATGAATATTGTATGGGTGGCTAGAGAGGGAGATAGGGACAGAGGGATGTGTAATGAGCAGAGGAAGGGGACTTGATGGTCAAATAAGGATTTTTCACTTTAATTTGTACAAATGTCATCTTCTTCAATATGGTCCATGTTACAGTGCATCTTGTTTAAAGAAATTGGATCGGAACCAATAGTGGAACATTTTTTGTAAATTTTTATTTGTGTAAATAAATTCCGTTGGACTGAAAACATAATTCGTTTCGTAAATTTTATGTATTTAAAAGAAACAGTTTTAAGCGTACCCTCATCGTTCTTAATAGAACCAGGGACCACGGAACTTGACTAGGACTTTCCTTTATATGGCAGTCTCTGAGGTGCACAAGACCTCACTACAGGATCTCCATGACCCACGCTTAGCTGTAGCAACTCCTCTCTTGAAAGTCCTAAGGCCGGGATGATATATTTGAGACCTTCCATTTACGGTCCGTTTTATTTGTAAGCGTAAAATCTAACACTTCCTGTCTGCTGCAAGTGACGAAAGTGGGTTCGCGACCGATGTTTTCGATACTTAGTTGATTCATTATAATGAAGTCAAAAATATTGTAACCTCTGTCGTTTTTATCCGAGCTGCCATAGACTCTGGGGTGTGAGTTGCTGTCACAGCCAAGGATTAGGTCCCACTTTTATTTTTTGGCTTTTACCACAATGTCCTTCATGATTTGGTCCGGGGGATTCTCCACGTCAATGGGCATGCAGGCCGAAGCCAATATCAGCGGAGTGGTGTTCTTACCCTCGAATTTGACTGCGGTCTGATCTTCGTCACTGTAAGAAGCTAGGTTACATTATTTTATACATGATCTTATCCTATTGTCAAGTTGTTAAGTTCCTCCCACTTAACCCCAGATAGCGTCCTTGGTGAATCCATAGCTCTTGTGCCAGTTCAATGCCCATTTTCCCCGTTGAGAGGAGATAAACCGGGTTAGCACTCGCCGCCTTGCTGTGGTGGAGATTCATTTGAACCACCTTCATTCGGGCGAACGTTGCGGGCAGGATTCTTGCTCTACAGAGGTTTCCCACTTGAACCTTGAATACCGGCTGGCGCAGTAGCTGTACCAACTAATGGTCCAAAGGATGTCAACATAAATACCAACATCTATCCATCTTCCAGTTCTGACAAAGCAGATCTGTATTGAGACGATTTTAAATCCTTGAGAGCAGTCATCTGTTCGAAGCGAGGAACTACTTCCTCATTTTCGTGATAGCGTTGTTCCAGCCATCAAGGATCCTAATCTAAATGAGTTGCCATTTGTTAGTAGTGAGTTTTCGCTGAGGATTGCTAACTGACACTTGTATTCGCTCTCTAGGTACTGCCGAATTTTTTGGCATTTTAGGGGACGACTCATCCTGTCGGCCTCTTTTCCTCTGATAGAGGGAGCCGCACCTTTTTCCCTTGTCAGTCTACTTTTGGTAGGTGCTGAACCGGAATGGCCTGGGGTTGGCGTCAGGCCAGCCGGAGCTGAGCTGACCCCTGCCTTCGGCTTCTTGGCACTGGCCGCTACATCTGAACCTCCTGATGGTGCCTTTGTCACTGGCTTGTTCCTTAAGGGAGAACGGTGAGGCTGGAGTACTTCTTACAAAGCTAATCACTGTTTTTGCGCAACGGCAGAAGACGGATCAGAGGCTTGCTGCGTTCCCGCTAAACTGTGACTCGTCGCCGTCTTTTCTTTAGCTACTTCAACGGGAGCCGTACCTGGACAGTGCCGGACACCGCCTGCGATGGAGAGCTCGGGAGCCCCCGGCGTCTTACCGTTCTCCTCCTTGGGTGACCTACCTTAGAGGTAGGAGCTGTTTTACCTTATTTATGTCCAATGTCATTAACTCACAATTTTGAAGTGAGGGAGAGAGAGTTGAGAAGATAAGAGAAGGAGCATGTTTATGTATTTAGACATCTGTAGGCTGTAGGCTTGTTCGGTTCGACAACCTCTCACGGCCGGATGAACTCGAGAGGGTATCAATTATCTTTCGCCGAGATTTGGAAACCCCTAAAATGAATGACAAAACCTCGGGGGTTTGCATTTTCGTCTGTTGGGAATGTGGTCGCGCCATAAACCTGTTCGCAGGGATAGCGAAGAAGGAGCTCTCCTTGTAATACAATTTGTTTATAATCGCAATGCTTCGTTATTCTATACGACTTTGCTCTTTACTCAACCTCCAGTTCTATTCACTGCAGCTGATGGTTGTGATAAACGAAATTCCAAGCCGCCCTATTCATCGATGTAACATGACCTCTGCACAAATGCAAAATAGAGTCTGCGTCCCAAGTCTTGTGTTCGCCCAAGGTGAAATATCTCCACTCTTCACTTGGTCTCCTCGAGTCAGCACTACATCCGGATCTGGCAGATGACAGCCATTGTCTGCAACAGCTCACTCACCTTCTCCAATTTCTCGCCCAGAGAATTAGATTAATAACAACCAGCCTTTTTGAGCAATCTTTTCTTTCTTATCCCGGTAATCCATTGCTGTGCGCACAAATTGCTGTTTTATTGCTTTTCTTTTCCCCCCAATCCTATGTGTCAGACACCATGGGGTCCCCCACTGTTGGCGCTCACATCTCACTCCGGATGCCAGTCCCCCCGGGCACATTCTGGAAAGGGTTATTATTCTTTTCGATTTGTGTCAGTCGAATGTCGGTTGCTTAACGAATTGTAAATACGATGAGCTGGTAACAAGAATCGAGCTGATTCAGGACAGCAGGAAGCGCGCACTCATACACGCACCCCACTTGCGCGAATGAGACTCGCTTCGTGTAACAAATGACGGCACATCCTGGCAAGGCGTGACGAATGGGAGAGATGTGAATACGAGGCGTATCCGTGAGCTTTTTCAAATTGGTTTGAATGGGTGAGCGTTTGTTTTTTTTTTTCAGGACTCACTGTGATTAACTGAGAATGGAAATAAATTTGAAGATCCACCGTCTTGGGGTTGTTTTTTGGGTGTGTTCTACCAGCTGACGGCTGTGACAAATGAATGTTTTATCTTCGAAACGTGCCGTGAATTTGATTGATTTGGTTCTGTTCAATCGTGGGAATTGCAGGGATTGCGTCATTTTGAAGAAGAAAATCTCGAGGATTTCGATACCGAATGTCTCCCCAGAGTAATTCTCCCCAAGAACTTCATGCATGTTCTTTTATGTTCGCCGTTGGTTTTCGTTTACATGTCTCTAGGGCCGATCCTGACTTGAGAACAGGATTTCCTTGCTCGCTTTTATACTATGTTCAGAAACACTGAAGATATGGCTTAATACATAGACATTTGCTGTTGGGAATGTTTGTTGCTTTGACATTTTGTTGTTACTTAGCAGGCGGTTGCCCAGTGACAGAGGAAGTGCTCTGCAGTGTCGTCGTCTTCTCTACAGGCGCCACAGAGGGTTTCGTCAAGCACATTTAGATGTCTGGCGAACGTATAGTGTCCAGTTTGTAAGCCTGTAAGTCGTCTGCTGTTTTTTCTGCCAAGGAATAACAGGAATGCCTCGGATTTCTTACAGACATTGCTTGCTCTGGAGGTGGCTCCTGTAGAGTCATGCCACCGCCGAGAGGCCCAACTATCGATGGAAGCTCTAACCAAGGACGCAGGTAGACCCAGCACAGGTTCAGGTCCTGAGAATGTTTCCTCTGATTCTTGTCTAGCATCGATCTCATTCCCCGCTATCCCGTGTTGATCCGGGAAACAGACAAGTCTTGAATTATGACTGGCAATCAAATTCGAGGAGGACTTGCATTTCTGATCCCGGAAGTGGTTAAAGGATCGAGCAAGGCCGTAGGTACAGCTTGGCTGTCACTACCGACACAGATTCTTTTCCCCTTCCACCTGTTCTTCACAATATAGTTCGTGGCCATTAGGTTTCCGCTTGGAAAACCGACGCAAAATTTACCTAATAAGGCGTGCTGTCTAATGTTGTCGCCCTCCACGAAGGCATCAGCGCCAGATGATTCATTGCTTTTGGAGTCATCCGTAAAGATTCGGCTACATTCCTTTCCTAGCTCAAATTCTGACCACAGCCAGTCCTGTGTGTAGAGAAAGTCGACTTCGTATGTGAAGCACTGGTGTCCGTACGTCAGACGGCATATCGAAAAGACTGGCGTCAACTGAAATGCCCTCCAGTGCGTGTCATACCAAAGACCACTTCTTTAAGGGAGCAACCTAGGGTGTGAATATCATTGCAGACCTCTAATAGTTAAGATTCAGCCTATTCATTCGTCGAAATGTGGAATTTCCGAGTGTTTTCTTTCCAGCGAAACTCTGTACATTCACTTATGAGTATCCGAAGGCTGAGGCGCCCATTCAACTCCTTATTATTAGCAGATGACATTCTATATCTAGGGTTGGGGTAAGGAAGGGGGCTACTAGTGAATGCACCAGCACACTCAGACCATCTAAGTCGACTCAAGTCACTCCAGTGCTAGCCCAACGGCAAATGGCGACTGGACCGGGGACCCCACCACCATCCAGTCGTCTTACACCTAAGTCCCCTCATAAGTGCCTCGTAAGAAAAGACCGAAACTTTAGCTGCCAATTTGGAGAATGTTCTCTGGTTTTGTGGTGGTTTTGGAGTAAATTGAATAGACACACTCAGTCTTATCACTTCCCCGCACTTGAAATGACCGCTTTGCTGAGTTCTCAATCGCAAATTTCATCCATCAACATCCGAAAGTATTCTCTTTCACTTCACAGCAGCAAACTTTTCCTCTGGCTGAATTCCAAATTGAATGTGAAAACTTCGAAACTTTCCCCAGCCGGCACGGCGACGACGGGGCATGAGTATCCTCAACTTAATTAAATTTCAAAAATTACAAGACCAGCTGTATCAATTGGCAACGCATTAAATTCTGATAATGAATTCACTTTCATCACACTCGAGTGATGAATCGATAATTTGAGACGTCATCTGCCAGTGAAATCGAATTATGAAGTAAATGTCTGTTTTCCTTCGTCCTGTGGTGGTGGCTCAACTTTTCAGTTTGGTTTCCGGGAATTTTTGTGCAAATGATTAATTCATTTTACAAACAGATTCTTGTGTGTCATGTCCATCATGGGGGCTTGATATTTTCCAATGGCACATTCCTTTGGCTTCAAATCACTCGTGAGGTCAGCTCAGCAGCCATTTTGTTCGTTTTTTGTGTTTCTCAGAGAAATAAAATGATTTGTCTGAGGAATGTCAAACGACACACATGTGTACGTGTGTCAGACCCAAACTTCAACTATTCGTGGAGAGTCGACCCATTTTTCGACTGACTGAATAATTGGATTGGTTGTTGATGCTGCTGACCACAGTAAATGGAATAAATTATGCCGCAGGAGTCCTTGCGGGCTGCAGACTCACGAAGCTCAGCGTGACCCTATTTATTTTTTTGTTCGTAGACTTGATTTGGGATTGGGGATTGCATTAACAGCATTCCAATTAGTGATAATCCGAGATTAATCCCCTTCTAAAGTGTGCTGGCTCATGTGGCATTTGCACGTGGTCTGTACGCCTGATTTATTGCCAATTTGCGAAGGGCTTGAAATTTGATTTGTCTGACTTACGTATGCATCGGATTTCATAATGTGTGTGTAGTACAACAAATCGGGGGAGTTGAACATGGGCTAGTGAGCTTAACTGTTGAGCAGTGGGTAGGTGTGCTGCTGGCCAGTTGTCGGTAATTGAACCCGACAAGCAAGTATCAAAAATCGGGGCTCCTACTGTTCCACTCCCACTGTACTTATCGCGTTGGACGAATGTACTAGAGTGCATCCAACGGTAGGACGTTTCTTAATACATCTAAAGCTGTTTTATAGTGTTTAACAACTACACTACGGCATGAACAACAAAACACACATACAGTCAGTCGCAAAAGACTGGGTACAGGGGCGAGAAAAGCTTGATACATTATTCCAGTTTTTGTGGTTTTTCATTTCATCGACGGATGTGATTTTAGTTTTCTGAGGTCTTTCTTGGCTGAAATAAAATAAGACCCATGCGGATCCTGGGCATCCATATTTTTGTTGTGATTTTACCTTTAGGTCCTAACTGAAAACATCATCATCAACTTCTGACCGGCGTGCTATACTAAAGGGGTCGCGGGGGTAAACCACGCACAAGAGATCTCCAGGCAACTCGATCCTCCGCCATGGACTCAACTCATTAGGAGTTATGCCCAATCGTGACCAGCAGAGTTTTTGGACTTTGTCCAACCACCTGACAAGCGGCCTTATAGAATCGCATTCAACGCTTGCCTCGGAAGTTGTGATGAAGGGGACATTCATGCCACGTGACCAAACCACAGAAGCTTTGTCCTCTCCGTTCGGAACTCAATGTAGAGTTCCTCGCGGACTGCCGTGTTTCTCACCCTATACCGGCGAGTAATTCCCACAACAGCACGGGGAAATCTCATCTCAGCAGCTTGTATTAGCGATCTTAGTCTTTAGGTCATTACCCAAATTGATCATGACCACAGGTGAGAGTTGGACCAAATACTGAGTTGAAAACCGCTAACTTGGCTTTGACACCAAGCTCGGCCTTCCTGATTACAGATCTACCAAGCTGTTTCACCCCTTGAGTAATCCTACAGGAAATGGTCAAGTTGGCATTACTCCTTCCATCACTCGTGAAAGAGACCCCGAGGTACATCAACTTCTCCACCTGCTTCAATGGGACTCCACTAACATGTAGAGTGCATTGAACAGGCGTTCTAAAGATGACCATAACCTCCGATTTTTTCATCCATCATCAGCACATACGGCCACAAACCTATCGAGTGCACGCTGGAGTTCTTTTCTGGGAAGATGTGAGGATCACTAAGTCATCTGCAAAAAGAAGATGACTTACACTGAACTCTCCTAATGCGAAACATCTCAGTCCTCAGCTGCGCTGCAACAGCCAGTCCATATTTACAATGAAAAGGAGAGGTGACAAGACGCACCCTTGGGTAAGTCCAACGCCCACGGTGAAAGGTGTTAATTTCGCACCGTTATCGCGAACACAGCTGCTACAGTGCATAGACACTAAATGGCCCTCAGAAGAGGACCATCAATCCCATACTCCTGCAGAACGCTCCAGAGTCTACCTCGAGGGATTCGGTGATATATCTTTTAAAAATCTACAAAACAACCTTCGCAAGTACCGACCATAACTCTAGAACGCGCTTCCAACAATTTAGCGTAAACTTTCTCGGGGAGACTAAAAGAGAATGCAATGGAAATACTCGCAGACGGAGTAAAATCGGATAGAGGCACGGGTTCGGGTGTATACGCCAGTGTTCACCAAGCAGCCATCCGGCTGGCAATGAGTCGGTTTCTGGGCGCAAAGGTATTCCGGGTAACGATGGGCCGATGAATTAGCAAGGAAGAGGCGAGTCTGCCACTGGCATCAGGAGACGCCGCACTCAAGGCAATAAAATCGCTACTAATGACGAACGCCATAAACGACACCAACCCTAGGTGGGCGGAAATAGATACCTGCAGATCATCCAGTACCAGATCGCTAAATCAAAACAGGCCTAAAGCTCTGCTTGAGTTAGGGAAGAAGCAAATTAGCAAGCTAATGGTAGTAATAGCTGGACGCTGCCTCATTTCCAATCAAGCCAGAAGACTTGGGGCGCCCAGCAATGATGTAAATAGAAGATGTAGAAAACGGGAAGTTCACAAAAGCATTTCGGGAATAATCTGCTATTTCAAATCAAAGAAAATGTCAAAGAATGAGATAATTCACAATTTGTTAAGAATAACGAAGTTTTTCCTGAATGTGGTGCTGTTTGAACATACATCTACTTAAAGAGGCTTGCGAGAGCATCTTCACTCTTGACTTATGTTCTTCATGACAATAAGCTTATCTGCTAATTGATGGAAGCATTCAACAATGTCAGGATATCTCAAATTACCTGACATACTGAACTGATACGTGAAAGATAATTGCGAGCACATAGCTGAGCTCTGTCTCCTGTTCAAAATACAATACAAAGCCATAGATGGGATATTCAACTTCACTCTCTTGTCTTTCAATTAGGTTGTCAGTATGTTGAGTGGATTGTTCCCAGACATTGGGTACCCTCATGAGGGACGTTATCTGATTGTTGACATATGCTACTGTCATTGATTAAATCGATGAGTTTTGTCAGAGTGTTGTGTTTTCCAAGTCGAATTGATTATGTGCTGTCCAGGGAGATAATTTGTGCTCAATTACCATAACAACATGCGAATTTCATGTAAACTCGAATCAAAGCTAAGCAGATTAGGTGCTATTGAAATTGAGACTACGCCTCATATTACGCACATATTCAACACAAATGACATACTCATTGCAAGGGAAAACAAGAGATAAGATTGTACCAATCCCAAAAATTCTAATAATACTGAATAACGACCAAAAGCTGTACCTTATTTTTTTTATTTAAAGCTCTGGCAGGCAGGCAGATTCGATTTTACCTTGACAACAGAAGACTGTTAAAACCACTGCATTTAGGTTTTCTGGCCGTATCTGTATAACAGCAATTTTAAATGTACCTGAAGACAAACGAAAGTCGATTGATGAAAATAAAATTGCGTTTCTAAATCTACTTGACTTCTTCAATGCATTTGAATGCATTAGTCCTACTGTTCTATGTAAAGAAATCTGGCAGTACATTTTTACTTCTCACATTCTTGTTTTAGTTTAATTTATTCACATCGGTAGTCTTCTCTTTGTCATATTACAACTGGTGTACCACAGGGTTCTATACCTGGTCCATTACTTTTTCATAAATTAAATTTCACATGAATTGGGTACATACTCGTATAGTTGTTGAAAAAAAAAAAAACTAAGTAATTTATTATAATAAGTCTTTTGTTTTCGGTTCAGGCCTTAAATACGCAATCCAGATCAGATGATAACAACAATTTATGACTAACAACTTCGTTTGTTGCTGTACGAGAAAATGTTCTCCTATTGTTAGTTCGACAATCTTTCTTCGGACATTCCTGAGCCTCCGCTGACAATTATCCAACCGGCAAGGTTAAGTTGGGTTATAGTGGCTGGCTGAAGAAGGCAGTCACACTTCGGCCAAAGTAGGCCCATTGTGATACCACGCAAATTAAAACCAGTTGTTGCTTGTGACAAAGCGGTTTAGCTGGCTAATACTGACGCTTTTTAGCTCAATGAGGTTGTTGAAATAGAAGGCCCCTAGGTGGTAAATACTTAATCTACGACCTGCCAGCGCGCTACACGATCAGAGTAGGTGATCTGTGGTTTCAACCTCCTCTTCATCCATGCAGCTTCTACAGAAGTCATTATAGGGGACCCCCAATCTACGGGCATGGGTGCCAATTGTGCAGTGCCCTGTTATGACGCCGGTAAGCGTCCTGAATGAAGATCTGCTGAGTCTAAGCAGATTGAGTGATCGTTTGATATTAAGCGATGGCCATATTTCCTTTGTTTTAAGACAAGTGGTACCTTCTAGACATTTACGATTATTTATGTTGATTGTGTGTATTTTTAGTAGATGGTAGGCTGTAGCGATTAGCATGGAAGGTGGGACACCTCCTATCGTTTGGGTGGAGGATGTGCCACACCTAGCGAGTTCGTCGGCTTTACAATTGCCCGGTATGTCACAGTGTCCCGGCGCCCACATGAGGTGTATGTTAAAATGCTCAGTCATCTCGTTAAGTGACAGCCTGCACTTAACTAATGTTTTCGATTTAAGGGACTTGATTGCGGACTGACTGTCCGAACTATCTCTTTTAGATATTACGTTATTCTTGAGCCAGGACAACGCCTCTTTTATCGCAATGGTTTCTGCCTGGAATACGCTACAGTGATCAGGGAGCTTCGGGGAGATAGCTATGTTAAAGTCTTAGAAGGAGAATAGGCCCCAGCGCCTGCATCATCAGTGAAGATGAGCAAGGGATCAGCCAGCGTCTGATTACAAGATATCGTGTCCTGCCTGGAAGAGAATTTCTTCTCGAAGAAAGCTTAGTACTTAGTTTCGATTAAAATGATTGAGTGGCCGAAGGGGAGTTCGGACCACAGTCGGAGTGTTTTAAATCTCAGGGCTGTGCTGGCTGCCACCTGTTTACTGAAAGTTTCCAGTGGTGGAGGATGGAGGTGTACATTGAGTGCATCCGCCGGAGTGCTCTACAGTTCCCCAGTGATACACATGCAGGCCAGCCTTTGCACCCGATTGAGCAGCGTGCAGTTGGCAGCTGTGTTTAGTGCTGTCTACTACAAACTGAGCCAAATTTCTCACTGGCGGTTAGTAGTAAAGTGGTGCCGCACAGCTAGGGGGGTCTAATTGAGGGATTCTGTACCTTGTGGTGAATAGTACGAGATCCGTTTTCTGGGGGTAAACGCTGAGGCACATGTTTGTATCCAAGCTTCTAGCTTATTGAGGGCTTTCTGCATTATGTCTCTTAAGGTAGAGACGAATTTGTCAGTTGTCGCTATGGCAACATCGTTCCAAAGAAAGGGCGAGAGTACACCACCGGAGTTCGGAGTTCCTCTAGTAACTCCTTTGCGGAGCGTAGCATCTCCCGGATTAGAGTGGATTACCCAGCTGGTGAGTAGCTGATGGATGAAACCACTAATGACTAAATGACCCAAGGTTGTTAAGCGCAAGAGAGATTGCCTTGGTTCGATGTTATTGAATGCACCTTCTATGTCAAGAAATTCCACAAGGGTATATTTCTTCGCCCGCAAAGATACTGAGAATATGCGCGACAACTATGGAGCGGTGGGACTTTTTTAAAAAATGTCCAAGGAAGATTTGAAAAAAAAAACCTCAGTAGATTTAATTGTTTCGCAGTAGATTTTCCAAAAAAAAAGCAAATATAAATAAAATATTCAGTGCCTTGTATTGTGGCAGCCGTAGCATTGTGGGTTGGTTTGACGACCTCTAAGCCCTTGAGCCTACGCAGCCCACGTTCGATTCCCGGTACGAGTAAAATACTTTTCATGGTCCCACCTCTTCAAAGTCACAAAGAGTACGTAACAGTCTAGAAAAATCTTCTCAAATTGGCCGTTCGGAGTCGGCCCAAAAATGACATACGGGGGGAGAAGCAACACACCCGCTGCGAGTTTACCCCGTCTTTTCTCTTTAATTTCCTCCCGCAAATTATGCAAAGAGGAAGCGTAGGATGTGGCGTTGATGGTTTCACCTTTTTTTATACTCAATGAGCAAGATTCCCTTTGAGTCCCAAAAAACTGTGGCCATGAGCTTCCGGCCAGACGGAGTGACTTTGAACTTCTTCGGGGGGTCTGTTCCTTTTTTATGCCACATTCATAACACCGCCCGCGTTCTCACTGCACATCTCCAAAAGCTCTCTACAGCATGCGATTCTCACTTTTTTCTAAGGCGCTGTGAGCATTCGTGGCGCCCACCTTGCACTGACCTTTGAAAGGATAAGATGGTCATGAAGAATGGTGTGAATGGTACCAATTGAAAGCTTAGTGATCTCTGTCATAATTTTATTCGGGCATCCTCAAGAACAAGTTTTTCGACTTTGACGTTTTCTCCCGTACAAGCAGTAGCCGGGGCGCCGGGGGTCGTCTTCAATGCTCCCTCTGCCTCTCTTGAACTCACTTGACCACTTTTGCACAGTTGATAATGAAGGTGCGGAACCCTGGTAAACAGCCACCATCTCTTCATGAATAGTTCTTTGACTTTTTTCTTGCTTAGTGAGAAATTTAATTACAGCGCGATGCTCAATTTTCCCCATCATCGTCTCAGTTGCCATTATGATTCTGTTTAACTAGAGATAAAACCCGAATTAAAAGTCACATTTGTATAAAATTTTACACGAATTCACTAAAATAATAGTATTACTTGATAAATAATAAAAAAAAAAACTTCAAAAAATAAAATTTAACATTGTCTTTTAGTTATTTACTTATTTAACTTAATACGAATATTTCCCTTCACAGGGAAGTTATTTGCTAGCAATCGACTAGCCGAGGAGAACTCCAAAACTGCACTGTCTGCCTTGCAATTCTCTCAGCAGCAAATCGCTTGAAAGAGTGCCATGGCCAAGATACAGCTGATTCAAGGGATAGTAGAGTCAATGATGATTATTCGATATGCTTGCTTATACATTTGGCTATTATTTGTGGTAAACAAGGTACCGGTGATGCAATTGGGTACAGTCAACGCCCAAGCAACTAAATTGGCTTGTTTTTTGTGCTGATCCGTAACATGCATATGTTTCACGTGTCAAATCCAACTTCACTATTTTATTTGTGCAAAAATTGTATAATTTATTGTTATAACGCATTTTTTGTTCAGCAATTAATGCTTATTTTTGTAAAATTTATTGTTTATTTTCTTGTCCAACATAGAAACCGCACTTCATGGACCGATGTTCGCTCGTTTAGGGTTCCGCGGCAGGAAAAAAATTGGGAACCACTACTCTAACGAACCGTTTGATGGCAGCACAAAGAGTTGAGTGTGAGTGAGTTTACAAGCACAAAAATTGTTTGCAAAAGTTACCAGAAACTTACAACAATTTATGAAGTCAATCCGTTGTGAGAGCAACTTCATTAAGAAACTGTGAAAGAACTTAATAACAATAGATTCTCGACTAGTCGCAAGAAGCTCCGTCCGCATGTATCCCCACGACCAGCTGTAACCTTCTTCTCACCGCGACAGAACAAACTAAGTCATCAACAAATTGCATTTGGAAAAGTGTTCTGTAGAAGTTTTCAAACAAATTGCTTTCGCAGCAGCTCAGCGGCAACAAGCCAACATACAAATAAGTTACAAACCGTGTCAAGCTAAAAGCCAAAACTTCAAAATTTATTCCCTCCAATGAATCTCTGAGGAAATATAACTTCACTTGCATACACAAACTTTGCCCCCATTATTCATAGAGCCAAGCCTGCAGAACTGCCGAGATGAAGTTTTCCACTCATTCTTCAGGAACACAGCCGACCTGTGCCGCTGCTTATGTTTGCGCCCACCATACATTGGCGTTCATTTGCCGGCTGTAGCTTATTTTTGCACACATTCGACGGCAGGTGATGCAAAGAGAATAGAGTCCTCCGCATCGCATGGACTGAACGCCTCCATTATTCCGATCGCGTAAATACCCATTCGGCACGTTAGTGTTATTTGTTTTATTCCGCCTTTCGTTGGTCCCGTAAAAAGGCTCGTAAACTTTCTATAGCCATGGAAATGCTGTTTCGCCGAGACACAGCCCGAGCATGTGGAAATCAAAAAAAGGATTCCACTCGGTGGCGCACACATAAAGGATACGAGAACTCTGCAACAAGTGCTATTATCGTAAACAGGACTGCAAACAATAAGACATTCGTGGGAATATGCCAACCAAAGCCGGCGGGAGTATTAAGACGTTTTTTTTTTCGGTTCGAAGGATGTGGGGCAGCCGAGAGGACTGCTTTTCATGAGAAAAGAAGTCGACTGTCAACATTCGCCGCGCCGTGTTGGCAGAGGAAATGGGACACGCGTTTTTCGGACAAGTGAAGTCGAGGGAGGAAACACAAATACTCCTTCGATTGATTGGGGGTGATGGGGTGTGTGAGCGTGTGTGTGTTTTGATGAAAATGGGTTACGTGTAGGCCATGAATCTCCTCTGCTGTGTGATGTGTGTGTTTGTGTAATTTTAGTAAACAATATCCTTGGGGTAAATTGAGTTCCGAGGAATGAAACAACATTCGACGGACATAAATCTTTTGATTTACTCTGCTCGAAATCCAATAAGTCGCCTTGATTAGGGACGATAAGGGCGGTCATACATCGGTGATTCGCAATAAAGGGGGAAATATGATTTGGTCATGGCATTTATGTGTCCTGCAGTGTGTATGGTTTATGTCCAGAAAGGAGCTCCAAGAAATGTCGCAAGGTGGGTGGATGAGGTGTACAGTGATGCAGAGGACCTGCTTCGTTGCAAAGTTCAAGAGGAAACCAAGTGAAGGTCAATCGACTCCACTCATCAGAGAGGACTACGTAAGGGTGCCTTCTTCATAGCCGAAGTTTTTCAACAAGCGTAATTTTTCACAAGAAGCAGTTCAGGGAAGCGTAGAAAATGGTTCACAAATAGGGATGCGTAGCTGTTGAAATTGAATTCAACAAATTGTCTGTGAGACATCGAATGGTTTGCTGATCAAATGGTCACATGAAAGGCATGACATAATGTGTGGAATGTGTTAGGACATCGTTCGAATATCCGCCTCGCCTTGTTGAAGTATAACGTTCGATGGTTATGGAACATAGATCAGGTGGAACTCGAGCGACGACACTGATTGTGTCGACTTGGTAGGCATCAGCTGTTTGCGGTTTATTGGTGTGGATCTTCGGCTAACATGGGACAAATCGCACGTGTGTACACAATTCTGATTTCTGTTGCTAGCCGGTGTAACTCGCATTAGTGGTTTATATTCTGCTTCCTCTTCCTCAACTAACAAGCAACAAGAATAACAACTGTCTGCACTTACTCACTCCAAATTATTCAAGGTCTTTCTCCACATGTGTGCGCCATCCATTTCTTAGATATCCTTTGATCAACAGCGGTGAGTAGACGGCTCTTCAAGTTCGAGTAATTCTGTCAGTGCCCTCTACATGGCCTAGCCACCTAAGACGTTCGTTGATGTACATATACAGTTCGTGTTTACATTTTCCTCTCGTTGTCTATTTCGCCTGGTCTTTTTAAATCCTTGTTCGCGGCATCCGCCGCAGATTAGCGATTCGAATAACGATGTTGAAGAAGTCGCATTGAGAGGCGTCGTCGTCATCAAAGCTAGACATGGCGTTGTATAGCTCGTCTCTCTCTCTCTCTCTCTCTCACGTTCCCTCTATAATTGGTGCAGTCAAAGGGGTATCCTTTCTCGTGGATTGGGCAAACGATAGATGAGCTGATTCGTCCTACTAGACCATCACAAGCTGTCTTAAAGATATCGACTCTCCGGCCCAAGTACCGTCACCAGCAGCCCTCTTAAACCTCAGTCTCGATATCACTATCTTGACCTCGTCTAGATCGCTGGGACGGGATTCTCGAAACTCTCTTTCTGTCCATTTTTCTACCCGGCAAGCTTCTGTCGGGACCTTTTATACATTGCGTGACTGTTTTACCTTTGCCCTAAAACTGCCGTAGCTAGTCTCCATCTCTCTCCCAGATCGCGTGCTAAGCAATCGTGATCTTTCTTTTTCCTCCTGGGAACCCGAATATTTTCCCTTAGTCTCTGTTCGTAGAGCTCACGAAAAGTTCTTGCTGTTCGTTTGCAGCGTTGTTTTGTAGGCTTCCAGCTTCGCTGCATGTGTCTGCCTGCACTCGTTGTCAAACAATGGGTTTTGCATTTCAGTGTAGCGGGAGACGAGAGAGAGAGAGAGATTCCGGGCTACTCGATCGACAAAGATCATAGCAGTCCGTTGCGATTGTTGTTTTTCGATGTCAAACCGTGGTGTTCTTTCTCGACTCCGCTGTTCCTTTCATATGCGAGTTCTTACCTTGGCTACCACAAGGTAATGATCCGAGTCGATGTCGGATCCTTCGGACACGAAGTATGCTGGTGCAGTGCGACGTCGACGTGATCAACTTGGACCGCCGTCACGTGACAAAGTTCACAGATTGAGCCCCGTATCCAATGTGGTGTCGTGGAGACTATGTTTCCCGATGACCTTGGCAAAAGTGTCGTCCTTACACTGCTTTGCGTTGAAGTCGCCTAGTACAATCTTGGTGTCGAAGCTGGGTCATTGGTCATAGAAGCTTTCTCTGTTGTATGCCGAGACAAAGGACCTCAGCCGGGGCGTGGGAGCAAATCAGGCTCGTTGATTATGAGGCATTCGTTTTTACAGCAAAAGCTCAAGGCTTTTAGCTTGGCCTGTCTCGAAGAAAGTATCCACATCCAAATAAGCGGCTCTACCTTTTGCAATCACCATAGTAGATGTCGCAGTTTTTCATTTCTTCTTGTCGGGCCAATTCCAGCTCACTTCATGGGTGATTTCTGCTTTGTAGCAGTCCTCTGACTCCGCTAGTCTTTCGGCTGCGAGTGGTCTGTTTAAGGACCTCACGCCGAGCGTAGGAGTTCGATGACGGCTACTAAGGAATAGCCTGCAATAGCATAAGAGGATCAACAAAGACCACCGTGAGTGCAAACAAATGATGCTTAGATAAAGCTCTGTAGAACCTAATAAAAGTAGGCGGCCGACATCTTGGAATGACTAATTCAAACCAGACGTTCCAGGTCAAGTTCATCCAGTGCTCCTCCTATGGACATACGGCTGGATAAGACTTGCATGCTTTTGTAGTTTTTCTCACTCATATCATTTATTTTATCTGTGTAAGTACCAATATTTGAAGCAAAAAAAAATCCGTTTATCCAATGAACTAAACAAAATACAACGAATGCATAGCGTTATAATTTCCTTTCCGAACAGCTGTGGAGGGATAATGCGCAGTGTATTAAAGATACAAGCACAGTTTTATTAATAACAACGCCAAAAATGCCTAGTTTTTAACTGCAGATGTGTTATTTTTGTGTCTACGTAAGAAACAATAGAAACAAGTCATTTGCAGACGGTGCTGTATTACCACCAAAGTGAGCGACATAAAAAATCAAATAATTTGAAGTCGGGGTACTTATTTTCACGTTCCCGTGATCGATGGCACACGCATACAAGAGGTATGAAATAACGAGCGTCCAACCCGTGCATTAAGAATTTTTGTAGATGTAAGCAATTTACCTGAATAAGTACAGGCAGTTTTCTTCTTCTCTAAATAGCTATCCACCCACCAGTGGTAAGGTGGCCTTTCAATCCAAACAGTGTCTGCCTACATACGATATTTTTGTTCATCAAAATCGGTTTCCTTGGGCATTTAAGGGTTAAAATTGTTGTAACAAGATCATATAATAATTAAACTAAAGTTTATTTACAAGTTATTACAAACAGATTTGACAGGTAGTAACATAGCGATTGTGCTGGACACAGACTGGCTCGGCGCATACTTGGTATTCCTTCCTAGTTGGACTAAGAGGCATCTAACTGAGCATGATACGACAAGTCTGATCGCGTTCCTCTTGTTGAGACTGTTGAAAATTCAACTCCTAGAGTCTGCTCCAGCATCGCTTATATTCCATTTATTGCTTTGATGTTGCGGTAAATATGTGGGTATTCCGATCGAGTCCTAATAGGTGACACTGAAAGGTTTTATTCGAGATCCTTTGCGACGCGTACTTGTAGACTTCTAGTCTCTAAAGTTCCGTGTTATTCATTTCAGGTGCAATGAAATCTCCCGTAAGCGGACATCTGCGGAATTGTCAAAAGAGGATTGCACTGGAAAAATTGTGAGCATTGATATAGTGAGCAATACAATAGAGTGAACACACAATACTACTATATAGTCTGTTCGAAATAGTGCAAAAAAAAAATATCTCGGTTTAGTGAACACGTGTTTTTGTATTCGTGTTTTTGTATTTTCTTTGAACCTCTCAACATGCAAAAACACTTCTAAAACTTATGAGTGGATGCACAAGTATCCCAAAGTTAACATCGCCTAAATGAACAGTTGTACAAGACTGGGTCTATATTGGAAGCTTCCCCCGGAAAAGACATTCTGATCATGTGCTAATGCCACAAGGGAAACCAATTGTCAAAGAAAAGCACACCTCGTTCCTTTAAAAATGTTTCCTTGCCCGGGCAGTTCAGGAACTCCAAATCGGCCCGGATGACTTCAGCAATTTCTAAGGACAAGCTGTCCAGCACACCTTGCTCTCCAGCTCCACAAATGTCACTCTGACAACCAAAGCTAACTAGTTGTACGCAACGAAAAAATACCCCGGCATGGCGAGAAACATGACTATTTGTTGATGATGCTCGGCCAAGGACAATGAAGTGAAGAATTGAAGATGTTGATAGTGCGACCTGAATTTCGACTCGGTGGATCAATGATAGCACCACTTGTTCGCCTGGATTCACTCTGCGTTGGCTAATTTCCCAATACACATCTTTCGGAATGTATACTGGAATTTCCGGGGTCCTCCGGGGGTCGCGGCCTCCAGATTATGCTTCCAGATTAGGCTCTCCTTACTTGGAAGCGAATGTCGTGCATCTTCTGTGTAATTGCTCTTCCTCCGTAAATAAAGCTCTTCCTTTGCACAATAATTTTAACAAGAGCTGGTGTTTGTTCGAGTTACGTCTCTAGTCTCGACCAAATGCCGTGTAGCAGGTACTCGTTGTGCCTAAGATCCATTGGACTTTAACATTAAAGACCTCGTTGAGTTCATGACCCGCCTTGGGGGAGTAGCGAATTAGTCTCCATCAATCCAACAACTCAATTACTCATTGTTAACCATTGTTTTTTTAGGACTAAGACTCAAAGTGGATATCAGACTCATTCTCCGTTAATTACCCTTAATATCGCTCTTTCGGTTTGAATTCCTCTACTAGGCGGGTTTGATTTTGACGTAATGAAAAACACAATATGTGCTGCCTTCATAAGGTTCTCATGGTGAGTATCATTATTAATCAAACTCCCCCTTATCGGCGCTCCCAATACAACCTGAACACAGTCCCACCATCACACGTTTGTGCGTACAATCTGCCTGCCAGCCACGAACGGAAGAATATGCAGAATAATTAATTGCTTCCTTTGAGCTTGTGCCAATTACGGCTTCGAAAAAGATACTCTGTTCGAAATGAATCCCTCCTCACCACGCGTGTGTTGGTGTATACCACGATAGATAGCGGGAGCTTATTCTAGGATGTCAAAGCGCCTTTCGATCCACATACAAGGCACCGCTTCTTGCCGCACTTAAGTGGTGCTTTGTAGGAGGGTTCTTGTCCCCTGAACTGAGGTGAACGGGGATGTTGATCTCCCGTTCGGCTGTCCGGCTGCGCTGGGTGGTATTTTTAATTGAATTTTACTTTATGTTCTTTTATTGCATCCCAATGTTTGTGATGGAATTCCAATGAAAGCAAATTAAAAAATTACCTACCAGGATGCGACGGACGAGTGGTGAGAAACACCGGAAAATAAAAAAAAATCAACAAACTTAATTCCCCTCCAGTGAGCTTGAGTTTTGTTTTTCCACAGGACGACGCCGACAGGAGAGTGTCCTTTCATGCCGAACAAATTAAAATGATTGACATTCCGTTTAATGTTTTCAATTAAATGTTATTGCAGTTAACAAATATAAAATGAAAGGTCCGGTGAGGGCTTTGTTGAAGAAGCAGTGAATCGGAAAGCATTTGGAAATCGAATGTGCAACGATTTTCGGTTTACGAACTCCCATTGTAATGGCTTTTTCAATTTCAGCCACAAGCAGTTTATTTCTCGCTGTGCAACGATGTGAACAAATGTGGTTTCGAAATGGTGTCCCTGATTCCATACATTTGTTGGTTTCCGAGAAATCGCCTTCCAATTACAGTCAGAAATCCATTTGCGTTTGCATTGTCCTTTTTCCAATATAATGGTGTTTTGAACCAAAGGCATCCAAGATTTACAAAAATTATCAAAACCCAGAATGGAAATTGATCCTACTTGAAGACACAATATGCAGCAACGTTGTGAATTTATTTGGAGTAAGAATTGGAATGGGCTTCTGGTCACCTCACACAGACTTTTATGAGAGGCATATCCGATGTTTGTAAAATACATAAAAGTACATAGAAAATAAATTCCCAAGAAAACTAATAAAGACCTATTGCTATTATTCCGTTTTTATCAAAAGTGTCTGAGTCTCTTGTTAGCCGAGACATCAAAGATTACATTGAGCTACAGAATCTTTGAAGCCCATTGCTGTCAGGTTTTCGTAAAGGACATATGAAGAGCTATTGACGAGGACAAACCGACCATATTAACCTTAATTGACTTTTCGAAAGCATTTGACTGCGTTTAGCCAAGGATACTCTGTCATAAACTGTCCACCCAATTCAACTTCTGTAATCTCACTTAGAAATTAATTGTACTAACCGAGTCCAAGATGTTTTCCATAATTCAAAAGTGTCATCTTTTTGTGATCTATGCTTTGGTGTTCCTCAAGGTTCAATTCTCGGTCCGTTATTATTTTCAATGTTTATCAATGACATTCCAATGGTTTTGTCCTACTGTAAGTTCCATATCTATGCAGACGATATTCAAATCTGACCACATTGATAGCATAGTGTCCAAGATATATACATCCTTAAGAGGCTTGTCAGTCAACAAATATATTCTCCCTGTCAACGTTAAATTAAAACTAGCCACTCATGGTACCAATCTTGACATATGGACCAGAGCTGTTCGCCGGCCGTGATTATTCTTCTTCGCAAAAGTTGACAAAAGCAATCAACGCTGCTGAACGGTACGTTTTTAATCTTCGCAGAGTTGACCATGTCTCGGAACAACGTCGGAATCTTCTAGGTTGTGAATTGGAAGCATCCCTTGTTTTTCGCAGTACAGAAAATTCTATTCGTATGAGGTCTTATACAACAGAGCAAACCTGATAAGAGTTGACAATTTCCTGGTGAAGTTGATTAGTGGTCATATTGCTAGAGCGATGAACTCGGTCAATAACCTGATATCAGGGGCTTACTACCCCAATACACAATACCACGAAAGGGTACGTCACAACGGCTTCGTCCCCCCAGAAGCTTTTCAGCACCTAGACAAAAACGGACTGATACAAGATATAAATGCGGTGCCGCTCATCTACCACATCGCCAGATCAACTGTGGATGGGCGACTCAACCACGACCGGTCCGTCGCACAACGAGCTGAGGAGGGTTCTCTCCGGTACAGCACGTCGGTTTCGAGACGAGATATCCGGGATGTTGCTTTGCAACATCGGAAGTTCTGGTGGCTGGGGAGAGAGGGAATTTCCTCGTCGAACCCTTTAGACCCGGGGTAGAAAGGGTAGTGCATATCCCCGAACGGGGGAGTAGTCGGTCTCTGTCTTGCAGTGGATTCGATGTATGTTGTCTATATGTATGTCCATGCAACATCCTATGACCGACTTACACACATTAGGGTAGTGTTAGTGTCAAGGTAGTTGTAGGATGTACATAGAAGAAAAAAAAGGAGTTTAGTATACACATGTGTACACCTGTTTGTACCTTTGTATATACCCACGTTAAGGGCCGATGTTGATTTTGAATAAAACCCAAATTATTTAGGAAATTATTGTCATTTCTTTTTATTATGATAATATTGGTATGGTTCAATTATGTATGGAACAAAATATCGGCCAAATGGCCGCCGCGAACTCGGCGGCACACCTCCATCCGATGGTCCAAATTGTCGGTGACGCTGAAGCATAATTGAGGTTCTATAACGTTAATGTGCCGCATTATCTCATCCTTTAGCTCTTGAATTGTTGCTGGCTTATCGACGTACACATATTTTTTCAAATAACCCCAAAGAAAAAAATCCAACGGTGTCAAATCACATGATCTTGGCGGCCAAATGACATCGCCAACACGTCAGATAACACGGCCATTGAATTTGTCATTTGCCATTGTTTCGTTAGCTGTGTGGCAAGTGGCACCGTCCTGTTGAAACCACATATCGTCCACATTCATATCTTCCAATTCGGGCCATAAAAAGTTCGTTATCATTTCACGATAGCGAACACCATTCACAGTAACTGCCTGACCGGCCTCATTTTGGAAAAAATACTAGCCCGCCGAGGGCTAGTAAGTTACACCTAGCATTGTTCGTTTAACTAGTTTTAAGCATGTTTGTCTAGTATTTAAGCATACCAAGAATTAAAGAATAAGAATGAATTACAAAAACGGGCCTACGTGGAAGCATTCCTTGGTTACAGATCGGGCATATTACTCTTCAAAATTATTCACAAGAAACAGCCAAATTATTTATATGAAAAGATCACCTTCTGTCATCGAGTCGTAATATTACCTGAAGACCCTCAATTTGTCACGTTTAATGTCACGCAGCCACTACTTCATTCTTGCTCTTCATTTCTGGAATCACCTACCTTCACAGGAACAGTCTAAAACCGAGTACAGACAATTTTGTACCGCGATTCATAATATACACAGACTGTGGGAATTCCCCTTCAGAATTCGACTTAATGAAGGTGACTCAAAATAATCTCTTCGAGTTGCCGAGACATATTATTTAATCGAAGTTCGATGTCCAACTACACCACATGGTTTTCTTGGACTGCAATCCCCTGGATGTTCTCCTCACCACGAAACCTCCCATCATTCATCGATCGGTTACGACCGTTGTCCCATATGCTGCTGCTTGCTTGCTGGTCACCGTTTGTTTATCTGTGCGTACCAATGCCCCTCGTAGTTGTGGTAGTAACAAGGCCGCCTGTTTTGCAGTTCGTGTGTGGGCGTTGTTCAGTGACCTATGCTGATGGCTCCTCCCTCAACGTTTAATGCTGTGGTCATGCATTGAAAGTGTCTCCTGGAACTTCATGTCATTTGGTTAACTCAAGCGTATGCCTCTTAAGGATACCTTTACGAAAATGGAACTGGAATTTTAAAGAAAGGGAAAATGAAATGAAGTTCTGCCAAAATGTTGCCGGTAAGCATTGTGTACTTGGTCGCATTTCCTGTGAAATACATTGGCAAAGGGAGAGTGACATAATCTCCTTTAAAGTGCAACGTATTTACTCGAGAGGAGAGAACACTTCACATTTAACATACAACCGTATAGTGGCGCGCCTCGTATTTCAAAAACTTTCCTCATCCACAACAAAAATAAAATGTTACGTATTCGCCGTTGAATCCATACCCGAGTCAGTGTTCTTTTTTTTGTTCCTCTGTTACTTTACGTTAATTAAAGTTGCACGCGAACCCATTCATCTTAAGCGGAGCTTCAACTTTTTAAGTGAATTTGCATATAAATTACCATATATCCCTGCCAGTCTTCACCAGGCCTCACCACTTGCCATGAAACCGGAACGAACGCATGTACTAAAATGTGTCGAATTTCATTATGAAACAGTGAACCCCAACTGGTGGCAGCCCCCAGAGTCCAGTGCCATCATGAAATTCCCATTTGCGATTGGATGGCCAATTTGCTGGCTACACAGGCAACCCATACATGGATTTAAAGACCCATTTACCGGTTGAACACTGTCACACAAATTAAAGATGCAAACGAAGTTCAGTAGGAAATGGCCTTCGCAATTTGTTCATGAATGGTTGGTAACATTCGTTTTTTTTTCTGTTTTGTTGAAATGCGCTTTCTTAAATGGAGGCGTGCAAATTGGGTGCTTAGATGTGGGCTCGCGTTGTGCGAGGACAACAATTGCTCCGCTTGACTAAACTATTTGTTGCCGGAACTTATTTTTTGTTCTCACTTAATGTTTGATAAGAAAATTAACTCATTGGTGCATCTTCTGTAGAAATAACTGTATGCGATGTATGAAGCGATGAGAGGGTATACCTGCCTACCATAGCTGCAGATTCCTGTTCAGGCTGAAGCTGTAACACAATGAACCTGTTACTTCAAAGGGGGTACATTTACGTGACAACTAGAGATTCTGAGAAAGGTTGATCGCGTCGAGTTCAGTGACCTCATGGCCACAGTCTTAAGGAAGAGGACTGCTAGTGAATTCACAGCCTACTTAGACCATGTTGGTCCATTGTGATACTCACAGTCCGATTACTACCACAGATGGACCACTCCAGGGATAGTGCCGTTAATTTGACCAGTTATGAAAGCCAGATAAACGTGCATTAACTTTGCTTTCAAGGGTGCTTCGAGCACGGGGACCCCACTAACCAAAGGCAGGCACTTAACCAACAGCCCCATCCAGTTGTCTTGGCCACAGTCTTAGACTTCAACAAAAAAATGCAAAAATCAATCTGCCCAAAAGAGAACAGCCCTCCTTGGGTGAGTGACGATGCCCAAAGATGGTACATAGACAGGTCGTAGGCAGAAAGTGGATTCGGAGCAGGCATTGTTACTCACACATGGCTTTCTCCAGAGAGTCCTCAATCTTTGAAGCTGAACTCGTTGGCATACATGATGCAGCAAGTTGCATCAACAATGGAAAAAATATGGAATTCAAACATTGTGATACTCACAAGAACCTTGGCAGCATTTGAGGGCCTAATCAGCTTCAAGTCATCCAATTCCATGATTGTCTGGGAATGTCATAAAACACTCAACAGGCTAGCACAGAAAGCCAGGTAAGAAAATGGGTGCCAGGACATGAAACCACTAGGGCGATGAGAAGGCAGAAGGCCAAGCAAAGCAGTGTGATTGAACTTATTTTACTGGGCTTTTCCCTCTTCATGGATTTAGTAATATTGACATACAAGAACACTCAAACAACTGGTCATATAATGAGCTTCAAAATCTAGAAGAGTTAGAAGGGACGCACTCCAAGAAATAGACCCCAGAAGAGACACCCCAGGCCTCAATCTGAATAAACTTGACCTAATATACGGAGAGCCAACGATAATCATGGTAACGTCATTTCATTAAGAAAATGGTTGGTATCATTGTGTAAATAAAACACGCATTCTTTTTCGTTTAAATCTATGAGGGATTGGATTTATTAAAATTAAACTGCTGACGTTACCCCGGAGTCAACTTAAAACTAAACTTACTCTATTCTAATCGTTCGATGTCGTTGAACAATGGCCTTGATGTTATTCGGTCCACGGTGGATGGTCGGCGACGCTCCCACGGTGGTGTCCCATGGATGTTCGGCCTAAAACGCTGAGCTAGCGTCGGGATGTTCACTTACAATTTGAGAGCGTGTTAACTTGTGAGGGGTATAAACAAACATTAAATGCATGCACTTAATCCTTGGTGGGGAGGCTGTCGGTAAGAGATATTATCATTAAGCTGATTTTTAGTTCGATGACGCTAAATAATGTTTTAAGTAACATATCAAATAGGAAGACAGTTTGGTTTGTACGAAGATTGTGGCAGACTGCGGGGAAGGTCGAGAAAATAAGGGATAAACTACGTCCTGCCTAACACACTGCCATGCTTGGAGTTTCGGTGGAAGAACAAAATAGACATAGCAGAGATCTTGTGATGTCCTCTAACACCAGAACCTTTTTTTTTTTTTGTAGTGTAATTTTGTTTTATTATATTGAGTGTAACTTACATGCTAGACAAAATAACATAAAACTAGCTTAACTAACTTAAGAATTCACAATTGTTCTTAATACTAACCTACTGACCCTATTCGGGTACTCTAAGCTAATCTAATCTATATTATACATGTGCCTTTCGGCTTACTCTACGTGTTTTTTTTTTTTTTTTAAGTCTTTGACGACAGACTGTTATTCATTTTTTTTTTTATTTTTGTACCAAGAAAACTGATTAAAAACTTGGCTAAACTTAACTTAACTACTTAACCTACCTTATCCTAACTTACCCTAACATAAAACTTAAGACTATCTTAACTATGTCCGTAACAGTACGGACGCGTGCAACAGGGCGTATATTCTATGTATATGCTTAACATATATAGTTTATACGCCGTGGAGCACCTTTTTTTTGATTTTTTTGTTTTAAATATATATATATATATATATTTATTTTTTTTTTCCTTAATAACTACCTTAAAACCTATGTAAGCTGGCCACCATGGTCAACTACCGGGTCATTTAGAAAAGCCAGCGGCGGCGGAGACTGGTTTTGGTGTAACCACCAGTAAAATTGCCGTTCTTTGGCAGACTCTCTCCTATCTCGAGCAGAGATCGCTCTACTGAACCGGAGGAGATCCTCGTGACTTCGAGCGACATCCCGTTCATATTGAAGCCGCCTATCCACTGTTCGGCGTACGACATGGAAGATTACAGGATATCCGTGTGGATCCTGTATTATGCCAATTGTGTCGAGGTAGAGGAACGCCTCGGGAGGAATAAAGCCGGTAAGGCGCACTCTCTCATGATACATTACGTTGGGGCAGTAAGCCACAAAGATCAGACTGTTGGAAGAAGTCATAGCTCGTGCAATATGCCTTCTATTCAGCTTAATAATAAAATTATCAATCCTGTTCAAGTTTGCCTCGTTGTACAGGACCTCGTTGGGATAGTACTTCTTGTACTCAGACTCGGGTGTACGATACAATCGGAGACATGTCCGAAGACACTGTCTCTCGAACAACCTCATCTTTTCCATCTGGGAAGGACTCACGTTGAACCACAACGGACAACCGTACGCCATAATTGGCCGGATGAGGGCCATGTAGCAGATTACCTTCACTCTGGAATCAAGTTGACTGCTGTAAAACAACCCCCTTGCCATAGCAAAGGCCTTTTTAGCTTTCGTCAGAGCAATATCTATATGTTTGTCAAAATACAGATATTGATCGAAACAAAATGCCATGATATCTGACTACACTTTTCACAACTAACAGCCGTCCCTGTGGGTCCAAAATGCCGAACTTACCCCAGTCTTCCCATGACGCCATGTACAACTGGGTCCTGAAAGGGATAGTTTCACACTTCAGGAAGTTGATAATGAACTTCCATTCGTTGCAAAATCGCTGAATTTGTCCGAAGTCACGTTGCAACAAGATATTTATTACTTCGACCTTCGGACCTGATCTGTACGCCACTAAATCGTCGGCGTACGCAATTAAGTGCGGCATTGAACCTATAAGATCAGCAGTGAATATTGAAAACAAGATCGGCGAACCAACCGCTCCCTGTTGCAGACCGTTTTTGATGTCAAAGACCATGAAAGAAGTTACATCGCCACTTTTCACGACGAACTTTCTACCTGTTATCATGTCATAGATCATGTATAGCAATGGTTTAGTTATGCCTAGCCTGACCAGCTTGAGGAAGATGCCCTCCAACCAAACGGTGTCGAACGCTTTCTCCAAGTCAATCAGGCAAGCACCCGTGCATTGTTTTTTGGCTTTATTCCATTGAATGTCGGACACCAGTTTAGACGCGGGATGTATGGTTTCGTGTCCCGCTCTGAATCCGAATTGGTTGTCCGGTATGATATTATTTTCCTCAACCCATTGTTTCAGAACTCGAATGACAATCTTTTCAAAAACCTTGCTTATGCAAGGAAGAAGACTGATCGACCGAAGGTTCGTCGGGATTGATCTGTCTTTGTCCCGTTTAGGGATTGGTTGCACCACAGCTGTTTTCCAATGTTTTGGGTAATATACATTATTCAGCGCGTTGTTAAACAATGTTGTGAAAATCTGCACAGCTTCGGGGGGAAGATGGCGAAGCACAATATTAGGTATACCATCGATTCCCACTGACTTATTCTTCTTCAGCGAGTTAATGATACCCTGGAGATCTTCTTGAGAAATCAAGATGTGATTTCCATCATTGGCGACGGCACTATGTGCCAAATTATCGTCATTGAACCAGGTGAAACCTGGGTTCTCAGATCGCCATTGTCTTATCTCATTACGAAGATTGTTGTGGTTCAGCAGGGCTTCGTTCTCCAGTTCGCGATTCGGCCTACGAACCTCGTTAACCGTATACACTCGCTGGAACACAGCACCGATTGCTTTCACCTTCTCATGAGGATCTTCAACCACGAAGAAGTCATTGTCTAGCACTGCCCCATCTGGATCTATGCCAACTGAAGTCAGTAACTGTTCGTTATTTGTCGTCCTAGGGAGTCTAACGGCCTGAATGTCGTTTTGATCTTTCCTCCGAAATATTTTGTTTGCTTGAGGGAACATACCCGGGTTGTTAGAACGTACAGCCCGGATTTTATTGCCCCAGTGCAAGCTTATAGCCAAGCTATAATTGATACGTATTAATTGTTGGAGGTTCTTGATCTCCGACTTCAGTGCCCTGACTTTCGGGTTTTGTGGGTCTATAAGCCGCCTGTACAAGAGTTTGAGTCTTGACAGCAGCCTACTTTTGTGCGCGTGAAGTGCATCGATGGTAGCATTTCGATAAACATCGCTATCATCGATTTGTACTAACTTCGGAATGATCTTGTCCATGGTACGTTTGATTACGTCATCAATTTGTCTGAGGTACCTGTCAACCAACCAACACCTCTATGGGTCTATGTGTCACCTAGATAGAATAATGTGCAAAGACGGAGAAGTCAACTCTTATGATGCTATTGGCGAAAACAATAACGAGTCGTTGTTGTCATACTGGACGGCTTCTGTTGCATTTAACCAAACAAGTTCCTAAAACATTTGGTGATGTGTGTATATTTGGTATTTAGTGTTTGCCTCCATTAAAGGTTCGCGAAGGAACGGCTTCAAAATTCGCGCTTATCTTATTACAGGCTGAGATGAAGTCGCACCTGACAATTGTCCATTATGTAGGGGTGTCCGTCTTGACGAGATTTACTATACGAATATCTCCATGCCGGGAAGAATTGTGAATGATGAGAGATTTCCCTTATAGAGCCTTGTCTGTGAATAGAAGTTTCACTGTATGTGGTGCACTTACTTGTCATGCACAAACTGGGTCCGCAGCTCAAAAAACTGTCAACAGTGTGGGCAATCAAGGGCAGCCATGGAACACCTACTCGTCGAGTGCGAAGAGCATCAACCTCTCAAATTATGAGGACATTCCATCTAGTTCTGGTATACTTTGTCTTTTTCGTATACTGTCTTGTTCTAAGGATGTTCTATTCACGTTGTTAAAGTCTCTATAAGTTATCAATTGCTCTTCACGATGGTGGTCTAAGGGAAAGTCGTATGTAAGGCAAATAAGATCGTGTTTAGAAAAGGCTGCTGTGCTCAACTGGTCATAAAAAATAACACTGTCTATTTGACTAATAAAAGTACTCGAATAGGTTTGTAAACTGCGTCGGAATTTCAGTATTTACTTCATGAAGGTCAAAAGAGTGCATTTTTTCAGTTACCTGTTTGTCAACTAAAAGGTTGTTGTTAAAGATGTGGACTCTTCTTTAAGTAATAAGATTTTATTCTCTCCCCACACTATCTCTAAAAACATGAATTCTACTGAAGCACCTATCGTTGAAGACATTTTAAGCTTCCAAGTTTTACTATAATTGATGTAAATCGCTAGCCCACATCCACGACGGCCTCTGCCTCTGCGAAAAATTCGGCAACCGTTTAGGACACACATTCACGTGCTTGGGCATAAGTTACGCAAACTGGGCAACCTCAGAACTGCAAGAGGCATTTATAAATTCACCGATTTTTAGACCATCTCTTCTATTACAAAAATTTGTATTGGCACATCTCATGAGTTTTCATCCATTACGATGGCAAGGAAACAAAAAGAAAGCGTAGTACACGATAAGAAAAATCACAAGTCAAAGAAAAAAGAATAAAGTCACTTCCTTGCAACAACTACTAATCGAGCACAAGTCATAATGACCAAATTACAACTGAAATACGAATAATTCTTAAGCTGAAGCGAAAGCTACGTTGCTGTGTGTATAGTGCTGAGTTGCATTTCTGGCAATGGTTCGGCGTTCAATGAAGCACGAGTCAGCAGCGGCGGCGAGACACAAGTCAGCAGCGGATGACGACGTCCGGTGGTGACCCGATGCAAGGTATTCGTGTGTCGGTGCATTGTGAGCGTTTGTGCTGACTTTTCACACATAAATTAAAAAATATAATATTTCAAAAGAATTCACATTTCTCTATGAAAAAGAAACAACAAATTGAAAAGATAGATTGAAATAAAAAAGGAGACAAAAGTACAAGACTACAATCTACAACTATTTTTTTATACAACTACAATTTTGAACTGCAACACTTTTTCGCATTGTTCATGTTGACATCTCTAAGCAACTTCGGTGAGTGCATCATCGCTTTCAATTTTTATAGTCGCTCCATTGGCACTCTGCTTAACGAAAACGGAACCGAGGTGGGTGTGAACTCAAATCAGCTGTTTACTTCGTCTTAAACAAAGAACATGCAGGAGTAGTCTTCTTTTTGTCCATATCCATGTCATGTCCATGTCCCCAATAACAAGGTCTACCAAAAGTAAACGCCCTTTTGTAGTTTTGCAGAAGAAGTTCCTTACTTTCCCATGTTTTCATATTTTTGAAGAACAGTTGTTACTCTAATAAAACTTGTTTATAATTTTTTGCGCATAATTTCCTTTGAAATTGTGTTTTGAGAAGTGTTTCAGAAACAAAAGCCAAGAACAAATGGCATAAAATGGAAGAATTACAATGTGTTGTAGATTTTACACTTTGGCTAGTCGATTTGAACATTTCGCAAAATAGTGGTACATCCTACCACCTGTGTTGTTAAGGCCCAACACTGGCAATGCTTCTTTAGGACGGAGTTTGCCTCAAATGGTGAATTGAATTTGAGTATGATGGGAGAGCATATTATCATTACTGGCCGAGATATGGGATCGTACAGCGTCTGAATGTTAGACTTTTAATCCGCTTTGGAATTAATGCTGTTAAAGAGTTACTTGTTTCGAATATTACTACTGTCTATCTCGTTCTTTGTCGAGTAGTAAGTGTGAATAGGGATGACTCTCCCTAATGTACTTAAAGCCCAAGACTTTTTTATGTGTCTGCCTCGAACAAACAATTATCATCTCAATAAGTGCCTCTCTTGTGATGTTGCGCTTTTCAAGCACTATTTACATTACTCTACTGTCTGATTTTCAGATGAACATGGTCTGTTACCGTCTGTTCACCGAAAATCGTGTTCCTTGTGTCGTTCGCTGGGGGCATAAGATTATGGTAGTCTCCCAACTAGCTACATTGTGCATGAGGCAAGGTAAACTCGCCCGAAAACCCTAACAGAATGCCCGTTACTGTTAGCCTCGCAACCCTCTTAGGCAGCGGTTTAAGCTGCTGTCGTTCAGTCCAACAAAATTATGGATAAAGTTGGCCTCTATGTGTCAGTTGCTAGAGCTAGAGTCTCTGAGAGGACTGCTTTTTTTGAAGATGGATTGTGTTGGGAGGGAATCCAATTCTTTGAAAATATTTAAGGAAGCAATACTGAGTTCGATCTGTCAATGTGTCTTGAGTCTCATAGCTATACTTGCTACTGCCATCTGACATATATGTCCGGCAGAGTAGACGGAGAAGTGTGGTCAGTGGCGCTCAAGGAGTGCTTTTTAACGCCAAGCGGATTTATGTACATGCAGTATGATAGAGATGCCCAACTTCTACCTCTCTTGTCCCCTAACATTTTTGACATCCATTTTTCATACCGTTTGCTAAAGCCAGATTGACCAATCAGATAACGGCATTTACGTTAATTCGTGAACAACTGTCAAAAAGCTCCTGAAATTCGTCGATTGACTAGGGGTTAATCAGCTGTGAAGTTTTGCATTGCCATCATACTTCATTTCTGGTTCTTAATATCTGGTTGGATATCCAGTGAGTATTCTGTGTTCCCCATTTGTATAGAACAGTATAGGGCAGAGCAGACCCATATGCTGTCCTTGCCTAGGAGCGGCGTCAAACCGCCAAGTGAATTGAAGTCATTGTCACTCAATAGATTATGCCAAGGCCGTGCGGCCTAACTAATCTAATCATGAATTTTGAGTACGGTCATTGGCCAGTCGTTCGCCTACCACATTTATGCTGCCACTGAATCCTCAAAAACCGCCTCAAAAAGAATTCTTCTTCAAGGTCCTTGCAAACATCGGTTCACGTAATGTTTTTGCTCATACTGTGTCATTATGCAAAACAAAAAAAAAAACTGCTTCCCCGCCTGGAAAGCTGTTAAAGCAGATAAATTGATTTTATCACCCACTGCTTGAAAAGGGTTAAATAGGGTAAGGAAGGACCCGGGGTAATTTATCGAGCAATTTATTCGAAAGATAAAATTTTCATTCTGTTACCTGTTTTTGGAGTTGTTCGACTTGTGCACCCCAAAGTTGATGGGATGGTGGATAGATCTGTTATGAGGTAGTCTTTTCTGTTTGCCTGGTAATTCAAATGAAATGGTGCAGCCGGTCCTCATGTGCTGAGAGTGGGTGTTTGTCAAATGGAAATCCTCCCAGGGGGAATACGAGACACACGTAGCGATGCGATACGTGATAAAAAGTGATAACATTTTCGCCTTAGACGGTGAAAGTGGAATATATGAATTTATTACCGTAATGGGGTTACTTTGGCTGATTGTAACTGAAAATTTGTGTGAAAAACTCTTGGCAGACAAACTTCAGTCGGAAGTGCATGTGCTGAGTTGATGCTCCTCATGTTTGAAAGAGAATCATCGTGGGGAATTGCATTCCATAAGATATTGTCACAGGCTTTCCTTATTCGAACTGACTGTTATTGGGTTAGCTTGTGGCGACTTTTTCTATTAGGCCATATTCGAAAGAGATGGTGCTCGACAGTCTTACCAAAGCGTAAAGGAATTATCCTCTGGATTAAAGCTTCGGACAGGAGCCTTTCTCTGGCCGATTTCAACAACTTGCAAGTTTGAAACAAGAGCTTTTTAACAAAATTTTCGAATTTTTGATTTTGGCCTATTCACTAAATTCGGAGATATTTGCATTGGGTCTGTAACTTAATTCGTGCGTTTTACTAAGAGATGCCGTAACTTGTGTTATTCCATTGGAACATGCGTTGGAAAGCTACTGTCATTGTACGTCATTTCAGTAAATGTCATTCATTTGAAGCGCAAACAACAATAAATTTTTTTTCACTCAAATATGTCGTGCCTGAAAAAGTGTTTTTGCGGGGAGTTCTTCTTCATTACTTTAATATGTAGAAAACTGCTGCCGAAAGTCATCAGTATTTTGGTTGAAGTTTATGGTGAACATGCGCTAGCTGAGTGAACGTGCCAAAAGTGGTTTGGCTTGGCCAACCAGCCAAATCAACGGCAAAGCCGAATATCCCTGGCGCGAAGGTAAGGCTCTGTATTTGGTGGGATCAGAAGGGTGTGCTGTATTATGACCTGATAAAACCGGGTGAAACCATCGATGGTTATTTTATGGTCATTTAGACATTACACCAAGATTTTTAACACAGGTTACATATTCGACAGGAACAGAGTTTAATTCTATGGAGGGTGTTTTGAAAATGGAATGACTTTGTTCTTGTCAGGACTAAGCACGAGAGCATCTTCGTCAGCCCACTTCGTAATTGAGCTCAAATCCTCGTTTGCAGCTGAAATCAACCATAACAAGTGTAAAATTTGAGTAGATCAATAAGCAATAAGACAACAGTTCACGAAGATCATTAATGGGCATTGAGAATAATAAAGGAGCGAGAATAGAACCTTGAGGTACTCCATTGTGAAGATCACTAAAAGGGGAAAAAAACGTAGAAAACAGCTTGAACACTGTCAGTAAGATAAGAAAAGATGAAATTGTTAGTGGGATTACAGAAGTTAAATTGGGTGTAATCTCTTCAAACGACCTAAATAGATACTCTGTCTGGTGTCAGAAAAATTATCTGTTTACTAACTTAAAGTCAGTAAATGCCAATCTATTACTTACTTACTGTCCACCTGACTAGCATCGAACCTATTTCCTCTGCAACAAACCAGTGCCCTCAGTTTCCTCTTTACGCGACTTAGGCGGTATCTGTGATCGTGAGCTCAGTAGAGTCAATTACGCGCTTGGCTTTGTCAAACGCTGGTCTAAAGATTTTCGAATCCCTATGTCACAAAATCTTTGTACATTACCTTCCGCAGACCCATTTTCGAATATGCCAGCCAAGTATGATCACCTTACTTCGCGGTCCACATTCGCCGTATTGAAGCTGTCCAGCGTAGGTTTCTACGTTTCGCCCTTGGCAGTCTTGGCTCGACCGATAGAACCAATTTGTCTCCTTACCTTTGATCTCCTTCGCCTTGAGTCCCGCGAAAACCGTCGCAAAGTCGCCGATCTGCTCTTTCTCCGCCAAATAATCACAGATGATATAGACTGTCCCGGGCTTCTCGAAATCGTGTGTCTTCGCACGAATCCCCACAATTTTAGGTCCTCAGCTCTATTCCGTATTAGAGCACATCACGCACTGATTGCGGCTTCAACTCACTGGTGTCAACAATGTTACGCTTGGCTAACACCATGGACCACTCTTTCGATTTCCATCTCAGTAAAGCCTCAAATCCAACCCAAATCCTGTCCATCCATTCTATCTCTCTCTCTCTCTCGCTTTACCTCCCCCTGACATCTAGGTTAGGCGTTAGTTTTTAAGTTTAAGGTGCTCCACTAAACTAAACTACGGAGCATGTCTCGTCTAAAGTTGAAAGTTAGGTCGAAACAAAGCTATTCTCGATTTTATTCCATTCAGCTCCTACATTAATTTCGACAACAATCGGTTCACAGTCGATTTCTGCTGAAAAGTCTACTCATCTGAAAACACGCCGCCCTCTCTCCAATCGCAATGCACGCATCAGTTATTTGCAATATTCAAAATTCTTCAATATTTTTTTTCCGAATTCTAAAAATATGCCAGCTTCGACACTGCATATGTAAGTCTACTTCACTGGACATCCCTTCCGCACGATTTAACGCAACGCTCTGTCACCCATAAACAAAAAAAAAAACAGCGACGCGAAGCGAAACGTGACATTCAACCGAATCATCACCTTTTATCGTGGATAAGTTAATTTAGTTTCGGATTGTCGTATTTGTTGGTAGAATATTGCGGCGTTGTTTTTTTTTTTTTCACGTGTCCATTCGATTGTGGATTTATGTATGTCCAGCCGTCATTGTTTTCCCTCCCACCACCACCGGAAGCCACTGAAATGTTGGATTTAAGTTCTATTTTTACGTGATAAAATTGTTTTCATGGCAATGCAAATTTTGCGGCTGTATTTTGTGAATATTTTTGAATGAAGTTAATTTCCGAACGCACGGCGACCTAGAACAAGCAATTTGCATTTTTAAATTGATATCACTACCGGAGAGGGGGAAGTCCTGCACTGGCGATGGTCTTTTTTTGATCTTCGTCAAACAAACCTTTGGGTTATAATTAGGCATGTTGATTTGATTTGGAATTTTGTTTGAATTGAAATGTATATACCCGTCATTTTGTGACAACTGACATGGTCTATTGACTTTGAACACTCATTAAAATTAATTGGTTGATAGAAATGTTGAGTAGAGTCAAGCAATCATTTGGTTTTACTCGCATGATTGCGGTCAACTGCATATAAACATGAACTGTTTGTCGACATCAAATAGAGTCCCCCCCAATATATAATCACACAACATTCTGTCGGCACTAAAATCTGCTGGCTAAGAGGAAGGCATTTGGGATCGGAGTAGCCGTCGTTTGTGGCAGAATTGCTGGGCTAGATCTATAAGAAATGTTTTCTTCTTATGTGCCACAGTCCGAGGTGGAGCTGAGCCTCGCCCAACATGCCTTTCCAGCCGGCAGGATATATCGCCGCAGTCAAAGACGGCTGAGACCCCACTCGACTTGTGTGCGCCAACATGTACTTGGACGTTCTCTGTTGCGTTGTCTCACAGGCCCAGAGTCGAAGTTTCTTTCGGCCGGGGATAACTTGTCTATGCTGCTCTACATAGGTTAGTAATTTTAGGCGTTCCATAGACACCTGGCTAGTCTCATGTCGATGTACAGCCGTTACAGTTCCTTCTTCCACATGCCATCAACTCAAACAGGAGAAGCACCTCTCTCGATTCGCTTTGGATATACTTTATACTTCTACGCCAGAGAGGATGATCAAGGTCTTATACAGAGTCAACGCAGTTTATACATATACAGGACATACATATATTGGGCCTATAACTTCCAGATTCGTGCGGTTTTTTTTTGCAACATTGGAACGTTTGTTTAAGAATAACATGTACAATAGTATTATTCAAAGCATTGCCCATCTGAAGCTATGACTTTTTCCCATCTTTCTGGCAATTTGTGGATCCCATCCCAAAAGAACTGCGACGGCTTGGCAGACAAGAATGAATCAAGTCAATTTTTGATATTCTGCTTTGAACAGTATTTAAGTGAGGGCGTTTTGCATCGACCGGAACAAATGGTAGTCAGAAGGGGCAAGGTCTGGACTATAAGGCGGGTGGGGTAAAACTTCACATCCACCTTCCAAATAGTTCTTAACCGGGGCCGAGCGTTGTCATGATGGAAAATTATTGCCTCATTTCTGTTCGCATATTCCGGGCGTTTTTCAGCTACCGCTCTCTTCAAACGGATTAATTGTGTTCGATAGCGTTGTCCATTGATGGTTTCATCCGGTTTTATCAGCTCATAACACAGCACACCCTTCTGATCCCACCAAATACAGAACATTACCTTCGCGCCATGGATATTCGGCTTTGCCGTTGATTTGAGTGAGAGTGAAGCCAAACCACTTTTGGCACGTTCACTCATCTAGCGCATGTTCACCATAAACTTCCACAAAAATTCGATGACTTTCGGCAGCAGTTTTCTACATATTAAAGTAATGAAGAAGAACTCCACTTTTCAGGCACGACATATTTGAGTGAAAAAAAAAAATTATTGTTGTTCACGCTTCAAATGAATGACATTTACTGAAATGACGTACAATGACAGTAGCTTTCCAACGCATGTTCCAATGGAATAATACGTTACGCCATCTCTTAGCAAACCTATTTTTCTTTTTTAATTCTTGCGTATATCACAAGCCCACCATACCTTGATGACACGGCGGTAAGGGAACCATTGAACCATGTTGGTAGTGGGCGTATATGCTCTCTCTAAGTTCGCATTCGACATGATCCGTATGTATGTCGTCCATGGCCGCAGATTCACTGGTTAGCAAGCGCTGTTTAAAATGTTAAAAAATCTTAGAGACAGGCGGGTGTTGGAGTTGAACAGGACAGAAAACGATAACAAACCAATGGCATTCGTTGGCTGCAAAACATGTGTGCTAGGCCCATCATTATACAAAGGGACTCAGACATGCCGTAGTTGGTACGATGGAGGGGAGGTCGGAAAAGAGGAACAGCCCTAAAGCGACGGGGGTTGGAGGTTAGTGGAATCATTTGCAGAAGGTCGGGCGAGTCAATTGCTCCAATTAGGACTTGGTACAGAGATAGGATGTCAGCTACTTCACGATGTTTTTTTAAGGCAACCAAGCCAATCACCTGAAGGCGATCTATATAAGGTGGTGAAGCAAGGCTATCAGACCATGGGAGACCACGTAAAGCAAAACTTAAGAATTTAGTTTGGACAGGAGACCAAATTGACCAAATTTGACTGGCATATTCTAGAAAGGGCCTGACATAGGTAATGTAAAGGGATTTAGAAGCGTAGGGTTAGAGAATTCGTTGGACGTAGAATTGGCACGTAGATTGGGAACTAAGCTCCCTATCACATATAGTTCCTAGGTGCCATATAGAAGATACTATTAGGTACTGGCTCGTTATTGAGGAAGTTCTGTTGGGAGGGGGTAAGCGTTTGCGAGAAAAAGTTGTAGAATGGCATTTGCCTTCGTTATTATTGTCCCACCAAGTGAAGAAGGAGTCAAGGTCGCTTGGGAATGCACGTGAATCGGCTGAATTAGACATTGTTTGGCTTATTTTCATGTCGTCTGCGTAAATGGATACAATGATGAAATAGACAACATCGTTTATGGTTAGGATGATGTAGAGTAGATGTAGAGTATCTGAAGAGTACTAATGTTTGAGCCATTCGATGATATGGGCCGGAAAACCAAGGGCCTTGAGTTTGTGAAAATATTATTTGGTGGTTGATTTTGTCAAAGGCTTCACTGAAGTCTGTGGTGACAACGTCCACTTCATAGCCCTGCTCCAATGTTGAAAGTGTATTGGAGACAGATTCAATAAGGTTAGTTGTGGTAGATCTGCCCTTAAGGAATCCATGCTGGCGTGGGGAAAATATGGGGTTACAAAAGAAATACAAACAGTCTTATACGATGGATTCAAAAAGTTTGGGGATAGAAGATAATTTAGCTATTGGTCTGTAATTCGAAACAGTACACACTACAAACGAAATCAAACACGTTTACTCTGGGCCAACTTAGGCCCAGCTGTTACTTTTCGATATTCACATTTTTTCGCGTACTAGACCCGGAACAACCCTGGTATGGTTTCGATTTCAAACTCAATTTGGACCTGATTAGGCCCAGCTGCCCATCCTACGGTTAAAAACATTAACCCAATAAATCTTGACAGTGACTTGTTATAATCTAAAACACTGACCATACGAAATGTATGATCACAAATAAACTCATTTTTATCTACAAATCCATACGACCTCGCCGCATGTCCTTGAAACAAATGTCTTGCTGTCCGTGATGCAATTACTCGTTAACTTGTTCAACTCCACTCAGATTCCTTTTCAACCACGTTCCGTCCCGTGACTTCTTCCCTGACGCCGTCCGTTTCATTTTGATCCAACAAAACAAATTGCCTGACCTTTCTTATCTAAAAACACATTCATTCGAGCAATTTTTTTCCGAGAAGAAAAACTTTTCACTGCAAGCAGACCCTTTCATTCAAAGTCATCTCGTCTGGTGGCAGATAGCTCTCCTTCAACTCGTGACGCACTTGAATGACCCTAAAAACAACACTTTTTAGTGAGATACTTCACGGCTGGGGGGGGAAAGAAAAGAAAAACATCAATTGCAGGAAAAAAAACCAACAACCCAGCAGCTGGGGAAAAGAGGACTCCCGCTCGTTGATCCCCGACGTGGCTAACCGCTGCAGCCTTGCGTAAACTTTGTTATCCACCACTCGGTGATGGATCAAAACCGTCGAGACCCTGCCCTCATTCCATCTGATGTTCGTTCCGAGGGAGCAGTGCGCCTCTATACGAGTGTGTGTGGGGATTAATTTATAGCTTTTACCCGGAACTCATTGTGTCAAGTGGAGAGATACAATAACGTAACGAAGTGCGAAACACGCTTCACTTCGAGCCAACACACACACCACCGAAAAGGAGTACACATGGATGTGAAGTCGTCGCAGTTGACGAACTTGACGTCCGGCCTGCCACTGACACAGAACCGCCCCCAAGAGAGCATCAAAACAGCAGATTGAAACTTCCCAACTGTCTGCCGAGTAGTGGAGCGCATTGTATTGAAACCAGTGCTCAAAGCGGATATCCACGCCAAAAGTACTTTACAACTTCTCAAGTGTTCCGTATCTACAGAGGACATAAATTCATCTTCAATGTTGTGAGACGATTTAACTTACGGCACACTTGAAGGGGATAATGGATTGAGGATAACGGATAAAGGATAAAAGATATAAAGCGAACTTTTCCGTCCTTCCGTCTCATGATTTAACTGTTCCGCAGTTTAGATGAAATCAAATACTCAGCAAAGAGCACGCAGGGATGAGCATAATGCGGCGTTAATCTTAAATGCAAATGTTTATGTTTCGGGGAGTTTGGTCAATATTTGCCCGCGGTCGAGGCGAGGGTCCTTTCATAGCCATGCGGTCTATACTCCACGAGTCAATTAACACAAGAATTAAATTGTTTACCTTTGAGAGAGGGAACGTCTGCTGATGGGGGTGGGCTTAAGTGGACTTTCATTTCAAAACAAATCTTTACCTCGGGTCGACTATTCGTATTTAAATGCAAATCGTTTTGAAGAAATCCAAGACTTTTGGGGAACTCAACACTTGGGCCCTTGAAGTCGGCACATCGAAGTCATTTGCAGCCGTGACTTGTTTGTTAGCCCCGAATAGGGAATGAGAACAGAAACAAATTCTCTGAGCCTATTATAGTGGCACTCGCATCGTGTCAACGATGAGAACTTTCATTTGTTTTGAAATTTGACGCTATTGATTTGATGACCACCTCTCCAATCTGTCGATCTAGGCCAGCATCGGTCCAAGGTCCCAACATACCAGAGTTTGTTGTGCTTGGGAGTCACGAAGTCGTGAATTATCGATAACTATTCGAACAGCTAAATAGAGCTAAGTATCCCGATGCGTATCCGTAGCAACATAAAAGTTGACCAATGTTCGCATTGAAACAACCGGCTGTACTGCGAAACATTTCTCTTGACTTTGCTTGTGTTCTGCGTTTTTAAGGACAATACGTCAGTTAACAAAGAGTCAACAGTACGTAGTGTGAAAGGACCCTACATAATTGTCTCAGAATCGCTCTCCAACAACGTCCATTTATTTTTTATATATAGCCTGATAGCTGCCACCGTTGGCATCGTGTTCAGTCGCCAATATCAGGCTGTCATACCGGAGACATGATCGTCCACTCATTGTCCAACCATGAGGCTTAGTTGTGGAGACCCTCTTTGCTGCAACATAAGTGTACATCCGCTGAAAAAATACATGCTTTTGTGGAGCTGGAAGCAAGCCATTTGTTTCAACACACCGACGTAGCACCGGTTGCCAAGACCGATTCTAAGTCCGATCTTCACTGGGGTGTTTTTTGTAGAGTACGCGTTTCTCTTTGTCTCTTATTCTTCTTCTTCAACAGGCGCGGCCCTGCGATCCGGAGTGGACCTAGGCCTCAGCCAACAAGCCTCTTCAGCTTGCGCGGCCTTTTGCCCGCTGCCTCGAATCTCACTCGTTAAGATGGTTGTCATTAGTTTCGTGGGTGTCCTCTTGTGCGTTGTCTCACCCGTTCGGAATCAAAGACTCTTCGGGCTGGAACGGTGTTATCCATGAGCTCTACGTCTTATATTAGGCGTTGGATCCGTAGACACCTAGCTAGACATATGTTGCTTCTCGTTCAAATGCTGTCAACGCAAACCGGATGAATGATCGAACGCAGAACTTTTCTCTCGAAGGGAGCAAAGGGTTCGTCATCTGTCCTTGAGATTGTAAATACTTCGCGCCATAGAGCGGATCAGGGATAGTCAAGGTGTTATGCTATAATTTTAGCTTGGTCTTTCGAGAGATGGCTCTACTACTAAATTATTCTTGAGCTTAAAGAAACAGCGGAATTTTCAAGAGTTACTCTGTGTTTGATCTCTATGCTCGCACTATTTACTGCAGAGCCGGGGTAGAAGTGCTTGACCACCTCGAAGTTATAGCGGAACATTGTGACCCTTTGCCCAAGATGTCGATGTTGTGAGTCCTTTCTTGAGGACAGCATATACTTCGTTTGCAATCGTTCATCGCTAGACCCACTTTAGCTGCTTCCGTCTCAATGCCAGAAAACGCCTCAATGACAGCTCGCTGTGTTCAGTCACGTCATTGTCATCCGAGTATGCCAATAAATGTACAGACTTCTGAAAGTCACGTCAAATGCATCCGCGTATGCTAAAAAAAAGTACGTATGTGTTAGATATAGCCAAAAATTGCAGAGCAGAGTGTCCGCTTGCGGCAACAACTTGAAGGAGCTGAAGTGGAGCAAGCAAGCAGATTCCAACCCAAGGCTTGTACCCAGATACGCTGTCTTCAGGCTATAAATCTATTTAGTAAATTATTCCAAGGCATCGCGTGAGGACAGCCAACTACTCGTGAACACTATTCGCCACCCTTAGCAGCTAAGCTTCGAATATAAATGGTCCTTTGCCATCAGCAGCTGTTGTTCACTTCACAGCACAAAAATTCGCACACGACCAGAAGCAATGAAAAACTTTTTACTTCAAGTACGGTTATAATTAGTTTTTACGTTGTTGGTGTTTTTGTGTCGTTCAATCCCCACGCGGAGATGGGCAAAAACTTTGTACCTATTCACTCGAGTCGACCGGAAGGAAGGATAAGGGCCACTCTTCCACATCACATTGTCTAATGGATACTTGCTGCCCTCTTTTTTTCAAGATTTTTTTCGGTTTGTTTTTTTTCGATGGCGGATTAAATGCAACGAATTTGGTTGTAGAGCGATGAAAGGGATTATTCATCGGACGATGGTGACGCTGCATTTTGGCTGCTTGGTGTATTTTACTTTGCACTTCACTTCGGTAGTTTTTTTTTGTCGCTTTCCCGTGCTCTCGTGCGGGCAACATACTGCAGCATGGCACTTTTCTGAAACGAAATTCTATTGAAAGCAACGACCAGCGAGGGACAATGAAAGGATTTTGATCTTATTAAGCTCTTAAATGTCACCACTTTGACAAGTGGACCGACCCGGATTGGAGAGTAGGTGCATGCAAAATACTGCGTTTATTAAGGAGGACTTGGTACACCATACACTTTACTAAGAGTAATCGATCCGCTGAGACTGCTTCGATCGCCGTCTATTGGGACACTGAACACTAAACATGGTCTTCTTACCAAATGATAGTTTACTGAGTCAATGAGTTTTGTAATTCACCGCGAAGTACATTAAGTTGTAGTGGCTGGCTGCACACATATTGCAACATAGGTCCGTTGGCTTGGTACTTGGTACTTGTGGATCTGCAAACTAATTGCAGCTTTGGAAAACGCGATGATGCGAAGATAACCGATGCTAATGCTAGAAGTAGGCTCATAGGTGACCTGAACAGAAACACTCAATGAACTTCAAAGGTTCTGCTATGATGGTGTTATTGGAGCATTCTCCCCTGCATCCAGTCGTTGTAAAACGCGCAAGCGAAACATTCATGAGACTGGCAAAAGAAGAGATAAGAAGACCAAGACAATTCGATGCACTGTTCAATAAGCGACTACCCTCGGTGATTCCCCAGGATGACGTGACATGGAAATTCAATTGCGACACAGACCGATCAGCAGTACGGTAAACTGGTATACAGATGTATCGAGACTGACGGAGGGACGGGAGTAAATGGACCCCGGACTTCGAACCCATAGGCAAACATACCAGCATCTTTCAAGCAGAAGTCAATGCCATAGACAGATACGCTTAGATCAATCTTCACAGGAACTATATTGCGACATAACAATAATGTCGGAGAGTCGTGCCGCTATCTCGGCACTAGACAGCTACTTCTTGTGTGGGAATTCCGACAGCAGCTTAAAGAGTTGAGCAGGCGAAACAGAGTGAAATTCTGCTGGATACCTGGCCGTACAGGAACCGAAGGCAATGAAATGGTCGACCTTCTAGCTTGGAAAGGAGCATCGAAACCCTTCATAGGCCCTGAACCATTTTACTCTGTAGGAGACCATGTCTTCAGAGATGAATTTAGGGAACTGGAAAGAAGGAAGCGAACAGGATCTTGGAACAACGCTCGTGGCATGTGGCAGGCCAAGAAACCCCGGTGGTCAGTGTAACCGAAAGAGGCTTAAGGTGTGTATAAGGAAGACTCAGGAGGTAGGTGCAGACTCAGGGAGCACCTAAGAATTATATTAAAGGTTTTTAGAAGGCTTTTGCATTCTATTGAGAGCCTAATGACATTTCAGAACTGGTACTGTGATTATGTGAAGCACTAGCCTGCAAAAAAACAGGATATCTGGGCAAGCACCTACTATCAGGTGAACAGATGAAGACACTAGAACCATCTCTCATTGTCAGATTCCTAAGGACACTGGTTTAGATCGAATAAATCTCTTCCAGCTATGCGAAACATGAGTCCATAACCCTCCACTGTACGCGAGGGGAACTCGTAAGACAGATCAAAGTGATGAAAGGGGGCACAATGATGAAAGAAGGCCACGGCAATACACCCTCAACAGTAATAATAATACCTACAGTCAGCAAATGGATCGACGTTTGAATGGTATCTATGTGTACTAGCTCTAAACACCTGGATGGCGTGTTGTTTAGGTGCCTGCCCTTGGTTGGTGGGTTCCCGGTTCGAATCCCTGTGAAAGCAAAGTTAATACGCTTTTTTCTGGTTTGCAAATCTGGTCACCATCAAATTATCGGAACGGACACTGGAGTAGTCTGACTGCGGTGGGTATTACAGTGGGCCAACATGGGCTAAGTGTGCTGGCAGTCCCCTTCCTAACACCACCCTACTCCATCTATACCAGCTGATAGTACTAGATTCCTGCAATATCATAGCAAGCTTCACCTAGCATTGGTCTTGTTTTGAAGCCGCAACAACATTTAGTAAGTAAGTGAACGATTAGACGATCAATGTTTGAGGATTAAACTCCTTCTCGCTCCCGCTCCAGTTCGCTGAGTTATTCGTCCGCAATAAAGTGGAATGATTCATTTATTTCAGCCACAAGTCAATCGAACCAAAGGCTCTCCTCTTAACCGCTGTACCCACATGTCCTTGTCTCCTCCAAATGCCTGGAGTGCTTTCGTCAGCCCGTAACTTCGACGTCTAAGGATCCGCTCCAAGCACTCCCGAAGGGAAATTTCTTGTTCTGCATGTTCATGTTATCGATTTCAGCATTTGCTTAATTATCCATGACCGACGGTATCAAGGACTCAGCCACAACACTGCATGGCCAACCCCTCCACTGCTCGTGGATCATCGACGTTTCCCCAAAGCGACGTCCGCCCTTTCATACATTAGGTCCCCCATCGAAAGTTATGAAACAAACTTTTAAAACTAATTCCAACCGGAAAATCTCCCCTCACTCCCTGGGCATAGATCCTGTAAGCTCAGATCAATGCACTTCGCAAACAAGAAAAATCAAGTGCAAATACAGGAAATTAACATCCGCGGGCAATGGAGGTACAAAATATGCAGTGTGCCTCTGAATGCATCGTTCTGCTTCTTGCTGCCTTGTTATTGACACAAAAAACCAATCATTCTCGAGCTGCTACACTCTGCGATGCGTCGTGGGGGGAACGAGCACAAGGATAAATGTGGGTTTAAAACAGATTTTAAATCTTTTTTCGGCCAGTTGAAAAGATAAACAAAAACGCATCGAGTCAACCGCCTGAACTGTAACTGGATATCGATTTAGATTCAGAGTAGACCAACTCCCACACACACATCCACCTGCCAGCATAACTCGACAGCCTTTCTGCTGGTGGAGCGGAAAACAAAAGGACCTGGTGTCAGTCCTTATAGTCGACTGCAGGCAACCATTAAGCTTGTAGCGTTAATTTATTCCTTTTTTCGCTCCGTGGACAGCGTGGAGAGGTGGTCAGTTATGCAGCAACGGCATGCGGCGGAATGTAAACAAAATAAGGACAGTTGCTAAGGGATAGTCACTGCCGGACGATGGACGATGGGTATTCACAGGCAGCCAGAGTTGGTTAAGTCAACATCCAAGTGGTTGTGATTTTTTACATTTACCATCCGTCGACGAAACATTCTCGTCGTTGTCGATATTTTGTTTGAACTTTAAGCGGCGAGAGAGGATGAATTCAGTTCATCCTTTAATTTCGTTCGCATTATTTGTTTATCTTTGTCGGTTCCCTACCGCACAGAACCCTATCTCGCAGCCCCTTTTCAGCCCCGAAGAATGAATGGTGGTGGAGACCATCATCTGGATTGTTTCTTTTTGTGCTCAGGAAAAGGAGATTATATCCGGGCAGAAGGACGAACTTCTTCTGTTTGAAATGGAAATCAGTTGAAGTGATGGAGTCCTTAAAGGATTGTCAGTAAACTGGAACGGATTCTTTGTGTTTTTGTTATGCCATTGGAAGCTCTTTAAGCTCGTTGGATGGCGATGGAGAGCGGGAGGGGGGTTAGCTTAAGCAATTGCGTGCATCCGCATCCATCCGAACCACATTTGGGTAGCAGAGAGAAGGATGACATCACACTCGATTAGTCAGTAATTCGGTTGATCATTGGAAGATGTCATATGAATTGAGAAGCACATCACTACGCTTGAGAGCGTATGCTTCCGATTGACTGAACTTTTGACCCTTTCAGGGACTTCCAGTAAACTTCACAAAGTGATTTTCCGTATTACTCGATTGGCATGGGTGTCCAATTACACTTCCAAAAAGCCTTTGTCATCAATCTGGATGCCATGCCTGTGAGTAGTTTGGATAAGGATCTTATTACATTGGACGCGAGCACTAATTCGTTCTTTGGTCTGACTTGAATTTAATCATTAAATTATTGAGATGAGAAAATATTGCCATCTTGACGAAGCTCTATGCTGACTAGGAACTTGGGTAACCCCTCTACATGGTGAATGTATATTGTGGCCTTGTGGGTTGGTTCGTCGACCCCTACGCAGTTGAGCCTGGCAGCCTAGGTTCGATTCTCGGTATGAGCAAAATACTTTTCACGGCCCCACCTCTTTCGTGTCACGGACAACGCTCAAAGAGTATTAACTGTCTAGAAAAAGACTTCTCCAACTTCGCCGTTTGGAGTCGGCATAAAACTGTAGATGCTACTGTTCCTGAAAGCACGCACAATACAAGTATTTGCTGGGAATCTAAGTCCTGCCCCTCTATGGACTGTAGCGACACCACCCATATGTAACACAGCACAACAGCATTTATGGTATATAATATTTGTCCAATTTTCAATGAAAATAGAAATGATTTGAATTTCTTTTATTCGATTTTCTTGCTGAAGCTGAAGGCAGAGAGTTATCCAACAATAGTCAGCCATCATGGGAGCGTTCCAGTAGTATTGATAGCGTTCCTCCATCGTACGAAGGCTTGGCGAGAAAATAATCTAAGTGGTTATGAAGAAAGTGCGTTAATTTTGTCCAAAAACCGAAGCATAAACGCCGCTCATTAGAAATGTAATTTTTTAATCCCATTGCAGCCATTAAGCCAGGTACATCTTTACAAAATACGAAGTCATCCTGTTCAGCAAAATTTTTGAGGAGATTTCGTTCTCTTGAGCGGTTATAAGAAATTTTAGTTCCTTTTGTTAGTAAGTTTCTTTCTTTTAGCCTAGAAGCCAACAGCTCTGAAGCAGCCTTGGGCAGTCCCAGATCTCTGATAAGGTCTTTTAAATCATCACATTCAAAGTCACTATCAGTATTGTCAATTTCCGCATCAAAATGCACAGCTTCCTCCTGAGAAGGACCGGCTTGAGTTTCAGGTCATATCTTAAGGCCCAAAACACGTATATTTGCCGACCGTATGGAAGGATATTCCCGTTTGTCACGTGGTGGTCACGGGTGCCTTTCGGATCATAGACACACTTAAACTTACTAAAAGAATCAAAGCTGAAGGAAAAATTATGTAAGATGTAGTTTACATTTTTTTTTCATTAATGGAAAACAAGAATTTAATAAGGGTTAAGAAAACGAAATAAATAATATTATTATCAGCAAATTAACACGGTCGTACGTCGCAAACAAGAGCGGTTACACGAAAAACGAGTCTAGAATCAGCGACTTCAAATTAGTAAGCATCATGTGATAAAAGTGTGCTTGCCTCCAGTTCTCCGTCAATTTTAGAAAAAAAAATACTTAAAATGGATGAAAATAATATTAAAAAACAAAGGCAACACTTACAACGAACTGCTACACTATGTGAATAGTTTTTGAATATTTCGCAATCAAACTCAAAACTTGTTGATACAAGATGGCCCCAAAATGATCGTACTCATTCATATATCCATGTGACGAAATAGTCTATGGTCGCCAGTCAATTGTTTCGTTAGGACAACCTTATATGTCCACATCTTACAGCAAAATAAACCAATTCAGATGAGCGGGCCCTGATTGACATCTCTGAGCCTTCAATGCTGACGTAATGCCCAAAACTTATATTTATTTCCGACCAATCTCTGTCAGGTTTAAAGTGCATTCACGCTCAAACTTCTTCCAAAGTGCTACGGACGACAACAGGCTTTTCAACAAAATTTACACTCAGTCTATATACAACTGAGCCCGAATTTCGATAAATTTAATTTTCGAACTTTCCCACAAGAGCAAAATGATACTCGATGAAATGACATACCATACGGAATATTTGGACAGCTGCATGTCATTGGTAACTTTGGCAACTGGTGAAGCATAACAATTGGAACATCTGTCATTGCATTCTGGCCACGCGTTAGCTTTCAGCAGATCGTGGTCATAATCGACGACCTTCTTGCCCGTTCACATGAGTGAGAAAATGTTCTGAACCAACAATTTCCTTCAGCAACGTCAATATCATAGTGAGTTATGGGAGCCAATGAAATCTTCTCAGTACAGCGCTTAATTTGTTTGCAACTCGGTACAGCTGTTAGCAACTACTTTCGAGGATTTAAAATATAAACAGAACTCTCCTTGTATGCGCTTTTAAAGTGTGTTTGCAACTTCCTTTGTAGCAATTTGCAAAAATGTACGTCATTAACTCGGATATAAAAAGGATATTAAAAAGACCTTAAGACAACCTTGTCTTGCAGATAGTGCACACGCAATCGAAAGACGTTCTTTCATCACAACATTGCACAGATGCACTCAACTTTGAAAGCGCGTCATTACGTCGACTTTAAGTGAAGGCACCATCGTTTTAAACAACCGAATACCTTTCCAAGGAAGCTGCAGCCGTTAACTTAACGATTAGTGGAAGAAGGAAAGAAAGGAAAAAACGAGAAAAATCAGCAAGACCAGAAAACACTGTACTGCCCTTGAACTTGCCACGAGATAAGAATTCTTGATGAGGAATACTTTTTCTTTGGTTTCCTTGGCTGGTAACATCACTAGCAGGGCGTTCCCATGGGCCATAGGGTGGGGAAGGGTCCTTGGGACTCTGGAATTTCAACACTCCACGTGCACCCTGCTCTGTGGACAATTACGAGCATTTCCCGAATAACTTAAAATGCACATGGCGTGTTATCGACCGGCAGCGTCGGATTCCTTGTGGAATGCCATAAAGCGAAGGTGAATGGATTGTGTGACATGGGGGCCTTACCGATCTATTTCTGTAGAGTAAGCATTCATTATACAGCGGCATACTTATTGAAATTGAAATACCACGATGGTAGACGTATCAAAGGATTGCGAACGTGGGACTCCCACCACCTAATGTCTTTCGAACAATTGTAGCGTTTCTCGAACAGAGATAATCGTGATTAAAGGCTCCTTCAAATGTAATTCACGCGAGTGCAGCGTGCTATATTGCGGAACTTAATTCCTGTGACGCTTGGTATCGATGTACTATCGACATACATTTGTTTCTTTTTTCGGAAAAAGTGTAATTTTGATTTGAACCAATTTTGTTTAAGTAAAGTTATTTACTTTGGTCAAGTGCCATTAATGACCCCATCATCACGACTTCCGAGGCGGGCTTTAATGGCGATCTCATCAGGACTGGACATGGACATGGTGGTTTGGACATATCTCCTGATGAGTTAGAGTTAATGGTGAGTCGAGTTTCCTGGAGATCTCTTCAGTAAGAAAATTATGATGGTGATGCCAATCAGAATTCATTTTACTGAATTTACTAGCCATGCATGCTTCGGATAACATCAACATGTAGACCCCTAATGCTGTATGGAGCACGATTTGGTGGACTGAGCTTGAAAAGAGCATCAAATGTGCATCGGATGACATGCTTAACTATCAGCGGACCGCTAAGGGCAAAACCCTCCACAGCCCTGAACATAGCCCTCAATCTTCCACAGATAGGCTTAATCGGCAGACAGACAGGAGCTAGTAGGGCCATCAAGCTGAAATGCGTGCATATGTCGAAAGAACTGACCATAGTCCTCAATCTTCCACAGATTGACTTAAGCGGCAGACAGCAGCTAGTAGTAGCCATCAAGCTGAAATGGGTGCATATGTGGAAAGAACTCTACTCTGTTCTGTTCCAGATTTTGGTACATAATATAGAAATGCAGACGCCACCCATAGACAACGACCTCATGACATCTTAAACTCCTCATCGGGAAGATTTTCTCAACCAGCGTCCTCCAGGTCATACTCGGAGTCTGAACACCAGACGGTGGGTCGAATATGGATGCGGTTGGAGGTGCTGGCATCTATTCTAAGGATCTAAACATCCAGCTATCTTTCTCATTACAGAATCACAGTGGCGTCTTTCAGGCTTAAACTATAGCCATTAAGGATGGTCTTCCTTGATTATGAAACAACACAGCCAGGAAGAGATCAAATCCCCGAGTGCAGTCACTTTCAACTCTAAGACTTTCCAGCACTGCCGCCTACCTCCCAACGAAATGACCAAATGTTTCAGCATACAACTTATGTTGATGCCGCGACACTGTGACTTTTCAAAGAACTGTGACGGGAACTCGCTAAAAAGTGTACTAGCTCTGAACTTTTTCCGGATGGTGGTCTGAAACCTATACTCACTACTGCAGAACATTTACTAAATCTCCAAAAGCTTGCTCATGTAAATCGTAGAACTAAACCCTACTCGACCCCAAACTCTCAGTCAGCCTAATCAGGAAGTGTATGCTGAAATTGTAATCGGCGTTATAATTGCGCCATTAAAAATCACGCTTCTAGACCTTCCTGACAATGATTTGTGCAGAAGCTGCAGAGACGAAGAGATGGAAGATACTATTGCTGTACGTCTATACTGCAAGTGGAGCTCTCAATCCTCCAACACAAAAAAGGGAGTAAATGACAATTAACTGAAAATACACAGGCGTTAAATGGAGCTGAATAAATCCAATCTAGACAGAAAGGGAAAAGGGAAGTTTTATATTGGTAGACAGCTATGCAGAATGTATTGGCTTTAATGGTATCCACCTCAATATTGACTAACGAGAGACCCATTAAAGGAGTCCAGACTTTCAAGTCAACCGGCGACTATCGTTCCCATCGCCATACAACCATGTTTAAGGACAAGAACATCTACCTGTCTGTATGAATTAACATAAGTCTTACAGACTTAAGAGGAATTCATACCTTCTATTATTATTCAAATGCAAATTCAAATTCACATGCGAAACCCTTTGCAAAGACTTACGCATTTGCCTGTCCGGATGTTAAGTCGGCGACAAACTCCCAAAGCTTCACACAAAGGGATCCCTGCTTAGTCGAGCACAAAGCCATCAAAGGCGGCTCTCATCCCCTTCGATTGCCACCTTAACCCAGTTATCCCCGGTGAAATTCAATTTAGACACAAATGGAAATCCTATTACCGACTCATTCATTCAGCTCCAGCTCTGGGGTGACATTTCTGAATTTCCCTTCAATCCGCTTGGTGATTTAAATTTTTTTCCGTTGAATAAAGAAAAAAATACCGTTATCGCAATTTGGCAATAAACTTTTTTCACTCCATCCTCCACCAGCGGCCACCCTTAAGGCAATCCGCATTCGAGAACCTCGATGATTCAGCCATACCTCATTATACTACACCTCACACAAGACGCCTGGGCTGCCGGCCGATATAGAAAAGAACGAAAGGCGAACGAGACGAATGTACGGGCGCACGTACTCGCAAGTGGGTTCCCCAAGGATATGAATACATTTCATCTCGAATGTCAGTGTTATCGTGAAACTAGGGTTAGACTATCGCTATCGACAGCTAAACCAGACAAATTGGCTCTGTTTCTTGGGCGGGGCGCTGGTCCTCTGCTGATTCCTATTAAATCATCCAATGTGTTGCAACTTAATGAAAAACATTATTAACGCAACATGCTGGTTTCCTCGTTGGGATCGTCTGCCTCGGCTACTCGCTTGCGTGGCCAAGTGCTTACGTGGCTACATGCATAACGACACGATTTGTATTCCGTCTGAGTATCGTCGTTCAAGTTGGGGTTATGCTCGGCGGACCACAAATGAAATGAAATAGTATATTTTAGTTCGGCAAATCAAGTCCTTGATTCCACTGTGCCATGCAAGGCGCTGGATGGGCAATGATTGTGACTTGAGACGTGAAACGGGAGTTGTCGCTTGACAGAGTTACTTTCACTTGGGGGGAAATGGATTCTAGGGATTTGCCGAATTTGTGGTGAAATTCCACCGCAGGCAATTGAGCAGCGAATGTTCAACGATTTGATGGATGCATAATCATATGAGAGAGAAATATTTTTGGTATTAAGTTTTGACTGCAATTTTTTCCGGTTTAGAAGCTTAAAGCTAGAGTATTAAAATGTTTCAGTGATTGTAAGCCACGGTGAGATTGAGAAATGAGAATGGCCATTTGGCGAATATAAAAGTGACAATAATACCTATGTTCGGGACGAATCTGGGCCTAGGTTCCACAGGCAACACTAGTTTTCTGCGTCCTCAGAAATGCCAAGTTTGTGAAGTGTTCTTAGACGTCGGCTAGTTTAGTTCTCACCATGGACAAGGCAATAACCAATAAGCTGAGGAGTGCCACGACAGAATATGTTTCAGATCCGGAAACTCCTTTTAGGTCAACCTTCCATCCTTGACGCACCATCTCCACTGAACAGTCTGAACAGCCATCCGCGCTCTTTTCTTTCGTGGACCAGATGTGCCAAATGGCTTCACTTCAACGTTAGCTGCAAGAGCGGCAACGTCAGGAAGCGGGCAACCAACCAGCAATCACTAAAAATAATGACAAAACATAACATTCACTAACACTTCTACTCTTACTCTCAATATTTACCACTCCATTCCAACAAAACCGTGCACATATAGGAAAACGTCAAATCTCATGTCCAACTTTCGAACAGACCTCATGCCGTGTAGTAAAATCGATTAAAAAATTATTTAAAAATTTATTTGAACGGAAAATTATTTTTACTATTCAAAGGGTGTTGGCTCAACAACTGATGTACTTTGTTTCATTTAATATTTATTATTATTGTCGGTTTATTTGTTTTTTATCCTACAATGCCTGGTGCTTACATCGGGTTGTTCAAGTCCGTGTTTCCTTTTGGGATGGGGTGGTGGTGTAGTAGCCGACTTAGCCTCTATGGTGATTGCTACCGCTGCTCTGGTAGAATCCATGCAGCTCGTTGTTCGACGTCGTTGGAAAGTTCTGGTCGTTTAGCAGATTTAACGCGTTGAGGTAGCGTTGTCCGGGGATTGTACTTCTCAGGTTCCTGATTTCCCCGTTAGGATGGTTGTTGATGTTAAGTACCTGCTTTCTGAACGGTGTCACAGATTTGGACATGGATTTTTGTGTCTCCACTAGATTTGTTCACATCATGCTCATGAACCGGGCATGGTTCATGTCCAGTGGGGACTACATGTAAACGCAGTCTTACAGTGAATGCTGGATGGATCGCGTTGGTTTGGTCTTTACATCCTGGAAATTCGGTCTCCCTCTCCTTCTCGAAACCGACGGCTTGGATTCGGAGTTCTTCATTTCTCAAGCCTTCTTGTCCATGCGCTCAATCTGGCAGTGCACGTGTAGTCGACGAAATTTCCGAACAAGTTATACCGTTCGAAGGTATGAATTATCCAAAACATACCTTTTTCGCTCACAGAAATTTAAACATTAAAAACACATTAAGATGAGTAATGAAAAAATTGTCGGAAAAGAGGTTGGAAAATGAGATGGAATCTGCTTTGAGTTTATTTTTTGCTTATAAGCAAAATATTCTCTAAATGCCAACACTTTTACGATCACTTTCCCGATCATTATCAATATTGAGCGAACAAAAAAACGTACTACTGCCAAGAACCCACAACAAGATTTATGATCCGCTTATTTGTTTTTCGAATGAATCACTCATCAGCAGATGTGTAGGCGCCGACCGCATCACAATTTCCTATTTGACCTCATCAAACACCATCGATCGTGGTTAAGTTAATACAAACCGGTTTTCAAATAAGGATGGTGCACATACTCTTATGTATTCATACGATTGGAAACGTCGAACTGAAGGTCAACGCCTACATGGCAATCAGCTGTTTATCACACGAGGAGATGAAATGTCGTTGATAGTATTTTTTATTAGCCAAATGTGTTGACTATAAACTAAAGTGTTCAAGAAGTGCGTGGCTACCGCATTCCATGGCCAAGAATTCAGATGAAACTTTTTTTCTGATGCCACATTTTATTACATGACTAGCAGCAAAGCCTGTTGTACGCCAAGAAAAACGCTGCCTTATTGTATATTTCGTTTCTAAACTAATTTCTTATATTCATTGCAAATAGAAGGCCGAGTTCTGGATTGCAACATTGTTGCCCCCGCACTGCACAAAATATTCTCTGAATACATTTATGAACACGAATACTGGCGTAAGTTTGCAGCATTGTCCAAAAAGTACTCATAAATGCAACACAAGAAGGCGTTTGTGTTTGGTTGAGGTTTGTATTGCTAAAATGAATGTCTCCATCATATTTAAGAAAACTGTAATACTAGGTTTGATGATTAATAGATGTAATAAACTGACCAACTTTCAAAAATATTAAAGAAAGAATCCAAAGAAAAATGCGTGACAAAAGGGCCATGCTTTTAAATAGAAAAAAGGAACGAGCAATGGCCGTACTCGAGGTCTATGTGTAAACATTTTAACACCACACATCTGTCCCCCTCCCTCCTCGATGACAACCGAACGGACAAGGAACCTTCACGGGATACAAATTATTTTATTTAATTAAGGTTTTGACCTTTTCTAAATCAGTTTGAGAGTGAAAAATATTGACAAGCTTGTAAATTAATTGGTTTATTCAAATTATTTTTAAGAAATGAAACAATTTGTAACTGTGAAGGGGATGAAGATTTTTCTGAGGGTATGTCAGAAAATGTTGGTCAATTTTGATCAATTAACGTGCAGAAACTATTCACATTAGAATGTAGATTTTTAGGTTAAATATGCTGGTGAAGCAAACTGTCGAGTACTTACCGTAAACCACAATTTTGTTTGTCCACTTCTACTTTGTCGAGTGATTTTTAACCCCCAAATATCACAATTGACACTTGGTCTACAAACAAGTTATTACCTAAAATATTAGAAAGTTTAATTTTCTTGGCATTTTACTCAAAATATGCGAGATTGAAAAAACATATGCATTCAATGCAGTTAACGTATCGGCTAAAGAAACAAACCAGAGCAAAACCGGATACAAAATCTAAATAGTTATAAAATTAAAAACAAGATATGATAAAACGTCTGTTTTAATCCCGATAAATGATATATATTGTACAATTTATCCTGTATTTCACCGAAAAAAATATGGGAACATTAGATTTGCTTATAAAAAATAAAAAAAGACAAATTAAAACACAGAGCACAAAAAGCGTTTGTATGAGAAATATGTGAGCAACGCACCAACCCACTCCGCCAATGAAGCCGATAACTTCGAAGGTCTGTTTTCGTTCATATTCGGTATAGGTTTGACATATTTAGATACATAAGCGTTTTGTTATAGAGTGATGCTGATTAGCTTTTCTTTTGGACCACACCCAAACTTTCGCAGTTAATCCATCGAAAGACCATGAATAAAGAGAGTTGAATATACGTCATCGTATATCATTATCAACGGAGAAAGTTTGGTAATCAACGATGTAGATGCGATGTAAATTTGAGGGCAGTGCCTAAATTCAGTCGTCCTGTGTGTGGAAACAATGTACATTTTACACTTCACATCAGAAATAAATGCACACAATTTAAGCTTCAGTTCACCGATCATTCTGAAGGAAGGAACTCATTGAAATTGTTTATAATGCAAAAGAGCTGCGTCAGATTTTGTTGTGTGGACTGCTTGACCAATTGCCCATAATAGAGAGAATGGCCCGTTTTAGAGATGTCTTGTAGCATAGTTTGCTATGTGTCGTATTGCGTTTGAGGAACAGTTTGCGGGCATAATATGAATTGCCTGAATTGTTGGGAATCAAATATCCTCATTTTGTCTATGGCAGTGTGTGTTTTGCGTTTGACCAATCCCTTGCATTTTCGCAAGTTGAACAACAATATGCAGGTGAGGGAATATCGTAGGTCATCGCTGACGGAAGGCGTAACAAGTTTTTTGATTTTAGTCTACAGTCTCAGCACTAGCTTAACATGCATCAGTTTCTAAATGAGCGAAGTCTTTTTTGGTGTAATTGAGTCCCCACACATTGCACTAAAGTGCATCCGGCCACCGTTTTCCAAGCAAAAAGCTGCGAAAGTGATTCCTGTTTTCCTCTCACAAATTGTATGTGACCGGCAAGGAATGATTATACCCGTACAAAAAAGAAAAACACAATAAGAAATACTTTTTCACGAGTGTATTACAAATCAAAGCGGTTGGTAAACAAATTAAGTCGCATTTATCCCACAACAGTTTTCAAAGTGTGAATGTCCAAGGTGATGTCTTCTATTACCGGTTTTCTTGTGGGAGGTATTTCAGTTGTTATCTCTGCTGGCAGTGATGGCTCTGCGGATGGCGGAATGTATTCTAGCACTTCTACTTGAGCCACTACTGAATTGCCAAAACTTAACAAAAATGCTACGCAAAGAAGCAGAAGTAACGCCTTAGATGACATGTCTCTCAATGCTAGTGAACTGCAGGTGGACGTTGCCGAAATACTACTGAAGTTCGTGGAATGGTAAGTGTGAATCTTAGCGGCGAAGTTTACTGCTATAAGGCCAAGAAAAAACTGGTTTGTAAAATCTCTTGTCGAGGGATTTTATGAATCAAACAGATCTCTTGAATGGGAACTTGGAAAGCACACTTTAGTTACTGACGCAACAAGATAAGTACATTTCATCGAAGTGACTACGCGTATCAGCTGTTGGGTTGATTTGTACATCAGAAATTCATTTGAATTTCATCAGCATTTTCTAGGATTGTTGATCTGATTATTTGATTTCTAATGATCAGCCCACAATTTAGATTGTATCAAGTAGGAAAATTCAGGGGATTCCGGGGAGAATGGGAAATGTGTAAATCACAGTTTCTGTTGGGTCATGTGTCATTAAAAAAAGTTATATGAGTTTATTTCAGAATCCAGTTCTGGAAAGGAACTTAATGGTTTATTCTCTTAATTATGCAAACCTTTTACCAAGCGATGAATTTGAGACAAGGGAAAATAATCAAAAATGTTTGTTTGTACAGACTCCGACCACAAACGAAGTTTTGCCAGGATTCCTCCGATTTCAATGACAGATTCCGTTTGAGTCGCTAGGTAGACTAAGGATCCATGTTGAGTCATATAAAGGGTGGTTTTAAGGGCCGATGTTGAATGTGAACCACACCTAAACGTCAAGTTTTTTTCTGCATTTCATTTGTCATTTCTCAATTTCAGACTCAATTTGAACCATGGAAAGATACACAATTGAGCAACGCGTTATAGTTATTCAGGCTTATTATAAAAATGGGCGTTCAAATCAAAATGCAAATCGTGCACTTCGTGATTTTTCGGTCAATTTAATCGTCCAAATGCAAATCGGTCCAAAACAATCGGAAAAATCGTGCAAAAATTTGAGCAAACCGGGTCTGGAGGAGATGTGAAAACACCAGTGCATGCCCGTACAGCTCGTACTGCAGAACATAGTGCTGCTGTTCGCGATAGTGTGGCTGAAGAGCCGTCCACCTCAACTCGTCGTCGTGCCCAACAATTGCATCTCTCACGCTCGTCGTTGATGAACATTATGCATAAAGACTTGCATTTACACGCTTACAAGGTGCAGTTGACTCAAGAATTAATGCCTCTTGACCATTTCAAGTGTCGTCAATGGTCACAATGGTGGCAAGAAATGGCAACAGTGGATGATCAATTTTCGAAGAAAATCATCTTCAGTTATGAGGCACATTTTCACGTCAGTGGCTTCGTCAAGAAGCAGAATTGCCGCATTTGGGCATGCACCCACAAAGAGTGACTGTTTGGTGCGGTTTATGGGCTGGCGGCATCATCGGGCCGTAACTTTTTCCAAAATGAGGCCGGTCAGGCAGTTACTGTGAATGGTGTTCGCTATCGTGAAATGATAACGAACTTTTTATGGCCCGAATTGGAAGATATGAATGTGGACGATATGTGGTTTCAACAGGACGGTGCCACTTGCCACACAGCTGACGAAACAATGGCTCTTTTGCGCGACAAATTCAATGTCCGTGTTGTCATGTGATTTGACACCGATGGATTTTTTTCTTTGGGGTTATTTGAAAGAAAAGGTGTACGTCCATAAGCCAGCAACAATTCAAGAGCAAAAGGATGAGATAATGCGGCACATTAACGGTATAGAATCTCAATTATGCTTCAGCGTCACCGACAATTTGGACCATCGGATGGAGGTGTGCCGCCGAACCATACCAATATTATCATAATAAAAAGAAATGACAATAATTTCCTCTTCTATTAGTTTCTCGCGTAGCCAACAAAGTCTCGAATGACAATGTGTGCTCTTAGACGACCCACGGGCCAAATGCGACCATGTCTTCTGATATTATTGTCTTGAAGACTCCAAAATGACTACGAGGCATTCCTCGTCTTGCGTAGGCACCACCGTCTCGAATGACATTGCGCGCTCTTGGACGAGCTGTTGCTGTCAGTTGTTTGTACCATTTTGTTCCATCATATCCCCAACTTCCAAGTTTGAGTCCGCATCGGAATCATCCCCATCGGTAACATAGTCCTCATAGCCATCGCCAAATCTTCTGCTTCAGATCCACTCACTCATACTTCTACCCATAAACTGAACAAAACTAAAAAATGTGCAATGTACTAATGATCTAATTTTCTGGAAGTCGTAGGCTGTGAACGATTTGCGACCAGATAAGCCCGCATACTTAATAAACAAAAATAATTAGTCCAAAATGCAGTAATAAATACATTTCCTTATACAATATGTATGAAGGTCCAGCCAGACCTATTCCATTGGTTCTAGGGGTTGTTTTACAAAAAAAAAAAATGTTTTCTCATCACCCACTTGGATTTTTAATTTATGGTAATGGGTAGAGCATTAAGCATATGTACGCTGACAAAGTCAGGAAATTCGAAAAGGTAGAAGATGACGAGAGGTACATCAAGCTTTAGTAGACGCCACAATAAGACGCACAAATTGTGCCGTCGTTGCGGACGCAGGTCATACCACAACTTGCTCCCAATGTGGACACCCAGCTGCTAAATTGCGTTCATATAATTGGTCGATCCAGGCTACGAGAAGGAAGGCCACTGGAACTGGTTGCAAGCGTTTCCTTAAAGTTGTGTGAAGGCGTTTCAACCGATAAATAAAACGATAACCTTTGTAATTTTTGAACGGAAGTCAGGAAATTCAATTAGAATTTCAATTCGGAATAAATGGTTTTGAAAAGGTCTGGCTCACTCTCATTGACAGACGGGTTAAAAGAAATCGACAAAACTAACTTCCAAACGATCATATATGATTAAATACGTAAAATTAATTTAAATAAAATACAAGTCATTTGTTTCGGTAAGTGTGACAACTAATGGCTACTTCCCATTTTTGGCACTGTGCCAAACATTAGCAAGTGTACCAATCACGGGCTTATTGGCACCATGTCAAGCTTTGGGTATGCATCACCAGACCTTCTTCTTCTGATACTCCCAGTTTTCTTAGGTGCCCTGTTACAGGGCCGGCCCTACCATATCTTTGCATTCTTATCACAAATTGTTCTATTACATATTTATAATTTCTGAGACGAGATGAATAACAGCAAAGTATGAGGTTGCCACAAATATAAAATTAATCTCATGAAGATACCAAAATCCATACAATTGTCAGTGGTGTCCGCAATGTCTCCGAAACACTCCTTCATATTGGCTCAACTGTTTGGAATAGTCACTGAAGGAGGTACATTAATAAAAAAAATCATCGCCTTTCTTGTATGCTCTTATCCAAATCGCATGACCTGTAGAGCTGCGCTTCATGTTTCCTTGAACCCGGCTGTCGAAGGGCATATAACTTTGTACCCCTTCTCGTCCTTGGGACATCATAATTGCGCCCCAACATCATCGCAAACTGTCCTCATATGACACAGCTTTACAATTGAATTTAGACCCTGTTGTCTTAAAGCAAGTTTAAGAGTTCAAGTTCAAAGATTCATTACCAATTCCTCTGGCATCACTTAATTTTAAATTCAAATTTGTTTCATCTAGGACCGACTCTAAGTGCTAGGACACTCATCCATCATCACTCGCAACAGAGAATAACATCAACTTATTGCTGCCCAAGAGCATAAAGTGCCTGAAACTTTCGAAACAACCATTAAATTCGCATCCTATGTCGTTATCGTAGCCCCATTAAACACTTGCTGAGGGATGTAATCGGCTGGGATGGACATGCGGTAGTAACCAGGTCTGCAGGACCCACAATCCGATGGGGGGAGAACTGAATGTGTGTCCACAGGGAATCATGTGACAGATATAGATGCAGTGTGCTACAGAGATGGTATCTAAGCTACTCCCATGTAATCGTTTGTTGGGGATAACAACTGACTAAGCCCTAACTGTAAGCACAGTAACATTTCGTTTGATTTAAGAGAGCACATCCACTTATATTGTTGTGAATCGGAGGCGGATTAGTTTGAAAAGCAAATGTTTAGGGATTATTTAAAGTACTGTTTCATAAATCGATTTTCAAATTGAGACATCAGAAAGGAGCAATATGATTGAACTAGGTTGCATGAGGTTGATCGGACTGCAAACTAAGGGATATCATAGTTAACCCTTTGGTTTTTCCCTGTAAGTGCATCTTCTTTCAAACGAAAGCATTGATTGCAGTCCGTTTGTATGTCCAGATTTTATTGACCTAAAAAAGTCACACTACGGAAAATACCGTTTCCATGAGTTTTCGTTATTCAGACGATTTCGATTTTTGATTTAACTTCCGCTTGATTGGTAAAATAACACACTGTGCTCCGCGCCGTTCAAATTCCCGGCAAGGGCGAGCGGTTTTTCACTGAAGAGAACAAACTCGAGCCTTTGATGCCCTTATCTTGGTGAGCAACTATAAGAGAGCGCGTTCAATTGTCAGAATTTTTTCGTTGTTTTGGATGCGATGTCAATATAAGCTGGATTAGCTTCAACCAATGCTTAAGACCAGGAATCGCCACTGCTACTGATCCAAGGATTTGTCAAAAATGGCGCTAGTTTTCTATTATGTCAACTCAGGCGTGACTTGTGACACGCCTTGCCATTTCTTCATGGAAAAACTGACACCAAGACAACACTTTCAGATTTACAATCAGTTTACTCAAATATTTCTTACTGACTCATTGCTGTAAGCGTTAGGTGCTACCTTAACCCATATACGTCTGCCGTGCCCAAACGACGACACCTAAAGAATTGCCATAAAATTCTTAGAAATCTGCGTTTTCTTCCTTCTTTCGTTGACATTCGATTCTTAGGAAGCTATTGACGTGTTGTTCGAGAGAAGAGCAACCAGAAGTTGTTAAAAGTGATTTTGCAGCGCATCATTTGGAGTTGTTTCAGTGATCAGTGAAAACGTAAAATATATAAGTAATTTTTATTTGTACGTTTTTCCACTAAGCCTGTTAATTTTTTTAACAAAAATTACATGAATATAGTCATTACTAGAAAATAAACTTTTTTTTTTTTTTTTGAGGAAATTTGGATATTGTTTGTAGGTACGTCGGTACAGTTTATAATAGTTGGGACCAATGGGAACATCAGGGTAAAAATTATTCTTATTTTCTTTCAAAGGTAATTGTTGTACAATCAATGGGGAAACGAACATTCAGCAGTCGTAACGAATATCGCGGGCTTCAAGACGCATTTGATGCACTGATGGAAAACTTCTTACTATTGTCCTCAATTTAGTATAATTGAATATTCTGAGTACACTATTATATTTTTAGTACAATTTTTAATTCTTTGTAAAAGGGCGATTTTTTAGCTATTATATTTTTGGCAACACTGGTATAAACAGCTGACGCACGTTTCGTGTTTTGTTTCACTGTTAAACATCTTCAGTTTGGTCTATAATTTAACCATGTATCGTCTTACAAACGAACAACGCTTGCAAATTATTGAATTTTATTGTCAAAAAGTGTGCTCTGTTAAGAAAGTTCATCGCGCGCTTTTTCCATTTTATGGTCAGTTTAATCGAATGGGTACGTAAATAAGCAGAATTGTCGATTTTGGAGTGAATATCAGCCAGAAGCATTGCAAGAGATACCAATGCATACAGAAAAAGTCACAGTTTGGTGCGGTTTATGGGCTGGTGGCATCATTGGACGGTACTTCTTCAAAGATGATGCGAATCGTAACTTAACTGTGAATGGTGAGCGCTACCGTGAGATGATATCCAACCTTTTTTCGCCCAAAATGCAAGAGATTGACTTGCATGATATGTGGTTTCAACAAGACGGTGCCACATGCCACACAGCACGCTCAACAATGGACTTATTGACAGGCGAGTTCGGTGAACATTTTATTTGACGTTCAGGACAGGTCAATTGGCCGCCTAGATCGTGCGATTTAACGCCCAAGACTATTTTGTGTGGGGCTATGTTAAAGTTCATGTCTATACAGACAAGCCCGCTGCATTCGAAGACAACATTGAAGCATTTATTCGTGAGATACCGGCCGAAATGTTGGAAAGAGTATGCCAAAATTGGACTAAGCGCATGGACCATTTGAGGCGCAGTCAAGGTCAACATTTGCATGAAATAATCTTCAAACATTAAATTATATGGACCGTAACATCGATTCAAATAAAGATTTCATGCATTTTTCTGAACTTTATGTGTTTATAGCTTTTAAAAAATAGCCCTTTACAAAGCTGTTTTATTTCTTTGGTCCATTTTTTCTTATCTTCACCAAAAAAATCTATGTGCGATGCGAACATACCCATTGCTCAATTACATAATATCAAAATCTTCTCCACTTTGGCTGAATGAGCCCATTTGAATACTCAACTCGCATCAATTTTATGATTTCTCCGAATTCTTGTTAGCCATTGTTTCGCTCAATTTTCACTTAAAAACGTATAACGAACATTTGTTGGTTGGCGCTGTCGTCGGGTCTTGTTCTGTTGTTTTATATGTTTTGTATACTAAATTAACCAACCAAGTTACAAGAACAAAAATTAAAAACACAACAATGATTCCCTGTCAAAGAATTGTTTTTCCAAAAAGGTTGGTTAATGTTAAGATACGATTTTTTTGGTCTTTTTCAGTACATTTTTGATTCAGCCTTCAGTGCAATCGAAGTCGATTTCCATCACTGACTTGATGCTATAATGCTTGAGGAAGAAACTGATGAAGACCATATTCAGAGCAATGCCTTTCGGCGAGGCACACAAGGTAGAGCCGAAGTATTCACGAATCGAGTGGTATCAGTCAGTCACTATCCAAAAAAACTTTCCCAGCAACTAAGATGTACCGCGTTGGCAATGCAGAAAGTGCGTACAAACTTTATGCGTTGAAGAAAAGGCTTTGCATTTTATAATACTGCGTAAGCCCAGTGTCCCCATTTGAGGATGGCTTTGGTTGTTGGTTTCTTTTGTTTTTTCTTCTTCTGTTTGCTAACTTTTTACCAATTAATAAAGAAATTTTGTTATTTCCACCGCCAAATTTTATTTGGGTCCAAATGGGTTAATCAATAGCCGTCAATTAACCCGTAGGTCCTACCGAAAATATAATAAAAGAAAACATATGAGTGTCACGACAGGTGTCGAACCTCAAGATTAACACTAACGTGTTTGGCTAGTACTACGGTTGGATCCGTCGCGACGTTTTAGTTACTCAGGCATGTATGTATAAAAAACACTAAATATCTGTTCTTCGCTTTCGTCGAAGCCGTATGTATGGTTGCTCATGGTAATGTCCCCTTAATTTCCGACTATCTGGACCGTCCTGGCAAGATAAATGCCTTGAATCACAGTTCCCTAATAGAAAGAAATTAGTGCATCAGGTCGCTGCACAAGAAGAGAAAAATACCGCACTTAGCTGCTGCAGAACACCCTGCCCACCACACCTTACTTGCTCAGTTTGTTCTTACAATTGGTAGATACTACTGGTGGAAGGAAGTCATGTCTGCAATGAGTTGATTCTGGACAAACATAACTTTATTCGTAAAATAAATTACCAATACTATCTGCAATTCATGCATGCACAGATGCACAGAGAGGCAAGAAGTCGCCTAAAGAATTTTGCAGATGAGTAGATACATTAGCACCGCAACAGGTTAGAGAAGTCGATGAGCTGCTGGATAAAATGACGCACATATTTCAACAGATTTTTCTGTATGCATTTCTTCAAGAAACTTTTGTGTGTAAGCCCCATATCATTGTTATCACAAATATTTCAGAATTTTCAAGAGAACCTATTGAATCGACATACAACATCCATCCAACCATGCCCCAGATTCCATTTACATGACCCATCGTCAAGAAACACCATTGTCAACAACAAAAGAACATGCGGGAACATATGGGCTTTCGCCCAGAGTTTTTTCGATGCAAATGTGATCTAACAATGCTTATGAATAGAATTCCCTATAAATTTCTTTCAAAACCAATCATTCAAACTCAACAATTGCAGTTTCATCATTCGCATCTGCCGGCATAACTCATTGGGACACCTTCAGCTGACAGAAAGACCGCTGTTGTTGGAAATTTCACTCAAATGTTGTTCACAGACAAAGCATTTATTAACGCTTCCCAATATGTTCGACTCTCTACGACACAACGACGTGTGCGCGTCCTGTCTCAGGAAAATTGGATTGACACGCCTCCAACCATAGCGCTACGAAAATAGAACACGTATCAGGAGATTATCCATTATTGTACCACCATGAAAGGGAAAATCGAAATCGAATCTTACAGATTCACTGCCAAGCAGTCGACGCTGATATATCCGACATCAGGCACCCCTCCCTCGGCCCAAAGTAAGGCTTGTAGAACGAGGGAATAGGGAAGAAATATTCGTCCAATAACATTATCCAGCCCATTGTACGAATCCTTTCAAAGGTAAAAAAACACTTTTCAAGGATCAACAATAATTTTATTACGATGCTACATTATGCTACATCATTGCCAGCGATGAAAAGTGGATGGCACACGGATCCTATGTTATCCCAGTCTTTTAATTCTACAGCGAGGATAATCAAATAAACTGGGCCGTTTAATTACGTTTTTTGCTGTCAGGGAGTTGCCTTTTTTAAGCCTTCTTCCGTTAACGGGCCCATTTACTGCAGCATTCAGAGCAATTAAAAGTTCGAAACTTCCCGCCCAATGGCGCGATAATTTTTCGAAATGCTCCTCCCCAGGCGAACCGCGTTTGAACGTGACTTAGCAAGTTGCTATGGCTTTAATATTAATTCAGTTTAAGGGCATTAACGGCCGACTAGCTTGATGGTGTAAGTCCGAAATGGTGATTTGGGTTAGACGTGGTGGTTCGACGCAGACTTTGTTTATGCCCCATTGGATAATTACATCAATTTTGTGTGTCTGGTAACCAGAATCTGGTTAGCTTTGAATTTATAAAAGCGGTTGGGGCTTAGAATCTCTATTGGAAGGGAACCGAGGTCTCAGTGAAATTTCAGGGAACCCCTGTGGTTGCATTGATCTTACTTCGTTACTGAAGTTTGGACTCAAGGTGTGTCTTCCGAATTCAAATATACTTTGATTGCTAACCGATTTTTGCCTATGCTCCGGGGAATGGACACCTTGACGTGGTGCTGAGACTTAAGACCACCCACAACCATGGTTAAGGGGTGACACCATCGGGAGAAGTAAAGCTATGTTTTGCCCTAATCAGAAGGATGGGGTGATCGGTGAACTAAGTCAATCATCCCTCTAATTCCGGGTGTTAAGCGGGCCGTGCCAGGGGTAATACAGTCTTTGTTAAACGGAGGCTCACCGAGGACGGGCCACCTTGGGGTGTAATAATAGCCCCAATGCTAATGCGAGGCTGTGGTTCGACCAAAATTAATATTAAAAAATAAAATTAAGACGCACTTTAGCACATCTGTTGTTGCTGTTAGAAGCGTTGAGCGGAAAAGTGTCAAGCCTCAGGCAAGCCGCAGGGGTGGCGGAAAGAAAACTGCAAACTCTCAAAGCTCACCAAAAGGCAAGTGCACGCAATCTGCCAAACGGGCAAACCGGAGCATAGGTCTAGCTTCCCAATCTCTAGCTGAGGCAGTAAAGGAAAGAAGGAAAACGTAAGTAAACCATGTTCAAAATTTTCAAACCGCCATCTCTCAATCCTCTGAAACCAAAACGACGAGGAAAAGGCGCAATTATTCCAGGATGCCCCCTCAGGGACAACCCGGCGGAGGTGGAATGGATGACCCACTCCGAAAAGGGCTCAGTGGTGCTTGCCTCTTCGGTACCTTGAAGAGAAATTTGCGCATGACGAACCAAGCAAAAAGGCCGAACAGCACAAGGCCTAGCCTCTCTCTTAACATGTTACAACGGGAAAAAGGAGCAACATCTCAATTTCACCATCCGTGCCTAATGCACGTCATAAACTAAGAGTGTCCCCAAAGCTGAACAAGTCACTGGCAGGACCTTCTAAGCCAACTGCTTCAAAAGCAGCAAGCGCTGGCAGATAGCTCGCGGGCTCAGCAGTAGCCGAGAGGGTAGTAGTTCTCGCTTGTGAATATCTACAGACAGGTCGGCAATGCAGTAAAATGGTGTTCCGATGGATCAAGAGCTGATGAAGGAACAGGGGCGGGAGTATTTGGACCCCGGACAAAGTACTTCGAATCCATGGGCAAACGCGATAGTATCGGTCAAATTTCGTCAAATTTCAACGCATCAACTGAGAGCTCAAGGGAAGTGAAACGTGCGACTGCTAAACCCATTTTGGCCGCCTTCATTTCAATGCCAGCAAACGCTTTATTGACAGCTCGCTGTGTTCGATCAATCACGTCAATGTCGCGCTAGCAATTGTACGGACTTGTGGTAAATTGGCGTCTTATGTTGGCGAGATGTCTCATTGAATGTTGGAAAAGTCTCATTACAACGCGTCGCCTTTTCTAAAACCTCTTTTGGCATTGCAAGTCTCGGGGAGTTCATTTCCGACCTTGATGGCGCAGCTAGAGTTCTCAATTGTCATAAAGCAAAACCTGGCGAGTTTATCAGGAATATCAAAACTAGACATGCCGTTGTATAGGTCGTCTCTACGCACGCGATGTGCGGCCTTGAATTCGACGAATAGGTGGTGGATGCGATCAGCGTTCTTTGATTTTATTCCAGAATCCGCCATAGTGTGACAATTTGGTCGATGGTGGACTTCCCCGACCTCAAACCGGGGTTCACGAATAGTTTCAGGTGCTGACATAAAACGACATAGAAGGAGACTTATCCCTGTGCTTTTGACAAGTTGGGTCTAGGGGTCTCCTTTTTCGTGGATTACTATACTACGATCTGTGGCGGTCGAGGTATGGTACGTCGTTCCCTACGCTCAGATATCATCATCTGTTCCGACAGCAAGGTAGCGATCAAATCTCTGAACTCACTTTTAACTGCAAGACGTCCCTCAATTGTCGCCTATTTCTTAACGAGATGGCCAAGTATTTGAGCGTCCATCGCATGTGGGTGCCAGAACACTGTGGCATTTAAGAGAATTGCAAGGCGGACAAACTTGGTAGGAAGGGCACAATTTCTGTACTCCTTCCGTTTGGAGACCTACCCTCCATGCCTATCGCTACCATAAAACAACTGCTAACGCTGAATCTTAGAACCCTTATTGTCGTCATAACAGGACATTGGAATCCACGCATGTAGACTAAGCCTTCCTCACAATGACTTCTGCAGAAGTTGCAGGGGCGAGGATGAGGAAGAAACCATTGAAGACCTGCTGTGTAACTGCAGTGGAGATATCACTGCAGGTCTTCAATGGTTTCTTCAATGATTTTCCGCAGATTCAAAAGAACTTGCCAGCATTAGTGTCAGCCATCTCCTTCGCTTTTTTAAAAGCACTAATTCTGATTTAAAGTGTAACTTAAATTTTAACAAAAGCAGTAATAATTAATTGTAGTCAAAAGATTATGTATCCATTGATGAATAAATAAATAAATAAACATCATACCGAGGTGAAAAGGGAATTGTACAATGAGACCAGTCCTGTGAAGTAAGAGATTGATTCCTCCAATTGTTGGCAGTTTCCGAACAAAAATGGCTAGAGACATGTGGTCTGCAGCCCAGACCAGAGACTGTCAATTAAATCGCACCAAACCGATGCTTACATATTACAACAATGAGGCAAATCCAGGTACGTAAGGTCATACTCGTCTCTGTTTATAAGCTTTGCCAACTTCTGATTAAAGCCCCCTAATCCCAAATTAATGCGAGCCCCCTCACAGAAATAGATAAATCACTTACGCTAAGGAATAATCTAGTCACCGCTGTGACATCAAATTCGAAAAAGCTCTTTACTATTTCGTAACGAGATACTCTTCCTCGCAGTAGGACGCAAACAATCGATGCGTCTGCGCCTCTTAGTTCTCCCCACTCCTCCAGCATTGACATGGCCGATTTTTCTTGGTTAGGCCCTATCACATTAATTCGTGATAAATTATCCACGGCGTGCAAAGAAGAATAATACGAATTGTTCGAAGGATAATGAATTGCTGAAAATGTTCATGCCACCACATTCCTCCCCAGGGGATGTCTGTACAAAGGATACACACTGTGTGTGCCAGTCACTCTGCTATTTAACGTTGCCTGTGACTTATTCATCGATTCCGCCCTGACCTTGTTCTTGAATTTCACTTATCCTCCAGGGAGGCAACGCCGGACGCAGTGGGATCATTAATAAGCAGTGACTTCAGCGAGTGGTGGGTTTTTTTTTTGTTTTTGTTTCGTTTGCTTGTCTGCTGAACGAGAACACGACAAACAGCCGTCCTAACGAATAGTGTAAGTTCTTGCTAATGGTCTCACTCGCCAATTGATTGACTGACATGCGGATATTTATTTTTTTGCTAATTGCCGTCAATGTGTTTGTTGGATTGTAGTTAATTTGTCCGAAATAAAATCCGGCTATCCGGATGTTGGGGTTGGAATGGGATTGACTGAATGAGACTGTAAATGGAGAGGTACATTATTGGGCGGTGACTTTTGAGATTTGGGTACGTCATGTGCTTTGTCACTCTGGGTAGGGCCATGAAAGAAGACTTCTTAATTTGTTCTACAAACTCGAAGTGACCTATTTGAATGCGCAATTAGACCCCTCCTCAGGTGGTCAAAATCGTGCGGTCTTGAAATAACTGAGTTGGTACTATTCCCCAACAAAAGGCTGTTTCCGCGTTTCGACTTAATTGGAAACTGAGTGTAAATCAGAGAGTCAAGAAGGGTCTATACCCTATATCTGAGCAACAGGATATTTGGGGATTGTTCAGTCTGGACTGAACAAACGTTTTTAGTACTCGTTTATATCGTAGCACTTTTTCTTATCTGTTAACGAAAACATAAGCATTGTTCTTCTTTGACTGACATATTTCATTATCTTGCTGTACAAACCGTAGACGAGCACAGACGTTCAAGTAAAATATTGAAACACTTAAAAACAGAAGTACAAGGTTTTATATTTCTGATCACGTTGCGCCAAGGAATTGAGATGAAGCAGGGACCAAGCCCCACAAACTCTTTCTTTAACAGCATATTTTTGGGGTGATGGTGTAACCAAAATAGAGTTGTGTGAATGATGAGTACTGCACGAAGTGAATGTAGAATCGCACGTCTTTCAGGACACACTTTTAAGGACAAATCCGCGAACCTAACGAAATATTACCAATCTAACTTGCACGTACTCGCTTCGAGGTGTACGTTTGTGCCGTTTGTACGACGGTGCTTCATCAATCCAAAAGAAAGCTGCAACGCATCAAACGCCGATGTCATGATTCGTAACATGATTGCATTCTATACGATTCAGCCAGAATAGCAGCAATACGAAAAAAATTCCAACACTGGAGGAGATATACGAATTAGTGACATTATTTGAGTCGAAGCAACTAGCATCGAATATCCTTAAAGGAAGTACTTCTGCAACACCCTCATCCACTGAAGTATATCTTGTGAGTCAAGGACGGGGCCAAAAGAAAACACGTAAGTCCAATGAATATTTTATGCTAAGGAAATCGTGTCCTGGTTGTTTTTTCAAAATGAAAGAATTCGGTGTAATCATGTGGATTCGGTGTGTGATTAGTGCCATAAGCGTGGTCCATGAGCAGCGTGTGTTTGTCAGCAAAACGTTCCGATATATCTCCGGCGGCACAGATATCTAAGAATCGAGTGAGACGACGTGTCCAGAGCTTTGGAAACACAGGAACAAGTTTCAAGCAAGGATCTCGCGATTTAGCTCAAGGTGCCAACCTAATGGGAGTAGACTGTCCTACAAATAATTACCGAGTCGAGAGAGCAACTAGTTTCCGAAGCTCAACAGCTCTGTAAGAAGCACGAGATAGTCTTCAAATCTGGACTGGGTTCTAGCAAACGTGTTGTGGCTCATCTCACGTTGAAGCCCAATTATCAACCAAAAAAAAAAAACATTTTTTTTTATAATTTTCACGCACAAGGGAATACCCTTAAGTGTCCGGGTTCAAGACACAGCACGGGCTGAAGGTATATTGGGAGAAAGGGGGAGCAGGTACCTGTGCATATATGTCTGCGGATTGTAGTCTTTGGGAAATATGAGGCTGGGAAAAGAATTCCATATTCGTGTCGTGCGGCTAATAAATGAGTCTCTAAATTTAACTGTGCGTCCGAAAGTAGGCTAAAGGGTAAACTGATGAGCATTCCTGGCGAGACGAGTATTGCGGGTGAATTCATGGAGAGGAGGAATGGAGTTGGCAAGTTCACGTGAGCATCGTTTGTCAAAATAGCGATAAAAGTACGCCGAGAAATACAATGCCTGCAGCAGTTAGGTGTCTTACGTCCCGTGGAAACCAGTCAGTGGGCAGCACCCATCGTGTTTGTTGAAAAAGCGAAAGGAATGTGTTGATTTCAAAATCACCCTTCACTCGCAGTTGGAAAGTGACCGCCATCCAGTACCCCGGATAGAAGAAGTTTTTCACAAGTTACAAGGGGGCTGGCATTTTACAAAGATAGACTTATCCGATGCATATCTTCAGATCCCAAAACCGATGAAGGTTGTCAGTACTGTGTGCGTGCATTGGATCACACCACATCGGTCTTTGACTTTTCATTATTCAAGTTATTAAAGTGCTTTTCAGCATTTTGTGAAATATTCATTGTTGTACAAATTCCAAATTTTAAGGGATTCCGTGTTTACGCAATCCTGGAAATGTGCAGCAACTCATTAGGCGTAAGTTAGCATAAAATAACACATCCGGCAGCAATCCTGACAAACTAAACATTTACACCGTTGTTCAACTACAGCTGTACATTGTTTTTCTTCTGCGTCGCTGTTAGCGGTGGGTGGACGGCTCACATATGAACTTTATCACACTGCCTAGGGACATACTGCAGAGAGACCACCGCTCACTACAAACTACAGTTTAAGTCCCGTGATGTTATCCTGCCAATGGCGGAAATAGAAATTGTGAGTGTCACTTGATAAACTGTTTAAGCTATTAAAAGTGACTTTAATTGAATGAAGTTCATGAGACATGAAAAAACAAACTGCTGTCTTGACGATCTCAGTTGTTTCAGTGTCCTTTGCATCCTACCCGCACTCCTACCCAAAATTATTCCTCTACACCAGTGTTTTTCAAACATTTTGGGCAGACGACCTCTTTTTTTGGTCAAAACATTTTGCCGGTCCCATATTATAATGTGTCAGTTAGTTGAAAAGCTACCCGCACTGCATCCCTTCCAAGCCCGGTCTATTTACTAAAGATTTTACTTATTCGCGATGAAATTTTCGACCGTGTTGTCAAACAAAATTTAGAAGGCCATGCAGCAATTTAGCGCTTTTTGTATTCTTGAATGGGCATCACAGTTGTCGTTTATAGCCCTATTCTTCCATACCTCTGTGATGTGTCACATGTCATAGCTGCCTTGCAAGAGCATGGTGATTTGTGAGTCACAAATTCTGAGCTCTCCCTTTACACAGACGTCAGATGTGAAAAGCAAATGTTACATGACACCAGTTCTGGAATTAAAAAATTAATTATTGGTGTTCATACAAAATTGAAAATCTGGCAATTCGAAAATGATCAGTTCTCGCTAATCTTATTGACCACTTTAACATCTTGCATAAGAGGGAGAGAGGAGAAAGCATTATACTAGCAAAATACAAAATCAGAGTGTTCCTCGCAAAACTTTGTATGTGGTCGAGTTTTTACAAAGAAAAATGTTTCATTATTTTTCGTGTTCAAAAGATCCTTCAAGACCCTCAGTTTGAAAAACACTGGTTTACATCATCTTGGATAACTATTTTTCGCTGAATACGTTAAGGGATTCTGTCTTGTTAATCATGATTACATAGGCTACATACATTGCCTTGCGGCCGTTTCACTAAAGGGACACACAATCCGACTTGCGAATTGGGATCCATGTCCTGTGAGAGGCGTGAGCACTGAGATAATATCTGGGATGAATTATACTGCGATTTAGTGTCTTTGTTGCGGGTTGGGACTGCTGAAGGGCGCACTTTACTAAAATTTGAGCAGATTCGACTGGTAACATTATTATGTCCTTGTTGTACGATGAATTATCGGGAGAAGTAAAAGAGAAGAAAGAGACAATTTTGCAATCGGAAGAGGCTACGGGATGGATTCGATGGATTCAGGGATAAAGGCAGAGATAAAGGTGATAAAAGTTTTTATTTTTTTTTTCTTAAGGTCATGTTCCTGCGATGTAAGAAGTCGACGTAAGAAGACTGGTCCCATTAGACGGTCACAAATGTCCCACTTGTAATACCAAGCGGTTTGGATAACTCCTACTCCTGTAACCATTTGGTTCTTGCTATGAAGCGCTTCAGTTGGCTGGTGTTGATATGGTACACCTCAGAGATGTTTGACTGTATTTCTTCAAGTTCTTAACCCACATCTTCCTACTAATACATTATTATATATAATACATCAAAATAGTAGGCTTTGTTTTTTTTTCAAATTTCTGTCACGTTATTCAGTTGTCCAAAAAGTTGAGAATGTGCAGCAAAAATTAGGTAATATATTATTTACTTATTTATGTTCAGATAATTTCTTGTATTGTTTATATTTATGCAGCCTTAAATTCAAAAAATAAATTTTTCAATGCAGTTAATATTTCTTATGTTATTGCGCTTAAAAGATTACTGTGACACAATGTATCAGTCGGAGTACTACCATTCCTTTTTTATATTTCAAGATTTTTAAAAGTTAACGAAATACGCGCTCGCATTCGGTTCACAATGTTGGACAGCGTAGAAAAAGTATGAGACCAAATTAACGGCAACTGAGATGAAGATGCTTAGCATGACGGCGAGAGTGACTAAGCTAGATAGCATAAGAAGTTCAAAGATCCGAGGAAGCCATCACGTCAAAGAACCCATATCCAAGAAATTAGAGCACGACCGGCTCAGTTGGTATTGTCATATTCAAAGGAGAGATCCATCGAACCCCGTTAAAAAGGCAATATCAATAAACGTTCCAACGCAAGCGCGAGAGAGAGGCAGGCCTAAAAACTCCTGGATCACACAAATGCAAAAACACCAGCATTTGATCGACCTCAGTGATGAAGTGATACGAGATAGGGAGGCCTGCCGATATTTCTTGAGGTCGTATCGGCGAACCCCACAGGCGGACTAGTAGGGATGCAGTAAAGTGGGAGGGTTATGATACCCAAAATTCAGATCATAAACCCGTCGTTTAAAAGAAAGAAGAACACGAAATTCAGCATGTTTTCGAAGAGGACAATGAGTTAGTTAAAACGAACGTTTTTAAATTTCGTCGCCCAAAAATGCAAATGACTACATAACAGATGAAGACTCCGGTGATGACGATAATGTGACCGTTAATACAAAAGCCCCGGCGCTATTTGTACAGATGACAGATGATGACAGTGAGAGTGAATGGGAAGATGAAGTTCCCCTAGCGTCCATTCCAAGAATCCAGAACCCCTATCAGAAGCAAACTTGCAAATGGAATACACAAATTGACTCGAAGAGTGGAGCAAGAATTCATGATCCAGATATGCCTTTGGCAAAACATCAACTAGTACCAATTGACGAATTTTCGCAATTTTTCGACACCGAAGTATGGCATCTGATAACCCAACATACCAGAATTTGATTGGAACTCTTGCGGAATAAAGAGCTTTGTTGGAATTCTTTTGTTTAGCGGTCACAATAGTTTTTCCAGGCGATCAATGTATTGGGAGAAAGATCTGGATACTTACTCAAAAGGAGCTGCAGACGGCATTAAACGTTTGCGATGACAATAATCTTGATAGTTTCAGTGATAAGTTCGCCAAAGTAAGACTTTTTTTTGATTTACTGAATAATTAGTTTCTTAAGTTTGCCCCACTAAAAACTGCATGTAGTGTCGACGAAGCCATGGTGCCATACTTTGGTCGCCATGCACAATTTATGCAGAAGAAACCTAAAAGATGGGGATACAAATTTTGGGTAGGTGCAACTGTTAATGGCTATATAGTTGGGTTTGATCCTTATCAAGGAAAGCAGTCCACTATGAATGATTTTTTCAACGTTCTAAATTTTTGCGACCGTCTATGTAAGGATAGACCATGCAATCTTGACAGTCGAATTTCTTTCGACAACTTTTAAACATCTATCGAACTTTTGGACGAATTAAGATCGTGAAATATTGGGGCCATTGGAACAATAAGAAACTAAAAGGGGCTTCTATGATTATGCTACAATCGAAAATGGAACACTTGTCCTTATTCAATGGAATGATAACAGTGAGGTCCACATTGCCTCCGAAATAGTGCCGGCTCTACCCACACAAATGGCCAAACGATAGAACAGCCGCAAGTTATAAGTACTTAAAATAAAGAAATGGGAGGCGTAGATCAGTCATATCAGAACATAAGTCTGTACAGTTGTGATATTTGAGGAAAGAAGTGGTATTTCCCTTTAATGGCCCATTGCATAGAAATGGCAGTTACTAATGCATGGCAACTAGACAAGTTTTACTTCTTGTAATCTTTTGACTTGATCTTGGAGAAAAAATATTTTTAGACACAATATTCCTACTGCGACATAATTGTTTGCATAAGTCACGGCATCAATGGTTGGAACTTAGGTTTAGTTCGTAATTGCACTGCACAAAATATTCTCTCCATACATTTATGAAGACCAATACTGCCGCAAGTTTGCAGCAGGTCAGCATTGTCAGAAAAGTATTCACAAATGCAACATAAGTGGGCGACTGTTTGGTTCACATTTGTATTGATAAAATGAGAGTCTACATCCAGTCTGAGAAGAGTATGATACTAGGTTTAAGGTTTAATAAATATAATAAACTGACCAACTTTCAAAAATATTAAATTATGAAACAGTAGCAAAAGGGTCATGCTTTTAACTAAAAAAGAATTGGAAGTCAAAACATGTTCCAAATAACAGAAGTTTCTTAAAAAAAAAAATAAGAGAATTTCCGTAAGATGTGTTTAGGAACCATTTTCGCATGAAAAAGTCCACTTTTCGGTTTCCGTGCAATGCAGCAACAAAACAAAAATCACAGTCACTGCAGTTTATTTACATTTATGAACACAAATCTTTGCAGGGCTGCCGCAGTGTGACGTTTATGAACTCGACCAAAGTTTCTGTGAAGCAAACTTTTCTATTAAATTTTAAGCAAAAAATGCCATATGTGTCGAGTCCCCAGGCCGTTGGGGTGAGTACCCATGGTAAAGGGGTGACCAGCCCCAACCAAAGAGGTGGCATGAAATAACACTAGGTTGCACAAAACAACTACATGTGGATTAAAGTCGTAACAGTGAACTAACTATCTCCACGGTAGCGATTTTTTCACCCTAGTTTAGTTGCTAGCCACCCCTTTTGCTGTGACTTATCACCCGTTGTCACTTTTTTCATAAAAAACATACGTTTCTAAACTTTTCACTGAAACATAATATTTTCTTTAATTAATTGGGATTTTTTTGTATTATTATTGCTAAATAAAGAGGCTTTGCTGCCAACAAATTTTCAGTGACCGAACTTTACTCGTTGAGAGTAACATTAAGTTTTACGAGCAAAACAAAACACACCACAGTGAATGCCACGCTAAAACTCGACTTGGCGCCAGATAAGGTTTGAACTCGGACAAGTTTACAAAGCCAATGCATCTTTTGTCGATATGACTCCTTATTAGTTACCAATGTGGCACGGTGATGAGTTTGAGAACGATTGTTGCTAGTCTGTTGCTTGTCACTAAAAGCGTAGGGGCCTACGATGAGTCTCCTGAGTCCTAGCATACTTAGCTTTTTTTTCTGGTTAATGAGCCTTTTTGATGTCTTCCCAAATATCATTTCGGTCTCGTCCCAATTTGCCTTGTGGTACAGTAAAACCTGCTAATCGGGACACTCTGCTAGTTTAGGTTATATTTTTCTCAAAATGTCTCAATTGAGAAAAAATTAAATTATCTATCCATCCATCTATATCTTGGATAAAGGGACTTGGACGTTGGATAAAGGGACATTAATGGTCTACTAACATTTTGCGATCTAACCTACTGGCGAAGATATGAACAAAATTGTTCCAGTTCTCTTTTAGCCAAGGACATTTGTGTCCATGAAGTTAATGTTGAATGGATCGGGTGGGGTACACGCCCCCTAGCGCAGACCACATATGGAATTGGTTTTAAAAAACTCATAGAATTAATTTTATTCTGCCACCGATCAGGTAAATCCATAGTTCATGGATACCGAGTGCAAAATGAATAAAGATCCGCTAGATGTGCAAAATAACAAACTGTGCATCGTAGGCATAAATAATTGCTGTGCACTCAGCCCCCTCTCACTTTACACGACATTTGACCACGATGCTCCAAAGTAGGGAAAAGAGTGACCCTGGGGTGTTCCAGTGTTAAGAAGTCTGTAGATCTTTAGGTTACACACACCAAGTTCAGAGTATTTTCACTGCTAGCGACTGGTGCATGAATAAAAGCCACAAGAGACTTGTCGACCCCGGTTTGGTTCCATATTTCAAAACGACGTCTACAAACGATTTGAGTAAATTTTCCTCGAAAGCAGTCCTTCAAGTCCCATCGCATTCCCTTACAAATTGTGAAGCTTCGGTCATAATCCCTAAACATGATTCCTTACCCACATGCTCATACACATCACTTCAAGTTCCTGTGTCCTGGACTCACCTGAGGTAAGGACGAACAAGTGAATGGAATTATTTCACATTAACTATGCATTCGATGTTGGCCATCCCAATGGAACAAGAGCCCAATGACTGTGCAGAAAAACTTGTGTCCTCTGCTCACTTGAATAAATCGTTTTCCATCAGGACTGCCAGCACTTTCAAAGGAATGCTCATGTTCATCCAGATGTTTTGCGATAAGTGACGAAGGACTGCAATTTATTCTCCTAAGAAGTGACGTAATCACATGATGTGATGTAATTCCCATTAAAGTCCAAGGACATTTGCACACTCTCAATCAATTGCTATTGATGCCAATGACGCGACTTTCTGTGGTTTTGTGCACCTCAGAAAGGACTATCAATTAACCACAGGCGTTGATGAGTTAATTAAAATCGTCAACCGTCATAGCCGTGGCAATGGTCACTTTTGTTTATGTTTTACTTCATGGTTATGGTTAACCTCACTGTCATCGCCAGGAGCTGCCATCAATTCCATTTAATTTGATTGTAAATACAATAAGCAGCCACACACTTGTGCTGTTGTGCGTTGAAAACAATTAAAATTTTGATCACAGTGCGAATTGAAAATGAAAGGGCGAAGGAATTCGTCCATTGGACGATGTGTTCGTGATGGATTTCATAAGTTGTGGGCGGTAGTCGACGGGGTGGGAGAGAGAAGGAGAAGCTGAACGTTATTTATGATGGTGAACATTGTCGTCTATTAGAAGTCTTCCGACATTTATTGACCCAGCGAAATTGATTTACGAGCAGCTGGTGGAGTCCTAATCAATTATTCAATGTTGATTTGTCACTGCACTTGAGATGTGAGAGTGTTGGATGGAACTTTTGAAAATACCTGTCAATCTCGAGTAGTTTTGATGTAGCTTAGGAGACCATCAATGATGGAGGGATTTTGAACTTCAACAAAATGCAGTGAACTAAATTAAGAGAGAATAACATCTGCTGGGACTAGATAAGGCTAGACGGGCAGTTAGTGGTGCTACAGCCCGCTGAGGGCCAGGGCTTAGGTTCCACAGCGGCCACTTGTGTTCTGTGTGTTATCGTTCTGAAACGAGAGGAGGGGACCTACGACACCTACGATTTTTTTTTGAATAATTTGCGCCCGCACAGGGGATTGTTAATACCAAGACACGGCACGGGCCGAAGGTATAGAGGGAGAGGAGCTACCTGTGCACATTGATTTTAAATATCTGCGGATTGTAGTCTGTGGGAAATATGAGGCTGGGAAAAGCATTCCATATTTGTGTGGCGCGGCTGAAGAACGAGTCTCTAAGTTTAACTGTGCGTTTAAAAGTAGGCTTGAGGGTAAATTGATGAGCATTCCTGGAAATAACCGTCAATTACGGGTGAATCTATTGAGAGGCTAGCACTTGGCTAGCTCACTTCAGCACCTTTTAAATATTGTTGCCTCCTGTCTAGTAGGTGCATAGTTATTGTTGGTGTTGAAGTTAAGGTTAACGAAAAACAGCTAAACAAGAAAATAAGCTCGTGGGGCATAGCCAGCCCCAAAAGTAGATTCAATTTATTATGGTAACTTCTGTATTCTCTCGATTCTTTGTCTGGCAACCTTAGAAACGATTGGGAATTAGTGAACTTTCTTTTATGTAAAACCTCAGTTACTTATGAACCGTCAGTTATTTATGAACGCGTCTCAATAATTGTATTGTTGCCGATAAATTAACTATTGTTTATGCCGCTAGCTTACAACCATTTGAGCAATATCTTCTTTTTTAATCCCATTCCACCTCCGGAAATGTTAAAAGCTGTTCTCTGTCTAAAAAATAATAAGTTCACTGGAGCTGGTGGTATTTGAAGTAAGCTTCTAATGTCCTAACTGACATCTTCAATAATTGCTTTTTCCGACAGACTTTCCTGAAGCACTCAAGTGTGCTGAAATACCAAGGAAAGGCTCCGTTGAAGACATTTGCAACTTAAAACACATTTCACATCAAACTTATAAAGGTTAGAATGACAAAGGAGTTCACCATTAAGCTCAGCGCCAAAAACGACTGGGACAATGAGGACATAATACACAGACTGAGCAGCAATATGGTGAAATGGTATACAGATGGATAAAGAACTGATGAAGGAATAGGGGCAGGAGTACTGGACAAAGTACTACGAACCCATGGACAAACGCACCAGTGTATTTCAAGCAGAAGTGAATGTCGTAGACAGATGCGTCCAAATCAGGACAGGATCTATACCAACTGCGACATAGCAAAAATGTTGGGACGTCGTGACGCTATCCTGACACTGGACTCATATATCATCAAATCCAGTTTGTTCGGGAATGTCTACAAAAGCTAAAGGAGCTGTGCAGGAGTAACAGAGTAAAACTTTGTAGGATACCTGGTCAAATAGGGATAGAAGGCAATGAAATAGCTATCGCTAGGAAAGCAGCATCGGAGCCTTCGTTCTCGTTACCAAATACAATCAACAATAAGCCTAAAGCATTTTTTCTTATTTGATTCATTTCTCTTACTTAGTTTAAATTTGAATTTTTTTCCAACACTAATTGCCGTCACTTATCACAACACAGCTGTTTTGCGAATTCGAAACAGTCATCGGTAAGGTTGGCCGCCCCCCCTATTCTACGATCTATATGGCAAGTGGAAGTGAATCGAGTAAGTGAAGTGAATCTCAGATATAGCGTATTATCATATACATGACATATACGCCCTGGTGCACGCGTTCGTACTGTTACGGACATAGTTAAGATTGTCTTATGTTTTAATGTTAGGTTAAGTTAGTTATTTTTTTTTTTGCGAGGGTAGGTGAAAATCTTCAAAAGACACTATGGGGACCGTTCCCACATAGCGAAAGGGATTTTTACCCAGTAAAAACACCTCCCTTCAAATAAAATATATTTCCACTACAACTAAGTCCTACACTTATCCAGCAGTTTTACTTTCTTGGTTTAGGCGCATTTGGCAAGAAATTCTCCATTGAGAGTTCTTGCTATCACCGCAGCTAAGCGCGGGTTGAATTCACCGTGCTAGGTCAAGGGGTTTAGTTCTCTGAAGACAGCGGAAAGCGTTGGTTTCGTCGAGAATTGGAAGGACAGCTGAGTTTATGTGCTCTTCCAGACGACGCTTACGAGCAAAATTCGTAATTTAATCATGGACTGATGGAATTCCAAGATCTCTGTGGATGTCGTATATACCAGGGTGCGTTGACGATGGCCCTTAGCACTTTATTTTGAAATGTTTGTAGTATGTTTCTATTGCTTTCTTTGGTACAACCCCATAGTTGTATACCATACGTCCATACTGGTTTTAGCACTTGCTTGTATATAAGCAATTTGTTGTCAATACTTAGCTTGGAATATTTTCCAATAAGCCAGTACATGGCTTTGTATCTTAATTGGAGCTCTTCACGTTTCTTTTGACATGCTCCTTCCACTTAAGCTTTACATCGAGGTCATTGCTTCATTACCGGAGGGTATTTGAACATTATTTATAAAAACGGGCAAGTTATTCACGTTCTTATACGTAAAATTTATATGAACGGATTTAGCTTCGTTAAGCTCAATTCGCTGAGTGTTCGTCCATTCGTGTATCCGGTCTAGAGCACATTGTAATTTTCTGGTTGACCGTTTTGGCAGTTACTAAAATGGCGGTGTCCTCAGCAAATGTGCCTACGTCCTGCGGTATATCGCTGCTATAAAGTAAGTAAAGGAGGGGACCAAGGACACTTCCTTGTAGTACTCCAGCTTGTATAGGCTTAAATAGGGAGTATTCTTTCCCATATTTCACACGGAAGATTCTATCAGTTAGATAATTCGATAAAATTGTGTAAAATTTTCTCGGGAGGAACTGTCGCAGCTTGTGTCTCAAACCATCGGGCCAAACCTTCTCAAAGACTTGCGAAACATCGAGAAATACAGCTGAGTAGACTTGCTTTTGTTCAAACGATTTTTCTATAACATCAGTTATTCGATGTACTTGGTCGATAGTTGAATGCTTACTTCTAAAACCGAACTGGTGATTAGGAATAAGTCGTCTTTCTTCCACAACCGGGCTTAAAAAGGTTAAGTTAGTGTAAGTTAGGTTTAAACTAGATATGTATAGCCAAGTTTTTTTAACAGTTTTCTTGGCCAAACAAATAAACAAATAGTACGAACGCGTACACCAGGACGTATATGTCATGTGGTGCAACTTTTTTTATTCTTTTTTCCGACTAATTAATGTTTAATTTTTCCTTACGACTACCTTAAGTCTATGTAAGTTGGCCACCGCTTCATTTAGAAAAGATAGCTGCGGCGGAGACTGGGAACGGTAAAATTGCCGTCCTTTGGCAGACTCTTTCCTGTCTCGAGCAGAGACCCTCTTGACTGGGAGCGATATCCCGTTCAGATTAAAGTCACCTATCCACTTTTCGGCGTACGACAGGGAACATTACAGGACATCCGTGTGGATCCTGTATTAGGCCGATTGTGTCGAGGTAGAGGAACGCCTCGGGAGGAATAAAGCCGGTAAGGCGCACTCTCTCATGATACATTACGTTGGGGCATTAAGCCCCAAAGATCAGACTGTTAGAAGAAGTCATAGCTCGTGCAATATGCCTTCTAGTCAGCTTAATAATAAAATTATCAATCCTGTTCAAGTTTACCTCGTTGTACAGGACCTCGTTGGGATAGTACTTCTTGTACTCAGACTCGGGTGTACACTCGGGGTATGGCGTATTCTACGAGGTATCGGATGTGTTGGGGGGACAACAAAATTCAGCCAGTTTCATTTTTACAAAAACATTCTACAACAATACACCATGAAATCCATCCCATTTGATAAGGCTTGGTGTGAAAACAAATAATTGATTCCCAACAGTTTATGGGCCATTTAAGTGTCAATTGTTTCGTTAATCGCAAGCATTCGTGTATTGCGTGCCTCCAGTTTAACGCGTCTGAAGGAGTGTCACTTTTATGTGAATTGCTGGACATACTTTGGTTTATTCTCATTTGATAATGATGATGGTGGGATATTAAATCCGGAAGTGATAATAAAGATAAGCCCAACCCAACACGATTTGTTCACGCTTTAAGTGGAAATATAACTTCTAGTTTGTTAAGAAAATAAATCCTCTGTAGATATTTCCAATGTCATCGCTTTACCTTGACTGACAATCTGACACTCCCGTATATTCATTCCACTTGGCTTAGCTTCTTCTGCAGGTTCCCGTCAATGAAGGTAGTTAACTGTCTTACCATGATTTCAGGCAAAATGTGCACCTGCTAAAAAAGCGGTAAAGAACCTAAGGAACAAGGATGTGTTATATTTCTTGTTAATGTTACAGACTGAATTACTTTTCTGATTAAAAATATTTAATTAGTCTTAATTTCAATTCCATCAACTACATGTGCTCCTTTTTTGTCAGACACAAAAATGTGTCACTAGGTTACTGGCTGATGAAGTAAAGTTGGTACCAATAAATAACGGTCCATACATCAACGGCGGATGTTTTACATATCTAAATAGTGATCACAAGAAATTGTAATTCATCTTCACCCATTCAATCCAATCCATCCACAACGTGGAAAGTTACAGCTTTTTGAAACAGTGAACCCGTTTGGGGACCACTGTGCGGTGCGACGACCGATGGACGGCCCGAGCCTTGGCAATTGCTGCCTTCCATCGCTAACGGCCCTCGGCCCGCTGCTTCTAGCCATGAAGACTCAGCAGTCTTGCATCTGCGATTACGTAGACTTTTAACGGAGATGCGGTCCCCTTCTCGAACCAACCATGCGTGGACATTCAAGCACTTCGACGACTAACTAAGCAGTTAAAGGAGAATTGCCCAACAACAGCGTCAATCACATCTACATACTGCCTTGGTTTTGATACCTAGTTTCTATTAAAAGTCTCTTGATAATGTGATGACTGATGTGCCGGGGTACTTGCATGACAGTCCGCAACCAACGCACATTCTGTTAAACGGCACAGACTCCCATACAAATGAAAAGATAAATGAAGACAAAGCGATGTACCTACATGGCAACGAACTCACATCAGACCGACAGGGAACGTGTCTGGCAGCATTCATCAGTAACATCTTTCAAAAAAGGTATCTAGGATGAATCTTAGGCTCCATTTGAGGACAATTTGTGTTAAAATGTATGTTGAACGACGCAATTACTTTTCCAGAACGCGTCCCTGTGATTTGTACGTTTTATTACAAAGTACTGTGCGTTTATGTCAGCAAGGTCACGCGAAGTTGCCACTGACTTGTTATCTGAAGGAATTATCTCTGAGGCAGTTTGAATTATAATTTCGTTGTGTTCTGTTTGCATAGGACATTATTTTTCTAGAGAATATTTGGGTAAAGCACTTGGTTGATGTTTCTTGCCGGTGGCTATGTCATATCCCGATGGATTCTGAAAGGCAACAAGACCGCCTACAGACCGCCTACAGACCGCATTCACATCACGTTCTCCTCATTTACGGTTTCATCGCCAAGAATGTATCGTAACCTAGACTTTCCATTGTTCCATTGTTTGTAAGAGCATCAAATGCGTCTTCCCCGTCAGACGTCTTTATTTACCTTCGGCGACGTGTTGGTGAAAGTACGGCCATTCATCCATCAATTACCAAGCATTCCCGACTATTGTTCAGCGGACAGTTGGCTGGCTACTTTCTGCGTTGCAATAAATCATCATCAGCGGGTAAACAAATGAAATTCATCAGCATCCACCTCAGCGGCAAAGGGAATTATAAATCACGGTCCACGTCCATAAGCTTTCTTATCACTCGTATCAATCAAATTGAAAGTTTATTATGATTAGCCGTCTAAGCAATCTCTCAAACTTTGCCGTACAGTTTTACGGCAAGCGATCGAACGACTGATGGACCATAATTGTCCGCAGGTTTCTGCGTTTATTACACTTCGACTTCAGCTTGTCAGTGGCACTTCGATGGCCAATCGATGAGCAACCGTGGGCAAAATGAGGACGACATGAAATTCTTCAATCAACTGCAACACGGCCTGGATTTGCTGGCAGTGAAGTGGAATAGGCATCGATCGTAAAATACTTGAATTTTTTACATCTTATCTTGCGTCCACCAGTTGTCCCTTGTGGTCTTGCAGAGGATGTTGAGTCGTAAAAAAAAATTGTGAGAGATTGTTTGCACGGCGTTTTTGGTTTGGGGACGGAAAAAGCTCAAACGTTGGCAAGGGATGTATTTTTGATACAACAGGTGAAAGCTTGACGAGGGCATAATCCTGCGCAGAGTAGTTATTCAGCTATGCATTGGTGAAGGATGGTCCCTCATGGCCTGTCTCACCAACACGTGTGCTGCAGTTTGTGCGACGTATTCCTTGTGTGAGGGGCATGTTCAATTCGTGCTCGGCTGGGTTTTTGAGAAAACATTTGAAATCACTTGTGATTTGATTGCATACCTTTATCATGCGAGTAAACTATGTTAGCTCTTGGGCTTAACTTTCGGCCTGGATTTCGATTGGAGTTTCTGTGTTTTTGCTTTCTTCATTTTTCTTTGCTTTTGACAGTCAAATTTGCGTTTGATTTGGTCTTTGAAATTGGAGTGGTAACCTTACAGTAATAGCTGTCGGCATCGACTTATAGTATAGTTGTATAGTTTTGCTAATATAGATGAGTGCACACTTTCAAGCATTCTTCAAGCAGGTTCCTTCGTCTTCCAGAATATTTTAGTATGTTCCGAGACACACAACTGCGCAATCTAGATATTTGTTCACGAATTTCCAGTGTCTGATATGTAAACACTTGGTACGGCACACTAGGCGTTCCTCAAGGCTCAGTTTTAGGTCCAAATCTGTTCTACATCTATGTCAATTTTCTATTTCCACACTGACTGCTTTTGCTGGTGACATTGGCTCCTCTTCTGGCCTAAACAGCTCATTGGACTTAGGTTGTGATGTTAATTGGGACTATTGTTAACAATTTTTTGCGGAACACTGCTTAGTAATAATAATGGTGTTTAGTCTATTTCTCTTGTACAATTTTGTTGTAAATGTTTATTTCCATGCACCAAAATAAATTAATACAAATGTTCGAATTGTTATTGTTCGTCTGGCTTTTCGTCTTCGTTTCCTAATTGAGAGTTTTGTTGTTTAAATTCTTGGGGCTAACAATGGATTCTCAAATGTGTTTTGCTAATAGTCTTAATACCTTGGAAATTATTTTCGATGCATCCTTCGTTACATTTACTATTTGCGTAACGTATGCTCCACCAGGCTTTTAAAGTCAATCTATTATGGTATGTTATATTCCAAGTTATTGTATTGCTTGGTAAATTTCTGACGCTCTTAAATGAGCGGATCAACTGAAGATATAACCAATTACACACCTTCAGCACTCCACAAAATTGAGCGTACACCCTTTGCATACATGTACTTTCGCCTTTTTCGTTGCGAAAATGTGTTCACGATCATTTAAAAATGCAACTTGATTTATCGACATATTCTTTATTATTATATGAAATAAAATCCAAAATTCAAAAAATTAGTATCCCAAAGTTAGCGTCAGATGTTTCTACAAATATACAGAAATCTTTGCCAGTAGCAACCGTTCGTCGTGTCTTACGGAGAAAATATTTAAATGGAAGAGTTTAAGAAACCAGAGTTTGCGCAAAAATATTTAAACATTCCTCCAGAATTTTGTTAAACTCTCATGTTTACTGATGAGACAAAAATAAACTTATTTGGCTCAGATGGTGGGCAAATTATGTGGCGTGAGCATAATACGGCGCTAAAAACAAAAAATATGTGCCCAACACTGAAACACGGAGGAGGATGTATTATGATGTGGGGTTCTATGGCAGCTAGTGGCGCTGGCAGTTTTGAATTTATTGACACAATTTTGTATTTAAACATTTTAAAATGAACCTGATCGCCTCTGCAGGAAAACTACGGATTTTTGGTTCCAACAGGACAACGATCGGAAGTATACTTCCAGGTAGGTTGAACAAAACAAATTCTTCTAATAAAGTTGAGCTAAAAAAAAACATTGAGGAGGCATCTTTTACAAAGAAATTGGTAGACGCTTTACCTCAACGCTGGCGGTTGAAGGTGCTAAAAGTGGTCATACTAATATAATAAAATAATATAATAAAATAATCTGTACTTTCGAAGTCCGTTTTTATGTTTTTTAAAAGTTTACTCAGTACGATCAATTTTGTGTGATAAAATGTAGTTATTTTTGTTTGCTTTTCTTTTCATCTTAAGAATGGATACATTATTTTTTGTTGTTTACTTCTTCTAATATTACTATGAAATTGTCAATAATCTAAACTACATTTAAATTTTTATTTTTAAGACATTCCTTCCCATTGAAAAGGGAACATTTACGGCTGTTCCACGGGTGTACGCTCAATTCTGTCGCTCGCTTCTTCCATTCATTAGTAAACTTTTTGCCTTTAAACCTAAAGCTGTTTATTGTCTGAACAATCACACTCCTGATCCGTTTGGATATAGGAAAGTCTGTGTACGGACAAGTCACTTTTAAATGTCTGCCCTCAAGTAATTATCAGTCTAGATAATAACCAGTCTACTGCTGCTTTGTTTGTAAAAATTACGAAAGCCTTTGATATGGTCAACCATTGAAAATTGAAAAAGTTGGTTTTCGAGGATTTATGTTTGATTGGTTCACCTTACCTTTTCGCTCTTGTACTTACCTGAAAAATAGATCGCAAAATGTTAAAATTGGCAATATTAGGAGTTTTAAACAAACATTAAACTAGGTATTCCACAAGGATCTGTTTTGGCACCAATACTCTTTCTAATTTACATTAATTCTCTTTTTGGGCTAAGTTTCAGAGGTGCTTTTACTGCTTTTGCAGATGATTTAGGTTTTGCTTATGCTTCCGACGGTCTTATTATTTAAATTCTTCTGATATGAATTTTAACTTTTTATTAACATTATTAATACATATAATTAATATTATTATATTTACCTTAAAATTTAACTTTTAATTTACCGAGAAACTGATAATGCAATGGAAAATGCTTCAAGATTAAAGAAGTTGATGAATTTAAATATTTCTGAACAACTATTGACACTTATATGTCTTTTTAAAATCACAGTATTGTTGTGAAACAATATTTGCGTAGTACACTTAGAGACTTTTATTATTTGCGTAGTGTTTCCTCTGCTAATCTTTTAAAAACAATTTGTTACAACTAAAGTGAGTAGTATATACTCCAAAGTAGCCATAAGCTGTCGTGCATTTACTGGAGAGATATCAGGACAGTTTCACATTCGCCTGTGCTGGATGCCAGGCCATAGAGACATTAAGGGAAAATGCGAAACCTCGCAAAAATCGCAACCAAACTGCCAGTTGGTGACCCTTTGGCCACCTTCAAGTTACTATTGCGTCGTAGCTCTAAGTATACAAAAGGTCAATGCCGGGTGGGAAACAGGCGTCACATGCCAAATCTCCAAACAACTTTGGCCTCTCTCCAAAAAAAATCCGCAAGTTTGATCTCGTTAAAAATATCCAAAATTTCGAAATCCCCAAATACCGCCTGAACCCTAATGGGTCATGCGAAAAACCCGGACTTTTCTCGGAAAGTGTACAACACCTCGCACTCGCCTCGACCAGGAAGGCAATAGTGGGCTACTACTCTTTTGACAATCTAAGTGACCCCAGAAAAATATCAGGCAAAGCCAATCGTTGCACAGCGAAAGATTTTATACCCATTAACCTTACGTTTGAAAAACTCTTTGACAATTTTGAGCATGACACCATCTCCCGTGCACAACATGCGTATATGAAGGGCAAGAAGCCCCGAAGAAGGCACACTTATCGACGTAGTTAGTGTTATTGAGAGATCCCTCAACGTCAAGGAATACGCCCTCGCAGCTTTCTTAGACATAGAGGGAGCCTTCGATAATATAGAAACCGAGGCAATCAGAGTTGCACTTTAATAAGTCATGGCTGAGCAATCACTGAGGTCAGTCTTCGAGAAATCAAGGTGGTGTCATATCTCTGCGGGTGTTAGCCATCAATGTCATTCTCGAAAAACTCTGACTCACGGGAACCTAGGTATTGCATACGCCAACGACGTAGCAATAATAATAGCCTGCGGGAAATTTCTCCCGACCCTAAGTGAGTTAATTGAACTCGCAATAAAATCCCTCCTCAGGTGGCCTGGATCTTGCGATCTTGGGATTAACCCACAAAAGACAGAGTTGGTTCTTTTTAACCAACAGGACAGTCAATCCGCCTTTCAACCTCCCATTCATTAAATGAAAGTGCGAAATACCTGGGTCTAATCCTCAACAGGGAACTCAATTGGAAACTCAACGTAGATGAAGGGACAAAGAAGGCGGCCTGCTCCCTATACCTGTGTAATAGGATATACGGCAAAAATGGGACCCCAGCCCCAGAGCAATACTGTGGATGTACACAACATAAAGCTGTTAACAAGTATACAGACACGAGCATGCTAGGGCTGACTGGAGCAATCTCCATTACCCCAACAGCACGCATAGACATTTTTTGGGATCTCCTGCCACTGGACCTCTTTATGCAGAAGACTGCTGCAAAAAGCGCCATAAGGATTATGCAGTCCAAGAGATGACACACAAGCCCCAGCGGTCATGCGAGTATTCTAGACAGACTACGTATAGAAAAAACAACGAGTGACTACCCCCTCCCATCCTTTGACTTCGATATACCGGGAATAAGGGAAGGGTGGAGCTCCAATGAACCCATCAATAATTCGGCATCCATTCATGTCCACACGGATGGGTCAAAGATGGAAAAAAGGCACAGACGCGGGCATTTTCTCCGAATTGTTAAACATGTGCTGCTCCATCAGATTACCTGGCTACGGTAGTGTTTTTCGAAGAAGCGACCAAAATGTTATCATTGTTGGAAATACCACCGCCTGATACCATTCTAATTGGCAGCCAAGCGGCCATTAAAGCAACCTCGGCTATAGGAATCAAGTCCAAACTAGTGGCAAGCTGTCGCGCTATCGCAAAGAGCTCAAGGTTCTTGGTACACAGCATTCGATCACTCATCGTCCGTTATAAGGATATAACCGGCAATGAGGTAGCCGATGAAATTCCCAGGAAAAGGGCAGAAACCGACCCATTCCAGGCAACCCCATGTATTGATCCAACGCTATCAAATGTTAAGAAGAATGTGGATAACACAATCATGGAGGTAGCTAATAGAAAGTGGGATTCTCTTCCCACATGTGAGACCTCACGATTATTATGGCCTAGGTACAATAGTGCAAATACCGAAAGACACTTACTGGCCATGATCACCTGAAATACCACAAACAAAAAATGCTATTTAACCATGATACAATATGCAGTGGCTCCGGGAAGACGAAGAGGAGATTGAAGACACCTTTGTCAGTGCTGGGATTATTCTTCTTCCAGAAACCGAGTTAACAGATAACAGACTAGCATCTATTTCTAGGTTTGTCAAGATCTCTGGATGGATGGAAAAAAGCACTACAACGACACTAGTATTAACATGATGAACATTAGCAATAACACTAACTACACAGATGTACACGAGCGAGAGGTTAAATCCTTCTTGGGCATCAGAATGCGCCCAACTGGACCTCAGTGTGGCGAGGCTCCGCCACGTCTACCCACCTACCTAACCTAACCTAAGATGTTGCGTGATCGAATAATAAAGAAATAACAGAAGAACACTGGCACGAAGAATCTTATTTGAAGGTTTGAACACATTGTGTCATTTCACATAACATAAGAAATGTAATAACTTTTCTACAAGCCTTCAATCCATCTAGTGAGTGTTTGGCAATACCCCTACAATTATTGGGAGTTTTGCTTGTTTGAAGAAAAGTGCGCCAAATTGACACTAAGTATAGTCTAGGGTTAATTTACAATTTTTATTTAATTCTAGTTTAAAAATATTTGTTGCCAATGAGCCCAGAACTGAACTTAAGGGCTTCCTATTTGTTATCCGTGCAGACAGTTCTAGCAATAAATTTATCTCAAGCACACACATCGTTCTTGCACACTCGCCAACGCACAACTGACAAACATCAGTTGTACACTTATGGAATCGCTGGAAAGCAATGCCCCCTTCCCCCATAAACCACAATATTAACCATTAACCACTCGTGCCCATGAAGAAGCACAAGCCTGTCGTATATTTAACGCCTCTTCGCTAGGTTGCCTGCGGTGAGCAAATCCTTACCAGAGCTCCAAGTGAAATAGCATGTCTGAGGTTTTCTTGCTTCATATCTCATTACTACCCATCTGCGATGCCAGCCACTTCCACTGCTAATGACATTTTCACATTTTCCATAAGTCTAGGCTTTTTCACATGCCAGAGCACCTCCTGGTGTCTACTCGCTCTGCACGAATCCAAGGGAAACTTGTTGAACAAAACGAAAACATGGTGCTGCTATGTCAGGGGTGGCACAAAACAAAACCTCCTCCATCGCCTTGCCGTTGGTCCTCGAGCAATCATTTCAATAAGGACAGATAAGTGTACGCTTATTTGATACTGGCCGGGGGAGCGACAGCTCAAGTCATCGAACTGTGCCCGAATCCCGGGGATCTCCTGAATGAGTGGATATTCGCCTGTAGTTGGCCATCAAAAGGACATCTCCTCACTGGAAGTGAGGGGTTTGCTTGCCTCCTTCCGGGTTTTCTTTGAAAACCGATTTACCACAAGCTATTGGGTCTCATTGTCCCAAGGCTACACCCATTATGGCTATTTATGAGGATAAACAGACGCTCATCATTGAATGGGATTGCAATAATCGGGAGATTGGTCCCGTTTTGGAGAATGGCATGTGATTCGAAAGAACCTTCACACGGGAAGTGCGCATCTTTCCGGTGCCATTAAGCGTGTCTGGTTGACAGTGGGCCTTTGAAATGAAACTCTAAAATTAACGACATGGCTGAGTTCAAGGACAATTGACATTCGATTGGGAAAAGTCTCCTTTTAAGGCACGTCCTTAGAATTTCTAACGAATCCAAAAAAGTTAGGCTTATTCGTACTTAACGGTGATCCTTGACCAGTGAATGACTTTTAAACAACCAGTGAAAGGGCATTTTAACTAGGATTCTTTATTATCGACCTCAAGCAGCTTCCGTGATTTATTTTACGAACCACTTGTGTCCGAAGTTGGTCAGAATAGTTGACTGAGTTGTCTCGAAACAATAACACCGCCCTTGTCCTGTCAGTCCGCAGAGGATGAACTCGTGCAACTAATTAGTTTCAGTTTTGTTTCGTCCTTAATTAAGCGTTGATTTAATTCGATTGAGAAGATGTGTCATGAGACCATCTGCGAATGGGAGGAGAATCGTTTTCTTGACAATTCATTAATCCATCGTTGTCATGGTGTTCATTAGAAACTTTTCAACTACGGCTGTTGAGAATGAGGGAAATTAATTGCTGTCGCATGCCGTCCGGGCGGGATAGATGCAGGGACGTCAGAATTGTGCGTGTATCCTTCCGCAGCTGATTGCCTTGATGTTGCTCGACAATTGCACGTAATTTATGAGTTCTTAAATTAGTTAATTTTCATTTACTCTTCCAAGCTGCAGACATAAGGATGATACCCAAAATGTGACCATGTGTAAGGATAGCAAACGACGACTCGGGGAAGGATAATTAAACATATGGCTCTAGAATGACTAGATTGTTCTCACTCCACGTTCAGTTGGATATACAATTCAATGAAATCTTGCATGAGACTCTGGTTGCTCTGGAACGGGTGGACAAACTTTATTTGAATTGGCCAACAGCCATAATGAAGTGTGTATACTAAATGCACTCGGCTTGGCTCTTTTTTAAATTTTGTTCGCTTAACCATGGAATGGATGGCATGAACATGAGATTGCTCCTGATACCACACTTCACCAAAATTTGTACATCTACGTGGGATCAACTATCAATTTACTACCAACTGAACAGTGAACATAGAGTTCGGATAGAAGGTTGTCGGAACGAAAATGTGCAGTTTGTAGTATATTCGAAGTCGAATTTGGAATGACTACTTCTGTAGACTGCAATACGGCAATGGGGTTTCAAATAGTGATGTCATTCAATCTGGACGACGATCGACGAGATATCAATATCGAGCCTGAAATTTGAAGGCAGCTGGAGACGACCTGGTATGCGAAGGGCGTATGAACCACCTCACCTGTAAGATATGATCGGAGGAAAGCATGTCCGAGGAGTGAAATATCAGCAGAGTATGCCCGATACACAAGAAATGGGGCAATATCCATCAGGAAATGACATGCAATATCGGCATCATGCATACTACAATGGACAGTCATAGGTTAGGTTAGGGGCCTATGAGGGAAGTTGATTCCACAGGTGTACAGCATGAATGAAAAAATGCCTGCGCGATGTTAGACATGCATGAAGAGAAGGTTGCAATGTGATATTACGACTCGATCGACAGAAAGTTAATTTTTCACACAGATGATTAGGCTGTTTACCATGAATGATTTCAAAGAGTAGGATGCTTGAGCTGTAGCTTAAAAATGCCTCCAATTCACATCCAAGAAGATGCGACGTTGGTCCGAGACGTGATCGAATCTTCGAAGGTTGAAGACATACCATGCAGTCGCGTTGTGAACTCTCCAGGCTGCAGCGTGGCTTCAATTGTCGTGCAGAACAGTCTCAGTCGCTATTTCTTTTTAGTACTCATTTTGAGAATCGAGAGGAAATCAGAGCAGATTCTCTTATCTGGCCTATAGTCCTTGGCCTCCACATGACTAGATTTGCTGTCTATGGTGATGAGGACAGCCCGTGAGATACTCCAAGTGTAGGTGCCTATATTGTGCTTAATATAGCCTTTAAAGATGAGGCGTAGTGTGGAGAGGATCGAGCCGTGTACTTTTTGAAGCATTGCAGGAATGATACCATCCGGACCAGTCGTATGGACTGAAAATAGAGGAAATTTCTGGAAGATCATCTAGGTTTGTCTGTGCAACCTGGGAGGTTTGTGATTGATCATTTTGCATTTGCTGTCCAATCGCTATTCGAATTGAGTATATGGGAGGGCATGATTGGTTTTTTAGCGAGAAGTTTTGTGAGACGTCAAACCTCAGAGGTGTCTTCCATTCTCCTTTCTTGGTTTTATCCTTTTTTCATTTGCTTTTTAAACATCTTTAGTTCAGCCGTATAGACGTTCCAATCTTGGAGATGGTTGCGGGTTTGAAAAACCTCTGTGTCCTGGATACTGATAGCTCTTTAGTCTGTCATGGAGGTTGTGCTTTCGGCTTGATATTTGATGTAGGAGAAGCAACCCGAAACCTTTTTACAAGAGGTCAGCCTGTCATTCGGTTGCTCTAATTGTTTTTGATTTTTCTTTCTCGACCTTATTGATGTCTTAGGTATCGTCATTTTCGTCTGAGGGGTTTCTCTTTTTAGGCGCAAGTGGACGCAACCCATTCCCAATGCCATCTTGCCGAATCTAGGGTACAGTTATGGAGGCACTAGATTAATAGAGCCGCCTTCAATCATAGAAGATCTTAAATACGGCAAATGACGGATATACCCAAATCGCATGCACGAGAGGCGCTACTAAAAATTAAATGTTATGACACGAAGCATTTCCTCAAGAACTACGTGTTAAATTAATTTCATATATGAAACACACTTATAAGAAAAAAAGGAATAAAAGAAAGTAAATTTTAGGGAAAATGTTTAAAAAATTTCGTATACAAATTGACTATAAGAAAGATTTACGGGTGAACTACAACTTTAAGTTGAACGAATGAATATATGATTTCACTTAAGTTGGACAGCTCCCAAGGTCGATTTTTCGACACTCGTAAAATGAATTTAGTGAATTCTCTTCAATACATCTACGAGAGTTTAATTTGGAAATCTTAAGTTCAAGGTGACCATATCTTAGGGAGGGGATATGTGTAAAAATGGACTTTGTCTATTCGACGAAGGGTAACTTTAGTGTGTGTAAAATAAAGGTAACCGTGAAGAGTTTATGAAGTACCTGAATGTTGAGAAAATTTTCCTTTGAACGTGGGTGTTTTTATTTTGAAAAGGATTCATCTTGTCAGCTCCCCTTTTCACTAAATATATTTTCTGGATGATGCTGTCGAGGCGAGGAACGTTTCTCATTGCTAGGGTTAAGTCATCTTCTTTTCGTAAATGACTCAGTTATCCTCACATCCCCCCAGACTGGACCCAAGCGCACACTGTGACCCTATGTGATAGTTCTGGCATTAAGGTTGACGTCAGCAAATCACATGTTCTGGTTATTTCCCGTGGAGAAGCTTTAGTATCTCGAGTGATGGGAAGGGTAATGCTGAACTTTCCTGTGGGATTGGTTAAGCTGTTGCAAGAAAGGCTTAGTCCAGAGCCAAATAAGGGGGTGGCAACTCAATATTTTCCCAACCAAGCTATGGTCTCATCATGGTCTTCGTGCTAAACTCATTTACTACCTCCACCTTTCTATGTCGACAGCGTATATTTTGGTTTGTCCACATTCACCTTAAGACCAGCTCTCTTCGCCTCTTTCGTCGATTTCATCTGCATAACCCAAAAGGTTGCACTGAGTTGTAAAGGCAGTGCCTTCCGTGTTTACAGCTGCACATCGCCATCTTTTTTAGTTCCTAATGGAAGAAGCGACAGCGCATCACCTTGCCGGGTTTCAAACGCCTCGTGCAGGTTTCAAACGCCTCGTAAGTTCTTGGATGGATCGCGTATTTGTTAGAGTAGTGCGATTAGTTTTCCCGGGGATCAGATTATCGCATCGATTGAAACTCTCTGGTCTTCCCTAGGATTTGCCTTAGTTTAAAAATTCGATCAATAGTCCAATTGCCGGGCCGAAAGGCGCACTGCTACGTGCAGGGGCGGTAGAAAACAGCTTTAGGCGTTCACACAGTGCACTGGAAAGAAAATTGTAGGCGACGTTGAGCAGGGATATACCTCTTTAGTTTTTGCCAGAGGTAGGATCGCTTTGTTTGTGGTTCTCCCAAATTCTACAGAACATGGCCACCGGTTTTGAAGAGCTCCCATGCTAAGCTATCAGAGCCAGCGGCCTTACTGTTCTTTATCCTTTTAATGCCTGTGCTTCGTCGATTGGGTTTGGGATTTCTTGATTCCCTATCACTCTCTCCTGGTCTGGCCCGGTAAGCAGCTGTTGGAAGTGCTGCTTAAACACATCCACTATTGCCTGTCACAGGGTTGCTCTCACAGTTTCGAAGAGCAAGGGTGCCTTTCCTGAAGCCAGCGGCAAGGCGTATGGCTTTTTGTCTGTCCCTAGACTCTTTGATGGTTGCAAGAGACCTTTTCGTCAGTCGTAGAAGTTTCTTCCCCTCCCGTCTTCTAGCACGGTACTCCTCTTGCGCTGCTCTTCTATCGCCTTTTGGTATGCCTCCTCAGTCGAACGTTTTTTCTGTTCATACGCGCCATCACACCACGGGTTTTTTGTCCGGGTTGTCGGTAGCCTAAGGTAGTTTCTGCTGATGGTATGAAAAACATGATGCTGTATTCATAAAACTTAGGGTCAACTATTGCCCAAGAGAAGGACTACTACTTGTTGGTGTTTCCCCCACAACATGGTAATATTGCAGCGACATAGGTAACTCGTATTTCCCCCCAGAAACCCTTAGGTAACTTACACTGCCTCCCACGCCCCTGTTCCACGCTCACCATTCGGACAGCCTTAAATTTATCTCCAGCAATTTATGAGATTCAAATCCGCTACTCAGCTCCAAGGGACGATAAGACCCAAGCACTTTGTGTATCTCCAAACTTTTCCTGCGTCCAATAAACATAAGTCCCCTCGATAGGCTCCAGGGCAAATTATTCTCGATAAAAGAATTCATAATTCCCAGAATCGATTCATTGATTTCTTCTTCGTTGTCGTGTTGCCTGGCACTCACAATATTTGCACAATTTATCGGATAACGTTTTGCATACATTGCTGGGGCTCCCGTCAACAATAGGATTCTGTGTCACTGGCAAGCGAAAGTCGTCCTTCTGTGATTGTCCCTCCCGGGTGTGCAAATGAGTACTGCGCCAGTGTGTCTGAATGCTGGGCGATGCAAGGGGAACCGTCGTCAGTTCGTTTAGAAATGTTCGCCTCATCAAAGTCCTTCATGCGGAATAAACCATCTGAAGACAGCGGCGCAAGTACAGAGTGGGTGCGTGCCATAAAACAAACTCATTTATATCTCCGGATGCCTTTACGCAACCCGCGCACCATTGGGTACAGACGGGTTATTCCATCTCGAACGCCCTCGAGAGAGGGACCTCTCTGTGCGACGGCGACATGTAATCTAGGTGTTACACTTCTAAATGAAATCCGAACAGAACCGGAGCAGCACCCAAGTTATTTTCGCTTCAAAATTATACACTCTTCGTCTATTAACCTAATCGATGTGGTATTAGGCTTACAACGTTATGGCGCTCTGCAAAATATGGGGGCACACACGCGAACTGTTTATTGATTTATGATTAATCGACAGAGAAAGGCATGCGAATCCTACCTTCGGTTTCTATTTTAGTGTCTTTCTGAGCCGCAAAAAGATGTCCTTATCGATTTTGCCGTAATCCTATTGGAAAATAGCTGAGTTATTTCAGGATAGAAATCGTTGCTTCTCCTTGGCTAAGTCCTAAGTCCGATGAACGAGCGAAAGGGATGTTGTAGATTTTTTTTGCAGTTCATTAGGAAATGAAAGCGATGAGAAAGTGGGAGGAGTGCAGAGGCGTTATGTTGCTTCAGGTGATTGGGGGTTTTCCGAGGAGAGGCAAACACACGAGCTGGTTGCTTGGAATGGGAACACTTCTCCGTGAATTCATAATGGATTCAAGCTAATTTTTTCATTGTGCAGGTTTAGTCGATACCATATTACGAATTAGGGAAAGGATTTGTCTGCCCACACGCTCCGAAAAAGCCGGTCACTATGAGCTAATTTGGCGGAGAAGGGACATGAACGAAATGACGCGATGAGAATGATTCGAATCGAAATTAATTAGAACACGTCAAATGTATTTCTTTTTTATGTCCTTTGTTATGTCTATGGCTATGATTATGAAATACAAACAGGAAGATTGATTACCAGAAAATGAGTACATTCTTTTCTTTAATATCAAAGTTTTACACGATATCCTTGAATGAACGAGTTCAGGTTGGTCTTGTATGCTAGTCCCACCTTCCTTGATAAAGCCCTTCCATTGTAGGTATATCCTGAAGAAATGTCTTATCCTCCTCTACACTAAAATCGTCCAGGTTTTGTGGTGATCTGCCTAATGCGAGCGCAAAGTGAATTTGCATACTTATGTTGCACTCAGTAAACTCGACACTCAGACTTCTTAATGCGCAGAATGTTACTCCTAACCAGGGATAGGATTTCGTTAGCTTTACTTTTGTTGGTTAATTGGAAGACAGTATCGACTTTATACAAACACGTTTCACGTCCTCCTGATTTTAAATATATATATTTTATTTTGCCTTTTTCTGCCGTTGTTGTCTTTTTCTGCCTTTTTTGTCGACTTCGGTAGTCGCTCAACATTTGTTTGCTAAAAAATTGTAGAAAACTCCGCGTTTGCATGGTTTCATATCTGTGAAAACATACCAGCAGAAAATCAGTTCAAATGTATACGGCTTAGGGAAAAGAAAGGGATACGAAAAATTACGGTATAAACTAAGCCTTACAATAAGGCATAGACAAACCATACTATAAGGTGTATAAATGATCATAAGATATCTCTTATGTGTCCCTTATCTCTGCGTTAAAATAAGGGTTTCGTTTCATTAGACTTACTTAAGCCTTTTAATAAGGCATTTTATAGTCACATTTGGATTTATACTTGGAAACATGTCCCACGTTGTACAACAGAAGAATTGTTCTGAACTTATTTTTCGTACCCTTTGAGGATTGACAGGCAGTTCGATGAGTACCTTTGGACATGATACTTGGTGAATTATTTAGTTGAGAATAAAATAGTTGCTTCGTACTATTTAAAAGTTAATACAGTAGAGGTCTGTTTGAATACATTCATTTACCCTGTCGTAATGAGTACAATAATTTAGTGTACTGCACCCATTCGGTGTAGAGCACACCGAAAATGAGTACACCCATTTACGAAACAAACACTGTACAACATCAGGGCTGCCGGAATTTCTACTAATTACTACTACTTGAGTATTTGTACTCCTCTCGTTCTGAGTACTCCCGTACTCCCCTCAGCGTCAAAAGACTCCCCTCGAAAATATTTCAAATTCAGCAAAATAAAGAGCTCTGAGTTGAAGACATGTTTCTCTTGGAACATAATCCAGCATTTATAGTGATAACTCCGCTTATAATCTTAATGCAATCTATCGCTATAGATGTACAAAGAACGAACAACTTCTTAAATTTGTATATGTCTAGGCCTTTTAGTGAAGTAGGCTTGAAGTTAGGCTCAAGTGATCCTTGATACGAATGTCAGCTATTTGAATTCGATGGACATCCCGATAGACAACACAATTGGATTCTCAGCTGATTATGCATCAGTGCTTATTTGGAATAGAAATGGGGTGAAAACGAATATTACATCGGATGTGACCACATGTCCTTCGATAAATTTGTGCTCCAGTCACTAGGGCAGCTGCTAAAGACATTTATTATTATTCTTAACAAACAAAAGCTACCTAAATATTCCAGGCTATAGTTTATACAATACAAACACACAAACACGCGCAGGATCTGCATAATAATAAACAGAAAGCTTAATTGTTTTGAACTAGAACATTATAACTATGAACACATTCAATCGACCACTGTTCAAACTTCTCGTGCCCAGCGCTTCCTGGACCGTACAAAGCAATGGTTTGGCGACTGGAGCATTCAAATTAACGAAGACAAAAGTCAACCACTAAATCTAACTTCTCCCCTCTTCCAATAAAAATGAAGGACCAAATTATAGCAGTCCACAAAGTAGCAAAATATCTTGGAATGCACATGGACAATAAGCTCACCCGGAAATTCCATGTACGAAAGAAAAGGGATCAGATAAAACTAAGATATAATCAACTATCTTGTCTTCTTAGGAAGGACTCCAAGTTATCAACAAGCAAGAAAATATTACTATACAAAACTATAATAAGAAACAAACATTGCAATAATTCCAAAACAACAATCTAATATACTACGATCTACAACTAATGCAGACTGGTACATTCCTAAATCAAAAATCCATCGCGGCTTGGAAATCCCAACAATAGAAGAAGAGATTACTCCCATAAGTAGGAAACATCATATAAAATGAATATTGCACTCTTACAGTAAAATAAACCAATGAAAGAATTCTTCGCCAGACTACGACTAAATAGAAATAGACCCATTGATGAGACAGACGTATATAAACATTTGGGAAATAAGAAAAATTATTAACATAATTGTAAACGACAGAATCAGTTTTAATAGTTCAGTCAATAGTAGTTTGATGTAAAATTCCACAATATCATGAAAACGTCTTCCACTAACGGCAAGGTGTCAATATAATTTTGAGCAATGGACTGCTTCTTTTCATTATTTTATACATTTTGAACTAGACTAAAAAACTAAACTAAATTTATTTTTATTTTCTTTCTTATATTTTTATCGAAATAATTTTGGCAAAATATACCATTACTTTCATTCTTATAAAATATTTTATATATAATTAGCAATTCCAATCAGAAGAGCGAGGTATTCATAGTCTGTTCCAACTGTAGACGTTTGTTTGATAAAACAGTCTTAGAATATTTTATTGATGGCTCAGACCTCAATAGAGTTGTCTTTGAGAGATTTATTGTGAAACAACTTTCATCGGTGATAGAGCGAATCATTTGCTTACAGATAAATTTTAAATTACAATCATAATTACTATGCTAAGAATTTAGCTCATTACAGATGATAAGGTTGAGAAGATGGATGAGGCATTTAGGCAGCGTCTGGCAGCATATGACAAATTACTGCTAGAGATGGCCTGCACGAGATATCCCTGCCTTAGTGTTCAGGTTGTGCATTATGAGGATGAAGAATTCTCGCTCCTCCATACAGCTCGATAAGGACCTCATGGAGACCTTCAATGTCAAAAGAGATTTTAGAAAATGCGACGCGATGTCTTGTTCACCATGTTCTTGAGAAGAAATCGTTCAGAAAATCATCCCAAGGTTTATTCAGCAGTTAACATAATTTGCATGAAATGAGACGGTGAACGAGGGAGAACTACGAGGTTCGCATGCGATATGTGGCCCTTCGGCTCCCTGTAGTAAAATCAAATGCCGGGGAGACATTGTACTTCACAGCTTAATTGCCGCTTGTCCACCGAGTCCACATATTTTGACCGTTATTCATTATTTTCTAGAGCTTAACCTCAAGCCACCTGGCAGTCTTTCTCATCAACACACTGTGTAAATGATATTCTTTGATAGGTGACGCCAAGGAAAGGCGATCCATCTGATAAAAGAAATAACATCAACACCTGTCAATCGAGATAATTATGGTTAGTGATGCAATTCGCGTTGCTTCGGTGAAAACAATGCACGAGTATTTTCGTATTTCCCATCCAAGAGATTTATTTCGTTCAGAAAGTTTCTGTACTGCAACAAAAGAAACGTGCAAAACCAGTTTTTCCTTGGTTTCCTGGCTTCATGGGTAACATCGACTTCTACAAATCTGCAAACATCAGTAGTAACTTGTCTACGTTCAAGTAAAGCTCTGAGATACTGAATCATGTCTTTGACAACATTCTTTGTTTTCATTTGTGTACTCTTCGTGATTAGTTTTGGCAATTCAGCAAGTATTGACTCAAGAGTGACTCACTTTAAGGGGCCGCAGTATGTGCCACCATTTAAAGGACCACTGTATTTACCGCCACTCGACAAATCAGAGCCACCAAAAACAACAACAGAAATTACTTATTACCAATCACCAGCTTTGGGAATTGATACTTTAAAAACCATCACTGGATGAAGTCCAACCGAAATTGATTGCTGTTTCATCGTTCATCAACATTTGTTTTTGTAAAAAAATATTTCATGAATTGATCTTTGCTAATTTTAGAATTATTGGTTATTGTCCCCTGCGCAGGAAAAAGCGTGGGCGGCATTTGCTATGCGCCTTGCTGAATTTAACAAGGAAGCAATCAATAAAATAACAGCCATGTTGAAGTGAGATCGTGTTTTTATTTTTTTTTTGTATCATATTTGTGGTCTTTTATTGATATTGCAATCCATACAAACGGGGTTCTTCAAGCAGTCAGTTATTCTTCCTGCAAGGGAGGGAAGCGATTCAACTGATCACTCATCAAGTAATTTGGTAACTGACAACAGACCCAGAACGACACACCTACTATCTGTGCTGATCCTGAATACTGAAATATTTTGTCTGCGGCGCCAAACATCCTTTGGTGTTTTGGATTCGCGTAATGACTAAATTCTTACTGTTAGAAATTGCATTTAATAATCAAGTGTGTTCTTACTTCTATATACGGGCAGCTGCTGCTACGGACGCTATGAGAAATACCAGTAAAGTGGCTGTGTATAGACCCAAGTCTCAAGTACCACTGGTATAGACAACAAATCGACTGCGGCGAAAGCGACTATACTCCTCTCTTCCGAAAGACCCATCAATTCCCACTTCCCAATGAGGAAGAAATCGAAATGATAAACTTGCTCTAGGGTAAACACTCATCCATTTAATTTCACTAACGAATATAAAAATTTGAGAGAGTCTTAACGACAATATTTCCGATAGCTTGGCGGCGAAGGAGTTGTTGCAAGATACAGCAAAGTTATTGCCAGTCTGTCTTCATTTGATATTGCATCTCTCTTATGGTACCTTTTTTCCAACAGTTTGCCAAAGAGTGCTTCATCAAACCTCATGCAGATTTTGTAGTATACTGGCTCAATACTGGCGTCCAATCGATAGCCAATTATAATAATTGCAGTGATCTCACATATTACGTCACGCAGTTGAAAATGTAATTCTCTTCGTCTTTTCTGTGCCACAGCTACACACAGTAGGTACTTTGGTTGCCGCCACAGTAGCCACGTTTGTAGTGAACCATCAAAACACGTTTTTGCAATATATACTCGTAATTGACAATGTCAAATAATAGATCTATAGAAAACGTGATTATAATTCGCGGCTTTTTTGCAGTGAACATTTAGAAAACCGCAAAAGGTGAGTGGCAAGATTCTGCATTTATTACAACAAAATCGACCAACCTAAATGTAAAAAGTGATTATTCAAAACCATCATATTCGATAGAATAGATTAGTTTAAATAAGCATAAAAGTTATTTGTTTAAGTATGACAACAAATGGCTAACAAAAATACCTATCATCCTATTTTTGGCACAATCATTGGTAAATGTGCCAATCACCGTGTCATTGGCACCATGTCAATTTTTGGGTATGCATTTGAGCTTCACACAATTTGTATTTGATCCAAGGCCATGTGTCACGCTTTGCACCAGTTATCTTGTTTTTGAGCAGTGCACGTTTAACAATTCAGAGAAAATGCCCGAACCTGTGCGTGCCTCTTAACATTTTCTCTCCATCCGCGCAGACTTGGATGGTTGAATTTTGGTTGATTCATTTGTGTTCCACTCCAATCACCGGCAGGGTATTTCGATGTCAAGCTATGGGAGAGAATAGGCACTTTGAACTTGTTAAGTCTTAATTCTATCCAGTATACTTGCATGGCCAGTAAAGCTTGGGAGCCTTTTATAGGATAATCTAAATAATGGCGCTCTTTGGAGCAGTCGCCTGCATTCAGAGGTCAAGTGTCAGGAGGGCTAGTAAAAAAATTATAGCCAAATCAGAGGGTGTGAAATATTTCTTGCATTGATTAAGGGAACCTAAACATTTTTTATTTGGTCACCTCAAATATGCTTCTTTTCAGAGCTGTGTATTCTCTGTAATCCAGGTTCCTTTAGGAGTCCGAGAATCAGAGCTGGTTCTTGCTCTGATATTAGGTGCTTGCCCAGATATATTTGTCTTTTGCGGGCTAGTGGCTCACAAAATTACAGTACGCTTTATTCTCCGCAGAATTTGCAGAGACCTTCTTCTGACACTCCTAGTTTTCTTAGGTGCTCTCTAAACCTGCAGTTCCCCTTTTAGAATACGGAGGTTGTTCTGGCTCATCTTGATATACGCCTCAAACCTTTTTCGATTATATTGACCCAAACTGACCATAACAAGATAAGCGCTGATATTCTGAGCGACTTATTAAATGATAAACAACGACGATGATAGCTCAGATTAAGAATGCTAAATTTAAATAGGCAGAAACAACAGCCTATACAAACATTCTCATGCATTCAATTCGGCATCAGAATAAATGCAATGATAGCAGCGCACAGCACTAGCTGCTTTGGATCGACAGTGCAAAAGCAAACCTCCTTCAACAGAAGGTTACTAGTGAGCACTCTCTGGTCACAATTATCTGAAGTATCAAGACAGCAAAATTGGACTCTCCAACTGTGACAAATGCTGAAGCTTTGGTGACGAATATATTTTCTGCCTGTGCCATTGTCCAAGTCTCAGTCAGTTGAGGCACAAGAAACCGGGGACAATACTTCTTCCATGACCTTTAAATAACAAGCAACACGATGGCGGAGCAGCGACTATACATAAATGGTACAATAATCCTTTTTCGGAAGAAGATACGGCTTACCACAATCAATGAATTTTCGAATTCAATAGTCAGGTTAGGTCACGTGACCAGGCGAGTTTTTGGACTTAGTCCTAGCAACTCGTCCTGGGTCTGCCAAGTGGTCGCCTTCCTGATGGAATCGCATGAAATGGACATTCGTGCCACATGACCAAACTACCGAAACATAGCCCTCTCCATTCGAAGAAACAGCTCCTCAATGTCGAGTACCTCTCGCACTGCCGTTTTGTGAGTTGTGAGTAATTCTCACAACAGCACGAAGAAATCTCATGTCTGCAGCTTGTACTTGCGATCTTATTCTTTCGGTCATTACGTAAATTTCATGACCATAGGTGAGAGTTGGAACAAATACTAAGTTGAAAAGCGCAAAACTTGGCTTTGACACCAAGCTCGGCCTTCCTGATTCGGGTCTGCCATGCTGTTTCTGCTGACCCAGCTTGACCGATCTTACAGGAAAGTTCAGCTTTATTCCTCCCATCAGGCGTGAAAAAGACCCCGAGATACTTAAACTTCTTCACCTGCTTCAATGGGACTCCACAAACATGTAGAGTGCATTGAACATGCGTACAGGAGATGACCATAACCTCCGATTTGTCCACGTTAACTTTCATTCCAACATCCGCTCATACAATGTAAAACTTTCCTCGCCACGGCTGCGCTGCAACATCTAGTCCATACAATGAAAAGGAGAGATAGCAAGAAGCACCCGTAGCGAAGTGCAACAGTAAGGTGTTGATTTAGCACCGTTAGCCCGCATACAGCTGCTACAGTTTGTGTATAGAGACTGAATGCCCCTCAGAAGATTAAAGATGCCATACTCCTGCAGAACACAGAGTTAACCGCGCGGGATTCGGCGCATATGCCTTTTCCCAATTCACAAAACAACTGCAGGTGGGTTTGGCATACTCCCAAGCCTTCTCAAGTAACATTCTTAGAGTGAAAAGCTGGTCTGTTGTACTTCTACCGGGCTGAAAGTTGCACTGTTCATCCTCCTTCCTGGGGTAGACCTATCTAGAGTCTTAAAAGAGATATGCCCCTGTAGTTGGAGCAATCTCTTATGTCCCCTTTCTTGAAAAGTGGGACAATCACCCCAGTTTACCAATCGCTAGGTGCCTCACCACGTTCCCAGGCACCTTAACGACATGAGAGAGCCATAAACCTCCCTCTTTACCTATTACCTTAAGCACTTTTGGTCGGATTTCATCCACACCGGCGGATTTGACAACTTTTAGCGATTCAATCGCCAAAATGACTTCCTCCGCCGTTGGACTATTCTCCACCTCACTCAAGACTGCGGGTCTGCAATCCGCAGTGCCCTGTTCGTGATGGAGCAGCCCCGAAAAGGGCTCGCACCATATTTGGATTTGACTCCTTCGATGATGTACAATTTCCTTCTTCGGAGTCGGCGAATGTGTTGCCAGAACACACACCTATACCGAACTCCTTCCATGCTGTTTAGCTGCTCGCAACGCCAATTTGCTGAAGTTCTTCGCGCCTCAGTCTACCGACCACGAGAAGCAGAATCCCCCAAGAGAATCCAGTCTCTGTAGGTCTTCTTCTTCTCTTTGATGGAATCTTGAACTCAGGGCGTTTTCGTCACTCTAATTAGTATTTTTGATAAATTTTGCTACGTCCCGAATTTGTATATCTCACATTTCTTCTTGTGCTTTTTCTTGTCCTTGCAAGTGCTGGGCAGGTGTCGAAGTAATGAATCGTATTCAATAGTACCCGACTAGTACCCGACTTGGGCATTTTCTCACAACACCCGTTGTTATCCCTTTCAAATCCACCAATTCAGCACATTCGACATACCAAATTAACTACTCTTCTGTCCTTGAAGCAAGTGGCACTTCTGGAATGACATTTGCGTATGACTCAACACAATAGGCTAATTAAATGTAATTAACGACATTCGCTTTGGATTGGGAAGTCAACGTCCACCTTCAGTTTGGATTCTTTTATATTCTTGTGAAGCTTTTTTATCATCCGAGAATCAGTATAGCAGTCGAAAATCAGCAAACCAGTTTTCTTTTATCCAACCAACATAATTTGAGTTTATTTTCAATCGCTTTTTTGCTTTTAAAAGGCAGCTTGGTTTTCAGTGTGCCCCATGGTCTGTGCTGCGCTTTCGTCTATTAGTACTAAATTTTTTAGTCGTATTAGGGACGTGTTCAAATAAAAAACGTTTTGTTTGACCCGGTGGGTGTTTAAGCTACTGTCAGTTTGTCTAACCAGCTCACATCAAGTCCATTCCAAAGCCTTAATTAGGCTTGATTTTGCTGTGAAGTTGGGCATCTCTATAGTAGTTCATTTGCGCTCATAATTACGAATCATGCAACGAGACTGTGTGCAAGCCAAAATTGTCTTATTCCGAAGCCATGGGAAGAGCGAATGCATTGATCAAATGGTGCACCGAAAAAAGAGAACCTCAAAAGATCAAATATAGTTTCCAATATGTAGCCACCTGTACTTGAGAGCGTTGATTTCACCATGGGACAAATCCACTTCCGCACTCGTACAGTTCCAAGAGTACTTAAAGATCTCGACGTGCACACATCCGCTGGCCCGGATGGTATTCCCCCTATTCTTCTGAAGAGGTGTTCTTCTGCGCTGGCAAAACCACTGCGTAAGTTTTTTTTATCTATCCTACTCTTTAGGTCTCTTTCCGAGCAGATGGAAAACAGCATGTGTCCAGCCCGTCCCTAAAACGGGCGAATCTTCGTCACCCACCTCGTACCGAGCCATAGCACTTACGTCCCTTCTTTCTAAGGTCATGGAAAAGCTGATAAATCGCTAGCTTATGAAATATCTTGAATCGCGGAAGCTTCTTAATGCCCGGCAGTATGGTTTTCGCAGCAACAGGTCCCCTGGTGATCTGATAGCTTATCTCACCGAAAAGTGGAACCAATCTTTGCACAATGCAGGCGTAAGCAAGATCGTTGCGCTTGATAATTCCAAGACATTTGACGGAGTTTGGCATCAAGCTCTCTTGTCGAAAATGCGTGCCTAAGGTGTCGACGAATCTCTTCTTCAAGGGATTAGAAATTACCTTTCGAGCCGTTTAATTCAAGTTGTTTTGGATGGGTTCAAGTCTGATATCCACCAAATAAATGCTGATGTTCCCCAAGGCTCTGTTCTGTATCCGACACTCTTTCTCATTTTTATCAATGATCTTGTCTGCTACTTCTAATCCAATCCATTCCTTCGCTGATGACAGCACCCTCAGCTTTTCATATTCGTTACAAGACTCACTACCCCGCCCTTTGGCCGTAGAATTGGAACAGCAGCGTATAATAAGCACATTGAATTCCGATCTTGACAGCATAATCAATTGGGGAAAGAACAACCGTGGGGAGTTTAATGCTTCAAAAACTCAATGCTGCCTGCTGTCACTCAAGCTTTCTTCTTCTTTGTTTGTTTGGCGCTACAGTCCGGGGTGGACCTGGGCCTCAACCAACAAGCCTCTCCAGCCAGCACGATCTTTCGCCAGCTGCCTCCAGTTGTGCACACCAAGTTGGTTGAGGTCCTTCTCCACTTGTGTGCGCCATCTCGTTCTAGGACGCCCTCTTATGCGTTGTCCCAAAGGCTCGGAATCGAAGACTCTTCGGGCCGGAGCTGTGGCGTCAATCCGCTCTACGTGACCTAGTCATCTTAAGCGTTGGATCCGAAGACGCTTAACTAGGTGCATGCCGCTGTACAGCCCGTACAGTTCGTGGTTGAATCTCCTTCTCCAGACGCCATCAATACAAACAGGACCAAAGATCGCACGCAGAATTTTCTCTCAAAAAGACCAAGAGCATCTTCATCCGCTTTCAATAGAGTCCATGTCTCTGCCCCATAGAGTAGGACGGGGATGATTAGGGTGTTATATAAAGTCAACTTGGTGTTTCGAGAGATGGCTCTGTTACTCAATTGCCTCTTGAGCCCAAAGAAACAGCGATTGGCAAGAGTAATTCTGCGCTTGATCTGGGTACTGGTGTTATTGTCCCTGTTTACTGCAGAGCCAAGGTAGACGAAGTCCTTGACTACCTCAAAGTTTCTGCTGCCCATTATGACGCTCTGTCCGAGGCGTCGATGTTGTGCGTCCTTTCGTGATGACAGCATGTACTTTGTTTTGCCCTGATTAACTGCCAAACTATTTTAGCCGCTTCCGCTTCAATGCTAGCAAAAGCCTCATTGACAGCTCGCTGTGTTCGTCCAATCACGTCAATGTCGTCCGCGTAGGCAAGCAGTTGAATGGGCTTTTGGAAGATCGTGCCTCTGGTGTTGACATTTGACTTTCGCACGATCTTCTCAAGTATGATGTTGAAGAAATCACATGACAGCGTGTCGCCTTGTCTAAAACCTTTTTTGACATTGAAGGTCTCGGTGAGTTCGTTACCGACCTTGATGGAGCAGCGAGAGTAGAAGTAACAATCTGACGAGTTTGGCTGGAATGTCAAAACTAGACATGGCATTGTATAGCTCGTCTCTATGCACGCTGTCATATGCGGCCTTGAAATCGACGAATAGGTGGTGGGTGTCGGTCTGCATCTAGTGGGTTTTTCTGTCACTCAAGCGCACCCTTTTTATTCAGCCATAATCCATGAATGGCACCTGTGTCGATGAAACCGGAAAGCTTTCCATCCTTGGTATGTGTATCAACACAACACTTAGTTGGAACGATCACATACTTGAGGTCGCCAAAAATGCTGCGAAATGTTTGGGTTTCCTCAATCGAGGCAAGAAATACTTCACCCCTTCTGATTTGGCTTTAATTTATAAGGCGTATATACGCCCCAAACTTGAGTACAACGCTCATATCTGGTCTGGTGCCCCCAAAACCACCCTGCACCTATTTGATAGAATACAAAAGCGAGCGATAAATCTTATAGGAGGCAACAATATTGCAGAGCCACTTGACGATGACTCGCTCGATCATCGAAGTACTGTCTCGTCTCTCTATCCGTATTTTGTCGCTATTTTAACAAACGATGCTCAAGTGAGCTTGCCAACTACATTCCTCCTCTCCATGAATTCACCCGCAATACCCGTCTCGCCAGGAATGCTCATCAGTTTGCCCTTTAGCCTACTTTCGGACGCACAGTTAAATTTAGAGACTCATTCATTAGCCGCACGACACGAATATGGAATGCTCTTCCAAGCCTAATATTTCCCCTAGAATACAATCCGCAGATATTTAAAACCAATGTGCACAGGTACCTCCTCTCCCTTTTTCCCTCTACACCTTCGGCCCGTGCTGTGTCTTGAACCCGGACACTTAATTGTACTAACAATATCTTGTGCGCACGCAAATTATAAAAAAAAAATTGCGATTTTACCTACAAACATTGTAAAATTTAATTTTACAAAAAATAAAGCAAACCGCTCTTTCCAGCTGCTTCAAGCCAGTTGAACATCGTTAAGATTTTTAAGATTTTGCTTCTAAATAAAATAAAACTAATTAATCGCAGCAAAATACGGCGTTTTATGAACAAAATACTAGCTTTCTACAGATCTTTAAAAGTGTTCAGAAAAGTTGACAAGCTCTTGGACATTTCGATCAACTTTACGTTTTAGCTTGTCCAGTACTTATTTTCAAACCTTGTCCGCGTTATATTTTTGTTATGTATTGATGTATCTTCCAACAAAACAGAATTATTCAGTCTTGTTAGTCGCCTGAAACATTTTCCAATGTGGACACTGCACTAGTCACATTAAATTACTCAATTGTGTTCGTCCTCATTGCTATTTGACCGTTTCAAGGACTCCTGCATTGGCTCCGTCTTTGGCGCCAGAACCAATGTTCAGAAAAAGAGATAAGCAAGAAGACAAATAAGTTCGCCAATTATTTCGAAACTTGATTTCCATTTGGTAGAACTTTGCATTCACCCTTGATAACATTGGCAACAGAAGTCTTAACGATACAAAGGGATATCGTGGCCATTCAAAGTTCAATACTCAGTAACTCTCCACCGGAAGCAGCTTTTAGTCACCAAAATTTAGTTTTGAAGTTAGTTAGGTAAGAAGATGACGAACTTACTTACAGTTAGACCAACGTGGAATGGAAACCTTCCTTATTGCGAAAATCCTTCGGATCCACTTACGAATCTCCTGTAGCTCTTATTTTTTCCAGGAACGCCGTGGTAGAGCAGATGCTGGACTGATACTATTTGATCCTCGTCACTCCAGCTTCTGCAGAAGTGTTACCAGTGTCTCCGGCAAAGACTCCAACTGGTATGCGTATTCGTCGCGACTTAAACTGACCCTTAACGAAGATCTATTCTTGCGTCGGTCGTAGCTCCACCGATGTGTATGCTATGCCAAGACTACGCCATCTATTTCTAGCTCCATTCAGGGCTGTGTCTTCCAGTTTCTTCTTTGTGAAGCATACGCCGCTTACGTGTATGCATAGGAATTGCTAGATATCTTCCAGTTCAGATCTCCCTTTTATAAGACTGTCTGCTGTGTTATCAAGGCCCGGTACCTATCACAGTTCAAGAAGGAGAGCACACTGACGCTTTGTCTTCATAACATAACCAGTATCGTCGTCAAAATGTACGATGCTTCGGCTTTGATTGATACTTGGCCATCGGAGTATATAATTTCTGGTCTCTCAGCGCAAGTGCTGCCTGGTGTATAGCATTCACCTCTCCTGCAACGCTCATACTTCCAGGGATTTTTCAGAAAGATCACAAAAAACCCCTGGCTGTACTAGTGCAGGCTTCTTAGCCGCCGGTATACAGGGCGAACTTCTGAGCGGCGTATATGCATTTGTTCCTACCATTGTGAAAGATCCGTGTGGTGTAAGGTGGAAAGGCTAGGTTTGCGGAGAGATGTCTGCCTGTTGTTGTGCTGCTGTCTTACGTCAACGTGTGGTAACTGGTAAATCCTGCCTCTCTGAGCCTCTGTAGCGAAGATCGAGGGGAATAAGGAATAGGATGCACTCCAGTGCTGCCGTCAGTGTTGTTCTCAGGCAACTTCTTACTCCTAGGCAAGTCGATGTCGATCTTGTGGGATGATATTTCTTCTCCAAAGCTTCCCCCCAGACCTGAGATCCGTATGTTAAGGGTGGTCTGACTATCATTGCACATATACAGTGTACCCCAGGTGGTATGTTAGTCCGAAGGCACGTTAGCAAATGTGGAAGACCACATAAACCCTCCTCATGTGGTCCTCCATATATATGGTTTGGAACCATGATTGTGATGTTAGTTACACTTATGATGCATTCAGTGAATGACGCCATAACTAAATATGACGCAAAAAATGTATTCACTGTTCACACTGTTTCTGTGGGTCAATATTGTGTTCAGTGAACTTCTGGAACGTCTTTGACTGTTCACGGTAAACATAATAAGCTAATTAAAAGGTAATCAACGGCAAACTTCACCGGCGGTTGTTGTGGCAAGGCAATGCTTTACGTGACGACGTCCACCGTCAGTTGAATGTCTGTCTTACATTCTTGCAGAGCATTCAGGGGAACCCTTGAAAACCAGTTTTTCTTCATTTAACCAAACTCATTGAAGTTTATTGGGTTTCTCATTTGCGTTTCAGTGTTATTTAACGATTTGTGTGGCGGCATTTTCCCAGGCTCTGATGGTACGTAATTGGTGGTGGAAAACAGTGTGAGTGAGCCCAGTGCTAAGACTTGTCTGTTCTCTTGCATGAAACCAATTCTGTTGTTCGAGGGTACAGATAATGATCAGAGTATCGCTCGTAAATGATTTGGCAGGAATTCCGTAATTTTGTTGGGGTTTTAAACGACCATTTCTCCTTTTATCACGTTTCTGAGAAAACGTAAGCAAACAATAGGTATATGAAAAATGCAACCAAAAATGCAGAGCTCAGTTAAAGCTAGAGAAGTTCGACTAGAAGATATCGAGGTTTAAGCTCCAAGGTCCGTTGCGGACATACCCTTACCGGAGCGAAGAAGTCGTGTAAGCGGGTTAAACCCTGCGGGGGTTAAAATCATGTTCGCGAGCCACCCACCTCAGACCTCCCCCACTCATTACCAAAGTAGACATAGTTCCCCTCCCCGGAGTTACATGCGAATTTAATACATACAATTAAATACATACATATAAAGGGTGATTTTTTAGCTATCATCTTTTTGGCAACACTGGTTTAAACAGCTGACGCACGCTTCGTGTTTTGTTTCACTGTCAAACATTTTCAGTTTGGTCTATAATTTAACAATGAACCGTCTTACAAACCAACAACGCTTGCAAATTATTGAATTTTATTATCAAAATGCGTGCTCTGTTAAGAATGTTCATCGCGCGCTTCTTCCATTTTATGGTCAGTTTAATCGACCCACTGAATTTTTGGCTCAATGGGTACATAAATAAACAGAATTGTCGATTTTGGAGTGAAAAAATCACAGTTTGGTGCGGTTTATGGTACTTCTTCAAAGATGATGCGAATCGTACCGTAACTGTGAATGGTGAGCGCTACCGTTAGATGATATCCAACTTTTTTTTGCCCAAAATGCAAGAGCTTGACTTGCATGACATGTGGTTTCAATAAAACGGTGCCACATGCCACACAGCACGCGCAACAATGGACTTATTGAGAGGCGAGTTCGGTGAACATTTTATTTCACGTTCGGGACCGGTCGATTGGCCGCCTAGACCGTGCGATTTAACGCCTTGAGACTATTTTTTGTGGGGCTATGTTAAAGCTCATGTCTATACAGACAAGTCCGCTTCAATTGACGCATTGGAAGACAACATTGAAGCATTTATTCGTGAGATACCGGCCGAAATGTTGTTGTTTTATGTTTTTCTTTTTGAAAAACTTTCCTATAGCTTTTAAAAAATCACCCGTTACATACTTTGAGCTCCTGTACGCATTATAAAATGAAGTGAAATCAGTGGACTTGAAATTTTCGATTGGACAAAAAAATCAGTTCAACAAGTTGTTGATTTGCGATTAATTCAACATCTTCGCGATTACCGATTAATACAATATCTTCGATTCTGTTATTTTCTTACTTCTAATTATTGCAACAGCAGGTGAACAGCTCGGTGCACTCTCATCGTCGCTGTTCCCTATTCAAACATGCAATATGAGATCCGGGACGCGCATTCATCAACAAAATTCTTAGTTGTCATATAGTCAGACATAGCTGAATATTCAAAAATGTAATATTTTTACTGCATATCCAATTACATCCCCGATTGCCTTTGTTCATATATGATCATGGACTTAATCCTATAGATTTTTTTTTTTTATTTTATTGTGTTTGACGTTATATTGTAGGATAGTTGAACCATACACAGTTATGGTTTTAGTTGATCTGTACACATTCAGCTTCAGATACGAGGATGTTTTTACATATGGAGCCAGTATGGTTGACATTTCCTCAGGTTTGCGATGTGTTCCTCGGGCTATTGATACTGGGATGTAGCCTTCGTGGACCGGTGCCTCAGTCAACATTCCTCTCCAGCTAACGCGGTTTTGTGCTACGCATCTCCATTTTCGTGAGGAGACGACTGAGGTCTTTTTTCAGTCGGTCGCTCCTACCAAAGCGTGCTCTTCCTTTACCGCGTTGGCCCTCGGCCCCAACTATTCCCAATCTATTAGGGTCCAATATTTTGTAATGTTCCGGCTCTGGCTCCTCGTTCGTTTTGTAATTTTCTCTATTTGAAAAGTTGTCTGTTTTACGACATTTAACCATTGAGTGGTGTTGAGGTATTTTAGAATATCATTTAACTTGACGTATGTCAGGGGTCCAAGGTCGTTAAATTAATAACAACCTTGCTGAATGGACGGGAAAAGTGAGGAGGCTGTTTCTTCTACCTCCTCATCCCTGTAGCTTCTATAGATGTCATTGTAGGGCGCTGCTTGCTTGATTGCCTATCAGTCAGTGTCTAGTTATTACGCCTACTACTTTCCAAATTTTCTTTCTGCCTAACTCTAAGAGAGCTTTAGATTTGTTCAGATTCAGTGCATAGTCATTTTGAGGGGTTTTAAAATCCATTCTAGTAGAAAATTAATGCAAAATATTGACGCGGGAATTATTGGGTCTATAACTTAATTCGTGCGGCCAAAAGTGGAATGCACGACTTAAAGGGTTGATTTTGGCTTGGCCAACCAGTCAAATCAACGGCGAGCAGAATATCCATAGCGCGAAGGTAATGTATTTGGTTGGGTCAGAAGGGTGTGCTGTATGAGCTGCTAAAACCGGGTGATTATTAATCCGTTTGAAGAGAGCAGTAGCCGAAAAACGCCCGGAATATGCGACCAGACACGAGGCAATAATTTCTATCATGACAACGCTCGGTTAAGAACTATTTGGAAAACAGACCTTTCCCCTTCTGACTACCATTTGTTCCTGTCGATGCAGACCGCCCTCACTGAAATACGGTTCACATCAGAGCAGAATATCAAAAATTAGCTTCATTCGTTTTGGCTGCCAAGCCGGCGCAGTTCTTTTGGGATGGGATCCACTAATAGCCAGAAAGATGGGAAAAAGTCATAGCTTCAGATATAGTACATGTTTTTCTTAAATAAACGTTAAAATTTTGAAAAAAAGACCGCTAGACTCAATAATTTAAGTTAAGAAAAGTTGAATTTAATTTAAGAAAAGACATGAATAATTTAATAATTTGTGAGAAAATGACTTTGACAAGATTTGGGCAAAAAACTTCAGGCTTGTTTGGCGACTGTTTCCTTCTTCGGCTGGTTCAAATAAGACTGATACGTTGCTATGTGAGCGCTGCTCAGAATGATATAAAAGCTTGTCTCTGTAAAAAAGAAGCATGTATTTATATGTATCTTTAAAGCGACCAATGAGAAAGAATCTTTGTGTTTCCTCTTGTGACTATCCTCGGTGTTGATCGAATGGTGTAGTATAGCGGCGGTGCTAAAACAAATCCTGACCATCGAAACGAGGGAGTAGACGACCAGGAAATGTCTCACACAGTAACTGAACTATTTCACGCAATGCTTCGGTATTGGTATTTGAATGGCTTGTATTTGGATGCCCTTCCAACTGACCCGGTAGCCCCTCAAACTGATCCAGTCTCCCTGAATTTTTCAATTCATCTCTTCACAGTTGGCGAAGACAGCCATCAAATAAACTTACCATATTTTGTAAGAAATTTTGAAACGGTGGCCGCCAAGCTTTCATTACTTCTGTTCAATAATGAGAACACGTTGTTGTACCGTGAGAGTACACCATTTTTAGCAACCCTTAGATTTCAACTGTCAACGAATTTTCTTTTTCAGCGTTGCCAGTAATTAATTGCACCAATGGTGGGAAATTCAAGTCCTGCGTTAATTTTTGGGCAACCCTTAATAAGCCAATTAAAAAAAGGCACCACTTACATGTACGTACATGTGGCATCTCGCATTAGTCGTGTGACACCGGATGTAGAACTCGTTGGCGTGAAAATGGGACAAGGTTTCCTCTGTACTCCACAGACGTACCATTCTCTGAAACAAAATTTGTACTTAATTGAGTGCGAGGTGCAAAGACTGGCATCCAAATGCCCGTTTATGTAAATTGTAATCACAGAGCTTGTTAACACACATAATCTCATTTAAAAAGTCATGCACACGTTCGTTGTCCACTTATCCGGGCTTATTAAAATGTTCACCACGGCTAAGACAAGTCGGCTGGCCCCCAGCGGTCTTTCATTGGGTCCGAGGTACGTACACTCAAATTGCTGTGCTATTCGAGTTCAAATTGCGGTCAGTCCTCTGACTGCATACCTCTATGGCTGCATCTGCTTTTGTCCATGAGAACCGAAATGTGCCCACGTCCCTGGTCTTAGTACAGTTTAATTTACTGCTAACCAATGCAACTGCAGGTGATGCAGTTGTGACAACCTTCTCGTTTAGGGAGAGGCCACAATTCCTAGCACAGAGGACCCGGCGGAATTGTGTTAACAACAAAATCTCCTTCGCCGCAAAATCCTTAATGGGACGTGGCAATCTATGAGGTAGATGTTGTTTGCAGACCTGGGCGACAGTTGCGTTTGTCGGTTATGGGCTTCCTTGCAATCAGCAGTGTGGTTCGAATGTGGCGGGTTATTAGCAGCAGATACGGTGCCATAAATTGGCAAGTGGGTGATATGAAAGGGAATTGCTTTGGCCAACTACATCGGCTGACACAGGTGGGGTTGTTTGGTAAATCCTCGCTTAATACGTTGTGGACGTTGGATATAAAGTCAACGTACGTCTTTTATCGAATGTACGCGTAGTTGCGTCCGTAGTAAAATGTGTACAATTTGACGTGTGCACGATAAGTGTACTGAGTTGATGATGTATTCAACACACAATTTTTGTTATACTTACTTAATATTGTATTAAGATCACGGATAAACGGTTGGACAGATTTTGATGAAATTAAAATAAGTGGACAAAGACAAGAGTGCACGGCGCTTCCACTCTTTCCGTTCCGCTGTTGAGCCGCTGAACATTTCTTCTAGGCTATCGAATGCCTAGCGTGCTTTTCCTCGTCTACGTAATGGCGAGTGTTGAAGCTAATTTTAACTGACAAACATCGGGATATTTAGTCATTTTTCCGATTAGTAATTTTCTGGAGCGTGTAAATCGTTTCCTAAGCCATGGGCAAAAATTCCCGACAACCCTTAGCACATTTGCATGCTTCTCGAGTAAGCTTTCATTTGATATGCGACTGCTCCTTGGGTGCGATACCTTAAGACATCATATGGTCGCCTCATAGACTAATACGATCAATAATTCAGTTTCGACACTAAGGTCGCTTTAGGATATTTCAAGAAAGGCTGGGTAAAGAGGGCATATTTGCTAAGGTAGCTGTAGATAACACTAGGTTCCCACACCTCAGCATCTATAAACGGACGTGGCAATCGCCTATTGAAGCGAGAAAGAAGCAACGCACTGCTTGGTAGTCTGCCAATCTAGTCTCCCAGAAACTCTGTGTCAGTTCACCGCAGTGCCGCTTCCACAAACGATCGAAGAAGATTAGAAACGTTGTCAGGAAGTCATTAAAGATCAGTAAGTGCCGCGCCGCCTCCATAAACCATCGAAGAAGATAGGATACGAAGTCAGAATTGCCACTGCAATCAGTCCCAAAGCTTAGCAGATTTCATAATACACGGCTTCTCCTCTTTCCAGTTGCCGACAATGATCAAACAGCACATTCTGCCTAGAAAAACCTTCTCAAAATTCGGTGTTCAGAGTCGGCAGAAAACTGTAGGTCCCACCCACTTGTGATATTACATACCTCTGGGATGGCACAACAAGAGACTTGAATACGAAAATCATTAAGGAAATCATGTCCGACGGCGTGATCGGTAAGCACAGCCAATACGACAAAGCAACAGATACCGGCTTCCGACTCACGGAGATTCCCTGGCAAACGATTTCACAAGGCAGGCTGCCGATCACCAGATGAGCGAACTGCCACTCAATGACGCAAGGCATGCGTCTAATATTCCGAATCCCCACGGCCGACGGGTTCACAGCTCGACTGTCTGATGTCAGGAAGCTAGGCCAGTCAACAAAGAGGAGTTTTAACTTTGGTCGCCTGAGCCCACTGAAAATTACTAGACCTCATGAAAAGCAAAGAGGGGTAACTGAAACCAAATTGGTCTTCCTTGTGCTCCTGACTTCCCGTGGAATTTTCTGGATCTATGACTCTCAGCTGAAGTACATCAAAGAGTCTAGGGGCACGTCCTTTATTAAAATGTCTAAATTCTTGAGACTGCCTTTATTAAATGCACCCAGCACCAAACTCTTAAGTTGGCAGATAAGCAAATAGTAGACCAGATTCCTCGTGAATATTAGGAAACCGACCTTCTTGAGATCCTAAGTTTCAAACCTAGCATCAAATGAAGGCAAAGTACTTCGGAATGAGTTTGTCTTCAATGCAATTGCTATTTAAACTATAGCCTCATGCACAGACTCTCCGAAGAGCAATTACGATTCATACAAGAAGGGAATTCCGAGTATTCTGCAACTTGATGATGAGCACTCAGTTGAAGTCTATCCAAGTGTTATGTCAGACGCAGTTAATGACTGAATATGTTGATTTACAAATACGCCTCTTTCGTATCTTGTAATATGTTAACTATTAAGTCTGGTATCCGTAATTTCCGTGAAATCTCGAAACACACATTAAGTCAAACCTCTCCATTTCCTGATTAAAAATCCGCCAGCATGGAGCAGCACTAGTTGTGAACAACTTTTTCATTTCCGTGAACGCTTTGCAATTCAGAAATGCTTTCGCTTAAACCTTCAAGGAAAATGCCGCACTCTTCGCAACAAAATCGGAAAGTTGACAGAAAATTTTCTTTTCGGAAAGTATCCACATCTCTCATCACCGGGGTCATGGGCGTATGAATGTGCTCTGTTTTACCTGACTTCCTCTATTCCGTCAACTCATGGATATGCTCTCTTCTTGTCTTGTCAAACTCCTACTCCCCGGAACAGGAGAGACAAGCGATTCGGATCTACCATAAATCATTTCCTCATCCCGCTAAGTGCGCGGTGTGTCATTAAGAAGTAACTGACGGATATAAGCACACACACCCCGCGTCACCACACAACGTGCGGCTGTTACATTTTAATTACAAAACCGATGACTGTGTGAATTTTAGGAGATATCAATTCTGCCACGCTTTTCAGTTGTGTGCAATCCTAGGACACGTTTACTATGCACCATCCAGAGTCGAGAGTGAAAACAACACAATAATACAAACATAATCTCTGCCGATGCTTAACGGTGTACTCTGTTATCCTTCAAGCAGCCGGGGCTTACAATTGCTTTTCATTTGATACAGCCATATTGTACGACCAACTAACCAAGCGGAAAAAGCCATCCAGTGCGAGTCCCAGATTCCGCAGGAAGCGAAACAAAGCACCGGAAACAGGAAAACTTTAAATGAGGAAGGAGCTCGCCTCGTGTAGGGCGAAACCATGATAATCCCTTTAGTGTTTAATCTCATTTTTAGACTGTTCTAACAAATCCCGCAGCATCATCCTTTTAGCCGTTGTCTTTGTCATCTTTTTCGCATTCCTCCTTGGAGTTCGTGTTTGCCCAAGAATTCTCTTTCGCTTCATTCGGCCGCACATTGACCTAGTAACAGTCCCAGGGTGAGCTTGTCCACTGCGTGGGGCTAAGAGATAACAAGGAGGGACAACACAATTCAATGGGAGAGCATTTCCTTTGCGAGTAGGAGACGCTAGAAATCTGATTATTCACTTTGAGGCAAACAAGTGGCCCTTAGTCCGAGTCGACCGATTGGAATGTGATTGTGATTTTCCGTTCGCTTTTATCATTTATCCATTTGGGCATGGGGAAAGGTCGGGAAATCGAACGAATGGACGTTCGATTCGGTCGTGTCTGAAGCATATGAAGTTGGCAGGGATTTAGTGGATTTTCCTGAACGGAACTTGTGACGTAAGCTCTAAAAAGGCTCTGCTGATGTGAGTTTGAAAATCATGATGCCACCAGAAATGCTGCTATGCGTCCAGATAGATTCAGAAGAAGATTTTTTTTTACTATCGTCACTAGGCTAGTCTAACTCTGCTAACAAGACTGTGGAGTATCTTGAAGTTTCATTGATATTGACAATTGTCAACAAATTGACAAATGTCTTCGTTGTTAATTCCCGTTTCCTCTGTTCGGACCATTTTGATCGGCCCTTCTTCACTTTTGAGTACGAGTCTTCTTATCGAAGCGTATCCCTCTTCATTTCTGGGTATAGCTCCATTGGTCGGCAGCCTTATCATAGATTGTGGTTAATTGAGTGAAATTAACATTAAAATGCTTCCACGCCCAGGATGTTACGAGATTTACTGCTAATATTAAATCGGTTGCGAAAGCTTCACTGGAGGCTATATTCTGGAAGCACGTGTGGTGGGAATCATGAGCACATGAAATTTGGTGTGGGGGTTCGGTTTCAGACTGTCAATTGAGGTTGGCCCCTTAGCGAGAACGTAAGAGTCACTGTGGTTTAAGTCTACAAAAGTAAATTATACTAACTTAGTCATGGGACTCAGAGCCCCCTGAAGCTCTCAGAGAGACCAACACCGTTGGACACAATGAAACCGTTGTCAAGACGCCATCGAGAAACTGCCTGGGTTTTAAAACAACACTCAGAAAAAACTCCTGGCTTGACTATGAGTGCAGGCAGGCCCATTCAGTAAAGCAATCAGCAAATAAAGCTGGAATAAGGCAACGGACAGAAGGATGAGAGCTGTTCATGAAAAGAAGGGAAGACCACCGGCTACTCAGACTCAGGCCGGCTCTACAAACTTAAAAGAAGAGAAGAGCACCGGCTACTGAAAATAAGGCTACGCTGGACAGAAGCGGGTAATGAGCTCTACGAACTTAAAAGAAGTAAAGAGCACAGGGTTCTCAAAAGAAAACAGAATGAGCATGAAAAGTGCGCGATGGAGACTAAAGTCGAATAAACTGCTGGTGCAGACAGACTGGCTGCAGAACTCTTTAAGGCCAATGGAGATGAGTAATTAGGGTACATTCATCGACTCATCTGCAAGATATGGTCGGAGGAAAGCATGAACGCCGAGTAGAATCTTAGTGTCGTTGCCTGATCCGCAAAAATGGAGACCCGTTCAACTGCGCCACACTGCCGTCTTGTGTGAGCGTCTAAAACCATTCGAACGCACCTTGATAACTAATTATCAGTGCAGCTTCAGGAGCGGGAAGTCCACCATCGAGCAAATCTTCACACTAGCAGACCCTCACAAAAAAATCCTAAGAGATGCAGATCAACATCTACCACATATTCGTTAATTTCCAGACCGCATATGACAGCGGTCATAGAGACGAGCTATATAGAGCATGGCTCTATGGAGCCGTGCCTGGTTTTGACATTCCTGCGAAACTCACCGACACCTGCAATGTCAAAAATGATTTTATACAAGGCGACACGCTTCCAGGTGGGAGACGGTCGTGCGTAAGTCACTCGTCAACTCAAGAGGCGCGATCTTAAAACAGTTCATACATTTGCTAACATACGCAGATGATATTGACTGGCTAAAGATCGTGCCAAGTAGACAGTATTGTTGGTTGAGGCCCAGATCCACCTCGGACTGTAGCGCCATTAGAAGGAGAAGAAGACGTGCATGGTCTCCCTTACGTATGTGTATTAGACGGACTAAAGGTTTTCTCGTTTTATAAATTTAAAAAATAAATATAACGAATGCAGTAATCAGCTTTATCATAATTCTCACTCGAACAGCCAGAAAATATCTCCCTTTTTTCGCCTATTATGAATTTTGTGTGAAAATAGCATGATGTTTGAAAATAGTCCCTTCTGGCGGACAGCAAATACGGGCGAAAACAATTGTCAAAGCAAGCTAAAATGTTCGATAGCTTTTTGCAGGCAAACATGTGGTGAATCGTCATGAGTAAACCAATAAATGCAAAATAAAAAAAAAACCCAAAGAATAAATATAAGCCAGCCATAATAAGTGTACAGGTCCTAGGCATCTCCACAACAGCGCTGCTGAAAAAACATAGTTCCGCGACCCACCGCAAGCGCTTATCAAACATATGGATGATCAATAAGAAACGCCGACAACAGAGAACAAATATGATAAATGTCAAGAAGTGAATATGCACGTTTCAATAAAAATATTTAGTTTCATTATCATCATCATCACCTTCTATGTGGACCCACTAAAAGGGTCGCAGCGGTCAACCACGCACGAGAGATCTCCAGGCAACTCGATCCTCCGCCATCGACTCTAACTCATCAGGAGGTATGCCCAAGCGTAACCAGGCGAACTTTTGGACTTGGTCCAACCACCTCGTCCTGGGTCTGCCAAGCAGTCCCTTCGTGAAGAAGGGGACATTCGTGCCACGTGACCAAACCACAGAAGCATAGACCTCTCCGTTCGAAGGAGCAGCTGCTCAATGGTGAGCACCTCGCGCACTGCCGTGTTTCTCACCCTATCCCGGCGAGTAATTTTCCAAGAGCACTGAGAAATTTGATCGGAGCAGCTTGTGTTCGCGATATTATTCTTTCGGTCATTACACAAATTTCATGACCATAGCTGAGAGTTGGAACAAATACTGACTTGGCTATCTTGGCTTTGACACCAAGCTCGGCCTTTCTGATTACAGATCTGCCAAGCTGTTTCAAAATTGACCCAGCTTGGCCAATCCTACAGGAAAGTTCAGCATTACTTCTTCCATCACTCGTGAAAAATATCCCGAGATACTCAAAGTTCTCAACATGCTTCAATAGGACTCAACTAACACGTAGAGTGCATTAAACAGGGGTTATTGAATTTTGTTCTGAAATTTTTATCCAGTACTGGTGGTACAATTGTCTACAACTCAACAAGTTTTTAGAACGCCAACTTTTTTACTTCTTCAAATATGTTACTTGAACGAGAGTGAATCTCATTAAACTGTTCTGCAACAGTTCAGTCAACAGTCAATGTTTTTCTTCCAACACTATCCAACACATCGGTAAGTATATATACACTGAAAGGGGATTGTGCCGTGATCCTTTCCTACTCGTTTCTGGTATCCACCATCTGCAAAAAAAAACTCAAGCAAGCCGCGAGTTTGACTATTGTTGGAAAGGCATTGGGAGCAAAAAGAACACTGAAATATAAATGTAAATATTTATTTTAACAAACGCTAAACATTTTTGTTTACATACACGGGTTCATTCAACTTCAAATGTCTTAAATGCTTTTGAAAAACTTTCACTCCGTTGGTTTCTTCTTCCTCTGATAAAATTCTATGGCTGTGCATTTTAACTTAAATTCAATTTAAAAAAACGTCTTTTCTAACACAAACTTTGTTCAATTATTTTTCAAGTTTTATTTGCCAATACCTGTCAAAATGACACTTGTTCAAAGTGTCACAGGTGATTCGAAACGTGAATTTTGTTCGGGCGAAATTCATGATTACCTTTTCGTAGTTCGGGCGAAAAACAAGTATTTCTGGCGAAATGCTGTTCGGGGGAGATTCATGATAAGGCTGAATGTTTGGGGTCGTTCACTAAAATTGAAGGGTTCGTCGTATCGAAAGATATTTGTTTTTGTGTTTATAATATTAATTGAAAAAATGGACTAATTATATAGTTACGGCATTGACATCCGTCATACCTCCAACATTCACTCACACAGTACTCGAGGGACAAAGCTTTTAACCCTACTGTTGACATAAACGCATCATCGATAGATCATAACAACAAAGAGTAGCTTTGAACCCCAATGATGAAACAAACGCATCACCATCAACAAAGATTAGCTTTTAGCCCTGTTGATGACAACTTTGAAAATAACCAAATTTGCAAGGCATTAGCAGTATCCGTCACACCACGACTAGATATATCAGTTTTTCTGCAAATCTTCTGAGACGCTCATCTACCATCTGACTTCCCCCCACCAGTGGTAAGGGGTCAGCAACATAAATTGAATATTTAAAATAAAGTTTAATGTTTAAAAAAGACAAAATGTAATTTAATTCGCCCCGTGGTTGGGGCAAGTATATTTTTCTCTCAAAATGTTATGCTCGGTTGGGTTAGCAACATAACGTGCATGAAGCAAGAAAAAACGTGGAAGTAATCAGTTAAAGATACATATGTTCGTTTTATAGGATAGCAAATTCGATCAATGAAAGTCAATGAAAGTTTATTGAGCCTTCGTTATATCGAAATATCGGTATTCGTTGTACTGGAAGTCCACTGTAATTGGTTTTCTTTGTGCAAGCGAAAACCAGATAAGATTCGAAAGTCCGTATACCGAATCTATTCCGAATCCCGTTTAAAGTTAATCTTAGCGGAAAGCGATGCAAACGTTCGACATCGTCTACCTTGAGCTGTTGGAGGTTCAACAGATAGCGTTGGGCATGCATACAATTCTACAAACTCTGGATGAATGTCAGTCAAATTCCCATGAACAACCATCCGCTCTCCATTATACGATGCACTCGTAGAAGCTCTATAGACTCGGCCTATGGACGTGTACCTAAAATCCTTTTCATCCAACTGCAACTGCTGACTGGCCAATTCTAGTTCTTCTGCTTGTTTGAACTTTCTTCCAAATCTTTCGAGGAACAATTTAAGTTTGGCTTATTTCTTGTGTGATTGAATTTGGCATAGAAGTGGAAAAACTGGCATGAACCATACGAGGAGGACATGTATCATATAGTCGACTGTAAATAGTGATACGTACATACATCAGCAAAAAATATCCTTCAACAAAGATCCCATTCACGTTAAACTTCCCTCAGCAGTTTTTCCATGAATACCTGCTTTTAAGGAAATGTGGTTGTGATGGGGGCCAATCGGTACTTCTCAGGTAAGGATAATGGCTTTCAACATTCCAAGAGCCTGCTAGTTAACCCATAATAGGAACTGAGTCCAGCTCAACGAAATCAGTGCAAATGCATCTGAATGGTTGGCATAGAATATAATCACAACTTAATTTGACGATAAACCGACGAAATTCTTGATTCAGTGCGACCTGACCATCATAAACTGCGTTTACAAGCCGCAGCATTAATTTCCCTATTAATGCTTTAAAAAAAGCCTGCCCACATCCAAGGTATCAGATTAGAGTTCCGTGACGGAACTCCTTAACAGTATTTTCAGTTAAAGTTGAATGTCCCTCACAATTAAGGCACAGCACACTCACTCATCCCAAACCATCTTTCGCCGTACTTAACCATAAGCGAGACATAATGACTTTGCGTGTCAAGCTAATCACTTCCCCCGGTCACAGGTAACCTTATCCAATCCTCATTCTCCGCTCGCTTGTCGAATGCCATGTGTTAATGATGCGATCACCATTTTAATCACAACTGGACTGTGTATACAATTTTTCAGGTCCTCTTGCACCCAAAGGACTTCAGCCTGCTAATGAAGTACTTCCCAGGCCGGGGAGCTGGTATCCGGTCGTGAGAGTTCGTGTGTGCTTGCGAATACGTGACAAACCCTGCCACAGGCAGCTTTATAGCGACACCGACACACCAAATCGATTCGTTAAACAACATTTTGTGAAAAGGCCTACATATTGACAATGTTTCAAGGAGAAAAGTTTGATTCCGAACATTTAATGGTCGACTGTCTGATGAGGAACATCAACTTTGGAGGGTAATTGTAGAACTGCTTAATGACCTCCTGGTTGCAGGATATTTCCTTTTCTAGTTTGTGATGTATTTAGCCTTATAAATTAACGAGTTGGCAGGTCGATTAGACTTGTCAAACTTTGCTCTACTATCTCGCAGCGGCAGGCAAATGAAATTCCAACTGCATCCAGCGTTCCGAAATGATTGGCAAGCTCGCAGGCAACATGTGTACGATTATCTGACACATTACTCGGATGGAGCATACGTTTGTCAGATGCATCTGTGTACTACAGGATTCGGTACTGATTTCGTTGAACTGGGTCCTAATTTTGTTGAAATTTGTGGACTGTTGAAAGCCGTCTAACAAACCATCTGTTATCCCCTGTTTAAACTAATGCTTGAAAAGTAGCCTTGCTCCAAACACACTCGCCTTTCTGTAAAAGCACGCATTCTGAATAAATAGCCCACGTGGGTGAGTTCTTGTTGAATGACATTTGTCGACTTGTTATGATGCAAGAATTCAACTCTCGACGTCGAAAAGGTGGATTTCCGCTCCCGATCCTCCTGCATCGGCCGCCCTTGAACATCGCGTTGAGTATAGGTCTTCGCTGCACGTCTTATTCATCGACTTCGAGAAGGCTTTCCATAGCTTGAATCGAGATACAATCTGGCCGGCCTTTCGCAGGAGAAGCTATCTGGAAGAACTCATAGCCATTATAAATGCTACATATTAAGGTAGTAAGTGTCACGTCTTGCACAATGGTAAGTTGTCAGAGGTTTGAGAGTTTAAGTGGAGTCCGTCAAGGGTGCACACGTTCACCACTACTGTTTCTGGTGATTATCAGCGGTGAACTACGAGGAGCATTGACAGGCGGAAATTATGAAATTCGATGGACTGTGACATCTTTTCTTAAACACCTGGACTGCGCACATGATGTTTGTATACTTTTCCATTGGATAATGGATCTTCACATGAAGGCCCATTATCTAGAAGCTGAGGCAAACAATGTGGGGCTTAACATAAATACAGCGAAAAGTCCTTAGTTAACAGCTTTCTAGAGTTCGGAAGTGCAGTCTCGGCTTATAGTGGTGACAGCGAACTAGATGTGAGCACCAGGATATCCAAGATCTGGAAAAGCAATGTTATCAGCTTGCAGAACCAAGCTGCGACTGTTCCTCTCCAATTTGCAGTCGGTGCTGCTATATGGATGCAGTACCTGCAAAGTGGACACCATTACCATGCGAAAGCTGCAATCTTTCGTAAGGCGAACTTCAAGAAACATGGTAACGCCGAACCGTACCTCCAACCTGAGAACGGGCCAGGAACCTATAAACATCACAATATGAAGGAGAAACTGACAGTGGATTGGACACGCGAACACAACCCCATTGCGAAGAACGCAATGCTGTGGAATCCGCTTACACAGGTAAGCAGAACAGCTCTTGCCCAACGTCGCGCAGAACAAACGAATCAAGTTATTTAGGAATGAGTCGGAGAGAGCTCCAAGGCGTTGCAGACCTTCGAATGAAATGGCACCCCGAGGGGTTTCATGACAATGGTTAGGTTAGTGGTTGAAGAGGCTGACTGGTGTACGGAAAGACAACAGCCATACTTAGGCCATGATAGGCCCATTGCGCTATCCATGAGTACCTATTCCACAACGATTTAGTGCGTGATAAAGCTTAGATGGCAACTCGTGCTTATGCTTCTGCGTTCAGCCAGGCTATCGAAATAATTGGCTTCCAGAAGTCTAAATCTACGGGATGACAGAGCACTGCAGTTGCATAGCAAGTGTGCGGTGGTTTCTTCCTCGTCCTCATCTCTGCAGATTCTGCAGAATTAGGGAGGCCTAGGCTAGAGGCGTGGCGCAGTGCGCTGTTATAACGCCGATGAGAGGTCTAAGATTCGTCCTGCTCAATCTAATGACATTATACGGTCACTTAGGGTCGAGTGTAGGTCAGAGTTGCTTGGTAATGAGGCATCCTGTCATCGTCTACGATTCATTTGAGCAAGCGCTTCCAGCCTCGGTAGATGATTTATAGTGCCGGAGGGTGGCCGGATAGAGTTAACAGAGCTTGTACCCTTTCTAGAAAGTGCCGGGAAAGTGTGAAATTGTCTGTCCGGCACAGTGACAATCGGCAATTAAGGTAGGTCTTGGAGTAAAATGTGGCAGAGTTCAGACATTTGATCGCTGGTCGTCGGAGCAGATGCGTGTGTTTGAGATTGTTTTTTTACCCAGCACAGAGCTTTCATAATCGCTACCCTTTCAGCTTGCCAGACGATATCACATAAGTAAGTAAATAAAAACATACCGAGACTTGTCCATTTTAGGTAGCTCTGCGCATTAATGTGGCAGATTTTGGGTCCAGTTTTTGGTTTAGAGAAAACATTTACCGTTGAGCGAGCGTAAAGTTCCATCCCTCATATCCAAAGTTAATCAATAATATCCAAGAGAAGACTGAATGTGTAACAGGACAAATCAAGAAAAAGAAAGAAGAAAACCAAAATTTTACAATAAACGAGAAGAGAACAATGGAATTTGACGAAAGTTTGAGAAGCTCTTAAGCTCTTAAGCGTTCAAGTGTTCCGCAGTTTTGACAAGATGGGAATCTTCTCCCAAGTGATGTTCCATGTAAACAAGTCCTCGTTCCGTGTATACAGCTAATATTTCCTTTGCTGGTTTACAACGAAGTGCGCTTTTCAGCGGTTATTGATTATTGTCACGTCGCGTAGGCAAACCTGCTTTTGTGCAAACTCACGTCGATATGCCGTCAGGAAAATCTGTTTGGCTTCCGGTCTGTTAAGCTTCAAGATAATTGTAAAGTTTATTGTGCTTTTGATCGGTCAGACACTTAAGATGTTCTTCAGCTGGAGGGGTTGGATGTCAAGAGTATAGCAAAGGTTCATGTCAATTGTTCCTTGTTTACGCCGGCTGCAAGCGCACAACAAACAAGTTTGATTGTTCCTGAAGAGAGTTGAAATAAAATTCAAAGAAGTAGAAAAACGAGATATGCAGTTGGTTGAACGGATTTTAAGAACATGTCCATTGGTTGGTCCATTACCTTCAGAGTTACTACGAGTGCATCATACAGAGGGGGCGGATGGTTGGTTATGAAAACTTGTGAACCAGGTGAGCACTCCAGCGTTCAGCCATTTCTGTTGGCGACTAACATTTACTTAAAACGTGATTCAGAGGGGATAAGGGTATTTGGACTTTGAAATGTAATTTATTTTTTGATTACGCTGCAAACTAGGACTTTTGTTTGTTGTCTGTTGGCTCAGAAGAAGGTGAAGAGAGCTTGATGTCGAAATCTGTCAAATCCCTTAGAAATACGAAGCGCAACGATCTTGCATTGTTTATTGTTACGGCTGAGAAGAAGGTGAAGAGGGCTTGATGGCAAACTCTGTCAAATCCCTTAGAAATACGAAGCGCAACGATCTTGCTTTCGCTTGCAGTATGCAAAGATTGGTTCCACTTTTCGGTGAGATAAGCTATCAGATCACCAGTGGACCTGTTGCTGCGAAAACCATACTGCTGGTCAGCAAGAAGTTCCGCGATTCAAGATATTTCATAAGCTAGCGATTTATCAGAGTTTCCATGACCTTAGAAAGAAGGGACGTAAGTGCTATGGGTCGGTATGATGTGGGGGACGAAGATTCGTCCTTTTTAGGGACGGGCTGGATAAATGCTGTTTTCCATCTGCTCGGAGAGGGACCTAAAGAGTAGGATAGATGAAAAAGCTTACGTAGTGCTTTCGCCAACGCAGTAGAACACCTCTTCAGAAGTATAAGCGGAATACCATCCGGGCCAGCGAATTTGTGCACGTCCAGAATTTTAAGTACTCTTGGAACTGTACGAGTGCGGAAATGGACCCGTCCCATGGTGAAATCAACGCTCTCAAGTACAGGTGGAGACATATTGGAATCTGGCAGTGTTGAGCTGGCTGCAGAGTGCGCCGCAAGCAGATTCGCCTTGTCTATAGAGCTCACAGCTGGGACGTCTTTGTGAATGAGCGTGGGAATTGAGGACGAGGCGGAATTCTTTATGTTTTTTACAAATAGCGAACTTTTTGCGTTACCTTTTGCTCATATGCGAATTTCACACGTCTGATAATTGCATTGTAGTCATTTTTGGCCCGTTTGAACTTATTCCGGTTTTCCTCAGTAGGGTTGGCTTTGTATGTCCGGAAATTGAACTCTCTCATCTTGATAACCTCGTTACACCTCGAGTCATAGCATGCATTTGCTTTGGGCTTGATACTCATCACTCTGTAAGCTAATTTGATAACAAGATATTTACTGATACGACACAGTCAGAATGTCAAAAGAATATTTGTCAGGATGAGAGGTGAGAAACAGGTCCAGGGCGTTGTCGGAATGATCTGATCAATCGATTATTACAACATCTCTATTCTTAAGCAATTATTCGAATGACTACTAGTATTTCGAATGGCTACTAATCATTCGTATGACTACCAGAAATGAAGCATGATAGAGACGCACAACTTCTACCTCTCTTGCCCCTTAAAATTCTTGACAACAATTTTTTATAAAGCCTAATTGACCAATAAGAGAACGGCATTTACGTTATTTCGTGAATAACTGTCAAACATTCATGAATAACCATCAAAATGTTCATGGTTATCCGTCAAATTCGTCGATGGACTAGGGGTCAATCACCTGTGAAGTTGGGTATCTCTATCATACTTCATTTCTGATTACTACTGCCTACTATCACAAGGGCACTCGATCAATGTATGAATTTAGCGCGAGAACAAGTAATAAATAGTTCTTAGAATGAACGAAAAACTCAAGTATTACTCCACTAACTATATATTTTTGTTCTTATATATAGGTTTTATTGTGGTGAACCTAAAACAAATAAATTAACGTAAATAAACAATTCAAAATAGCCTAAGGCTTCATGGCTCTGGCTTAACAGCTAATTTATAATTTGTACAGCTTTTTAAATAAATAAATAAACAATTCAAAAACCCTTAGTTAATACGATACATTTCCCAGCCCACGGAAAGGGGAGCTGTCACCGTGAACTTCCCGACTGTTCGTGTGTGCAATACAACACCCTGCATGCGCGAATCAACATGATCCATCGTAAGAAAGTTCCCAGGCCGGTGAATGCTGACACAATTGCCCTTACACGTGTAGGCTGTTCAGCGGTTTGGGGCATAGGTGTAGGATTTTATTTAACCTAGTTGTAAAGTCATTCTTGTTAAAGGATAGAAGATAAAGTTGTACATTTCGGAACACATCGGAACTTGTATATTTTTTCCGGATTCTCGGTAATAAGTCGAACTGTTGAGGAGAGGCTCTGTCTCTCCTTTTTGAATCCTCAGATGAGGATTCGTTAACTCACTTATTTCTTTTTAACTTAAGGATAACAAAATAACAAAACTCAACGCTACTCAAACTTTTTGAAAATCACACAATTTCAATTTCAGTTATCCCGAAAGTGATACATTATATTGCACCCCACACCCCTTCATCGTCAGTGTTCGTGCTTTCGAAAGATTTTCAACTTTCTAAGTTTCAATGCCCACAGCTATGTGCAACGAATTCAATCGTATGGAAATACCATCCTTCAAAGCTTTGCCAAATCAATTACTCGAGTCTATTCACTCCACATGAAACCCCATCACGTTTTTACGTTTGAATCAAATACCTCTCCATTTCGGGTCAACTGCAAATGGAGGACGATTCAAATTACCCAAGACCAAGGACCAAATCGAATTTTATGGCAGATGTGGAAATGCGATTAGCGAGGATAGAACTGCCAGTCCTCAGCTGAAAAGCGCACATTCTGCTGATCTCAATTGAAGAGCGAAATGCCATGCATACTCCGCAAGGTGAAGGTGCACTGTGCACTGGTCTATGGGAGGTAATCCTCTATCAAGAGGGCAAGAAGAACAGGCGGACGGTTTTATGCTGAAGTTTGAGGAGACATGGTTGCAACCGCAGTGGGAGCTAATTTGAGCAAAAGCTGTTGCAGCGACTACAGAGTGCTTCTTTCGTGGATTGGGGGAAATCCAGTCAATTTGGTGAAGATAATACAACCACCATTTCATTAGCGATTTAGAATGTGCAGGACTGTACTCCCTCTAGAATGGGCTTCAGAAGGTGCTCCTTGATAGTAGGTCTGCCAAAAAGTCTCAAATACATGGAAACAAAAACCACCCAACCCATCAGCCAGGTTTACTTTCTCGTAATCCTCCCCACAGTGCTTAAGTCAAATGGTTACTATGGTCGCCGAAACGCCATGACATCGTCTTGCCGAATTTAATTGTCACACAAAACAAGAAAAACAAATAAAGTCCAGTTAAGTCTGCCGCATCACTCGGCAGCATCGTCATCAGAACGGCAGTGAGGACCCTTCACGAAGTCACATCTCACACATTTAATAAACAGAGCAAAACTCATTTGTATTAAGATACACGTGGAAATTCGGCAAGGAATCCTAGGCAATGGATACCATCAAAGTCACGGACTTCATACAAAAGAAGGAAAAGAAAAACGGGGGAAAAAAGCACCGAGCGGTTGTCATCTGAGAGGACATATGTTCAGTGGACTCAACTCCTCAAAGAGCTCCACCACAGGCCACCATCAAACAGAGAGATAAATATTTATCAAGAAAATTACAAGTCTTCCCCATGTTGTCCCCTCATCTCGGTTTCTCCTTCCTGTCCGACGAAGTCCTTAACGAGTCACAAAGCGACAAATGACTTCTGGATGAGTGGTGGGCGGAGTGACTTAAACTTTATTTTTTCGAGGCTATAGCATGTGTACAAACGGACAGCAGGTCGAGGGAGACACGTTTAACAGCAGGACGTTGAGTAAATATTGTGAAGGCCGGATGAAAGCAAGCAATGATTTGGTTTATCTCATCTTGACAGAAAAACATTCCTCCTGATGTCGTGGTGGAGGAGTCATGATGAAAGAAAACAGTTCACCTTTTGTACACGTATGGTGGGCTTTTTTTTTTGGGCTAAGTGCTTCAGTCAAGTCTGCTGTTACATTACAGTCTTGCAGAGTACTGCAATGACACCTGCTGAGTGTAACTAATTCGCAACTGCAAACATTGGCCGGTTGTTGTTGAACTTGAGCCGCCTTGAACAAAAAGGTAAATGCATGACAGTACCATGGCAGAAAACTCGAAGATTTCAAAGTCATATTTTTGGATGTAGATGTGGATCCGGTAGCCAACGATGACAATCAATGACCCAGACTTTCCTGGATGACTTCATGGTCATGGTGAACACGAACTACATTCTCTCTACTCTGTCCCCATGTTAGTGGTTTTGCATGAGCTGACTGCTTATTTATGGGCAGGTCAGATGGCACTTCCTAAAATATAGAAGAGCTCAATTAGAACAAAGTGCTGTTAAGTGTGGTAAATATCTTGTTGCAGCCAAGCCAACCAAGGTTGTGCGGTAGCCAGTGTCTTCGTACATATCTCCGTTTATTTCATTCACCAGAGCAGCAGAGTTCTCCTTGGAACTTGTAAAGGACATTTAGACAATTTCTGGAAACTCTTCACACTATACCCTCTGAGGCACGCCTTCTCACAGCACGAGCTATGTATGTACACATTGGTTTATTCCGCCCGAATTATTCAGGAACTGCAAGGATGTCTAGTTATCTTCCACGTAATACGCCGAACAGTGGAAGGGAGACTCCAATTCGAAAGGGGTGCTGCTCGCAGCCAATTTCAGTCCAGTAGAGTGATTCCTGCTCGAGTGACAGGAGACTGTGTGCTAAAGAAACGCCACTTTAACTGCTGGTCACACCAAAAAAGTGAATGCAGCCGCAAAGTGGTCCAGTCTTATGGACGAGTTGGAAATAAGTCTGTATCTTTTGATCCCGTGGACCGATCTTAATGAAATTTGGAGGATATTGAGTCTATACATCGGGTCTTAATTCGTGGGGTTTTTTCAAAGGAATGAATCAGACCGATTTTTGATATTTTGCTCTGATGTGAACAGTATTTCAGAGGGGGTGGTCTGCATCGACCGGAACAAATGGTTGTCAGATGAGGCAAGGTCTGGGCTATAAGGCGGGTGGGGTAAAACTTCCTATCCACTGTTTTGTCCACTGTGATGAAAAATGATTGCCTCGTGTCTGGTCGCATATTCCGGGCGTTTTTCGGCTACTGCTCTCTTCAAATGTATTAAATGTGTTCCGTAGTGTTGTCCATTGATGGTTTCACCCGGTTTAAGCAGCTCATAATACAGCACACCCTTCTGATCCCACCAAATACAGAGCATTACCTTCGCATTACCCCCCATGGATATTCGGCTTTGCCGTTGATTCGGCTCGTTAGCCAAGCCAAAATCACCTCGCTTAGCTATCGCATGTTCACCATAAACTTCCACCAAAACACGATGACTTTCGGCAGCAATTTTTCTTCATATTGAAGTAATGAAGAAGAACTCTCCCCCGAAACACTTTTTCAGGCACAAAGTTCGACGCTTCAAATGAATGACATATACTGAAATGAAGTACAATGACAGTATCTTTCCAATGCATGTTCCAATGGAATAATACAAGTTACGCCATCTCTTAGCAAACCACACGAATTAAGTTATAGAACCAATATAATTCAATAGTACCAATAATCTTCATCCCGACTTTCCTGAACCTCCTCTTACAATGATGCGAACGACAACACTGCCGATTATATTATTTCTGCTCCGTGGGTCAGAATTTTTTTTACTCTTGCTGATGCCAGGGATATACATTTGTAGCCTGTGTATCGTTTTCCTAGGCATAAGCTCCCGAATTTGTCCGGGTCCATTGTTGGTTGTGACTAGTCTTATTTTTCGTATGAACTGCTGAAGTGGCCTATTTCTTCTCTTCCTTGGTTTATGACTAGTGTCGTCTTTGTTGTTTTCCTAGCATTTAATTCCCAATAGTGGTCTAAGTGAAATGAGTATTCCACGAAAAACGGATGCCAGTTTCCGATCCCTCAAGCTTGAAATCAAATTTTTCCGTAATAACCCCGTAATTTCCCACTTTAATGCCCACTGCGACATGTGACCAGACATGCGTTTAATCACTTCAAAATAAAGACAAGAGCAGAAGATCTCAATTAGACAAAAGCATAAATGAATGCTCAGAAACGCTCGGAATATATGTGTACTTTAATTGAGATGATGAACTTTAACCAGACCAGAAATTTGACGAGACACTAATTTTTTATGCTGACTATGGTTCCTTGTAATAAAACTGTATGCACTGTAAGCATGTTTCCAGTCTCAGTGAAAAAGTAAACAATTACACAATTTTCATTCCACACATCTGGTGTCATTTAACATTTCAACTGCATCAAAGTTCAGTAGTCTACTCGGGTAAGTTTTTGTATGCATTTTATCTCATTCTTCGAAAACACACTAATATGGCCCATTCCCCATATTACACACTCTCCAACACGGCCCACTGCATAGACTACATACTGAGTTCTGATCGAACTCCCTCAGCAAGACGAAGAAATGAATGGCGTACCTACCATTTAACCAACAATGTGACACTGATGACATTGTGTTTTAGACTTCAATAATATCTCACAAAATCACTTACGCCTCTTTGCGTTCCGGGGCTTATTATGTCCCAAAAAGAATTCAGGTTTTCACAAGTGTCCACTTTCACTTTTCTCGGTGCGATTTTACGGTTTCATGCACAAACCAATTGAAAGCCATACGAATTGTGAACTCATTTTTTTTTTGTGAAAACAAAAGTGTGAAGTGTGTACCGCCCGAGGGCCCTCGATGTAGTGTTGTAAAAATAAATTTACCGAAGAAAATCCGCAGAACAAAGTACTCGTCCATTTAAATTTTTTTTGTTGGTGCAAGTGTTTTCCCTTTAATCCTTTTGTGTTGAAAATGCCAACTCCATTGTTTCATTCTGTGTTACAGCAACAGACGAATGGAGGTTAAGGACTCTCATGGCTGGAGTATGTTTGGCACAACTGTGCACGGTAAGTGTTTGTCGCAATTAAGTGTCCTACGCACACACACACGCACCCGCATGTACGTACGAGAGAAATTAATTATGACGCACAGATTTGTGTCAGTGTAATTTGTTAAATCCTTTTTAATTCCATCCTCTTAAATGTCCTGTGGCATTGTGGGCTGTGGGAGACGTCGAAAGTGCATTTGGTGCTTAATGCAAATGAAATGTTTCAGTCGTTACCTGAACTTCCCACGCTCTTGCTTTTTGTTTACTTTGAAAGAGAAGAGGAAAATGTTTTTGGGCCAAATGAAAGAACTGTGTTACGGATTTTCTTGTCGTTTCACTAATCATATGGGACTTGAAATTTATTTTTAGTGATGGATGCGTTGCAAAGGCATGAGGACTGTTGAAAGATAAGTATTCCTTTGTTTACTGGCCTTGCTGACTTTGTGAATGAGTCGAGGCTACTCCTTTGTTTAACCACTGGGAATTTTCAGCAAACAGTTAGCAGCCAGCACAGCCCTGAGACTCAAAACACTCCGACCGTGGTCCGAACTCATCTTCGGCCACTCAATCATTCTAAACGAGTTTAACTTACTCCCCGGCCGCCTAATACGGAAAGTTATCTTCGAGAAAAAATGCTCTACCAGCTTGGTGATCCCTTGCGCATCTCCACAGGCGGCTCGAAGAGGAACTAGGGAGTAGGTGCTGGTGTCTATTCCCAAGACCCTAACAATGCTATATTCCTGAAGCTCCTTGATCGCTTTACACCTAGGGGCTTGCTATTTCAATAACCTTAATGAGCTAAAAAGAATGTTAGAATTAGCCAGCTGAACCTCTCCGTCATAAGCACCAATTGGTTCTGATTGTCGGGGGAAATCAACCCGCGTGGTATCACAAAGGTCGTACTTTGGTCTACATATGCATTCTGCAGTCAGCCACTATAACCTACCCTAACCTAACCTTCTCCTTCGTATGCTTGAATGCGACGTAAAGTAAAACACTAGGTATTTAAATCCACAAGAACACAGACACACAGTATCTTTAGTATTGTTCAGCCAATCTAAATCGATATCACTAAGACGAGAAACATTGCATTTCAACTGTCTTCTTCCATATTTGCTGTGAAAACGGGGTTCCTGGAGCATATCTTGTGCACGTCTTCTTGTACTTAGCTCTTGGTTAATTGGTATGGTGAAACGTGAATCGTCGTAGTATTCAAATATGAGCGTCATTTTGGAGATGCTTTGCACTTGAAGGACCTTAAGCCTTTCGCGCTCAGCAAAATTTCGATGAGAAAATACGTGTATTTTTTATAGTGCGGCATTTTTCAGCGACCGCAAATGGTATTAATGCTGCGCACAACAGTCGCTAAGATCCTAGGCCCAGTCTACGGACTGTAGCGCCACACATATTATTTTAATTATTATCATTATGACCTTGAGATCAATTTCGAGGTCAATTTGTGTAGGAATCCTCCTTTTTTCTGTCGGCAAGCTAAGACCGTTGTGCAAGCGCAATTTTCTGATTTCGACAACGCACTCCGATGCACTATGCGAAAGAAAAGTATAAGAAGCAGATGGCGGCAGCGCAAAGATGCGGAGCTTTACGTGTGGCTAGCGCATACTGATCGGTATCGGAAACAGCTTCTCTTGTAGCCGCAGAAGTAATGCCAATAGACCTCCTGGCAGCAGAACGTATACAGAAAGGTTACGGAAATCGGAATGGTGGCGGCAACCGTGAAATAGAAGGCTCTTACACAACAGAAGTGGAGGTGACAGCAAGCCTGATCAGGAACACGGTGATGTAAACTATTACATCACCCCGTTTCACACGGTTATTTCAACGCTTTACTCCACAAGATCGGCAAACATAATAGCCCAGCCTGTCACTACGATGACACTGTAACAGACGATGTGCATCACACTATTTTCGGGTGCAGCAGATGGGAACCTCAACGCCGAGATCTGGGGAGCAGAATTAGTAACATCACGCCAAAGAACGAACGACTAAACAGCGACCAAAACTGGCATTAAATCTCTACGTTCATAGAACATATTCTCATAAGGAAGAAAGGAGAAGAAGAAAATGATCGGGGAACAATAGCCCGCAGGATAATCCCACAAGCGAAACATGAAGTACAGAAAAGTCTACTGAAGTCCCTAAATTTAATATAATTAAATATTGATCTCATACTTCAAATGTCCTTGCGACGGTTTGCGAAGAACACCCCAAAATTCAATTCATCACTCATAAACTCTCATTCTCGTCGTCTAACTCAATTTGTACAAAATCATTGAGATCAAATAATAAATTGAATCAAATTAACAACTGTCATGGTCAGCCCAAGTAAAATATGTCAACAAACACTTCTCACTTCAGATGAACAGCACTGAAGTTGATTACTGCTAAACAGACTTGAACGGGCACCAACACAAGCAATAGAGAATACCCCACTCTGCGCACAGTTAACGTGTGCCCCGCTTCCACCATTGTCACAATAGTGTACAGTCATTGACAGTCGAGGCAAAATGGACAGAGCAGTAACCGGCAGAAAAGCAATCAAATATGAAACATAAATTTCCGGATGTTCCCCGAAGCGACCCCTCTATCATCCCCTCAAATCATGTCAAGGAAAGTTGTCAAATGCAGAGGTATTTTAATAAGCAGATGTCCAAAAATTTCAACATCCTTTTTCATTTTAGGTTTTTTGCTCACTCTGTTGGCTCGTTCGCTGGTTTGGGGATAACAGACAGCTTGGTGGGAATGAGGCTTGGTGGTGTAGTCAAAGGACTGGGGCGAGATGGAAATTACTGCGGAAGTAATTTGTTTCGGCTGACTGTGGTTATGCTTGGAAATAGAAAATAATTTCACAGGAGCGCATAGTACGAGTATTTCGGCGTTGCTCAGAGATAGGGTGGAGATGATAAGGACGAAGGATGTGCCAGAAAGTTTAGATGTTCAATGAAACTGACAGTAAGCACGCCGGTGTACCCCAACAAAGATATAATCTGAGATATATTCAGGTTTGAGTGGAAGCCGTTAGAAGTTATCAATTCCAACTCTGCCTTCAATGTACTTCAAAAAGCTTAGAGTGCCTTATCAAAAATGAATGAGATGATGTATACTCAGTGGTGTCTGATGTATATGCATCCTAATACAGACGTTTAGCGCAAGTGATGCCATCTGAGAACCCGCCACTACAAAAGGAGCTAATTTCCTCGTCTGGTCAGCAAGATGTCTGATGACTGGTTGTTGAGTTTTTGGAAAAAATTTCCAGTTTTTTATTATTTACAAGAAAATACCAATTAAAATTCAATCGTCGATGAAAACTAAAAGAAATTAATTTACAATTTAAAAAGGTTTTCTGTTCCCACTTTTCACCCATTCCTTTTTTTATTCACACCAATGCTTCTCTCTTCTATATTTCGAGTGATATTCGTTTCGTTCCTTTACTTCTACTACTTTTCCCCACCAGTGGCCTATTTCTCCAAACAACGAATTACAACCACAAACTTGCACTTGTGATTCACAACTACAAATTTTTAACCCCGTTTTCTGTTTCACAAATTGCATACAACAATATAAATACCTTACACAAAATACAATATAAATATTTTAATTCGTGCGGTTGGCTAAGAGATGGCGTAACTTGTATTATTCCATTGGAACATGCGTGAGAAAGCTACTGTCATTGTACTTCATCTCAGTATGTGTCATTCGTTTGAAGCCTAAACAACAATCATTTTTTTTCACTCAAATATGTCGAACTTTGTGTCTGAAAAAGAGGAGTTCTTCTTCATTACTTTAATATGAAGAAAACTGCTGCCGAAAGTCATCGTATTTTGGCGGAAGTCTATGGTGAATATGCGCTAGCTGAGCGAAAGTGCCGAATGTGGCTTGGCCAACCAGCCAAATCAACGGCAAAGCCGAATATACACAGCGCGAAGGTAATGCTCTGTATTTGGTGGGTTTAGAAGGGTGTGCTGTATTACGATCTGCTAAAACCGAACACAATTAATCCGTTTGAAGAAAGCCTTACCCGAAATACGCTATAGATCCAATACCATTGCCTCTAAAAGCTGTGTTCGTAGCAACTACTGTCACTTATGTACCTGAACTGAGCTGAGCTGAGCAAGTTTACTTGAATTGAGATTGCGATGGACATCAAATCCAGTTCAACACAATATATAGAAATAAAAACATGCCACTTTGTGCGTTGAGAGGACAAAACATTACAGCCGAAAGCTATAATTTTGAGGTGTTCAAGGAGTTTTTCTGTCAGCAGAGATCCGACGTACAATCGCCCTTGGCAACCGGTGCTACTTCAGTTTGTGAAAACAACTGGGATCAAAACTGCTGACTCGGAGGACCAAAATCATGCTCTACAAAACTCTTTTTTTGCCAGTCCGGCAATACCGAAAGCCGAAAGCTGGACGCTAAGCAAAACCGCAGAGGTAACTCTTGGTGCATTCGAAAGAAAAGAAGGCGAATGGAGGAGAAGACACAACCGCGAACTCTACGAGCTGTACCAGGATGTGTATATAGCCAGGAAAGCAAAAATCTGTCGATTGCACTGGCTTGGCCACATCGAGTGAATGGACACAAACGCTCCAGCTAGGAGGGTCTTCGAATCCGAGCCTCCTGGTTGGAGAAGGAGGGGAAGAGGACCGAATCTCTTGTCGAATCTCCGGATACAAGACAGCTTCATCTTGATGATTGGATGCAGCTTGCCCAGGACCGTCTGCGATGGAAGGCAGTAATTGCTCGCCGGTCTGATAAGTAAGTAACTAAGATATTGTGGATGGAAGCACGTTTCTTACATGAGATAGTTGTTTAAGTCTATTTCGTATATTATTAATTTATTTCAGTTATCTCTTAGTGTGTTGCTTATTTCCAGATTCTATTATTTTTCTTCTCTCTCTCCTTCCTTTCCTGAAACGTCTAATTTTTCAGCGTATATCTTGGCAAAGTACTTACCATAGTTTTCACTCATTTCAATGTTCCTTATAACTTAGCCTAGCTCTGTTAAAATGACCAATCAAAGACCCCAACACTCTTAAACTGAATTACAATACCACCTTCTATGGGCATCCTTCCCTCTTCTTCAATAGTTCCCTTCGGATCCCCAATATTACCTCAGCCAGATGAAGTGCTTAACTTCACCTTACACACCGTGCTTGCACATAGTCCTGCCCTCAAAACTAGTGATTTACGCATCCCGCACGTATACGCAATTAGCCATGGAAGAGAAGAAAAGCAAACCAAAATCACAGAGTGAAGTCTCATAGTGATAGTGAAAGTTTTGACTGCATAACTTCTGCCAATCGAGTCCGTGTCTGGACTCCGTGATGGCATTTACTGCATGACATCGTCGGAGTTTTTTTTTTATTAAAACTTCCAGGATGCAGAAATTCAGTGAACCAACGCCGATTCGAAATTGTCATCAACAATGGAGGAGTTCGCACGTACAACGAGAGCTTCACGCCGGAGTTCGTCTTCCACGGAGGAATGCAGCTGATTTGATTGAATGTTTTCAGTTGAATATTAAAGGTTGAATAATTACAATTGACGGCACATCGGGCTCGGTCCTGTGGCACGATTGCAACGGAGTACTTAGAGACCGGGACATTTTCATTTCACAGAGGTGGCTGCTAATTAATTAAATTACGGTGGAAGTAATATGAAAAGGAAGTTGTCTATTGATTTTGGCGAGGGAAGGAAACTACGGCTCACTGGTGATCGAGGCAATGGTTAAATTCTGTTGAAGCTGCCAGTGGCTGTCTGATCGAATTGAAGTGGAAATCCTTACTCGGAGAAATAATGGAATTAAAATCGATGACACTTAGCACAGTGATAGAAAATGCATAGGAATTGAATTTGTACTCCGGAGAGACTCCTGACGTACTCCTTTTTGACTTGCGTTATAGGGTATGATTTTTCTAGAGGCTATACAAAAAATAATTTTAACAAATGTTACGTATACGCCCCGAAATGTACAAGTGGTTGGCCCCTTGTCACATTACCTTCTTGTTCGAACTCTGTCGATTTTTTTTTCAAAAAGAAAATGCATTTTTCGTGTACAGAAACCCCATGTAATTTCTTTAGAAAAACAGCTAACTTAGAATAACACAGACTAGAGAGACTACCCTCTTCCTATCACTATTCGATTTATTCAGTGACAAAAAGGCAGACAACCAGAGACTGAAAGAAGTTGAACAGGAACACAGCCGAGACTACCAACCAGAGAGGACCGTAAACAACGGCAGAACAAATAGTAGTACTAGAAGCAGAGATCTCCGTATACACTGACGAAACGGCTAGAAGGAGAGCGCAGGTGCAGTCGCAGGGGTCAGCTCTGGCCTCTTCCAGATATCGCTGGTATATAAAGTAAAGCGTTTTCAAGCCGAAGTGGGACCATACACGAGGCAGCACATGCTCCACAATATAACCGACAAATCGATCACCATACATTCGGCACTCTAGTTGGCAATCAACGCCATGCTATCGGTCATTCTCACAAAAAAAAAAACTGGTCAGATGATGCAGTCAAAGTATCGTTGAGATATTTTCGGTGAAACGATGACAATATGCCGGGCACCAGAGGCACTAAAACTGGAAGACGAAACTCTGGACAGAGCCATAATTCGATGGCGTGGTCCGGATATTGGAGCTACAACTGGGGATATATGGGTGACGTTGGGCAAAAAAATAGAATGTTTATTGATCATTTTGGAAGTGTGCATACTAGTGGATGCCTTATCGGGCCATGTGCCATATGTACTACATGTACTAGAGTTGGGCTAAGTTGCGATTTTTTTATGTTATGCTATAAGATCTATCAAGATGGTATGAACGGGTACTATGCACAAATTACATTTGGCAGAAAATCCATCTGCCACAGTAAAAAGATTCTCGCTTGCTATTTTTGAGTGCTATGAAGGCGGGCTTGATTTCAGTAAGTTGCAGTAAGTATTCGGCAATTTTGTGCTTCGGGCAACTCAACCGAACTCGGGGGCATATTGTGGGCCCGGATGTTGCAGTTAGCTTGTTGTTAATTCTATAGACGGTGCGACTATTCCCCATACTTGCTGCGCCTTGGGGTTTTGTGCCCCAACGCGCTGATAAAGTAACACATGTCGCGACGCACGCTACGCTGTACTTCTCTGATTTTCATCCGATATATGGATCCCATCTGTTGCCGGGATAGCTGCAATGCAAGCTTTAAACTGTTTACGCTCGTCAAGGCTGGTCTCATCAGTAAACCAAGTCCACTGACTAACCTGCTCTCTACAGTCAATGCTTTCTGCTGCGGTGGTAAAAGCATTTTTCACAGCGAACCAATGCCCTTCATCTTCAACCTGATTGTTATGCTACAGGCTTAATCTAAGTATTGAGCAGCCAATAGTTCCCCGATCAGTCACAATGCGTATCCCCCATCTATGGATGTGTATATTAATTATTTAAAATATTGTTTGCGTTTTCAATAATTACCTGAGGGTGAAGCTGAATATATCATGGCTTCAAAAAGACTAGGACATGAGACTGCTGACTTTGGGAATGGAATACTCGCAACATGGCTGTCAATTTACCTACCGCTCAGCATATAGTCGAGACGTGTCTTCCTCAAATCTAATTACGAAAATTAAATGGATTTGGACTGATTGGGAATAAACTTGGGTCCTAAGGTATGTTAATGTCAAAGAATAAGATATCGTTATTCAGTTCATGACTTCATTCTCTGGCTTCAACAAAGATTACCAAACCATTATACCTCAATGAGGAGAATAGGCCAAACGGCCCTTCTTGGAATATGACGCTAAACAGATGGCACATGGATGGGTCGAGGTCAGAAAGTGGTTAAGGAGAAGGCTTTGTGGGACATAGAATTCAATCCAGGTTAACTCATCGCATTTTATTGGAAAGCGTGGTCACCTCGCTTGGATCACTCGCCAAATAATATTTCCTTACCACTGAACCACTGTACATTGCAGAGTAGAAATGGACCCTCATCAAGCTTACTTTCGGACAATTATCGTCTACCCGAACCAACCACGAGAAGTTCGTGCAGTTTGCACTTTTATTTAATGTCCGATTACCAACTTTATAAATCATTTCAGTTGAAGCCCCTATTCTCTACAAATTCCTTGAATGCAACCAAAAGAATGTCGATGAAAGAGAGAGAGAAAATGAAAAGAGAAGCCTGATTCCGGTTGACTAATTTAATTCGGTTCCCTAAGTCAGCAAAGACACGGAACAGCACGCATTTAAATGTGAAGGGATCAGCCCACTGCTAACAAGAAAAACCACTCCGAGTGTACACACGGAGGAAAACACGTCATCGCCCGAAGAACAAGGAAACACCAAAGCAATGCAAACTATTTTCGCAAAACACAAAAAGGACATGCTCCATTAACATGAATACAAAGGGACGATATGAATTTACACAAGGCCTTCCGTTTTCGTGCGCATATTTTTGCAGGCCACGCACTCACGTTGTGGGTCACCTTTCAGTCATTGACCGAGCTCGCTAGTGGGCGATAAACTATACACACCAATGCCTGAGGACAAGCCTTGCATCCCGGCAACAGAAGCGACAGCAAAGCCAGCAGAGCTTTTTAATTAATGTAGAGTTGAACAAGCGAAACACTTAATAAGTCGAGAACACGGAAGCCCACCGGAAAAGCCTGGGATGCCTGTGTCCTGATGTCGCCTTCAACTGTCGGCCTATCGTCCTCGCGCTGTGTGAGACATGCCAACCGGGGCCATGGGACAGCATAGAAAAACATAAATTTGACATCTCATACAGCGTCCCAACGGGGGTGCACAATTGGGCTCTTGCAAGAGCACAGAGCAAGAGTTTCTAATTGAACTGGTGGAGGGATGATTGCTTGCAGTAGAATTGATTTCTCTATCCTGCTGGCAGCAGGAAGCCAACCCAACGGGTGAACTGGGGAATTCGTATAAATACTCAAAGAAAAGAATGCAATTAAGAGAGGTGCTGCTGCTGGTAGCACTTAACAGAGTGCTGCAGCGGAATAATGGATACCGCTTCACTTGCAACTGACTTTCAAATGGTCACAACCGGTGCATTGTTACTCGTTTCCCTTGTTCGATTTAATTGCATCAAGCTGGAGGGATGCAAAAAGCGCAAGGTATTTGCTTACACGAAATTATATTGCCTTTGCTGTAGCTTCCAAATAGTGCATACACCCAGTCAATAACTTAAGGGCTCCGAACGTCAGTTGCTGGTCGCTGAGTGGGTGCTCTGTATCGAATTCAAAAATGTGGCTGCATTAAGCTGCGGGCGATACTGATTTATCCGCCGCTGCATATTTTGCTGCCCAGAAGTGAATGTAATTTGGAGTGGAAAAAAGCATGAATGAATGAAATATACCAAGACATTTAACGTAATTTTCAATAACTGTTACCAGTAGCTGTGATGTTCTTTTGGGGCAGAGAGATACTCCCAGTGTGTCATGTGGTTTTTCTGATTTTGACAGGTGCACAATTTTAATTGCAGTTTGACATTTTTTGTGCTGCTTTGATGTAAGTACCTCACTTACCAGCTACAGCACACCTTCGCCAGACTAACTGATTTGGGTTCGACGGGGCGACATCTCTTGTAAGATTTGATTGAATATTGAAAAATATATGAGGTATTGCGCAACTCGATTGATGAAGGCACTTTGAATTGTTGCTGTTATAATATTGTTGATCAGAAAGTGTAGGTGTTGGCATGTCTGTGGAGATATATGCAGCTTCCAAATTCTGATCGGATTTGGACGATATTGGGAAAAATATTGGTTGTGCTAACTTCAACTCTGCAAAAAGCAACTGTCGTTTTTCCTCCTTGTAATTTTGTTTTATTGAAATGAATTGACTTAGTACTAGAACAAGCTTAACTAACTTTGCAACTCACAATTGTTCTTAATACTAACCTAGTGACCCTATGCGGTACTGGTACAGTGGCACTCTAAGCTAATCTAATTAATGTATAAGAACAAGCGGACCTAGCGAACTTCACTTCGCCCCAATTTAACGTCTTCAGATAGACTACATACAGATTCAATGTGAATCAGTCAAATTTTAATGTGAAAATCGGCGAAAAAACAAACAACGAATACGGTTTGTCAACACAGAACAGTACTGCTGAGCATGTGATTTATTGATTGTCATCGCAAAAGCCAATCGAACTGAATCCGCTTGAATTCGATCAGGTGGAATAATCGGAATTCGTGCGATAAGAACTTCCTCTCCTTTGAATTTGCCTTTGATGGTCGACGTGAATCACATTGTTCATCAGTTTCTTGACGGATAGCCGCGTACCTATGTCCAATTTCGGATGATTCAGATTACGCAACATGATTATGATGATGGATCCCCCTCGAATTCAATAATTCCGTCGGATAGTTGGTCGCTTCATCCTCGTCTCCAGCCATTTGACATGAAATTCAAGTTATCGAAGTTCTCAATCTTCGCTGATCGATTGAAACTTTAATGCATTGCACTGCTTACATTTGACAGACAATGAATCTTAATCACTTCGTATTCGTATTCGAAAGCAGCGCCTTTTTCACTCTATATATTTACTGCCTCTGCGGCTCACGACATCTATGCACCCAACTGCGACTTCTGTACACCTTTTCTTAATCTTTTCTACGGTTAAAATGCCATTTGGAGACACTTAAGTTAAATTTCAGACATCGAAAGTCGTAGCAAAAGGATGTTCCGATTTAACTCCATATATCAACTGCCGCAGCAGCTAAAGCAGACCTACCAGAGACTTCTGTGCAGCTGTGATGGTGCTTTCTTACAGTAATTATTGGAATCAGAGACACTGGAATTAAAAATTCGACATCTAATGTCACAGCAAAAGAATATTGAAATAAACTGAAATCAGTATTAGAAATATTTTGTTAAGGAAAATGGCAAGAAAACAAAGTTATTCACATTTTTCAAAAAATTGATTGATGTTATATTGAAATAAGTTTTTTTGTTAAATGTGGAATAAAATATTATAAAAATAAGAAAAACATAAACAAAACTTTCAGTACACAGTTCAAAAAAGTAGTAGTTTTTTTTATAATGCTATATCGAGCTGTTTCCTTAAACCTGCTATTACTAGAACCGAGGATGTGAGGATACGATGCATCACATCTTCATTCGTTGCAATTCGACTGCATTTTCTCGAATTAAAAGTGCGGTACAGTTTATAATCCTTGTTGCGACATTCTTGGGTTACCTTAGAGAGTGATCCAACCGGAAATGCACACTTTCCATTTAATATTTTGGAAATAACATCCGCAAATCCGATAACTTGGTAGTTACAACCCAATTGCCATTTTTGCCCATTGCCCGATATGGACCCCGGGTAACATTTTTGACAGCACAATAAGCAACAGATAAAACCCTGGTATCAAGTTGGCTGCTGTGAAACAAACCTCTTGCCCAAGCCAAGGATTTTTAGGTTTTGTCAGAGCAATATCTTTATGGTTGTCAAAATATATATATCCAGATGTCTAACTACACTTTTCACAGCTAACGCCCGTCCTTGAGGGTCAACTATGCCGAACTTATGCCAGTTTATGCGCTTATCCCATGATGCCATCTACAGCGGGGTCCTGAAGAGGATAGTTTCGGACTTCAGGAAGGTGATAATCAACTTCCAGTCGTCGCAACATTGCTGAATTCTCTCGAAGTCATGTTGCAACAAGAAATTTATCACTTCGACCTTCGGGCCTGATCTGTACGCTACTAGATCGCGGCATGGAACCTATCAGGTCCGCAGTGAATATTGAGAACAAGATCGGCGAACCAACCGGCTCTGTGGGAGACCATTTTAGATGTCAAAGACCATGTAGAAGTTATGCCGCCACTTTAAATGACGAACTTTCTTCGTGTTGTCATGTCATAGATCATGTATGGCAGCGATTTACTTACGTCGAGAGTGACAAGCTGGAGCCAGAGGCGGCCCAACCAAACGGCGTCGAACGCTTCCTACAAGTCAATCAGGCAGGCATTGTTTTTGTCGGACCCCAGTTTGGACGCGGCATGTATAGCTTCATGCCCCGCCCTGAAACGGAACTGGTCTTCCGGAATGATTTTATTTTTTCCCCCCCCCCCCCATTGTTTCGGAACCCGAATGACTATCTTTTCAAAAACCATGCTTTTGCAAGAAAGAAGACTGATCGACCGGAGATTTTTCGGGGTGGATTTAGATTTGTCCCGTTTTGGGATTGGATGCACCACAGCTGTGTTGTAATGAGCCGGGTAACTTTTTAATTTAGTTTACTTTTTAATTCCTGAGCAACATTGAATACAAGTCAACTGAAGACTATCTGTCCCTCCGGTAGCTTGAACCCTCGGAACCAAACATGCCAAGCAGTTGTGTTTCCCTCAACTTGCTATTATTTCAGAGAACCTACGTCTGCGGGGCAACATATCTGGAAATATGCGTGTAGTTACGACTACATTGCTCATTCCACTGAGGACCTGAGCGGGCCAATCTCCATATGGACACGTCGAAAAAAAAAATCGTGCGCGCAAAAACCACGTGCGGACATGATTTTTATTAAACTGCTCGCCCGTCAGTGTTTATCTCAAAAGAAAAACACTTGTTGCATACATATTAGGATCCCTCCCTTTCGGTCCATCCCTTAGCCAACGGCAAGGGATTAGATGGATTTGCATGAAAGACCGCTTTCGTTCCTCGCATAGACCCTGCCTTAATACAATCTAATGCGACTCACAATAAAATCCTTAAAAACACACACACAAGCTAAGCGTCAGCATGAGGCACTTTGACTGCAAATATATTCTATGTGCTGAGTGCTTTTGCCAGTTTCACGAACCCATCCGGGCTCCGAGTTGGTCCCTTCTAAACATTGTAATGTATTCGTTTTTGCCTCGGCCGTCAGATGAGGATTACACTAAATACTTTCAATCACAAGTGAACGTCCTTGTCACAGGCGATATACCGAAAATATGAAATTCTTCCATCTACATGCAGTATTTGTGTGGCAGCTGAATTCAAATTATTCCCCTTTGGACTGCAGAGACCGTCCGACAGCAATATCTCGAAGTTGAAACATGTCAGGATGCTATGCTGGAAAATATGTAGGTAAACTGAATTTGGTACCCTTACACAATTGAATGATTTTTACTACAAGCTCTGGGCCATGTTGCAGTACGAACTGTGCAGCAGATTCTATCTGCCACCCAAGAGGATGGAAAACATTTTCAATTTTCAGATTCGTCGTGTACATGGAAAGAAAGGAAGTGTTCCCTGCCCGTCAAAGGACATTGCGGTTGTGGAGTAGACTGTGTATCCCTGTGGATGTGGGTTTAACTGTTCGTTAAATTGTTGTAGGTCTGTGGTACTATACACACGGGGCAGAGTGTGTACGTAAAAGCTTCCAGTTGTGCAATTTGTTTCGTAATTTTGATTTCCGAAGGTACTTAAAAGTTCAAAGGTTGTGTTTTTGGGCTGCAACCACCCGATGTTGTGTGTCTGCTATTATGGTTGACATTGCTGCCCATCGAATCTGAATTTTACGTGGTTGCAATTTGATTTGTTTTCCATTTCCAACATTTCAAGTTTAAACCGTTTAATTGTCACTTGTCGGTATGAAATTGTGTGTTTATCCACAGATATGAATTGTTTCGTCGATCCATGGATAAACTCAGGATCAATACAAATTTCGTTTTTACCACCGATTGTCATGGCTTGAGTGTCAAGCCCAAAATACAGAGGAAACCTAAATAAGCAACCAAATTTTTTTTGTCTGGTAATGTTGTTGACGAGAACAGAGCGCATTCTAATTTAGAGATGCACACATATTTTAACAATAACTTTACCTATATGAACATTCCATCGTTGAGTTGGTGTGTTCTCTTTCTCTTCTGTTGGGTGCTGCAGTCTGACACGTGTGTGTTCAACCACGTTCGCTATATTTTTCAGAAATGGTTCACAATGACACTCAATCCAAGGCTTATTTAAACCACAATTGAATATTGACTGTGAAAATCAGAAATGAAGTATGATAGAGATGCACAATTGCTACGTCTCCTGTGAACGACTGGATGACGCAGTTGGCTAAGTACCTGCCCCTGGTTAGAGGGGCCCTCGGTTCGGTTCCCAGTGAACGCAAAGTTAATACGCTTTTATCTGGTTTTCAAGTCTGGTTCAGTCACCATTTGCCGTTGCGTTCAAATTAACGGCACTATCACAGGAGTAGTCAATCAGTGGTAGTTGGTATCACAATGGACTAACATGGTCTAAATGTGCTTGGTGGATTCATTAACCTCCTATCTACCTACCTCTCCTGACCCTTACAATTTTTGATACCATTTTTTATCGTTTTCTAAAGCCAAATTGACCATTCAGAGAACGGCATTTACGTTATTTCGTGAATAACCGTCAAAAATTCATGGATGTCTCTGAAATGCGTCGATGGACTAGGGGTCAATCAGTTGTGTTGCATCCCTAAGTTGGGCATCTCCTCAATACTTCATTCCTGGTGAAAACGAAATCTTCCTGAGTGAAGTTTAGGCTCGATCCTACACTCGGCCATAAGCCATATTCTTCGGCAGTAATTTTAATTTATTAATTGAATGCTTTGCGAATCTTTAATCGTATCTAGACACCTATGACTGACCAAACTGAAACTGACTGACTGACCAAGGGCGTCTCTCGAGCACCACGCGCAGTATAAAGAAAATTATTCCAAGTGATACAAAAGACTACACAAAGGGTGATTTTTTAAAAGCTATAGGAAAGTTTTTCAAAAAAAAAAAACACATACAATTCAGAAAAATGCATGAAATCTTTATTAGAATCGATAGTACTACTATACTATACTATTAGTAGTATTTCATGCAAATGTTGACCTTGACTGCGCCTCAACTCTTTTCAACATTTCGGCCGGTATCTCACGAATAAATGCTTCAATGTTGTCTTCCAATGCGTCAATTGAAGCGGGCTTGTCTGTATAGACATGAGCTTTAACATAGCCCCACAAAAAATAGTCTAGAGGCGTTAAATCGCACGATCTAGGCGGCCAATTGACCGGTCCCGAACGTGAAATAAAATGTTCACCGAACTCGCCTCTCAATAAGTCCATTGTTGCGCGTGCTGTGTGGCATATGGCACCGTCTTATTGAAACCACATGTCATGCAAGCCAAGCTCTTGCATTTAGGGCAAAAAAAAATTTGGATATCATCTCACGCTAGCGCTCACCATTCACAGTTAGGTTACGATTCGCATCATCTTTGAAGAAGTACGGTTCAATGATGCCACCAGCCCATAAACTGCACCAAACTGTGACTTTTTCTGGATGCATTGGTAGCTCTTGCATTGCTTCTGGCTGATACTCACTCCAAAATCGATAATTCTGCTTATTTACGTACAAAAAATTCAATAATTTGCAAGCGTTGTTCGTTTGTAAGACGATTCATGGTTAAATTATAGACCAAACTGAAGATGTTTGACAGTGAAACAAAACACGAAACGTGCGTCAGCTGTTTAAACCAGTGTTGCCAAAAAGATAATAGCTAAAAAATCACCCTTTGCAATGGAGGTGGTACAAACCAATATTACAATTTTGTTGCGATCAGTGTCCCACATACACAGCCATATCACATACTTTCTACGAGTATGCACGTGGAACAAAACACTTCACCCTTTTTGTAAGGATTTGTGTAGTTGGTTTATGGCAGTCAGAGGTTGAACTGACCAAAGGCTTCACATCGACGATGCCAGGTATGCAAAAGTACGTGAAAATTCCGGTGTCCTGAAATTCAGCCCAACGTTGATTTTGGTGGATATGGAACAAGATCGGTGTTCGATATCTCGGGATTGGATAGAGCATAGAGCTTAGAGCACATAGAATCAAGGACTTAAAAAGAGCATACAAAATTGCTATAAAATCAGTTCCTAACTAAAAAACAACAAAAGTGGCGTCTGGAAAAAAACAATTCTCAGGGGACGAAATTTCAAGTCAGTTCAATAGATATTCACTTGGTGGCAGGTCCGGACTATAAAGTAGGCGCATAATAACCTCATTCCCTGCGATTCAAACTCGATGCGTTTGGGCTGGCGTTAACATTTGCTTTATCTTATGCGGCACCCATAGATAGAGGTTCCTCTTGCACTCAGCCTTGCGTTTCCAAACGGTTTTCTTGTGCATCGAAACTGGGCTCATATGATGTTAAGATGCACATCATGTTGTCTACATTTTCTACAATTGGCCTGGCAGAGTGTGGTGCATCATTGAAATCGAAATTACCCGAAAGGAATGGAAGAACCAAAACCAAGCTTGATTGCCTGATCAACGATGCGCGTTCGCCTTTATCGAAGAACAATCGCGAGTTGAAGTCTCCAGTGTGAAATTTGTCATGGAACGGAACCTTCTTGGTTTTACTAGAGTGTCATGTAGCTTACTGATCCACGTCCATAGCAATAATATAGCAGTACAACGCCTGGTTAAGCCTCATTTTTCACTGCATGTATGCAAGATACATGAATATGTGCATTATCTGTACCGTGGCCTGTCTGAATCTATTCATTTCAAGAAAACTGCAGAAAGAGAGTAGTGTCTGTAACGCAATTTATTCAATGAGAATTTATCATTTTGCATGTTTAAACAAGAGCAGTACACTGTGCAGCCTTAAGTTTAGGCAGGTAGGTACTTGGTCTGGGGTTTCTGAGCTTTTGAAAAAGTAAGAATATTTTTCTATATTTTAAAATCATGATCATGTCTTTATGTGTCCGTTGGATCTCGGGTATCTATGTGCGGCGCCTTCTACTACCAGGGCCGGCTCGAGCCAAATGGGGGCCCTGTGGAAGCCCTAGGTTTGTTGTCCCTTTTTGTAGCATAAATCACTTAAAGATTACACAAGTGGTAGCCTTACAATGCGTGACACACATTTGTCAAATTAGCCATTAAATTGTCCATCACCTCAAATAATAAACTCAGAAATAAACTCTGTTCGCGTTTTGATGAAGTGTTCCATATGAACTGAGAAGTGAGTTTATTGTATTGATTTAGTTTCTGCACGTTTCGCTCAATTCCTTGGTGGGCGTTTTTACTATGGCCCTTTCGGAACTAGTTGCTTGTGTGTAGAATTATTAATGTGTGCTACGTTCAGACTTTTTTTTTCTTCTGGAAATTTGTGAGTGCTTGTGCAAGAAATTATCCTGCACAGACTTGGGGAATTTTTTGTTTTGATTTTTTTAACTATTTTCTTGTGTTATTCACATTATCGTTGTTATTTGTTGGCTTTAGAATGTGCGCATAACAGTCTGGCACCCTATGTATTTGCACATCCTGCACATATGGTGGGTTCGGCGCTGTGGGCTTTAAGTTCAGTTCTCGAGACAAATAGATATCTCGAGTATTGTATGGTATGGTATACGTGTTGTGCAATTATGCCGCTCACAGACCTTTACGCCCAGTTCAGTCAGCTACGAGAGCCATATCAGGTAGATGGAACCGAGTGTTGTTGTCGCGAGTCTTCACCTTATCTGTTCGATTAGTTGAAATTAGTCTTCTAAACTTACCTTTGACACCTATGATAGCAGGCACTTAAACCTGAACGAGGTTCACAGTTTGTTGTCGCTGTGAATCCTTTCCACTTCATCATGCAAGTGCGTTTCGATGAATATATTAAATAACCTGCATGGTCTGGGCACACAGGGCTGCTAATATGGTGGGATGCCAGCAACGATCCCTGTCGATGCATAGATCAAGCTGACATACAGCCTCCTAGCGATGCCTAGCGAATAGCCTTCGCAACACCCGTTGAGAGGTGAACCAATGTATGCAGCGACTCCCTTGTGGTTGTGCGGAGGGCTAACAACTCGCCCACATAAAAAACACACAATGTTTCCAGAGTGAGCAAACTACCTCGCATCTACGGACGGAAACATAACGACGACGTGGGCTTCTGGAATGTAAGAACAGTCGACACTCCGGGGGCGGCTCATAAACTGGGAAAGATCCTCGGTCGCAATGATATCCTAAATCGGATATGACTGGAATTCAGGATATACAGAAATTACGCTGGATAGGACATGGTATAGAGAAAAGGAAAGAGTACGACATATATTACAGCGGCCACAAAAGGTTGCACATATTTGGATGCGGATTCGTTGCGGGAAAAGGGTTAAGGTACAAGGTCATCGACTTTGAACCGACAAGTGATCGCCTGGCTGTGATCCGCATCCAAGGTAAATTCTAAAAACATCAGCCTTATATGTGCACACGGCCCTACCGAGAAGACTGAAGACTCTGTCAAAGAGGACTTTTACGACCTCTTGGACTGTGCCAACGGAGCCTGTCCGATGTCAAAATCGTACTCGGAGACTTTAATGCCCAAATCGGGAAGAAAGACATCTTTGGCGGAGTGATCGGAAAACACAGCCTCCATGACACGACATCAGATAACGGCTTTCGACTCACAGACTTTGCGGCAGCATGTAATATGGTCATAAGCAGCACGAGGTTCCCTCGCAAAAGAATCCACAGCAACCTGGCGATCTCCGGATGGTCGAACCGCCAAACAAATCGACCTTATTGATGGCCTGCTTCAAATATTCTGGATGTGATTCAGAGGGGCAAACGTCGACTCTGAGTAGCTCGACTGTCAAACGTCAAAAAGCTGCACCAGTCAACAAAGAGGATATTTGACGCCTGAGCACTTCAAAGATTACCAGAGAGCTGCGCTGTCGTGTGATTTCTTGAATCTGGTTCTGGAGAAGATAGTGTGGCAGGCAGCTGTAAACACGGAAGGCACTTTCTTCTGCAAGTCTACTATTAGGGTACGCAGATGACATCGACATCGTAGTAGAGGCTTTTACGGCGATTGAAGAACAATGAGGACAAAACCAAATATATGCTGTCGACCAAAAAACGTTCGTGAACTCCACAATCGACATCTCATTGGAGATCCGACGTAAAATCGCCCTTGACTTCGGCTTGTCGAAACAACTCGGCTCAAAACTCCCGATTTGAAGGACCAAAATCATGCTCTACAAAACTCTCATTTAGCCAGTCCTGCTCTATGCAGCCGAGAACTGAACGTTAAGCAAAACCGCAGAGCTGATTCTTGGTACCTTCGAAAGGAAAATTCTGCGTCGGCTATATGGTCCCGTCTGCGAGGAAGGTAAATGGAGAAGACACAACCGCGAACTCTACGAGATGTACCTGGACGTGGATGTAGTTCGGAAGGCAAAAATCCGTCGACTGCACTGGCTCAGCCACACCAAGAAGGAGAGAAGGACCGAATCTCCGGTATAAAAACCAAGTAATCGCGGATGCAAGACAGCTTGGTCTTGATGAATGGAAGCAGCGTGCCCAGGACCGTCAACGATGGAAGGCAGCAATTGCTCAGGTCAGACTCAAGTCAGACCCTCCAAGGGTATTCAGCCTGATAAGTAATTAAGTAGCTTACTCCCTTCAAAAGTTGTAGCACAGAAAGGTGAATATTGAATATCAGTTCCATAATGACGAGGCATTTAAAATAACACCTCTTTTCGATAAGCCTATAAAATATTGTCGTAATGTAATTGTTTTTAGTCCGGATGAATCCATCCGCATAAATCTTTCAACTCACATTATAAATTCTCCAAAAGTCACGAACAAATTTTATTCTCTCGTCACTTACCTTATCCCAATAGGACGCGACAGATTTAATCGGAAAATTCCCAACAATTCGCCAGAACAGCTGTTTTCTCTGCAGAACTACAAAATATTATCCGCAGGCGTGTTTTCAGCTTTATTCAATTAACATTCTGTACCACGCATGTTGGCATGAAAATGAAATTACGTATAATTGTCAGTCACATTGTCACTCAAATCCGTTCTTGTGCATGTGGTCATCATCCACGAAATCCGCAAATAAAACAACGGAATGCTTCAATTAATTTTCTTTAATATCTCTAATAATTTTTTCACCATTTTTGTCTGTTGTGTTTTTTTCTTTTTTGAAATGAATTTTTTGTTTGAAAACAAAGAAACGAAAGAATAAAATAATCAAACAATTTTAGAAAACATTTCTTCTTTTTTTGTTTCATTTTCACAGTACATCTCAGCACGCCATGCAGTTGGATGTCTTAAGATATAAAACTATACAATAGAGTGTATTTATCCTAGAACTAGAAAACAAGGGAATAGATATAAATTTGCACTATTAATAGATGAGTTGGAGAGTTGATCGTTATGAAATAAATTCATCTCGGGAGGGACTTAGTCAGATAAAGTCTCGTAAATAAAATTCTTATAGCAAAACAATAACGACAACTGTAAATAAACTGTCTATATCTAACTTATTGCTCATAGAACATTTATTATCTAGTGATAGGTACCATTAATTAACCGTAATTATTTATATCATATTATGCTAGAATGTGCTTTTGTTTTTCTTTGTTTACATATCTTAATCATTTAATTGCTCACAGGAATGTTATATTTTCAATAAATTAACAATTCTATATACAAACTCTTAATATTTGGATAAAATACTATACAGAAGTAGATGGATTGTTGTGTCTTATGATTGAATCAATATTTTGTTAGCAAAATTCAAGACGAAACATCAGATGAAGAGCCAAGTTATTTTCTGATGTTTATTCACCTTCGAGTGGAGCTTCTCCGAATTTGAGTGGTGTGAGGAGGAGTCATAAGAAAAGCGGTGAAGCAGTTTAATACAGTTTTTATCTTATCATATAATTTATTTTTTCCATATACTATGTACACATAGCTTAACAATATATATGTAGAAGTATTTCTCTTAAATTTTCCTCTACAGCTACGAACAAAGTTAATTCATGATTTTGCAGCTCTGTTAGTTGTACAGTGCTACGCTATTTACTCAAATCATATTTACCAAACACTGATTAGTTTCTTAAATAGTTACGTTCCATGTGAGTTCTTAGTTCGGCTATCTACATTTGAATTTTGTCAAAATGCAATTCTTTTTAAGTTGAATTAAAATACATGAAAATTTAGGTGTTCCTCTTTTTCAAATTTATTTATCACACTTAGGACATTTTGTTTTTCACAGTGAAAGCGATTTAGTACATGTCGATATGTTGATTCTATTTTATTATCTTGTTTATTTTTCTTTTTGAATATCGGTATGCAGGAAGAAATGAGACGACAAATCGAAGAGGAATTTTTGTCACTGAACTTTATGCTCGGCCTAATTCTCTAATATCTACTAACTATTAAATAAAAAATCGTGCACCCTTTGCTTGAAAAAGTTCAGTATTTTCTCACAGAAGACATGGTTTTTCTCAGAATGAGGAAAGCTACAGCGCACATGAGAGGAAACACTAGTTATGTTCTTGGTCGTCTGACTACATTTTACTGCGTATACAATTTACATAAATAGTAACTTGATTGCTGTTTGTTTTTTACTGTCCTCTTTTTGGCAGTTCATGAGTGTTCGTGATGTGTCATATGTCAACGCCAAACACGCTCAATTTTCATGGAAAAATATACCCCGAACGACCTGCCTCGCGTCTCGTAGTGCGGGCTTTAGAAGAACTGAAGGAGGAAGATTTTGTTCGAAAAATTTTCTTTTCCTACGAATCTTACTTCTGAATCTGAGGGGCTGTAAAATGTATGTATGTCTGAGGGGCAAAAAATGTATGGGGTTTCGTCTAACCAGTAGTCTCAGTCAATAAGTCTGCATCAGTCAGCAGTCATGGAAGACAACATTATGCATAAACCAAGGAATAAATATTCTCGAATGACAAATTATAAATATTACATTATTTATTTAATAAAAAATTTAATTTTTTTTAATTGAATTAAAAATATGTCCAGCTCTTTGAATTTTCAAATTGATGTTAAACAACGAAGTCTCTTTAGCAGATGGGGGAATGGTTTTTGGCGAATATCGGATGCAATTGGCGTTGTATGAGGAAAACATTGACATTCAAGCCGACACTCCATTTCATTCGGATACAGTGATAATAACTTTCACGATCTTCAAAATTTATTTTTTCCCACGATTTTCGTGAATTTTATTCTAAATTTTTTGGAGTCGTCCCACATTTTCGAATTCTATGGAATTCGTGATAAAGTTGAATATTGTCAATCAGAAACTGGACTGTGGTTTTGTGGAATCTATATCAACAGTAAAATTCTGCATCATCAAGCTCCTCAAAAGCATTGGGACGATTTTAATAAACTCAAGTTTTCGCATTGAGTCAAATTCTGCAAAAATATCAAAATCTTCATCTTCCGGAAACATTTGTAGGACTTTCTTTCTGATCACATTTTAAGGGGTAAGAGAGGTTGAAGTTGGGCATCTCTATCATACTTCATTTTTGGTTGAAACCACAAAACTTGAGTGAATCAATTCCAAAACTTATGCAAATAGCAGAAGTCAAGGATGGCTGGAATGCAGGCTTTATTCGTATAAGCACTACAGATGTGCATAGTCGTTTGTGCTGTTCTCCATTACATAGCCGGCAGCTATACGACTTTAGTCGCAATTTGACCCTTTTTCGATGCCGCGGCGCGTTGAGATACAACAAAATGACTCCGGCGATTATTTGAAAATAGAGGTACCCAACCATTATCTCTGCTGAAAACGTCCGCTCTCAATTCTCCTTCTCATAGCCCACACGAACAGCACGCACCGGAAATTCAAAGTTGAAAATGACATTGTGTGTGTGAATTGTGAAAAATACCCCAGGTTAGATTTTGAAACCGAAAGTTGGTCCAACCTCTGGATTTTAAATTTTAGGCTGTGAGTTAAAATAGCGAACAAAATGAATTTTCAACATGCCGGTTAAATAACGAGTTGAGACCAACTTTGAAGTTGATCAAGACCCAAGTATACGGCAAGTTGAGCAAAACGACCCTTAATGTATGTACTTACAGTTCTCTAACCTTAGTATAATCAAACCTTTTCGGACCAATCTCATATCATGCATCGAAGAGTCTACAGAAGTTGAGCATTAACTGAAAGCAGGCAGCATGATACAAAATGCAATTAAACTAGCTGCCGTCTGATGTCTTTGGCGGAAATAGTGAATGCAAACTATCCAACCTTAGAATGAGAGAAGACGTTTTGTATTTTATTGGAGTCTGTCTTATGTAGAAGGAGGGTAGATGACCATAATGTGCATTCAACGGCTGAAGTCACCAATAATTTATATCTTTTGGACTGAAACGTGATGGGTTAGGATTTCTTTAAAAGCCATACAACAGGCCATTCGGCCCGTAAAATAAGTCAGTTTGAGACATTGCCTGGTTGTGTACTCTGTCGTTTCCCTTTGATCGCGCTATTCAAGTTATTCCACAAATAAACGGAATTATTTTTTTCGGCGTTTTGATAAAAACAGAAGTTCACTCCTAAAGCGACTTTGAACGATTGAAACGAAGGTACCCTTCGGCGACAGAAAACGTGTGCGCCGATGACGAGCATGTGACTTTGTGATTTTGAAAAAATTCAATGAATAAGCCTTTTCTTTACTTTCTGAGTTTTTGTAAATTATACGCTTATTACGCATGATTGTTCATAAGGACGTAAGTAACTTGTAGATACAAAATAAATAAATAAAATGATAATAAATAATAAAAAAGTGTATGTTTCTATTCTATTCAAATCTTGAGTTAATTTTTCAGACAAGTCAGATCTACGACATCTATTAATTTGTTGATTATAGACTTAAGCTTCTGAATCACTCACAAACAAGGGAAAGTTGGAATAAAACGACCTTGGGATCAAACACGGAATAGAGAATTGCCGCCTCATAAAGCTAGACTTATGGAGAAGAATTCTCTCATAAACATCCCCGAGCTACTGCTAAGCATGGCCGTGGTTCGGTCGTGGTTTGGGGATGTATTTCGAGTTCTGATGTTGGTAACTTGCATTTTGAAGGGGATCAAATAGCGCATTTGAAGCAACATTTGGTGCCAAGTATCAGTAAACTTACAAGACAATTTTAACTTCTACCAAGACAAAAATTCAAATCACAAGTCGTCTTTATTAAGTGCTTGAAACAGCTGAACAACCATGACGTCAAGTAACCCAGAGACAATTTGGAACCGCTTTTAACTCTCAGTAGATTTTGTTTGGAAAATCATACGACAAACATTAGTCTTGGGGGCCATTGTGTATAATACGCACAGAAAATCTGAATCAGTAACTGAATGGCAAAATGACACTCTTTACTGTGTCCGATTAGTCTTGGCGGTCATTCTGCATAATATGAACAGAAAATCTGCATTACTAACTGAATAGCAAGAAGAACTCAGGTAGCAGCAAGCTGAATCACACGTTTTAACAGAACATGATTTTGCATGAATATAAGTGGAGTTTTCCGTTGGCGGAAGGTGTTTAAATGCTTGAATAAAATCCGGAAATAAGGTAAATCACACAACAATTTGGGTAATCGGTACGATGTCAGATAAATTGGCAGCGTTACTGATTGAAATAAAGCACTGTATCGATGTCAATTGCGTGTGTATGTGCAATACCCTGGGCAATGATGGTTTCATGCCGACCATTTTATCTGATTCGATTCTGCCAATAATCATGTTGACTCCCATGATTTCGACAACCAATTCACATGTGCGCTCTTCCTCATCGAATGTGCATTTCAATAAATTTGTCGTATCGCGTGCTATGTGGTTGCACAATTTCAGTGCGAAATTACGGCCTTTTTACATTATCTGGGGACGTCAACGCTTTTGTTTGGTCGCTTGGCTTTGGTATTGTTGGTTTAAAAATGTATAAAGTAATGATTTCATCCGCTGGTAGAGTTTCATAAATACAAGTATGAATCCTCAATCTTCCCAGAACGAAACGGCATAAACTAACCTAGAGTTTAGGTCAACAGGGCGGCTACTTACACTTAAGGCAGCATATGTCCACTATTTTATTGAGCCCATATTTTTGGCTCTATTCCGCAAACAAGTTGATGCGCTTGACGAAGCGATGGGTGACAATAATAGTGCCTTCTTCGCCAAGGCTGGTATAGAAGCGTCTTAATGATTTTTCCTCCCAGAGGAGCGCTTCAAGAGCAGATATAGTATTCTGATCTGCAGAAGTCATTGCGTACCAGTGATGTCGCCGAAGAGTGAATCCTGAAAGCATGCTAGTTAAGCCTCGCCAGAATCTTAGGTCGTGCAGTGTTGAGATCTGATGTCCAGACTCAGCATAGACGTATAAGTACAGTTTCTAATTCGTGCGTCAATAAAAATATTGTTTCTCTCTTGACTTTTACCATCATCATCATCATCTTCTGACCCGTATGCTTCACTAAAGGGGTCGCATGAGAAATCTCCAGGCAACTCGATCCTCCGCCATCGACTCTAACCCATCAGGAGTTATGTGTCCTGTGTATGCCAAGCGGTGTCGCCAAGCGGTTGTGATGAAGGGGACATTTGTGCCAACCACCTTCCGTTCGAAGAAGCAGCTCCACCATGTGGAGTTCCTCGCGCACTGACGTGTATCTCACCCTATCCCGGCGAGCAATTCCCACAACAGCACGGAAATATCCCCTCTATGCAGCTTGTACTCGCGATCTTATTCGCTCGGTCATTACCCACATTTCATGACCATAGCTGAGAGTTGGAACAAATATTAAGTTGAAAACCGCAAAACTTGGCATTGACACCAAGCTCGGCCTTCCTGATTACAAGTCTGCCAAGCTGTTTCAAAACTGACCCACCTTGACCAATCGTACTGAAAAGTTTAGCCTTATTCCCCCATCACTCGTGAAAAAGACCTCAAGATACTTAAACCTCTTCAGCTGCTTCAATGGGAGTCCACTAGCATGTAGAGCATTGAACAAGCTTCCTGGAAATGAGCATGACCTCCTAATTGTCCACGTTAACCTTCATTCCAGAATCAACACATTCGGCCACAAACCGATCGAGTGCGCGCTAGAGTCCCGTCTGGGAAGATGTGAGGATCACTAAGTCATCTGCAAAGATTGATTTTGCAAATCAAAATTTTAATTTGAAAATTTCCAGCCATCGCACACTGTGTTAGCTTGCGAATCTAGTTATTAGGAAGTTAATTCCTGTGACGCTTGGTATCGATGCACTATCGACATGCTATGGTTTTTCTTGTTCAGTATAAATTTGATTATATGAAGGTTTTAGGACCTATAGACATATGTGATCAGCGATAGGGGGCATATACCCCACCTAATCCATCCCCCATAAGCCTCGGGGATATAAATGTCTCCAACGAGAATACCAGAAAAGATACACAAACATTGACACGAAAGCCTCCCAAGACATTTCGATCAAACTAACACATTTTCCGTCCATCATAACCGTCACCCTTTTGGAAGAAAATGGCGACGAATCGTTCATCGAACAGTCTAACACCACCCATGAGATCTCAGTTTTAACTCCCAGATTTCTCGTGAATTTGAATCCATATTCAATTTATTCTGCAATTTTCCCGCCACTTTTGCAAATCGATAACGCTGAAGTCAATGGCACATAGAATGTCCGCCCGTTTTTCTCCCATTCCCACGGTCTCTCTTCAAACATTCAATTCATCTCCCATTTCGTTGTACAATAGAAAAGCACACATTCCTGGTGGATCTTGAGATGCAAATATTGAAATTCCAACAGCGTGGTATTAGCAAAAAAACCCATATGAGATTCGCCCTTTTCGTCTGCTGCTCGCAGAAGCGCATGTGAGGGATTTGGACGAAATGACAGCCAGACGACGAAATGCATTAGCCATTGACATTTGGAGTGATGGTACAGAATCATGAAATTTATTCTGCTTCCCACGATGCAGTCAGTCCGCATGGTAATGAGGAATTTCATCTCCGGCGGCGTAGTTAGGTGCCAGAATGTGACGAATATTTTATGAAACTACGTATGTATCAACGATAATCTCAATGCGTTCACTGAAGAAGTCATTTGTAATGCACGATGTTAGGATACGATGCAATTTGCGATATGATGTAAGTACAATCAGTAGAGAGGAGCGTGGAATACGCTGCGTCATATCAAATGGAGTGAAACGTAGGTGTTTGCTGAGTGGATTGGAGTGGCACTGTAGTGTGTGCCGCAATCGTTTTTCGCATGGGTGAAATTCCTGCTGAACGATGTGATCCACAACTGATGTATGACCTGGGATAACATTGACATTGTGCGTATACACATAGAACTAATGCAAATGGTGTTGACCTGACAATTTTCAGTTCCTTGACTATAGTAGTCGAACACGGTCCAGCAGAGGAAGGAATTTAATCTTTCGTCTTTGAGGAGGTCAGCATTTTTTTTTTTTTGATGACTTGCATGACTCTAAAGTTTAACACGACCCGTATTCGATGCATGTGCAATGTGGAACTGAATATATGACGGGATACTGAGCGTGACAGTCAGGAGGAGTGAATTTCGTTTCGAATTGCTGCTAGAAAGGATTAAATAAACTGTCCGCAAACATAGCATCTTGGCGCATACAGTGAAGCTAACGCAAGACAACATCCACTTCTTCTTCTTCTTCCACTGGCATTATAGTCTGGGGTGGACGTAGGCCTTATCCATTAAGCCACGATCTTTAGCTGCCTCCAATTTCCACGCCAACTTGGTTGGCGTCCTTGTCCACTTACTGTTGATGTAAGCTAAAGAGGTTTCGTGGACGTCCTGAATTACTTGGACGTCCTTAAATTACAACTTGGTTGTCGTCCTTGTCCACTTACTGTTGATGTGAACTACGGAGTTTTCGTGGACGTCCTGAATTACATTGTCTCACTTGTTCAGAATCGGAGACTGATCGTCATGGAGCAGGCTTATCCATAGGCTCTACATAGCCTCTACATAGCCTCTACTAGCCATCTTAGACGTTGAATCCGCAGACGCGTGGCTAGACCCATGTCGCTGTACAGACAACATCTACAGCGGATCAAGAAAATGAAATAAAATCTAATAAACAGTCGATATCACTAAGCTCTTCACATTTTGTTAAGATTTTGAAATAAATACAACTCAATTGCATACTGACCCTTTCGCAACTGTTCGGACACAAATGTATGTCCCACTCAATGTTCGCAATGCGCCAACATTTTTGTGCTAAAACAAATCAACAGGAAACTATTGATGTAAGTTCACAGACTGCATTCCTTGTCGAAAGGGTAAACGGATGTTTGTGTATTTCGATCTTATGACTGACTCTAACAACAAAGAATTAGAACGGTAGAAACTACAGTACATGAGTCTGTTAAATTCTCGTCATATTGCTTCGCAAACAGGAAGGTCTTTCAATGTTGTCGGTCCCGGTTTCGATTCGTCTTACGCCCGCGATGACTTGAACCTTATAACACAGTTTTGATCGCCTTTCCTTAGAGTACCAAAAGGCTAGGATTCGAAGAGCGTTGATGTCAATGCGTTCGAAGCGACGCAGTTCACTTTTGTCTCCAATTCCCAGTTGTTTCATGTTGTTGGCACTGTAGTGTGTTGTTAGACACTCGTTCTTCACCTGCACCACATGAATATGAATATATAATATTTCCCCCAGAATACAATCCGCAGATATTTAAAAGCAATGTGCACAGGCACCTCCTCTCCCTTTCTCCCTCTACACCTTCGGCCAAAATGTAGAGGGAGAAAGGGAGAGTGCGCGACAATTTAAAAAAAACAATTGCAAACAGCAACAAATTCAATTCCTCCATTTTATATCGCATCGAAGCCGAAAAGACTGCTGATGATTTTGAAAACGCAAAAAAAAAACGCACGGTTTACCTGAATTTGAAGGACTTGTTCTTATAAGCGCGTAGCCCCTTCAGATGGGCAGCCTTCTACACCAGAAAAGTAGCTCTGTTTTGGTGACAATTCTGGTATCGGTCAGAAAGGAAAGCGTCATCCTGCTTACATTTGACATGACAACATTGCACAATTTCCTTTATGGATCGATAAAGTTGGTGGTTAAAAAAGTGTAAGCCGCCTTAACAGTTGCCTACACACAGCTAGTGACAAGAGTCTGCGTACGATTTGGAGTTTCTCGATTATTCTCTTGACGTAAGGGAAAGTGATATATCTTAAATTGTTTCATTTGCTCCACACCCCAGCTAAGGAAGAATAACTCAAAAGAAACACAATTAAAACCATTATAATTTGAAAGGTATGTAGACTTTTGTGGCACCATTTTGTTGGTATCTCATAAATTGAATTGTGTTTTTAGACTAAAAGCTCAACCAAGCAAAAACGTTTTCTGGTCTTCTATCTGTGGGGAAGCTATCTGTAAGCACTTTTGTGTACCCCTGTTTTGCATATTCAACATGTTCGATCATTTGATCCAATGAATGACCTGACAACTCTGCCCATTTGTATACCACAAGAGCATGAAAGATCTGCCAACACAGACGCTCAGGAAACGATTGTTGATTCTCCTTTATTCACATATAAAAAAAACTTTAAAGTTCCCCCCTGAGGACTGAGCGACATTTAACAAAACTCACAGTACAGTCTAAACGCCATCTGCACATTCGGTCAGCCCTTATACGAGAGCCCTGGTTTCCTCGTTGTAAGAGAAAAAACACTTGCAAATCCAGGCTGACCTTCCACGAAGCAACGTCAAAGAAATTAATAGAAAAAAGCAAGTACCTGTGAAACTTTACTTGGACATTGTCCGCGCAAATGGGCCGTTGATCGCTACAAGTAAAGAATGAATAACAGCGCGAGAGAAGGGAAAAGAAAGGAAAACACTGAATAAAACCACACGAATGTAAAATATTCCTGTCTTATGCCAATCAAACCTCAAGAACCCTTTCGAAAATCTGAAAGTACTTCGTGCAAACCAGAAAAACAAACACTGGCAGCATCATGGCCGGTGAAGTTGCTGCTTCTGGGAAAATCATTTAGAAACCAATTAAAATCATTTTACCCTCGTCGCCGTGGCCTAATTAAACGTGCAACGATTTCTCATTTCAGCTCTCGCCGGGGTACTCAAGTGGCGTTCACCTTCACGAGGAAAAGGTAACAAAAATCCTTTCGCATTCTGAATAAATTAATAACGGAAAGGTTTCTACGGCAACTATACCCAACCCACCAACGCCAAAACAGGCGCGGCACGTCCGCGGCAGTGCCACAATTCATAGCAAACCTCATGAATTCATCAGTGCACCGTGAAAACAATGAATCGCTTCAGGAACGGGCGGCGGCTGCTAATGGCATCAGCCAAGTGAACATTAGGTGTGTTGTTTACCTGAAAAGGAGAGAAGGTGTTTCTTGCGACCAGCGCAAACATCAAACCCCCCCTCCCCCAAACCCTGGAAGACATCTGAGTTCCGTTTCGTGTTCGTACTTTCCACTCACTAGGTGGACTGATGAAATTCTCATAAATCCTCCTCTCGCAAAGATTCAGCTGAGCCCACCTTACAGATTTGTGGACCATTAATTGATATAAAACGTTAATTACTCGTAAGCCTCGGCGCGCTGCTCTGAAATGTGCCCGAAGCGTTGAGTGGCGCTAGCCTGATGAATTTGTTTCGTTCGGGTATTTTGAGGGTTTACTGCGATTAATTGGGTCGCAAGACCGTTCAGAAAGGGGTTGCGACTCGCCCCAAAAAATAAGCAAATTTTCTGGAAAAATAATAGGCAGTCATTAGGAGGGGGTGGAGGAGTGATGATACTCACTTAGGGTTTTAAGGTGCGGTAACGTATTGCATCGATAAATGAGCCTATGGGTGATGAATATTGAAGGGCTTTTGGAGCAGATGGCATCGGCGAGAAAAACAGAGCATCAGGGCAGCATCAAAAGCAGGGAAAAACAAATGATTAATGGTTGATGTAAGAAGGAGAGATGATAAATTAAACAACTGTCGGGTAAGGTCCCGCATGTTCGTCTTTATGGGACACTTTGCATGGCTCACGAGACTAATTAATTGGATGTAAAAAATCTTCATTACTGAATGAGGAAAAATCATTTAGCAAGAAGCGGCTAGAGACTGATGGATATTGGTGTTTATTTAATTGAAATATACTTCGCAGTCGATGTACATACAGACCCCAACGCACGACAGCCTACGCTGCCCAGGCGTTGATTCCTTTTCACGGTCCAACTCTTTCGAGTCACTGACAATGCTGATAGAGTATAACTGTCTGGAAAAAGCTTGACAAGTTGGCAGTTCGGAGTCGGCATAAAACTAGAGTTTAATTCCACTCGTGACAGAACAATATCACGCACAACACGAGTGGTTGCTGAGAAGCTAGGCCCTGGTCTTCTAAGAGCTGTAGATGAATTATATTATAGACAACACGATGCCCATGAACCGATTGCCGTGCGCAATTAGATGCAGTTGGCTAAGGACCCTGCCAGGTGAATAGGCTTGTAAGTTGGCCCAGGTCCATACCGGTCTGAAGACGAAGAAGAAGATGCCTAACATTTCTTGCGCAGAGCTTTCACTTAAATTGATTACAGCGTCAGTGCGGGCTGTTTGTTTTACTAACTCATGCAGATATTATAACAGCACAGTTGTCAAAAATTTTAAAGAGGCAAGAGAGGTAGGTTTGGCGTCTCTATCAAACTTCATTTCTGGCCAATCGCCACTAGCATTCATATTAGAACAATAAGGATTCCTTAAATTGAGTGTTAAAGTCGATTTTATGCATGTATCAGGTTCCTAAGGGTTTTCTCTTTCCTATTTGATAGGATTTTGCAACACAATACTTCTGCGAAAGACCTAATGCTGACAGTTTCTAATTTTCAGAAAATATCAGCTTTTTCTTTAATTGTGAGGAATCTGTGTTGCTGTTCGCAGGAGGTTTAGTATTACTCGAGTGAAACACGAACTGCACACGGAACAAGAAACAAAGTTAATCCTTAACTCCAGAAAAATCTAGCAGAAATACGAGGCGAGACGGTGTGTAAAGTGCAATTCGTCTGCTCTGGTATAGCATTACATTCCCGTTTTGCTGTCGCCTCCTCCCTTTTAAAACCCTTAGAAACTAGGACGAACAATTCGCATTCCGGATAGCAACAAATGGCCACGAATTCACATTTTAGAGTATGTAGTGCATCTCTGTTATTGGAGTAGGTAAAAGGTAGTACCAGATGTTGAGTTGATTTTGGTATATTTTCATTTTAATTAAGTAGACTATTATTACAAAACAGGACTATTACAGTGGCCAATGAAGGATTGCGAAAGTTTCTCTACGGACATAGATGATAATTGTTAAAAAATCGCTGCATTGTTATCATAAGCAAAAATCCATTCGTGGTGTTCTAACATTGTGCACAAATTGACGCTATCAAACGACAAAATAGAATGTTAACATAAATCTAAAGTGCATAAAGCCTTATCTCAATTGAAGTCTATTAGAAAGAGTGCAGTGGTTTTCTGTGCAATACAGTCCAATGCTACCAGGATTTTTGTCTGTCATAATTTGTGCGCGCTCATGGCGTTACTAATACCCTTAAGTGTCCGGAGTCAACACGAGTGGAGGTACCTGTGCAAATTGTTCTTAGATATCTGCGGTTGTCTGTGGGAAATATTAGGCTGGGAAGAGCATTCCACAAGTGGTCCCTCATCATCTGAGTCAATTTGTCACATAAGTTTGACATTATTTGTCAGCTTGACATTTTATGGATTTTTTTATTCACACAATAAATTGATAGTTAAATGTGCAATGCATTTGCTTTTTTCCTTAAAAGACAACAGAAACGAATGTGTCCCAGCTTAACAACACTAATATGACAGCTGTAGTCAATGAACCACCGCACACTTTGATTATTGCTGATACTTCGTCTACTCAAAGGGAGAAATTGTCTTTTGGGACATTTCTGTCGTCATGTATGAGACGATTGTAGTGCATCTTGTATGAGTAACACAGCACTAAACTGATGAGCATTACTGGCGAGACGCCAACTGCATTCCTCCGCCTAATGGGGAGGAAGAATGCAGTTGGCTAGCTTACTTGAGCAATGTTTTTTTGCATATTGATAAAACTGAGACAGAGAAGACACTGGGCGTTGGTGTGAGAGAGAGTCTAATGACTCGGCGAAATTGTTTAGTCGCTCGCTTTTGGATTATATTTAGTAGGTACAGGGTGGTCTTGGGTGCATCAGACAAGATATGAGAGTTGTACTCAAGCTTGGGCGGATATACGCCTTAAAAATTAAAGCCAAGACAGAGAAGGATGTGCATCAGAGTTGGAAAAAAAAGCGATCCAGGGAAACAAATGTATCGCGTCCTTATTACAACCAACAGCAAGAATCTGTAGTGCCTCTGGGTATTGTTATGCGAGTACAATCGTTCTTCCTTTCATTATAAATAGGAATGTTTGGATGACTGCTACTCAATCACGCTAAAGATTGAAATGTGTGACTACTGCCATCGTTTAAGTCTATTTTAACATTCCGAGGATACGTACATAATTGTAATTTTCACATCGTGATCCATGAAACTCAAGGTTGAAGGTTTATGGTCCTTTCTCTTAGCCCAATGTAACCAATACACTACTTTTTTGGTTTTTAAATACCATACTGGAGCACGCGTTATGTTAGCGATAACAAACAAAATACCTTTGCCACCCATAAAGAATGCAACAGACATCCCGGGTGTATTTCTATCGACGTGAAGATTAAGAAATACACACCACATATTTCAAGTTTTGACTGAAATTGGTGAGTATCTACTATCTAAACAAAACAGTAATTCTGTTCAAAGGCAATAAGTGGAACTCCAAGCAAATGATCGACAGGTTGGGGTGCATGACTATGTCCTTGACCCAGTCCTCATGAAATCGAATTAGGAGAACATATGCATTGATTGCATGAACATGTCCACAGTTTGACAGGTTCCATACCATTCAAGAACAAGAGATATAAGGTCAAGGCACAACGTCCACAACGTAATTTCGATAAAATCAATTAAAAAGCTCTTTATGTCGGAAATTGAAAGCAAAAGTTTTCCTATTAATTCTCTGGCGAAACGACTGGATAACACAAACAGTATTTACAACTTCTTCTACTCCATAGACGATCAACTTTTCGAATAAATATCTGTTCTTGTAAATCAAATGTTATGGGGGGCGTGCCAGCAGTACCAGATGGCAACATAACTGAAGCCACAAAAATCTGTTTAATGAATTGACGAACTCATGAATCGTTTCCGGCCCCACACGCAGACATACACATCCTTGGCCAGGAAATATGCTACAAATCGAATTAAATTTGTTTCTGTAGCCGCCCTTACAGTCGGTAAAAATTCAAATAAACCCATGAAACTCGCGCATTGACCGATTTTTTAAAAGATGATTTTCAATATTTTCATTCACTTCGCATCAGGCAACGATTCGTAAAAAGGGATCATTCAATCAACGCATTCAATGGAGAATAAATTAAAAAAGTCCTTTCAAAAGAGTAATGACATTACTGCCGAATTCATTCGATTTTGCCACGCGTACGAGTATAACTCACTGCCACGTCAAATAAATCGTAATTCCCGAAATCAATTTCCTTTACGACACACAAACAAGGAGGGACTAAAAAAAACGAACGGAATATGGCCCTCAACTCACCCGCCCTTCGTCCAACAGTGAACATAAATTTATGCCATGCTATCTCCGATACATCCTGTTGATATCTCATTCGCAGCACAAGAAATCCTTGCATGATAACTGACAATTATAATCGCACAATCCGCGTTGCCGACATGCCGCCCCTTTCCGACTGAAACACAACATCAACAAAGGAACAGGATATCACCCGAACAGTTGTTCTCGAAACAACCTCGCGAATTGTTTCCTCGTAAAAAGAAGTTAAATTGCTTTCGTGAAACATTTCGCTCGCCCGCCCAACACCCAAATGCCTCCCTCGCGCTGCAACTTCGCAAAAGGACGAACAGCGACAAGGGAAAGAAAAAATTAACTTTCAAGGATTGTTATCCCGTGCGAAAAGGCATTCGAATTTCGCCTTTGGTTCTGCCGTCTTGGGGTGACAGGCCGGAGACTCTTTCCCCGCAGCCACCGCGCCGGTGTTTCCGCTCATGGGATTCCGATTATGCCGCCCGATGAAAATCATCATCAACGCAGGTCATAAAGTCTTAAAGTCAAGCCCACCCAACAAACGGAGTTAATTCCTTTTCATTTAACTTTTAACTTATTCACACAGTTGGTTTTAATTTGAACCAATAAATTGTTTATTTTTTGCTTTGTTTTCGGTGCGACAGAGCGCCTGCCATGGACGAATGCGGCTGGCTCTGTTCGACAGTCGGTAGACCGGTGACATTGGTGTGCGCGTTTTAATTGAATTGTGAGTACATGTGGAACTCCTGACATGAACCAAATCCTTTTATTTCGAGAAATAATCTCCGCTTGAGGGATGGGCGGTATTAGAATATGAAGACGTCTCGTATACACATATACGCCGGCAATGGAGCGGTTAGAGGAGCGGCGCGGCGGGAAATTCAATTTAATTTGTGTCTCCCTGGAATGAGACAAATATGTATGCGAAATTTGATTTAATGAACTCACTCAAAGACGCTTGTGCATGCGGGTTGAGGCGGGATCGGAAGGAGCCTGGTGATTAATTTGCGAGAGACATCTCCGGCCTTGGCAGTGCATTCACATGAAGTTCGTAGTGATGGTGTATACAATGTAATTAGCCGACGAAGATGAACTTCGGAGCGGGATTCAAGAAATTTAGTCGTTCTTGTTTTGAGTGATTTGGAGACACTTCAATGCCACTCGCTTCAAGGGTTATTCGATTACGATGAAACCGTTTTTTGAGATTTTAATTTAATTAAGATTAAAACGAATTTTTTTCTATAAAATTAATTATTTACCAAATTTTTCACATTGTGGCGTGAATGGAATCACGACGGTTTACAGAGATTGCGAACTAAAGTCAGTGTCGACAACTGCCAGAATCGACATGCAGTGTGCTCACCAAGAACAAAAAAAAAAAAAAACATCCCATGTGGGGGTAGTGTGTTCTGGTACCCAAAATGGGATGCGGCGACAGATACACGACAGCTTAGTATAAACGTTGGGACATTTCTGTAATTGCGTTGAAAGAGAACCCCTAAGAGGCAACATAATTGAAAGTGTTGAATATAAAATGTAATTAAGTTATAGGAGTGAATAGTACTTGGAATTAAATGTGTGCAGCAGTTGAGAATTGTTGTCGTTTATTTGGTTACAATTCAGTGATGGAGCGGGCTGATGATGCGGCTAAGAAAGATCTGAGAGCATTAAAGTTTGCTAATCACCTGCACAAGACTGTAACTATATTCCTCCGTTCTTCGCTCTTTCCCTGGATGATTTGGTAGAATGAAACACATGAATCATACAACTTGGACTCTTGGAACCAGCTTTTAACAAGCTCTGGTACGACTTCTACATATTTCCCGAACAATATGTTCTTTTTGATGACTATCAACGGTCTACTAGCTTCCAGTAGCTGCCAGGTTTCACCTGTAACTTACTCATGTAAATGATACTTCGAACTGCTACCAACTTGAGGGAAATCTGCGATCCCTGTCCTTCATTGTATTTTTGATTGGGAGTATGTACTCCAGCAATGAAGAAAATACAAGAAATAAGATTCGCCCCGATTGGCATACAATTTTAAATAAAAAAGCCTAACGAAAGTATGTCTATGTGGTTGTGGATAATTGGGTAATGGGGCGTGCCTGGGATTAATAGTAGAAGAAACGAAAAGGCCCTACAGCAAGGGAACTCGAGAGAATATTCATTGATCTTGGAGTATCCTCTCCATCACATTCTGCCATTTAAGTTGGCAATTTTGAATCTGAAACAGAATGATCGAGGCTGGTTGATAAACGCTTGTTTTTCCACTTTGAATTCTGCTTTCTGCCTAAAAGGTTTGACCATATTTCTTTGTTGTGTCAGTCAATTCAATCACTCAGCCTTTTGAATTTGTACGTTAAGTCAAAACTTACGCGCTTTAAATAAGACATTCCCGGTGGAAAGTATAGTCAATGTATTTTGCATGTTACCAGTCAGTATTTTCTTATGGATTTGGCTTATTAACGTATTTCAAGACCGTTAAATAGTGCTTTGTTGCAACAACTATAGGATACAAAAGGTCTTCCAAAGTCAGGGGAAGACCTGAATCTTGTGTCATATGCTGGGAGCTGGGATTAAGCCCATATTTGTACTCTGAAGGGTTTACGAGAAATCGAAAGGTTTGTGAAAACAGATGCATACACAATGTGTCACTACTTGCTGTTATAAAAAAAAGGGAAGAGTTCAACCAACTAGAAAGAAGGAACCGGGCAGATACCAGGAACAACGCTCATGGCATGAAGCAGGGCAAGAGACTCTTGAGTCAACTTAACCGGAAGTGGTTTGAGGCCTGTATCAAAATGAGCAGAAACAACCTCCGTATCATAACAGGCGTCCTAACAGGGCACTGTAGACTCCGGGAGCAACTGAGGAAACTAAGAGCATCAAAAGGAGGTTGCTCCAGATTTTGCGGAGAATCTAAAGAAATTGCAGAACATGTACTGGGATTTTGTGAGGCACTAGTCCACGAAAGTCAAAGATATCTGGGCAAGCACCTAATATCAGATGAAATGAAGTCACTAGAACCAGCTCTTACTCTTAGATTCCTAAAGGAATCAGAGAGGGTATCCTAGGACAAATCTCTTCCACCTTCGCGCAACAGCGGTAGATAAACCTCAATGCAACTCTGAAAATAGCTGCACAGGAGGGGAGCTCTTAAGAAAGCAAAGGTATGAATAGGTGGCACAAAGCATCTATAGGTCGCGGTGCAATGCACCCTTCACAATAATAATAATACTGTTGTAAAACGCGGCTAATCATATGCTTTTTGCGTTTTCCATCGCTATATGACAATCAATTTGTTTGCGCAATACATTGCAAGACTGCAGGGTATGCCTTAAGCAAATTGCAAATTTTAGGTACCGATGTGACAGAAGGCATGTAGGCTTTGGTTTCCATTATGAGCACACTTATGAGCACAATTTTTATTTTCTTGCTTATTGGTCTAAATAAATATATAAATGCTTTTTTAAGTAGAAACTTAAACATTTTTAATTTAAAAATAGTTTGTATTTTTTTTTTATTTATTTTTTTTTATTAAATTTGAATACATTTTTTTAACCGAACCATGTTTATGTGAGTGATAATAATAATAATATGGGTGGCGCTACAGCCCGTAGAAGACCAGGGCCTAGCTTCTCAGCAAGCACTCGTGTTGCGTGTCTTACAAAGTTCCCGGCTCAACAATGCATCGCAAAACCGTATAAAAACGCTGTCAGATGAAATCAAGGGGAAAGGGAGATAGAAGTTGGATATCTCTGTCCTCCATTATCTCTGGGGGAAAGACCTACAGTTTTATGCTGACTCCGAATGGCCAAGTTTTTTTTTTTCTAGGCAGTTATTACTCTTTGAGCAGTGTCAGAGCCTCGAGAGAGGTGGAGCCGTGAAAATCGTTTTTTGCTGTACCGAAAAGGAATCGACCACAGGAAGCTAGTTTTAGTTGCTTTGGTACATACACACAACCACTAGGCTTTTAAGCCTTTTATTCCGATATCTCGAGCCACAAACCCCATCATTTTAACACACCAGATCTTCTTTTAGGCCCCTGTCTGGTAGAGGTTGAGGAAATCTTTGCGGAGCGACGAATGAGTGTGAGCTGGTTAAGTGGGATGAAATCTTTTGACCGATTGAAGCGAATACCGAATACCTTATATACACCAGACTTTCTTACAGGCTCCTGCCTGACAGTTTTTGGTCTACACTTATTAAACTATGTAGCTTCGGTTAGAGCGCCAAGTGATTTAACTTGCTCCTCTCAACTATAAGCAAAAAAAAAAACCATCTCCACACCATTCGCAACCATTGGTGGAAGTGGTGCTATTATGTGGGTGATGGGTTCATACATAAAAAGTGAACCACAGTGATCCTGGCACTCCTTTAGTTGATGCCTATGGCATACACACCCAAAGAATCTAATCTCAGTCTAATAATTTCGCTGATTGGCAAACAAATTTGATTCCTTTGAAAAGATTATTTCTTCAAGTTGATGATTTCGGAAAAAAGGTTTAAAAACCCGGGGAATGATTTAATTATACATACAGTCAAACCTCCTAAGTGGGACACTCCAAGGGACTAAGAAAATGTGAACCAATTTGGATGTACCCCGATTTGAGAGGGCCTCTAAGTCTCAGTTGTACATGGCTCTGAAGTAGAATGTTCTTGAAATGTTAAATATAAGAAGCACTACTAAAGTGAATGAGTCCTTAGTGGCAACAACAGACCAAGGCTTTTTCTACAAACGCATTTCCGACATCCCGGGAAATCGCCTATTTTTGGCATAAGAGCATGTGAATATTGTGATTCGTACCTCTCTTACCTTTTTTACCAATTTAGAGGTTAGTTTTTAGGCAACAAAAACTTTTTTGTACAAAAATCGTTAGGCACGGTTCAATGATGCCCCGATTGCAGAGATTCACTTATATGAAAAAACCGAGTTTATGCATGAAGATCGATTCAATTCGGTTTCACTGACGTTTGATCCAAAAGAAAAATATATATTGAAATTTAATAAACAAAAAAAAAAAGAGGTACAGAAATTATTTCCTCGAGAAAAAAATCAAATTTATGCGTTTAGGCCATTTTAAGCAAGAATAAAAAATGTTTGCTTAATGGAAACCCACCCAGATATTTTCTGTCAGGCTGACTATCGGTCCCTGTATGCTGTGTGTTCTTATTTAAACTGTACCAATTTTTTCCTTCAACATTTTGTGGCGTGGTTTTAGAGTATACGCTTCGCGTTAAGCATGCATCCGCATACTTTGAATTCAAAGCCATCAAAGCTGAATTACCCCAATGAAGACTTGGTTCACCTCAAGACACCTCAAGATGAACCCAATCTGAAGCCAAAAGCCTACAGACTCTTGACATGGCAATAAATAACATTTCAAAGGAATGTACGATATTTAAACTTTTAACTAAGCAGCTCACTTTCGCACTTACACAGCACCAGCTTGTTTAGCATCCAAATAAAATCATGCAATTTGAACTTACACTTAGATTAATTTGTGATCCGTCCTTCTAAGAAACCCATCAACCCATCATATCATTAATCAAATTAATATCGCCTCAAGCAAAGAGCATGTGTTCCAAGATAGACATGAAAACTTTAATTGGCAATGAATTGGCTTTAATGAAATAAAATGGATGTTTTCCTCTTTGCCAAGAGGCGAAAGACCTATTGTCTCAAAGTTTCTTCGTAACAACACAAGAGCTCTCTATTGCCCAAGTTCACGAGAATAGAAGTAAGGCCTCTGCTGTCCAAATCACGCACAATGTGATAAGACACTTTGCATGCACTCCAAACTTGTGCAAGAAAATCAATCACTACCCTCCAGCACAAGCAGTCTCGCCAGAGGCAAGCATCAAAATCAATCTGAGATACAACAGAACAAATTGAGGAACTTTTCACTCTCAAACTAAAACTAAATTAATTAATTAGATTTAGTACAGAGACAATTAGAGGCTGAATATCTTCAAGTGACACAAAGATATGGAATAAATTGATCCAATGGGGGGCACCCTCCCCAAATCAATTCGATTTAAATTGAATAGCTGATCGAGTTATTTTCTTGGTAACCCTCACCGGCACATGACAACTTCTGCAACAGCAGAAGTAAACAAGTGAAATAAGAAATCCATTTTACGGGACAGCAGGGATACAGTGCCATCAATTTATCATTTTTTTTACTAATTTTTTTTATTCCTCGTTACTTTTCAAGCATTTATCAGACTCTAAGGCAACTCAGGCGGGTATCCTTGATGACAGATCTGCCGCACTCAGGCTAAGAGTTTGCGAGAGCAATGTCTTTTCCTTGGTTTCGGAGTGTGTGAGGAGGAGGGCGGTTTTCTTGATTTTTAAGGGATCATCTGGTCGAGCTTTTCAATTGTTCACTTCTGTTGACAGGCATTATGTGTGTGTTTTTTTCCTCCTCGGCAATGTTTGCTTCCGAAAATTTGCTAACGACATAAGGACTTTAGATGACAGAATGCGATTGGCGTGGGTGCCTGCGAAGAAGCCGCAGCTGACAAGATTTTTGTTTTCGTCATCTCTAACGTGCTACACATGAGTGGGAGGGATTTCAAGTGGCAAATTGTTTTTATTTCCACGGAACCTAAGTGATACACTGAAAACTCGTACACTTGTGCGAGGGTTGATGTAGCAGATGTGTCCTTCGGTTAAGCTGTAGGGAATGTTACACAAATCGAGTGTCTTTTTTTAAGCTTGATCGTGAAAATATTGATCGAAAGGATAATAGTCAAAACACCAAGTGTAGCAATAAAAAAATACAATAACAAGATACTTTTCCAAACCATTGTACTTTGTCCGATTCAATTCCAACTCTTAATAAACTGTCCGCTGGCTCAGGGGAACATCGTAAATGTAACACAACGAAGCAGGGCTGGAGAGACGATGCGGTTATGATTTTTTCTGCTGCAAAATAAAGCAGTTAAACAAGTGTTGGCGTTTTTAATTGACAACATAAGAGGGAAGACCACCGCATAACCAGCCATTTATTGACTTGAAACAGGCAGTCAACAACATGGATAAATTGCAATTAAAACGAAATTCATCCATCAATTCTATTATTTGATAACAAAAAACAATGAATAAAAAACTCGAAAATTGAGATGAAAAACATGAGAAACAACTTGAACTGCCCGCACAAGTCATGGAAATTCTTGCTATGTTTTACATTATTCATCATCTTCTAACCCGCATGCTCCACTAAAGGGGCCGCTGGGGTAAACCACGCACGAGAGATCTCCAGACAACTCGATCCTCCGTCATCGACTCTAACTCACCAGGAGTTATGCTCAAGCGTAACCAAGTGTGCTTTTGGGACTCGGTCCAACTACCTCGTCTTGGGTCCGCTAAGCGGTCGCCTCGGAAGTCGTGATGAAGGGGACATTCGTGCGACGTGACCAAACCACAGAAGCATAGCCCTCTCTTTTCGAAGAAGCAGCTCCTCAATGTTGAGTTCCTCGGGCACTGCCGTGTTTTTCACCCTATCCCGGCGAGCAATTCCCACAACAGCTCGAAGAAATTCCATCCCAGCAGCCTGCATTCGCGATCCTATTCTTTCGGTCATTACCCAAATTTCATGACCATATGTGAGATTTGGAATAAATACTGAGTTGAAACCCTCTAACTTGGCTTTGACACCAAGCTCGGCCTTTATGATTACAGATATACCAAGCTGTTTCAAAATTGACCCAGCTTGACCAATCCTACAGGTAAGCTCTGCTTTATACCCCCAAATACTTAAACTTCCACCTACTTCAATGGGACTCCACTAAGATGTAGAAGCGTTCTGGAGATGACCATAGCCTCCGATTAGTCCACATTGACCTTCAACCCAGCATCAGCACATACGGTGACAAACCTATAGAGTGCGTGCTGGAGTTCAGTCTGGGAAGATGTGAGGATAACCAAGTCATCTGCAACAAGATGACGACTTACCCTCAACTCTCCCAATGTGAAACATTCCTCGCCTAGGCTGCGCTGCAACATCCAGTCCACATATACAATGAAAATGAGAGCTGGAAAGACGCACCCTTTGCAAAGTCCAACGCTAACTTTTACCTGAACACAGCTGCTACATTTTACGTATAGATACCTCAGAAAGGGACCATCAATCCCATACTCCTGCACAACACTCTAGGGTTTAACTTGAGGAACTCGGTCGTATGCCTTTTCAATATCCACAAAATAACTGTAGATGGGCTTGGCATACTCCCAAGCCTTCCCAAGCACCATTTTTAGAGCAAAAAGCTGGTCGGTTGTACTTCTAACGGGGCGAAAGCCGCACTGTTCATACCTCATCCTGGGTTCGACCATAGCTCTAGAACGTGCTTCCAACACCTTAGAGTAGACTTTCCCGGGGAGACTTAAAAGAGATATGCCCCTGTACATGGAGCAATCTCTTGAAAAGTGGGACAATCACCCCAGTGTGGCCAGGTGTCTCACCACGTTCCTAGGCCATTCTTTTAATGAGCCATAAAATTCCCTCTTTACCCATCGCTTTAAGTATTTCTGGCCGGATTTCATCCACACCGACGGATTTGCCAACTTTTAGCGATTCATTATCATTTGTCCCTTTTTTCAATTTTTTAACTGCTGACTGTCTCAAGTTTAATAAATGTCGCCTGGGCTGCCAAGTTATTAAGCGCCGATGATCGTTTTGTCTTTGTGCACTTAGCAATTTGAGCGCACATATACTTGCAAAAAAAAGGACGACTGTTGTCACTTACGACCGATTGCGAAATTTTCCATAAGCATATGCGAATTTAGCAGCTGCAACATTGTGTGCACAGAACACACAAATGTTTCGTTAAGCATGATCTAGTGCGCTCTGGATCGCACACCGCACATGCGAATTTGACAATTTAAAGAATAGACAAATCAGCTGATATTGGATTATAATTCGCGTATAAAACAAACTGTAAACCGGAGAAATTCTTTCTCTTTCACAAAAAAATTAAAAAACAAAGTAAATACAGTACAGCCCTCCAGCCCCTGTCCTGAGTAGGGAAAAGTCGTGTCTATAGAGAAAATTCAACAACTGACAAATTTCAAACTCCTTTCATTACTGATAGATCCTCTTCCGTGCAGAAGCTATAATGAGTATTAAATGGTGGTGAGAGGTTGAGAAAACTTTGAGAAAAATACGTCTTATCCTTAAGAGAAGTTCAAAATAATGAAAATTCAGGGAACTGAGAAGGTTCGCCGTGGAATACATACAACAGAGCATGAAAAATCAACCGACACATAAGCCTTGCAAATCGCAACGGCACAATGTCTGGGCTCAAGACTACCAGGGACAGAACTACATAGTTGGGGAATTCCCATAATTGTATGGACATAGAAAAAAGACAATATATATGCGCATTTTAAAACACTGTCCGGACTGAAGAGGTAACATTTTGAAAGTGTCCGAAACATAGAGGTGTCCGGGCGACTGAAGTGTCCGGACTAGCGAGTGTCCGGACTAGCGAGTACGGGAAGAATTTCTGACATATTGCAATGCGCGCATACGATCATTACGGCTAGTCATGTGTATTCTGTAAAAATGACGAAACATTTCGTTAAAATTTGACACTAGCTCATGTACCGTCTCATCCGTATTGTAGTCGAGCCTTTAGCTGTCAAAATATGTGAGTTCAGGGGTTTCGATAAACTTAACGAAATACGTTTTTATTCACACAGGATTTTGCGATGTTTGCTATATTTAGCTAAGCAATAAATTAGACGTAACTCAAGCACTGTACTGCCTACTTATGTCACATTAACACTTTTTAGGCAATGCTGCAAGCCTGCGTCAATATTTGTGTTCAAAAATGCATCGAGAAAATATTTCGTGCAGTGCATGGGCAACAATGTTTGTAATTATGAACGCAACCTAAGTTTACAACTACCTCTTAAAGTAGTTTCTCCAGGGATTTACTGCAGCCGAGGAACTTCATACAGTCCAGCAGGAAAACATAAAAGGGCCAAGGCGGGGGAGGTGGTTGGGTCGATTCAATCTGTGTTCATAAATTAAATTCTACATGGGTACTTTTTCATTTTACTGAGGTTTGGTTTCACCATAAAAATGTTGTTAATAAAAACCGGGGGCCCAGGAAGGTCATGTATTTATAAGCAATCTCCACTCCAGTAACTGCCCCATTCATCCATCATCTTCATCGCCTGCCTGGCTATTCATCAAAATGAATGCATGTGGGCGCACTTCAATTCTACGACCAATTACGGTTGGGTTGGTTGGATTAACTCTAACACATGCCAGCATGTGAAATTACGAAAAATCAAATGTGAACTGGTTCAAAACTTCTCCTCAGTGGTATTTCTGAAGTCTCTCAAGCACCTGTCTCCAAGGGCAGCAGAAAGGGAGGGAGAGCGAATGAAATTAACAATAATCAGCGGTAGATACTGCAGATAACCAAGCCACATTCGATGTAGTCCATCAATGTCACACCGTGTCGGGCGCCAGCGCTCACCAGTGACAGACAAAGATTCAAACTACTTCCTGCAGGATAAATCACCCACCCAGCTAAAACTGAAAGGTGACGGTTCTCAATCAATATAGTTTTCTGAACCAGAAGAACCTAGCGTTCAACGCCTACCACCTAGGCAGCACGAAGCCAATTCCATCGGTTTTATCTGCACTATACCACAATGCCATTGAATACGTATTTGCCGCCATGGAACACGTAGTTTTGGGCTACCTACAACCGACTGTTGTCACCAAAGCTTTAGCTGAACTGTAATTATGCTTCAGTGGCCTACGCAACCTTATCAAATTCCACAGCTCAAAACAACCAAAACATAATTAATTCAAAACCTCTGCCAGCAGATTTCTGGACTAAGTCCAACCGAGCACGTGGATGCGTGTCAGTGTCACCCACCGACCAGCGGTGCGTTGTGAAAAATTAATTTCTCGTGACACTTCACTATGAGTGCGTCCAGCGCAATCACACCCCACACACGCACTGCGTGCCATCTGTAATTGGCGTAGCGATAAATAATTCTCCCGTTCAGATGTGTCCAAGAAAGCCTACCACCCCCCTAATCCCTGAAACAGAGCAGCAGCACAAAAAGCACCAATGGCACATGCGACATAGAAGAGTCTGCCGCCCAGATGGACGGGACAGCCGGACTGATTTATGAAACCCATAAAAAGCTTTATCGCCAGCCCAATTGGACTTCAGTTAATTAAAGAAAAATAATGACCCTCGATAAGATTAACATAAGCATAAGGACCTGGCCAGTTGATTGTTATGTGCACTAGGTATAGCAGTCGAATGTGATAAATACTCGCATTCGACACTCGCCTGGAGTACCAAAGTGTCAAAGTTTTACTCTCGTCTCTCGCACGCAGAGAAGTGCGGGAGAAAAACGAAACACGAACCACCTTCAGGCTTAAGGACGAGCGACATCGACGACGAATGGTGTTGAGAGGCACCAGATTGATGCTACGAGCGATTTTATTACGTCCGGAGACGGAAACATTTCCGAAAAATTCACGACAAAAGGGTAGCAACGCGGGCTGGTGGCAACCAAGCAAACACACACGGGAAGTACGACGGATGTGCGGATGGGAACGAGTGTTCATGTGGAAGGCTAGGGAGTTATTTGATTACACCAAATGCAGAAGATTGGCGAAGTAGGTGTTAACAATGTTTGGCGTTCACTCTTTCGTCGTACCGTCTAATATTTATCCAAGCAAGATGCCGATATGAGTTTGGGAAAATGTATCGCTAGAGGAGAAGTGTGGGATGGACAAAAGTACAAGAAGAAAAACTTTGTCCCGTCTCAAGATGTTTGAGAGGAGGCACAGCTTACCTGGCTGATGAGTGATGATGATGCTGGTGAAGAAAGTTTTCCGTTTCTGCCACGACAAGGGCGGGAGAAAAGTTCGGCAATGTCGAGATGGAGTGCAGCATCTTTTTCACAAAGTTCGCTGTGAAGTGTTATAATTGACGTGAATTTAGAAGCGTAAGTTGTGAGGAACGAGCTGATGAATTGAATTTAAAAAGTAATGAAATAAATTCTTAAGGAGTTTGAAATCTACCAGAAATTTGATCGCTGGCTTCGATGGGAATATGCGGAATGAGTGAGAAATTAATTGCATTCCATTCCGCTGAGAATGTGGACGTAAATGAACGGAAATGACTTTTATGAAAATGACTTTTAGGATCTCTATTGAAGACCACCTTCATTTGGTACATATTTCCTTGAAGTTATCGACACGGAAACAAAATCGTGAGTGGAACTTCAAGCAAAGTTTGTGGCATTTTGTGGAGATTGTAGACCGACGGGTATCTTATTTCGTGACTACTTTCATTATGTTAATACCAGTTCAATGATCGAAGGAATGTACAAACATTATTTTTAGTCGTTCTCCGCTTAAAATGAAAAGGTCATAAGAACAAAGCGATGCCACTTATTTGTGTTTAAGGGTCATACAGTCGCCAGACTCTCTTATATGCAAATTAATCATGTGGCATGTACGTACTTGCCACACTGCAGCAAATTCACGTGATGAATGAAATTAATTCAGGTGGTCAAGTGGACGTGAATCAGGTACATATCTGTGCATCACAATGGAAATGAGATCGTTTGATTGAAAAATTGGTCTACTACTAGCGGTGTACGTGAAAAGCGAAGATTGGAAATGCGACAAAAAAATAGTAGATTCGGGTACGCTACATTATTATTTACACACGTGAAAGGGCAGGCTGTACAAGCAACCTAGGAAGTGGAAGAAGTGGGCACACAATACAAATATATGTGAAAACGAGTGAACAGAGCTTTTTGCCTTCGAAAAGCGATAAGTTAAGTGCAAGATATCTTCTTATTATAAAATACGGCAAAACTTGTGCAAAATCTAGCCGCTAGGATGCTTGGTACAATTTACGCAGATGCTTATTACGAAATCATTTACGTGCTTAGACTGAACAGTACCTCTCACAGGACAGTCGACACCGTACTCTCGCCGTTTAAAAAATGCCTTCAGATTTTTCTACTTACAATGGCTTTTACATAGTTCGCAGAGACGAGGCAATAAGAGGAAAACGATGCGCACAATTTTCGCACGTGGCACCCGAAAGAATACCAACATAGGCACTAACTTCTACAACCTGTCCAAAATGAGCAACATAAGTGTCACCCATGTTCATCGCTTTGTTAGACGCATCAACTGGTTTTATGAGTAAAGGAATGCTCCGGCTTGGATGTTCTGTGTGCCATAATATTGCTCTTGGGGTAATATGTGCAAACAACTCATTTTATTTCATGAGTTTTGAGGATCGTATGCATGGAATTATTTGAAGTGATGGCTGATTTCGGGATTTATCCGGTTGTGTCGCACGACGCTTACAGATACGCGATGCACCTTGCATTTCGTCTCGTCACCGAATTTCTGCACGGAGATGAGTTTCCCTTCGGCTCGTCACCGAATTTCGGCACTAGATGCGCTATCAAGGGAATGGTACTGGGAAAGATTATGCTGCTAGCTGCTGAAAACCAGTGTTGCCAGATTGTGGGGAGTGCCGGTGTAAAATTTGGTAAAAGGGGAATCTATGATCTGGTAGAGCAAAGTATGGGGAATTTAAAGGAATTGAAGTGGGAAATATGGGAAAACATTTTTAATAGATTTTCTAGTTTTGCAAGTTCATATATTTTGTTTTTTCAAGATTTTGTCATGAATTTAAAATGTTTCTACTTTCGTTTATCTAGTCTTCGTGCTCTGAACAAGTTTTTGAAATGCTATATTTTTTTCCGTATCGTATATCAAATAAATACGCACGGCATGCTAGTCGAAAATAAGAATTGGAGTATTTTTTTCTTCAAAATCATGCAGAATTTATAGCTAGAAGTGTCCGAATTCAAGAATTGGCTTGAAAGTTATGGATAATCCTTAAAAATCATATTGCCTGGCCCGAAAGAACTTTTTGTAAAAAATCTCAAATATCTCGGAAACGGTGCGTTTTCCGACGATTTTGCTTTTATGATAGTTAAAAATTAAATTTAAAAATTTAAATAAATCTGCAAAAAATTTTAATTAAAACTGGAAATTTTTAATTTTAATTAAATTTAAAAAGTTGTCTCTTCCAATCTGGCTAACCATGGTATAGCAAAAGACCCTCTAATTCAATTATGATAACCGTTAAGATAGAGTTAGTCAAGCACTCTAGAAAAGCAAAACATACACTATGTACCTGCATAGTAAATATGATAGTAATTGCTTCATCGGTTTAATGCCCAGTTAAGAGAGGTCTGTAGCCAACGAAAAATATTGCAACAGCTGAATTAATAACAGAACAAAAATAATAAGATGTTTTTAGCCTCAAATCTGATCGTTAGTCAGGCCATTTAGTGGCAATATGGAATTTCCCATATTGTGATCAAGGACTTTGAAGAATTTCACGAGTTATGCCATCCATAAATTGCCAGCATAATGACGAAAAACTCAAGATCATTGGCTTGCAAGCCATACATTTATCGCTTTGGGAGGGAAACATACTTTTCGATAAAAGGCATAGAACCACTTATGGTTGCAATGGACCTACCATACTTTTTAACATATCTCGATTATATGTGCATTATTTGCTTTATGGCTAGAATATTTCTTTAAACTCTAAAATTTCTGTTTGCATGTGTTTAGGAACAGCAATAACTATGCTCTAGGATCATGGCAAATGTTGAAACAGACTGACTTTCTGCAGATTTGCGTTTTTAGTTGTAGCTGATGAGGGTACAGACATTTCGAACCTAGAGATTGTTATGAATTGCTCAGTTTTTTGTTTAAAATAAAGTTAGACAAATTGTAAAAACAGCATTGTTCATAGTAAAATGAGTGCGGGGAATTCATGGGGAGAGAGAGAATTTCGAGGTCGGTTAATGGGAATTTCGCACAAAACATCTGGCAGCATTGCTGGAAACACGGAAGGCGCTATCTTCTGCAAGTCAATCCAACTGTTGGGTTACGCGGATCATATAGACACTTACTTGCGTTTTCAAAGTAACGTAGTGGATGCATTCACGGCAATTGGAAAAGAGGCGGAACGAGCTGGTCTTAAGGTCAAATAGGACAAACCTAAGTATGTCTATGCTGTCGACCAATAAAGGTTTCGCCACTCACCATCTGGCACAAAAAAATATCCCGGGAGCTCTAATGTTAAGGTAGTAAAGGAGTTTGTATACCTTGGAGCAAAAGAGAACTTCACAAACGACATCATAGCCCGTAGAGGACCTGGTCCTCGAGGCACGGCCTCCACGCATCATAGTGGAGATGCAAAGTAGAATCACTCTTGGCAGAAGATGCTTCTTCGGTTTGTCAAAACAACACTCAAACAAAACTCTTGAGTTGAAGGACCAAAATGATGCTCTAGGAAATCCGTATTGTAAAAGTCCTGTTATATGGATCCCAAGGTAGGACGATAATTAAAACGGCCAAGCTGAACTTCCTTGAAAAAACGTGAGCTGGTGCCTGAGAACACCAGCGATGGAAGACTGCTATTTCTCAGTCTCAGACCTCGATGTGTCGCAGGCCTGATAAGTAAGTAAGTAAGTGAGAAAAACATCGATCGGAACGATATATAGCAATCACTGATTGCTTTTAGTAATATGAGCTTTTCACCATCCATGGGTCTGCAGTGGCCTGTGTCTGCCCAATTTTCACAATCTTCCACTTCCTAGAAACCCACAATCGTAAAGACTAAACAGTGAACTAGGCAATATCAAGACGCAAGACGTATCTATTGACAATACCCGAGAATACATTTGGCTCGAAAGCCAGATCTGTTTTGATGCCTTGCTTAAAATTCTCCATTTATACGCATTGGAGGTTGTTGGCTAAAATACTACAAAATCTTTAAAATATAGACGCCTCTCATCTTTAATTGTTTGATTACAGCCTTCGTCAAACTTGGATACCACTTCAATTGGTTGAAGGGAACGTCCTACGTAGTCAGCCCTATCTCTACAAATTTTCAGTAAATCTCTATAAGTGATGTTGGCCATCTTCTGCTACACAAAACCATCTCCTTTCACAAGAAGTTCACTGGACGATCATAATTATGCGGGGGACTAGTCTCCTCTTACAACTGCATGTCAAGGTAGCAGAATCCCTATGAACCCACGTCCAATCATTTATACGACGGATGTGCTTTAGGTTAGCACTCTTTCTTTCAGCAGATTATGCTTAATAAATCATAAAAAAAACTAATAGAATCATGCCGACTACAAAGGTATCAGAACTGTTCGTCAGTCTCACTTCTTGCTGCATTCCCCATCACGGACTTTGTCTCTCTGCCGCAAGTTGTAACTAAAAATCTAGCATCTATTTTACAGTGAAAGGTCTTAGATATCTCGAAACACCACTACAATAGCTTACAATTCAAAAATAAATAATCAGTCTTGATAATATCTTTTATCTTCTTTTTAGATTTCCTCATATTTTTTTTTTTTTTTTTGTTTGTTATTTTCGAAATGAAATATGTATCTTACACACTTACACTTAGTAGGGAACAATATACTCTGTCTTAAGCTAATTTGATACATATGCATTGAGAAGAGACTATTCTTGCAGGTATTTGTACAGACGTTTGTAGATCCCAGCCTCTTCGCGCGGTCCAGAGGTTATCAATGTTGTCCCGCTGCTGACATCCGGACATTCGGACATCCCTTCCCTTTCTTGCACACACAGTATTCTATTCAATTAAGCTCATTTACTCACTTCGTGCACTATATAGAAAAATATGATATTCTCTGCTGTTCTACAAGTGATTTGTTTCCCGCATTGATGATGGTGTCGTTCCTACTCGACATAGGACAACGATGACGATGCCGATGCTGAGATACAACAGACCAGCGAGCGTTTTGGTCAAATCGCAGACACCTGCTCCAGTTCCGCCGACGAGCGTCCCGAATTCATGCAAACATTTTTGGCAGCATAGTCAGTCACAAAACGGTCACTGTTCCGTGGATGGATGTTGCCCATCTCCTGGGTACAGCACCATGGATTTTTCGTGGTTAAAATTCGTTTGAATGCATCTCGGAACTCCTTGTTGAAAATTGAATAGATGATTGGATTGAACGCTGAATTCGAATAGCCCAGCCATGAGAGTATCTTGAATGTCTGCCCGCCTATGCAGGTCTTGCAGAATGCCGCCACAATATTCACACAGAAGAACGGCACCCAGCAAATGAGAAATACGCCCATGATCACGCCCACAGTCACTGCGGCCTTATGATCGGACACATGGTACGGCGACGAGTGATGCAGGTTGCGAACTTTGAACTTCTTTTGGTTCTTCGGTCGTCGTATGCTCTTGTAGCGTTGCTTCTCGGCCACCTCACCTGGCCGGGTGACGGCCTTTATCGATTTCACATGTTTCTGTGCATAGCAGTAGAGTCTGAAAATGAAAAAAAGACAAACAATTTAAAACATCATCCACGTATGTACATCCTTTTCTAAATGTAACTGAATTATTTAGAAGATTAACAGGCGAATAAACCCCCAACAGTAGCCAAACTGCGCCCCACTACAAACGTTGCATCGGGCAGCATGATGTCACGTATCTCTGTCCTCTACTCAGCCACGAAACGCTCATATACCAGCACGAGCTGGGAATGCTTCAGTGCACCAAATCACTCCAAGCTGTGTAGCCTAACTGGGGTGGCTAGGTGGAGTAAATGTGCACAACGCAGACTCGAGCTTCCATCAAATTGGATTTACCAGAACCAGGTGCACCAGGTGGCCGGTGTATGTTGAGGCTCATGGAAAATTAAAAACTCTGGAAAATAACTGTAATAGGTCGTGTGTGGCTTGGAGGGCTTGGCAAAAAATTATTCTGATGAGTTTGCAAATTGGAAGTCGATTTAAATTGCTCCCCCGGGTGGTGTGTGTAATGGCTGCTGCTTAATCCCAGGCTTACCAATGCATTTTTAAAAATTGACAATGTGATGTGTGCACATCCATTCCCAGGCCTTTAAGTTGACGACCCATTTACCATGGATACGATGCCTCGTCTCATTACTGGACAATTAGGAGCTACTTGGGGTTATCTTGGAGTTCAGTGGAAAGGATATCGAATGCAGCGGGAAGGGGCGATGGAAAGAATTCTCCACCGGTCCTCATTTAAAAGGCACAATTGTGTCTTGAGCAAGATGGCTGCTAGGGATTAATTAAAAGGACATGCAGGAACGTGCCAAGGTAATTGGGGTCAATGGAGTGGATCATGAGCATTGGGAGACAATGAAAAAGGCACAGAGGCAAATGAGAGGAGACAAATGAAAAAGGAAATCAAAAGAACACTGATGAAGGTCTGATTAAGTCGGCAAAGCAGTAAATGGGGGCAAGTTTTAAATCTATTTAGTCAGATTCGAGCTGATTTAACTTTTAATGGCAAAAATTCAATTGAAGACAATTGAATTGTGTGAACATTGAAAGCAAATCCAATTTAACTTAAACGGTCAGTCATGTGGCCATTTTATTGTTTTAAAATATGTGTCCCCAGAAATCCTTGTTTAACGTTCGACAGTAAATTTTTCATGTATGGTTTTGATTTCGATGAAGTGTTCATTTCAACACGTTGCTTACATCTTGCCAAACTTCTCCCGACTCTCAGCGAGTTGGTTGAACACGCAATTGCCACCCTCCTTAGGTGGGCAACATCTTGGGGTCTTCCGATTAACCCCCACAAAACAGAGTTAGCCCTCTTCACCAACAAAAGGGTCATTCCGCCATTCGATCTCCCAAAAATTGTGAGTACAACCACCGCTCTTAGATAAAGAGAGAGAGAGACAGATACCTTGGCATAATCGTAGACAGTAAACTTAGCTGGAAACCTAAAATAGTGGAGAGAGCGAAAGAGCGTTAAGCGTGCTTATTCCGGTGTAACAGGATATTCGGTGGGAAATGGGGCCACAACCCCCAAACAATACTGTGGAGGTACGCAGCAATTGTGGGGCTAATCCTGACATGGCAGTGTGGCAAGCTTGCCTGAAAGACTTCAACCTAAAGCAGCTTACTAGCATACAGAGACGCTTATGCCTAGGCGTAACAGGAGCAATTTCCACCACCCCTAAAGCGGGCGTAGAGTTCTATTGGGTCTTCTTCCACTTGACCTGCTGCAAAGAGCGCCATAATGATAATCTTACCAAAGAACTGGCAATCTAAATGCGTGTATCCTAGACAGACTACAAAAATATTTTACCAAAAGTGACTACTCCCTCCGCTCCTTCGACTTATCCTTTTGGTGTCATCATCCAACAAGGGAGGAGTGGTGCTCAAATAGAGCCATCAATAGTTCAACATCCATTCATGTCCGCACGGATGGATCGAAGATGGAAAAATGAACAGGCGCGGGCATTTTCTGCGAATTGTTAAACATGCGCTGCACTGTCAGATTATCTGGTTACCGGCGATGTCCTTCCGATCAAAATGATATCATTGTTGAAAATACCACCGGCTGATATTACCATTCTAATTGACAGGCAAGCGGCCATTCAAGCAATTTCGGCTATAGAAACCAAGTTCAAGCTGTCGCAAAGAGCTCAAGATTCTTGGTACGCAGCATTCCATCACTCCATGCGGGGGAACAGGTCATAGGCCAACGAGGTAGCAGATGAACATGCCAGGAAAGGGCCAAAACCGACCATCCCAGGCAATCCCATGGTTTGACCCGCCTCTATCTGATGTCAAGAGGAAAGTGGACAATCAAATCATGCAGTTAGCTAATGGAAGGTGGAGTTCTCTTCCCACATGTGAAACCTCTCGAACGATATGGCCTAGGTTCAACAGCACAAAGACAGACATAATCCTCCAGTGCAGTAGAAGGTTGCTGCGAATGGTAGTCGGAGCGATAACAGGCCATAATCATCTGAGTTGCCATGACCACAAAATGGGACTTACCCTTGCTACCATATGCAGAGGTTGCGGGGACAAAGAGAAAATTGAGGATACCTCCCACTATCATTGTCGATGCACCAGACCTCTGGGAGAATTCTTCTTCCAAGACCTTCAGCATATATCAGGTATCCCACTAAAATCTCTTTGCAGGTTTATAAGGATCTATGGTTGGCTGGAAGGAGAAAAACAACATCACCAACAACACCTTGATAGACTCGAGTGTGACCATAAGGTTTGCTCAGATCTCCATAAGGTTGCTCTTGCAGGGCTTGAATCTGACAAGGTAAGTTCGAACGACTTTTCGACTCTCAACCGGGAAGATTTTGGCCATAGCTTGAGTTTTCATTCTCGGGTTGTGCACACAGCTAGTAGTAGCATCATTACAGTACGTGCCTCTCTATGTATTCTACTTGTCGTTATGAGATTTTGTTTGACTCCTAGTGCCGTCCACGAGACCAGGTTATCCATTTGGTTTCGACAAACCAATTAGAGAATGTTAGTTCTATGATTTTCCGCTGGATTCCGAAATCCATGCAATCACTAAAGTCTTGTCTGTAGACCTGACTGATAACTCCGCAGCAATAAGTTTGTAGGCGCTGATAATTAATTTGACGGACCCACCACAGTCATAACAAGGCGCTTTAAGGTAAAGCCCAAGCGACCAAGGAAACAAATAGCTTAGAACGAAATCAGAAAATGGAATCTTGCGTGCATGACAAATCATTCACGCGCCATCGTCGGTCGGCGATGGCGAATTCCAAACAAATTCATGTGACAAAAGCCAATAAAAGAATATTCTCCCGTTAGCGGAACATTCAAGGTCATTTCTTCAGAGAATCATTCGCATGCGACTCGTGTCACGCACAACACGAATGTAAGGACATTCGTTTTTATTGCGAGATATCCTCTTGACATTTATGGTCTATTCTTCTTTCAGCGATACATCAGAGACGCATGAAATTTTCGTTGGTTCATAAGAAAATCGACGGTTAAGGCCGTGGGTACGCTATTCGTCACATCATTTGATTTTTTTTTTTGTCAGAAGTGGAATTGCCAAACGCAAAACTTACACATGCGCGATGCATTGACATTGGTTTCTTATTCCACGGTCCCATTCCAGTGCATGGTTTCCCATTACCATTGAAGGGTGATGTCTTGGGCACACGAAAGTTGCTTATGATCTTGGCGTCAAGAACTTTCTCTCTTTAAGAATGCAATTTATGAAGACATAGTAAGACAAGAAAATAACCAGACAGGAAAACAAATCCGCCTGAATTTCGGCGCGTTTGTCGAAAGTGTTCAAATCGATTGTCACTCGAGTGATTAAAGACCACATTAGGGGACGAAATCTCTCAACTCCTTCCGCAAAGGACATAGTTGTGTTATAGCCTTGCTTAATCTTCATCCGGTTATAGTTATGATGCTGATACCTACTCGATTCTTGCAAGCCTCCTCCTTCTTCTTTGTTTGGCGTTACAGTCCGGGGTGGACCTTGACTTTAACGAACAAGCCTCTCCAGCCAGCACAGAGACAGCTGGTGAAAGCCTCCTTCTCCATTGCCTGGAAATCGAAGTCTCTTCGGGCCGGAGCTGAGGTGTCCATCCGCTAGACATGACCTAGAAATCTAAAGCGTTGGATCCGAAGACGTTTTACTAGGCGGTTGCCGCTGTGCAGCCCGGTTGAATCTTCTCCTCCAACGCAAACAGGACCAAAGACGCACGCAGAACTTTTCTCTCGAAATGACCAAGAGTTCCTTCATCTGCTTTCAATAGTCTCCATTTCACAGTCAGACTACTACCACCGGTCAACCACTCCAGTGAATGGTGACTGGACCAGATTTGAAAACCAGATAAAAGCGTATTAACTTTGCTTTCACTGAGATTCGAACCGGGATCCGCACTAACCAAGGGCAGGCACTTATCCAAGTGCGCCATCCAGTCGTCGTGTAAATGAGACCATTTTCGAACACTACCTAGAAGCACGCATTCTATTATATTTTCGTTAGATTTGTGGGAATGCTCACCACTTATTATTCAGGTGTTCGCAGTTGTACCGGCGATCAAGGAAAAAATGCATAATCTACATAATTTACGGAAGAAATAAACAGTCAAACTGTCAAACTGTTACTAACTGTCAACCCAATTTAACCCTTTAACTTACGTCTTCTTGTGAGGTTCAAGTTTCTATTCTCTATTCATTCTGTTCTCAATGTTTTTTTTATATAACAACTCATAACTTCACTGTCAGCAACATCTATAGATATCTATAGATCACTGCCTCTTCAATTGCATTGGGTTCATTGACGTTTGTGACACCAACAATGGCTATAGAGTTCATTAGCGATTCTTGTTGTGTCCAATTTCATTTAGACTCTAGATTTTGCGCTTTTGCTCTAAGTTCAACGTTCTCTTCTCTCAATTTGGCCAATTCTTGGCGATTAACTGCCTTTCGTTGTCTTCATTCAGCTAGATCATGTTTTTGGAGAAGAAAGCCCCCATATGTGCCTTCGGTTAGCGAAGGCAATGGCTAAGAAGAGGTGAAGTGTGGTCTCGCCAGACTCTTCGTCTACAACCGCAATCATTGGGCGACTGTTTTGACGCCGATCAATGTCCTACTTCGACTAAGCAGACCAAGTAAACATTTGGGGTTGAGGAGACATTCTACAATTAAGTGAAGTGTTTGAATTAAGTGACATTGTCCAACGACTTAATAGCAGCCTGGCTGGCCTGGACTTCACATTGTTTTTGAGCCAGAACATGCCTCTTTAATCGGAATTGTTTCTTTCTCAAAAGCTGTACAACTAGGTTGAGACAATGAATTGAAACCGACAGTTTTTTGACAAAAAAACAGAACCACGCTTCGAGGAATCAACCAGTACTCGGTACAATGTCGCATTCTCATTTGATGGGAATTGTGGGCATTTTTAAACTGTGGAACATGTCCTCTTTAAAATCATTCACAGTAAACAGGCTGTCATTTCGAAAGAACTACTTTCTGTACATCGAGTGGTAATATTACGTTGCGAAGGTATTTCTGCATTCATCCCGTACACCTGTGGCATCATCTACCTTCACAGTTACGGTCCCAGTCATGAAAATGGTCATTGCGTTTCCCAATAATACGAGTTCAATGCTGAACCTAGCTCAACTTTCAGAAGGGCGTGGAGCTACTAATATGCTGAGTAGAAATCAACAAATGGTCCAATTTCGTTGATTTCCACTTCGCCTTCATACCAACGAAGGCGAATGGTATAGCCCCACTCATGTATTCAAGGTCTTATAGGCCATATCGGGGTGTGCCCCAAAGCTACAGTCCCCAATTGTGAACAACATGCTCCATTTAACCAGCTTCTGCCACTACTGCTTCAACCATTCTGACATCGTTCCAAAAATCGATTGCTATCCTGGCTTGTCATCAAATAACGCCTTATCTGACTTACTTTCCACACACACCGTTAAGCAGCAATATCGAAAGTCAAAAACGCTTCTTCACACGCAAAGCGAGATCCCAAATTAATTTAATTCACACCATCTCCAGCCATCCATGGTGGTTACAAATTAAACGAAAGCTCCATCTTCGCACAGTGAAAACAAAGCAGAAACCATCCTTTATCCATTCGCAATTAACGCTTAATGCGCTGCATAGCCAGGACCTCCGTTAAACGGTCATCGTTTACGATTCCCAGGCGAATGTGTATCATTGTACCTTTCTCGGCCGTCCTTCATGAGGGTCTCTTTAATTGCCGCTCGTTAAAGGCGAATTCATTTCCATGCCTCGGGCAACCAATCCGTTGTGACGGTGATAACGTGATAATTAATTTCCTCTTACAGGAGTGTGGGAAAATAAATATTCAACAACAGTCAACCAATTATTTTTGCCCCGACTAGGCGCTGTAAGGGACACACAATGCAGTAGCCTTGATGTCGTTAAAATTCCCCATCCCATCTGCCGACACATTTTCAACATTACTTGAACTGGAAGCGGGAAGGCACTACACTCACCTGCAGTAGATTCCAATCATAACCAAGCACGGAAAATAGAAACTAATGCAGCTCGATACAACGGCATAGGTGGGCGTCAGGTCCAGTGCACACGTTGGATACTTCTTGCCATTGTCCTCCACTATCAGCGGCTGTTCGGGTCGATGGAGTCCCAGTGAGATTGGTACAAATGAAACAAAGGCTGCTAACAGCCAGATGGCTGCTATCGTGCCCACGGCTACACGTCGTGTCACCCACCGGCCATACCTAAAAGTGAACAAAGAGAATAAAAAATTAAAATCAGGATTAGGTTACAGTTTGTTCATTTTCATTTGTGTGCGATTTTCATGCGGCTCTTGCGCAGGCAATTGCGAGCGACGAATTTGAATTTATAGGGGACGAATGCAATAATTTTGATTTATTGACGAGAAGAAATATCGTAATTCAAATGAATGGGCTGTTCTGTTGACTCAAGGCTGACATCAAGGTTGAACTCATTCACACAGTAGTATAAAACATCGTTAGGTGAAGAGAAGACAAAGGTTTCTTCAAATGATTCAATGCGACTACGTTGGATGGAAATTGCGCTGAATGCATGAAGAGCATTTATTCCTGCACGACCGCCAGCAAATATTTAATCTCACTCATCAATTGTTTGCGATTGACCCTGCGTGTCAACTACATGCAACATAACATAGAATCATCGAATGAAACTCACAGGGCTGGAGAGATGTTGGTTGGAAGCACTGTTATAGTTCATTAGTGTTTTGTTTGGTCCCACAAATACATGATTGCAAATAGCGTTGTGTGCTTTAGACAGAACTACCTCTGGTCTAATTGCTTCATTAATAATTACACAATATTGTAATGAGAATCCACGATCCTTTATGGAGACTCCACTGTTCCTTCCAAGATGAGCCAAACCAGTGTGATACCGTCAAGAACGATATAGATCAAAGAGCACTCGCCCTTTGGCTTCTTGACCAAACGGGGTCTAGGTGGAGGAGCTAGTTAACGGCACAATCAATTTATTTATGGTTATAACCAGTTGCATCATCTCACGCCCTATTTTCTGTGAAGATTAGCTGACTTATGTGACCTGTCAAGTGAGCGGACTGACGACCTTAGCAACTGCTCGTTTTACAATTCCTTCAGGTGTCATCAAAGGAAAGAGGACTTAGAATCGCAAGTAGAACTGTTCTCTCGAAGGGGCCAAAAAACTCGTTCATCCACTTTTCAAGTTGTCCATGCCTCAGTGCAATTTGTTCAGGATTGGGATGGTCTTGTAAAATGTGAGTTTCGTTCCCTCCATTACCTAAATCCCTATTGCGCTCAAAGAATCAGCGGTTGGCAAGAGCCGAGGTAGAGGAAGTCTCTGAATGGTAACTAATCGTCGAGTGCCTTCGACTACCGTTCCCAAGTTAACGATTTATTCCTCGTAAACTATGGTGAAATGGGTTTAGTTTTAGTTTATCATTAAAGCTTCCCTGGTGAGAAGCTTGTGAAGTCGTCGACGGTATGGGATTAAACGAAAGAAGCTAATCGCATCATATTATGTCATGAACAACTGAAACCGAACCGATCGTACATTTGTTAATGGGTCTGAAGTAATAAAAATTTCAGTCTTAAGACATAAGGCCTTGATTGTGACAAGTCTAAGGAATATTTTTGAGCCGGAGAGATTTAAATTGGCAATTCTTTTCTGTAACTGCTGACTGAGCAGGTACTTGCAAAGTACTCAAACTATACCCGAATAATAATGATAAGAATATGGATTGCGCTACAGCCAGCGTCAGGGCCTAGCTTCTACAGCAACCACTGTGCGTGCTCTTATTCTCTCACGAGTGGTAGGGACCTACATCATTTGAGAATTATTTTCTAGGCAGTTATACTCTTCGAGCATTGTCAGTATCTCGAAAAAGTTGGGGCTGTCAAAATCATTTTTGACGTACCAGGAATCGAACCTAGACACCGATGTTCAAGTGCATATGGGTCTATGCATATACCTACAAAGACACGGCCGCCATAATCGCTCCATATGCCTCCCAAAATGATGATGGACAGTCAGTGTCCGGTACGGAGATGTGATTAATAACTTGTTCGTGCAACACTTGGATCTGAAGGCTCGTCTTGGTGCAAAGTGATCTTAATCAAAGCATCATAATCATAATTTTGAAGACTGGTGCTGGAATCAGACTTAGTCTATGCATGGTGACCAACCACGCAGGGACCTCTATTACTACTAAAATCTCATCTTACCTTCATTGGCCAGCATGATACATCCTCTGGTCACGGGGTCAAAGCACGCACGTCTCTAGGTCAATCAATCCTCAGCCGTCGACACTAATTCTTCAGGAATTATGGGGCGAGTTTGGACTGGATACAGGTACCGCGTCGCACCAGTGTCACGTGACTAATTCATCACAGCAAAGCCCTTTCCGACCGAACAGCAGCTGCTCGACATTGATCTCCTCACGTACTTCCGAGTTTGTCACCCTTTCACTGCGAGTAACCTCCATAATAGCACAGAGAAATCACACCTCAGGGATGTTGTTCTATTGGTAATTGCCCAAAATTCAATGACCATAGGTGTGAGTTGAAATAAATACTGAGTTAAAAACCACTATAGTTTCTTTGACACCAAGCTTTGCCTTCCTAATTCCTGATCTTCCAAGCTGTTTCAAAACTGACGCAGCTCGGCTAATCCTGCAGGAAAGTTCAGCGTTACTAGGTTAGGTTTTAGTTGCTGACTGCAGAAGGCAGTCACACTTAGGCCAAAGTAGACCCGTTGTGATGCCAAGCGGTTTTAACTTAGCTCATTTAGGTTATTAAAGTAGAAAGTCCCTAGGTACAGGTACCTACGACTTGCTTCAGCACTACAAGAGCAGAGTGGGTGATCTGTGATTTCCACCTCCTCTTCATCTATGCACTGTCCGGTTATGACGACGATGAGCGTCCTCAGTGAAGATCTGCTAAGTCTGAACAGATTCAGCGATGGCCATATTTCCTTCGTTTTAAGGCATGTGATGCCTTCAAGCCATTTACAATTGGTGGTATTGATTGTATGTATCTTGAGTAGATGGTAAGCTGAAGCAATTGACATTGAAGGTGGAATTCCTTCTAGTGCTAGAGTTAGAGGAGGATGTACCACGAGTTCATTGGTGTATGTTAAAATTCTCAGCCATATCATTAAGAGACAGCCCACAATTAAATTTTTGAGTTAAACATGCCATTGTCCACGGACTTAATTGCGGCTTGACTGTCCGTGATGATATCTCTTTTGGAAATCAAATTTTTCTTGAGCCAGGACAGTGACTCTTTTATCGCAATGGTTTCTGCCTGGAAGGCCTACAGTGAGCAGGGAGCTTCAAGGAGCCAGCAACATTAAGGTCTTTTGAACAGACACCTGCCTCTACCCCTTCATCCGTCTCCGACCTGTCTCTGAAAATGCGCAGGAGATCAGTCAGCGTCTGGCTATCAGTTAACCAGTCTTAGCTAGTGGGGATGCTGGTAGAGAATTTGCTCTCGAAGACGGCTTGGAGTAGTCCTGTGGGAGATAATTAAATTCGTTTAGAATGGTTGAGTGGCCGGAGGTGAGTTCGGATCATAGTCGGAGTGTTTTGAGTCTTAGCTGGCTGCTGACAATTTCCAGTGGTAGAAGGTGAAGGAGTATGTTAAGTGTCAAGATTCACATGTAGGCCAGTCTCTGCACCTCATTGGGTATCGTGCAGTTGACAGCTTTGTTTAGTCTACCAAACAGAGACCCAGTATAAAAGTGTCGGAGATAAACGACCAGAAGGCGATGATGCGACTCAATTTGCATCCTATGGCGTTGTTACAGCTAAAAAGTGCAGAAGAAGCCTTCTTGGCCCTTTCCTGAATGTTGAGATTCCAACTGAGCTTATTGTCGATAATGAGACCCAAGAATTTTGCACTGGCAGTTAGTTGTAGAATGGTGCCGCACAGCATGGGAGGGTCAAAATGAGGGATTTTGCACCTTCTGGTGAAAAGTACAAGATCCCTTTTTTGGGGGTTAACGCTAAGGCTGCATGTTGCACTGCTCTATCCGATTACCTGACTTTTTCAAGCGGAAGTCCTGGCGATCAAAGAAGTCTTGGAAGTACCTTCGGCTGATATTGCTATTCTTATTGACAGTCAAGTGGCCACCAACTAAGACCAAGTTTGTGGTTAGCTGCAGCGAAGAGCTCAAGTTTCTTGGTACGTAGCATTCGATTACTCCATGCGGAGTCCCAGGTCATAGGGACTGATGGTAGCGGATGAGCTTGCCAGGAAACCCCCAATCCATCCCAGACAATCCCATGCATTGATCCACCTCTGGCAGACGTCAAGAAGAACGTGGACGCCTTAATCACGGAGCTAGCTAATGAAAGGTGGAACTCTCTAACCACATGTGAGACCACCCGCCTAGGTTCAACAGCGCAAGAACCGACAAGCTCCAATGCAAAAAACGGCTGCTGCGAATGGTAGTCGGCTCGTTAATCGGCCATAATAATTTGAGGTAGCTTGAAAAGTAATATAACTTACCATAGGCAGGGGCTACGGGAACGAAGAGGAAATAGAGGACATCCCCCACTACCTTTGTCAATGCCCCAGCCTCTGCCCACTGAGACATAGACCACTGGGAGAATTCTTCTTCCAAGATCTCATCTCTTCCAAGAACTTTCAGAAATTTCAATAAACTATATTTGAAGGTTCATCAAGATCTCTGGATGGTTGGACTAATCAACTCATCAACACCTGAAGAAGGACGTCAAGATCTCTGGATGGCTGGCTTAGGAGGGCATCACAATAAGTCCAGTCGGACCTAAGTGAGTCGTGGTCCCACCATTCACCTAAATCACCGTGGATTTGCCACCATCAACCCCAACATTGCTGTTACAATTTGCGAATATTAATCCCATTCCCGCAGAACACTCTGGAGCTCATCCCGAGGGTCTCGCTCATATGCCTCTCGTACAGGTACTACTACTTACATGCTCCAATTGACCTCCGTTACACATTGCTGGCCGTTAATAATTTGTTCATCATCGAAATACTTGAATAATGATTTCATTAGTGCTGCGATTGCTACGATAGCATTGTGATGCCAGGCTTAACAAGTTTGAGCAGAGAAGCAAGAATGCCACGGCAAGCGAGGGCGGATCAATAAATACCCATGTTTGAAAACAGGTGGTGTTCCGGGATGAAGTTGACATTGTATTGGTGTGTTCTGCGATCTGCCATCTGTCAAACGATACCATACAACATTGCAGGCAGATTCATTCATTAGGAACTTATTGATTCACTCTTACACAAACTGGTGGCATTTCCAATGAGATGACGATTCCAAAGAAACCTTAACGGAACGTCATGTGCCCAAGTCAGCTTTTAAATTCCAACAAATGTGTGTCCCACCTCCAACCATGACGAGCTTAGTTCAGTTCATGAGACCTGGTCGTAACCACAAATTTACGCACGTTCTATAGCACTGAATGCATTCAATCTTTGACACCTTCGCCACGTAGACGGAGATTGGACACCGGTGCTGTCTTGCTACATGCATGTCATCCCACGTATAAAGTAATTGGATGTGTTCGTCGGAGATGGGCTTTGCTTTGTTGAAATCTGTAGCAGTTTCCCACTGTTCTGGATAGTTGTTGATAGTTCTTGGTATACAATCGACATGGTTAAAGAGACGCTGTCCTTTCTCTCTTTGAATTCGCTAGACCCTCACATGCCGCTACATGCCATGTGTGGGAGCTTCGGAAGCCATCACAGAACCACATTGATTCATGCAGGACCGAGTGAAATCTCTCCTTCTCTGCCCACTTGCAATTTATTAGGCGGGGAACGCTCACAATACATTCCAAGCCCAGCGTTGTGGAGTGGTTAGCAAATTAATTATGGAAATGGAAAAACTATTACATAATACTCCCTGATTGGATGAATGTCCATCATAACGGCTGCGGCGGTGGCGAGTGGTGTACCCTCTGGCAGTGTTTTTGGCTTACCTCAGCCGTACGGAACCGACAATCGAGAGGGAATACAGATGAGCTCATTAGACTTCGGGAAAGGTGGAAGCCGGTGTGCTCCGTGTGCAAGTAAAAATCCACTCGTATCGCGTGAAAAAGATCAATTTCATGGAGAAGCAGTTCTTCTTCCTCCGTCCAGATTAAGTGTTGCTGCGTAACTGGATTCTCCTCGCACTCCTTGTGGCGGCGAGCACCAGAATTCGCTCCTATTGACGGGGAATAAGTCAATTTTCCCATCTACTTCGTACGATAGCTTCTCGGGTATACCGTGCTGAAGTACTGTACTCCAGTAGGAAGTGTACACATCGACGTGCGATGTTACGTGTGATTACGACAGTATCACCTCGGGGCCCAAAGCCTTGATGGGAAGGATGTGTCGCATTGACGGAGGACGAACGTCTCGTGGAAGGGGGCGTATTGCCTTGGCAAAACGTGTCACTAAATCTCGTTCACCGGAACGACGGCCGCCGACAACGTCGACGACGAGCCGTAGCATGCGAATGGTGTTTCGAATTGAATTATCTTTTCTGACACTTTTTCCAGGCATAGCATGCAGATCGAATCTTTATCCCTCCTGTGGGTGCTGCGCGGTGGTTAGGTATTTCTTTTCGTTTCCTTTTTTCCTGGAACAAGGATTATTGGTGAACTGGGCTTGTCCTTGTATGAAATATTCAGAATCAATCAAAACAAGTCCCAGATGATTCGAAGCGACTCTTGTTTGCCTTCTTTTTATTTGTCCTTCGATTCATTCGGTTGAACGTTAAGGACTGACAAGGGCATTCGAAGGGAGGCATGGCAAAATAGGAAAAAGCACCCGCAGTTGGAAGAAATCAGAGGGACTCGTCTGACGCTTCACGAATTGATTCCATAAGCTGTTTGGATATTCACCTGTTTTTGAGAATAAACGAATGTGGGAAGGAGATGTGATCCACAATTAAGCTGCTAGAATGATGAGTCCTCCGGCTGATTGCCTCAAGCGGAGAAGTTGAGGCCTAGGCAAAATTTAATGGTTCTGGAAGATGGTTGCGAGAATCACACCATCCAACTGACTGAAATTATTTCTCTCTTGTTTCACGATTCTCAGATGCCACACTGGTTATGATGATTATGAGGTATGTCAAACATTGTATTCACGTTCGGCGTTTGTTTGCCGCTGCGGCGAAGTATCCTCGTAACTCCTTCTCGGAACCAATGTCATAAGTTTGTGGGATTTTTGTCAGATCTTGTGGCTTTTGTAGGAAATATTCTCTCAGTCTTCTCTCATGTCTCAACTGTCGAAAATCCTATTTTAATTTTGTGGTACTTCGGGTGATTATTGCATGTTACTGCTCCAATTACCCTCGCGTCATTTTGTAGTATTAAAGAAGTCCGTCGGTTTCTGCACTGTTGGGCACACTTGGGCTCGCAGGGGTCTAGAGAATTCCACCTTCTATTTTCTGTCTCTACGATTATTCTGTCCCATTTTTTCTTGATGTCCACAATAGGCCTAGGCACCTTTCCTGTCAAGTTCATCCGCTGTTTCATTCCCACATGGCCCGGCACCCAACATAGGGTTATCGTGTCTTGTGTGCCGAGAACCATAAACCGATTTCTATTGCTGAAATGGATTTAATGACTTCTCGGCTGTCAATTAGAATGGTAATATCAGCCGATCAGCGATTTCGCTTGAAAAACACTGCGAAAGTTTTCTGATAGAGCAGCGTATTCTTAACAATCCTGAGAAAATGCCGGCGCCTGTGCCCTTTAGCATCTTCAATTCGTCTGTGTGCACGTGGGTGGCATACTCGAATTGTGGATGAGTCGTTTGTAGTAGTCCACTGAAGAGTGGTTGGGAAATATCACCCAAAGAGTAGTTCGAAGTCGAGGAATTTCACAAATTAGATGGACTCACTGTTATCGAGAGATAGAGTTTCTTTCCGCAGTTTGCCCATTGTGACCCACTGTGCGACGTCAGTGGAAACGATTGCCTTGGTTACCGAATATTTGAGCTCTTCCCGGACTTCATTAACGACGCGCACCCACAGAAGGGTTGAGATTACTTCTCCTTGAGGCTGAAGCTTGTATAGAACTGTTGCCTTAGATTCCATTTATTATTTTCTTCCTCATGAAGCTTGAAAGAACATTAAATTAACTCTGCCCGGTTACCCTTGTTCGAATCGACAAAATCATATTTAGGTTTTGTGATTGCTCTTAAATTCGGCATCCCATATGGTCGATTCAAATGGTGGTGGGGAGTTGTAAGCGCTGATTGGCGTCAACCTGGCGATGCCCAGTCCACCTCCAAGTAGTAGCCATCGGGTACTGGTTGTAGTTGACCCGAACTCAACTTGCCAAGCTAATAAGAGTGACCTCCTGTCCTAAGGTTTACAAAAAAGGAGCTGGTCCTATATGTTAGGGCTTGCGCCTTCGGGGTAATTGATTGATCCCTCGGATACTGACGGAATTACTGATAAAGAACACTACATACAAAATAAGGGCAACGATCTTCGGCTATGTACGTGGAATGTAAAGTCCTTTTATATGCCACGTGCAGCCGCACATTTAGCTGAAGCCCATATTTGCGAGAAAGCAGATTTAAACGCCATCAAAGAAGTGTGCGATGGGATGACCGGGCAAAAAGACCATGAGAAACTCAGATATAAACTACGGTGATTGCTTCAAGCTTGTTTGGATATGGATTCGTAGTTTGAGGCAGACTTAGGTAAGGATCCCTATTGTTCAGATCTGTGAACGAGCGCCTCACGACGATACGCAACAATGCTTAGGCCTTATATTCGCCCCCACAGAGGAGAAAGACTGCGATACCAAATACAGCTCCTACGAGCCTTTGGACAAAACTTACGTGCAAGGTAAGGCTACCAGTGCAAAAGTGTCGTAACCCGCAAAACCCGAAAATCAGCAAAATAACAATTTTCGAGGGCCTCAGAGCTTTCTAATGACGATCAACATATTTTCCACTTTTGCAATGATTGCCTTAATTGTCCTATTTGATTTGAAGGAAAAGCTAGGAAGATAAAGCGGAAGGTAGAGCGACACCACCACCGGTAACCGATTTAGGCAGACCGACTTTGCTGCGGGGCGAAATGTTGTAGAAGCCAGTGCACAGTTCTCACATTGTCAGTGTTCACAAAGGAATGTGGAGATCTCCTGACCAACCAACCGTCAACCAGATTGATCACATTGCGATCGGCGCAAGGCACTCCTCCAGGATTATGGATGTCCGAACGTTTCGAAGCGCCATCATTGACTCTGACCACCACTTTGTCGTAGCCAAAGTAAGGTAGCAGATATTTCGAAAACCGCCAAGACAAGGAAACACTGTGAGGAAGTTCAGGGTCACACGGATACAATCGTAAGTGATTGCCAAATCCTTTTCAGATCGTGGGGAGAGTATGATAACTTTGGCGCCAAGAATTGATCATTTAATATTTTTTTATAAAATTACCCTTAACTCGTAAAGGGGGAGAGATAGATCCCCCCTCCCATAGCAAAAAATTCTAGTTCTGAACTGTGCAAAATACCGATATCAGTTCTTGTCGCCAATTTTATCGCACTCGAACCAAGATCATGTCTCCCTTAACCTCTAACGAAAACGTACGTCGCCCTGGTTTGACGAAGAGTGTCGGCACGGGAATGCAGTCAAATAAGAAGCAAAGGACAAGCACGGCTCGCGAGCTCTTCGAGCAGACGAGGAGAGACGAAGGCCGTCTCCTCCGGAGGAAAAATAATGAGCAGGAGAAGCGAGCGATCATTAGAATAGAGAGATACTACTGCAGAAATAAGGTTACGAAGTTTTACCAAAGGCCAAAGTTGGCCATGGATGATCAAGGGAACATGATAGTAGAACCGCAGTCAATGCTATGGATACGATCAAACCGAATGACGATGTAGATCAACAATTCCGTCCATCCGAACTGGATGAAGAGAAGACAGCCATCATCTTGACTGATATCCAACAAGGCTTTTCAAAGCTACTGGCGATGGTTTGGCGGCTGAAGGCGCTTGTTGTTTGAGGACCAGGTTCACCCCGGACTGTAGTGCTATCTGTGTGAGTAAGAAGTAAGTATTCTTTGAAATACATGCACAAGGCTTTAATTTAGAAATCGTAAGTTAAAGGACGAAGTAAGTTTTAAAATACCCCTTGTCTATGCGAAGATGGGCAACCGTACAATGTTAATAAAAGCGAAGAGCCTTGTCCTTTGAATGAATACCCCTTGTCGATGCGAAGATGGGCAACATTAATGTGTGTGAAATAAGGATAACCGTACAGGGATAATATAAGCGAAGAGCGTTATCCTTTGAATCTAAGTCAAAAATGCTCAAATAAATGCAAAGTCGCAATGAGACAAGCATACCTTCTTGAAGAGGAAAAGCAATTGCACCTTTTTAGATATTGAAAAGATATGCAGAAGAAGGGATGACTGCTGGTAACCGAATTAATGATTCAGGGTGTTACAATGCTCTTACCGAGGATCAGTCAGGCTGTGGGCTCACTTGAAGCTATATCTCAGTCGCGAACATAGTATCAGAATAACTGGCAGAAGCAACCACTCTCCACTACTCGTGGAACAGATTATGAACACAGACAAAAAAAAAACCCGAGACCGGAGCTCTCTCGCCAGTTGGATGGTGTTCCAGACACACAGCAATTACGGATCCTTTTTAGTACCCTTCTAAAAATTACAAAAACCCATCTCAAGATATCAAATTTCTTCATAACCACGGAGTATATCTCCTCACTAACTACGGGCTGTTCACTTATCCTCAACAATCTTTGTGTATGTCGACTTGTGTCTAGGCAGTTGGTTTTTGTTCATACTACAAGCACTGTGAAAACCATAAAAAGAAATATGTACATAACAAGAGTTAAAAGCGCCTAAGTGTGGTTGTGTTAGAACCCCTAAGTGGGCTCTTAGCAACAATCTAGGGATAAAACAATCCATTAACACAAGAACAAATCATTCCTTAAGAAGTGGAGAGTCGAGTCGAGCAAATGACAGTAAAACTCAGAACAATAAAATAGAGTCGTTAAGTGAGTTGCGAACCGCAAAACGAAACAAGTGCATACCCAAACGATCTCGTAAAATGTCCAAGTAAATTCTTATATAATGCAGAGGACCTAGGGGCACTGCGGAATGTTTATGTTCGTCCCTTCAGTCCATCAAGAGCCTTTTAAAATCACATTTTTTCAGAGAATCGATGGCATATGCACTGCTGACTGCACACCCGCATGTGGCATGTGAAATTTAACGATTGCCTTTTGCGAAGTATGCTTCTGGTGCTAGAATTTAACCTTGATTCAATATATTTTGATATTGAATCGTTCTTTGCAGCCAAGCAAACCTTCGAAATGGATTTTTGTTGATGTTTAATGCTTGTAGGGGTCTCCAGCAGGGGGCAGCGGCAGTGGAATGCGCAACATATTTATTTGACCGTGATTGAAATTTGGATTTTTTTTTTGTATCAATTAAAGGCTGCCTGTTCGACTAAAACTTGTACTAACTTTTGACTGTTTCTGAGGCAGTGGGAATTTTGAAAATCCTTAACACTAGTCTACATTTAGTTTTCCGCTGATGTCTGATGTTTGGTGTCAGTTTGACACAAGGTTCTGTAGGGCCGACTGTAGAGTTAAACAAAAAGCTATAATATGCTGGTTTGTTGAGACAATTTTTGTTATTTTTTTATGAAAAAATAAAAATAAATAAATAACAGTTCAACTACAAATATAATAAGAAGGACAAAGGACAGGTCGAATCGAATAGAGAATGCTGAAATTTCATTTCCGATGAAGTACTTCGCATTTCTCGCAAAGAATTGAGCGATGTTCCGTGGACTCACGCACATGTCATAGCGAACACTGTGAACAATTCGGGGGCACATGTGACATCATTTTTTGTGGATGGCTGATGAACCAACGTGCTGACCACGAGCATTTCGACCGATGCTGATTCTTGTGATGATGTCGATGGAGAGTTCAAACAACAGGAGTACGGTGAAATTGACGAAGTTGGATCTCGCACACGACGAAAAACTTCCGCCGCTTGTATACCATGTAGTGTTCCTAGCTTTGACAGACACATAAGGACTCACCCAAGTTCAACAGAAACGATCGGCGGCAGAAACTTTTCGTACCCTCGTTCATTCCGGGAACAATTGAGTGAACATCAAGAAGGCATTCAAAGTCAAAATGTCATGAATTTCGTAAACCATCGGTTGGTCCTGCGTTCATACCGATAAGCGCCAACCTTCTGGTCGAGGGTGTCGACATCAGCCTTTTTGTCTGCTCAGCTGGATCCAAGTGGACGGTCACATGATACGCCGAAAGCAAAGTTACCAAGCGATTTTTCTACAATATCGTGATACGATTTGAGTAAAACCAGCAGCACTGGTTTTCGTTTCATGTCAATCAGCGATGACGGTATCTATAATTAGCATCACTGCTTTCACAGTTATAATCTTCGGAATCATTTTCAGTCTCGCTTGGTGAATAACCTGCATCATCTTTCGAGAATTCGGGCAGATCATCGCTGTCTTCGCTTTGCCGTTCAAACCGTTCGCAGAATAGCCCATAGTCAGACATTGTTTGAACAAAAAAATCTGAATGATCCACGGCAACAGGTTGCACAATCGAAAAATAAAGCAATAACGAACGAAGTGTCACAGCACTCGCGCGAGGAATCTTATTTGAAGGTTAAAACGCATTGTGTCAAATGGCACCAAACATCAGATATGTAATAACTCTAACTGTATGTAACGTTTGGCAACAGCACTACAATTATTAGGAGTTTTGCTTATTTGAAACAAACTGTGTCGAATCGGCACTAAATATAGATTAGTGTTAGTCCCCTAGCTACATAATTTTTTTAAGTTAAAGTCTCGATTGTGTCGATAGTCATCTGTACTGAGTTTCGACATCGAAGCATATTTTACTGACCGCCACTATCTGTACCAAAGTTGATCTTTTGGCTACATCTAAGGGGACAACACATTTAGTGGAAAGGCCAACTTCAGAGACTACAATTATTCTCATTCACGTCGGGAAGAACATTCAACTCTACGAGCCTTACATTGTGATTAACATTAGGTGTTTTTTCATTATGTCCACTAATCCAGATTAAATGATACGTATAATTCAACAGTAGAGGTCCATGGAACATTTTACTTTCATGGGAGATAGCAGACTAAACGGACCAATCAGAAAATCTCGAAAGTGACTTGGATGCCGCTGCTGATATGATCACAAACTTTCTTCTGCTGGGCATGATATCCTTCATTCCTCATAGAGTGAAGAGTATCCAGCCCAAGGCAAATGCATGCTATGACTCTAGGTGTAACCAGGTTATCAAGATGAGGGGGTGCATTTTCGGACATACAAAGCCAACAATACTGAGGAAAACTAGAATAAGTACAAACGCGCCAGAAATGACTCAATGCTCAGCCGTGTGGAATTCTCCTATGAGTATAAGTTGAGAAAAAAAGTTCTACAATGTCCCAAGGGTAGTGACAACATTTGGTCATTTGTAGAAAAATCAAAGAATTCCATCTCGCCTTTGACATCGCAGATGTCAGCTATTGTCAGTGTTGAGTTGTCAGCAGCCAACTCAACACTGCCAGATTCAAATATGTCTCCACGAGTACTTGAGAGCGTTGATTTCACCATGGGACGGGTCCACTTCCGCACTCGTACAGTTGCAAGAGTACTTAAAAATTTCGACGTGCACACATCCGCTGGCCCGGATAGTATTCCGCCTATAATTCTGAAGAGGTGCTCTTCTGCGCTGGCAAAACCACTGCGTAAGCTTTTTCATCTTTCTGAGCAGATGGGAAACAGCATTTGTCCAGCCCTTCCCTAAAAAGGGCGAATCTTCATCACCCAGCTCATACCGACCCATAGAAACTTACGTCCCTTCTTTCTAAGGTCTTGGAAACGCTGATAAATCGTCAGCTTACGTTAATGACAGGCAGCACGGTTTCCGCTGCAACAGGTCCACTGGTGATCTGATAGCTTATCTCGCCAAAAAGTGGAACTAATCTTGGCACAATGTCAGAGTTTGACATCAATCTCTCCTGTCGAAAATGCGTGGCTATGGTTTCGATGGATGAGAAATTATCTTCCGAAACGTTCAATTCAAGTTTTTTTGGATGGCCTAAAGTTTGATATCCATCTAATAAATGCTGGTGTTCCCCAAGGTTCTGTTCTGTCTCTGACACTCTTTCTCATCTTTTTAAATGATCTCTTGTCTGCTGCTTCTAATCCAATCCATTCCTTCGCTGATGACAGCACCCTCAGCTTTTCATATTCATCACGACCCCACTCCTCGGCCGTAGAATTGGAACGGCAGCGTATGTTAAGCACAGAATTCCGATCTTGACAGCATAATTAATTGGCGAAAGAACAACCGAGTGGTATTTAAATCTTCAAAAACCCGACAGCTGTCACTTAAGCCAACCGTTGTTAGTCAGCCATTATCCATTAACGGCGCCTGGGTCGATAAAACCGAAAAACTTTCCATCCTTGGTATGTGAATCAACACAACACTTAGTTGAAACGATCACATATTTGAGGTCGCCAAAAATGCTGCCAAATGTTTAGGTCTCCTCAATCGATGCAAGAAATACTTCACCCCTTCTGATTTGGCTTTAATTTCTAAGGTGTATATCCGCCACAAACTTGAGTACAACGCTCATATCTGGTCTGGTGCCCCCAAGACCAGCCTGTACCTACTTATGGTGGTCAGGTGTGGACTGGACATATGGACGATCCCTATCGAGTAACCAGTACAAGAAGACTTACTACCTCCCCGGGGGCGACTACCGGGTAACGAATGCTATAGCGAGATAATAGACCAGTTCAACTTAAGTGTACTCAAACGAACACTGCTACTTTTGTGTCTTACTGAGATGCGTAGCCTTAGGTCTCGTCTATACGCATTCGGCCCATACGCTAGAATTCAAAAGCGGACGATAAAACTTATAGGAGACAACAATATTGCAGAGTCATTAGACTCGCTCGAACATACACGTACCATCTCTCCTTTGTCCGTATTTTATCGCTATTTTAAGAAACGATGCTCAAATGAGCCTGCCAACTGCTTTTCTCCTCCCCTTGAATTTACCCGCGATACTTGTCTCAGCAGGAATCCTCATCAGTTTAGAATTAAGCCTGCTTTCGGAGGCACAGTTAAATTTAGGCGCTCGTTCTTCACCCGCACCACATGAATATGGAATGCTCTTCCCAGCCCAATATTTCCCACAGACTACAATCCGCAGATATTTAAGACCAATGTGCACAGGTACCTCCCATCCCTCTCTCCCCCTATGACTTGTGCATGCCGTGTCCTGTCTTAACTGCGGACACTTAAGGGTATTAACAATCTCTTGTGCGCGCGCAAATTATAAAAGAATGTCATTCACAGTATTTCTAGGATAGCCGTCAAAAGTTCACAAATGGGTGAAATACTCGCTCAATATTCGAATATCGCCGGATTCATTTATTTTAGCTTTTAAGATGTGAGTGCAATGAATAAGGCAGGTACTCAAAAAATATGAAAACTGGTGTCAAGACATTCATTGCAGACCTCTACTGAACATTAAGACTAGGGGATGTCAACCCGCAATCAAAAATACCAGACATACCTGGTTCATTACTGTATCAAACAAATCATGTTATCAGACTTAATTTTCACGTTTTCAAGTGAATTTCAATGATGGTGGACGCACTCATAGCTCAACACTTGGTGTAGATTATGGCTGAAACGCAATAGTGCGTTGCGCCAGCCAACTTCATGTTACTGGGAGAGTGCGATGACTGGTTGTGTTAGTCAGCTGTGTCTTGTCTTTCTCTCAAATGCCTGATGAAAAATATTTCGTCTGCTGTTTTCATTTCTGCAATGTCAACACATTTCAAATTAATTTTGTCGTTAAAATAATTTTTGTCAACTGTTTTCATTTTTCAAATGTCAGTTGACACAAAAGAAAAACAATTTGGGAGAAAAACGCTCAAGTTCGCTCTCACAGCGCACCCCTGTGTCAAAAATTTGTCGACATTTTCGATAATGACCAACGATGGACTTACGTTTTATGCCCGTTTCACAATGCAGCATTGGTGCCATCTGCTTTAACGCATCAAAATGTCGCAATCACCTGTTTTTCATTTCAAACATTGTTAATTTCCATGAAACTCTCCCGGCAAATGAAGATGTGGAGCAACGTAGGGGAATGTCAAAAAGGACCAACATGTCGCAGTGTGTTGAAGAAATGAGAGAGTGCATCGCTTACGTAAGATTACGTTGCTCTCACCGCTCGCATTTTTCTTCTAAACGCCAAAACGCAGAACGACGCAGTGAATGGAATGGAGCCATTGTAGTGCGTAGCTTGAAAAATAAGGCGACGCCCCAACGCAGCATTGTGAAATAGGCATTATTACGATCCTTTCATCTCTCTCATTTTTCAATAACGGTCAAGGCAGTGTTTTGGGAATGGCCAATGAATTGTGTGTGTTGAATGACAATGCCAGCGCAAACGCACTATTGTGTTTCAGTCATAACAGTTTTCTAGAAGAGAAGAAGAAATCAAAGAAAGCAGAGAAAGCAAAAGAACCCCATCCCAACTTGAGTAAAATCATGGATTCAAAAGCGATCAGAACTACAGTGTACGCGGAAACGTATAGCTAGTGAATGGTAATGAATAGCTCATTGTTTATAGGCCGAGCTTGGTGTCAAAGCCATGTTAGCGGTTTTCAGCTCAGTATTTGTTGCAACTCTCACCTATGGTCATGAAATTTGTGTAATGACCGGAAGTCTAAGGTCGCGAATACAAGCTGCTGAGATGAGATTTCTCCGTACTGTTGTGGGAATTTCTAGCCGGAATAGGGTGAGAAACACGGCAGTGCCCGAGGAACTCCACATTGAGGAGCTACTTCTTCGTACAGAGAGGTCTATGCTTCGGTGGTTTGGTCGCGTGGCACGAATGTACCCTTCACCACGACTTCCGAGGTGGGCGTTGAATGCGATTCCATCAGGAAGGCGACCGCTTGTCAGGCCCAGACAAGGTGGTTGAACCAAGTTCAAAAACTCGCCTGGTTACGCTTGGGCATCGTAAAGGCAACATTGACGTCTTATTGAAAGTAGACTTTATTCCCATTTCTCCGAGCTGTCCCCAAACAATTGGAATTTGCTAACGGCATTAGAACGCCAGATGACATGTTCCTCATTTCATCGCTCGCGAGCTTGTTTTCGCAAAGAGGCCAGCAAGAAAAACTATGCAAATACTGACATCAATAAGTCCTGATTTGGTTTCTGCCTCATACTGGAAAAACTGCAGAAAATATGTAAATATATACCAACATCTTCAGCTTGATGGATTCTTGTCAGCAAACATGACTGACACTCTCTCATCTATCCACATTGCCTGTCATCATAAATCACAATAAATATCTAGGTGATGAAACAGCGAAAAATGCCACCCCAGTGCCCTTCTCCTCGATAAAGCAACTCTTGGTTCTCCCGCCAAGTCGACATAGTGTCGCCCGCAAGGGGGCGAGCGCTGGTGCTTGTGCTAGACGTCAAACAAATGTTGAATAACAAGCTTAATTCGTAAATCGGGGAAATTTAATATTTTCCGATGAAAAATTTAAGTTTTCTGTTAACAGCGAGACACGGTAGTCGGTTGCGGGTGAGACACGATGCTTGAACCGCAGTAAATGCCGGTGTTGAGTTGATTTAAGCTCCTTTGGGACTTAATTCTGAAAAGATTCATTTTCTCCGACCCCACAGAAACTATTGGCTTTGATATCATTTGCCTGTGCCACGGTGGTACTTAAGACGGCTTAGAGGCACGAAGTAACAACAAGCTACCGCCACCCTTCGGTACCACCACAAGCAGCATCCTTTTCTTGCTACCCATACAATTTGAATCGCGTGGTTGTTATGTTTTATTTTGGCTCTGCTCTTTGCCTTTTCGTTGCGCAAACAGGAGGTGTGAACTGAAAAAATAGCTTTTAACGAAGTTAAAGCCCCAACTCTTCTAAGGGCGGAGGGGGCGGTGTTGGGTATTCAATGTCAATATTTGTGAAAATAGATTCAAAGACTGCTTTTTTTCGATCTGATTGGGGGAAGATTCCATGCGCATACTTAAGTGTGTGTGCGTGCGGGTATGTGAGGTCCTGACATATTCTGATAACTGCGCACATATCCGTCAAGTCGTGGTTATTTGTATGCGGCTGAGCGGGTACTTAGAGACGCATAATAAATTAACCTTTTCCTGTTGAATGGAATGGAAATGAACCTGATTCCCAAGGAATGATGTAATGAATTTTTGTTGCTAGTTATATGCCAAGACGTCTTGTTGTATGCTCGTGAGCTAACGAAACAAATTCACTTCATTTGCATATAACGACATATATGAAGAGCACTTGGCAACCGGAAAAGGGCAATGTGAGGCAACGATGAAGCATCTAATGAATGCATCAGAAGTAGATCAAATAGAGTAATTCATTGTCTCAGCCCAGTAGCCTAACCGCCAGCAATTATAAAATTGTTAAAATTCTTTGAGATCGGTGTTTCGTTAAATTCATCGTCCAAATAACTCAATTAATAACTCACAAGGCCCCAACAAAATAATGTTCAATGGAATTGAGGTGGGTACTTGTAAAATATCCGAGAAATAACAGCCTTCACTTGATTGCATCTGGAGCCGAAAGCTGGGCATTCAGCAAACAAAATTCTCCATGGGATATAAAGTCTCCTCTGAGGGGAAGGTAAGTGGAAGAGAAGACATATCCGCACATTCCATGAGATGTGCCATATGAGAATGTCATGTCGTCATCATCTTCTAAATATCGAGCTTCACTTACAAAATATAACAATATGGCATGCTGTGTCCTTCTTGGTTTACAGTTTATGATTGATTTTTTATTGATGATATGATTATTAAAATATCGGTGTGTGGAGTGCTTTGAGTAAATGTGCTGAATTGTAGGGAGTGCCGGAAGTCCAGTGTTACCTATAAAGAGAGTGTGCAAGAGAAGGACATTGTGGAAGTCGAAGTTGGGGGGGGGCTACCGAGCTCAAGATCAGTTGCACCCTGGATTCGATATCAAGGGGCGAACTATATTTCGAAAAAATTGGATTTCAAATATATGCTATGCTTCGGTGGTTTGGTCATGTAGCACGATGTCCCCATCATGATGACTTCGGAGGAGGGCTTTGAATGCGATTCCATCAGGTGGACGACCACTTGGCAGACCGAAGACAAGGTGGTTGGACCAAGTCCAAAAACATTTTCTTTGTTTTCTTGGGGATGGGTACCTTTGGTCCGACGTCCATTGGTAGTGTCAGATTCGGACTGACTAAAACCACCTACTTTGGAGTCTCTCCTTTTATTCCCCCGCGGGACTACCGCTAAGTATTACTTCGTGAGGGATGGAATCGAGCCCTATGCTTCGTCACGTGGTATTCAGAGAACTCGCGTGGTGAGGTAAAACTTCCCATCCAATGTTTTCCAAATAGTTCTTCACCGGAATATCAAAGTGGGGCCCAGCGTTGTCAGGATGGAACATTATTGCATCGTGTCTGGTCGCATATTCCGGGCGTTTTTCGGCTACTGCTCTCTTCAAACGGATTAATTGTGTTCCGTAGCGTTGTCCATTGATGGTTTCACCCGGTTTTAGCAGCTCAGTACACCCTTCTGATCCCACCAAATACAGAGCATTACCTTCGCCATAGACATTCGGCTTTGCCGTTGATTGGGCTGGTTGGCCAAGCCAAAATCACTTTTGCCACATTCACTCAGCTAGCGCATGTTCACCATAAACTTCCACCAAAATACGATCACTTTCGGCGGCAGTTTTTCTTCATATTAAAGAAGAAGAACTCGCTCATAAATCTACTTACCTACCTAATATACGAAATGTACGAATACGAAAATTAACGCATACAGTGGCGAGCAAAACTGGATTCATCATTTCAGTTTTTGTGGTTTTTCATCAATGATGTGTATTGCATTGTATTTTCAGTATGACAGATTTAATTGAAATTTTAGGCAATGTATGATATAAATGCAGTATGTGATCGCGCCATAGCCCTGTGCGCAGAGATATCGAAGAAGGAGAACAAGGTCAGTAAAAACGGCAATCGGAATTAATGGCATTCCTGCAAAGATGATTGCCACCATAAACGACACTAACTGCATTTTTCGCATTGCGTTAAAAATCTAAAGCGTTCGGCCAATTCGCAAAAAAAATATTCCATGCAGATGTTCCACGCCACTTTACATAGAACAAATTAGGCAAAGAAGAGGAACAAAGTCGAACAACTTCCGAAACATATCAAGATGCATGTAGCCAGTTACAATTGCTAGGAGACTACAATTATTAGGATCCGACACATGTCGATGCAGCGATGACATCCACGCGGTGTTGAGTAGGACACGTATATGAAATGAGTTTGTATGAGGTGCTCATTTCAGAAAGTGAAGTCGTACAATGTCCCACATCATCTGAGGTGTAACATTTGTCACATAAAAAAACGTTGAAAGTGTTGTCACATAATATGTGAATGAATGGTTGACTTTTTTGTTTTCACGACAAATCGCCAGTTCAATGTGAAATATTTTTGTTTCCTTACTTCGATTACACAGAGTCAGTTCGATCAGTTCACTTTGATATCAATGACAATGACAAAAATAGAAGTGTGACAAATGTGTTTTTTGAAATGTTGGGACATTTCTGTAGGGGCATTTGTAGTGCATCTTGCCTGAGTAACACAACACTAGTTTCTAAAGGGTGATTTTTTAAAAGCTATTGGTAAGTTTTTCAAAAAAAACACATACAATTCAGAAGAATGCATGAAATCTTTATTTGAATCGATAGTACGGTCCATATAATTTAATGTTTGAAGGTTATTTCATGCAAATGTTGACCTTGACTGCGCCTCAAATGGTCCATCCGCTTAGTCCAATTTTGGCATACTCTTTCCAACATTTCGGCCGGTATCTCACGAATAAATGCTTCAATGTTGTCTTCCAACGCTTCAACTGAAGCGCCACAAAAAATTGTCTAAAGGCTTTAAATCGCACGATCTAGGCGTCCAATTGACCGGTCCCGAGCGTGAAATAAAATGTTCACCGAACTCGCCTCTCAATAAGTCCATTGTTGCGCGTGCTGTGTGGCATGTGGCACCTTCTTGTTGAAACCACATGTCATGCAAGTCAAGCTCTTGCATTTTGGGCAAAAAAAGTTGGATATCATCTCACGGTAGCGCTCACCACAGTTACGTTACGATTCGCATCATCTTTGAAGAAGTACGGTCCAATGTTGCCACCAGCCCATAAGCCGCACCAAACATAGCTCTTGCAATGCTTCTGGCTGATATTTACTCCAAAATCGACAATTCTGCTTATTTACGTATCCATTGAGCCAAAAATGAGCTTCGTCTTAACTGACCGAAAAATGGAAGAAGCGCGAGATGAACTTTCTTAACGAACCACGCATTTTGATAATAAAATTCAATAATTTGCAAGCGTTGTTCGTTTGTAAGACGATTCATAGTTAAATTATAAACCGAACTGAAGATGTTTGACAGTGAAACAAAACACGAAACGTGCGTCAGCCGTTTAAACCAGTGTTGCCAAAAAGATAATAGCTAAAAAATCACCCTTTAATTATTGTGACAACATGTTACCTAACACAATCGTCGACATTGTGGGAATAATATAAAAACTTTATGCAGCGAAAGTTAGGAGCTTTATAGGCACTCCAAGGGACTAAGAAAATTCGCACCAATTCGGAGGTGCCCCGATTTGAAAGGACCTCTAAATTTGGCCAAAAACCATTAAGGCCCAATTATACATAGCTCTGAAATAAAATGTTCCTGAAATATCAACTGTCTATACAAAACTATTTAATTAATGTATGAGACACTACTAAAACGTACACGTGCTTTGTGGCAACAACACAACAAATTTGTTTGCAAACGCATTTCCGTCATTCCGGGGAAATCGCTCGGAATCCATTTCAGAGATGTCCCTTTTGCAGAAGTTCACTTGTCTGATAAAACCGAGGGTGTGCATGAAGTGAGATCTATTTCGGAGGTGCCCCACTTACAGAGTGTCCCAATATGGAGATTGCACTGTGTCTGTGCTCATAACGGCCTAAGACGGAGTGAGTTTTAATAATTTTTCAGGAGCAGGACTGGACCGATCATATGTGGAGAATGTGTAAATCCGCAGGGCCCTTTTGGACACATTCTGAAGCCACCGAAGACTGTGCAGGATAATTTCTCTCTTCACAAACACTCACAAATTCATTCGTCTCATAATAATGCACTCAGTTAATAATTCCTTTGGAATCATTTGAGTGAAACGCACAGAATTTATTTCTGCTCAGACATATGAAATATTCTCATTTGACGGATTTGGTTGGGAAGAAATTGGATTGAGTAAGATGGGCATAGATCTACCCGTTCTCACACACCCAGCAACATGTTTCTTCACATAAAACTACCTTTCACACACAAGCAACTAGTTCCAGTAGAGCCACACTAAAAAAATCTCTCAAAGGAACTGAGCGCGTGTCACTCGTCCATAGAAATCCCATACAAAAACTAAGTTCTGTGTTAATATGGGATCACTTGAGCGAAACGCCCAGAATTTATTTCTACGCGTTTGGCATCCCCCTTGTTGACTTGAGCGGAAGTTTCGTACCCACGATACCAGCAATATAGAGATGTTAAAAGAAGCTTCATTAGAGGAGTGGCTTATCACCGAAAATTCATGCAAAACCGGTTAAACATTTTCATGAGGACGAGGGGATTATCCGACTAAACACTAGCACCAAAAGAAATGAGACCATGATGAGTGATAATTAATCGACTTAAAAATAATGTTTATTTTATTCATTTCCAGCTGTGCACAAACTTTGGTGGATTAAATTATGAAACTTCTTTTCGTTATGTTTTTTTTAATGAGTAAAATTTTTATTTTTTTAGATGAATAATAGTATGAAATAATGACGCTTTGCCATCGTGCTTCCTTGGTTAAATCAAGGGAAGAGAGCTAACATGGAGAGTACAACGCCAAGATCAAGGGTTTATAATTATTTATTTAATTTGTAGCTATAGAACCTTTCTTCATAAGAAGTCCGCTGTCCTAAGCGTGGCCGCAACCGTCTTAGGAGGAGGAGTACTAGAATTACTCTGTCCTTTCCCTGACATCAACTGCCCTTTCATACTAAAACCAAATCATGGACTTTGCATTCTTTCCCGTTCAATCCCATATGAATATACTTCTCTAGATGTCGATTGTGATATCGTACATAGACCCCACATGGACCTAAAATCAATAATGACACTCTCATGTATTCACCCTGGCAGTTCATCAATTTATTAATTGCTTTGGTGTTGCAATGAAAGTGCATGCTACATTGTCGCGTTAAGTGCTGGCCGCAGGCCAGTGGTTGTCATATGCCACGATCGCTGGGTCGATCGGTGGTTGCACTTGAATTGCATTGTGCTGCGAACTCGGAAAGAACGAGGAAAAGGGAGAACAAAAAAGTATATTTTGATGATGGGTGAGTGAAGTGTGCATTGTACGTATGACACAGTGTGTGTCAGATCAAGTGCGCGTAGTGCGACAGTGTGGTTCACAACAAATCTCAAATTTGTTTTTGTTGAAGACGAAAACCTTGTTTTATTGGAATTGACATTTCAAAAATATTTGGCATTTTACGCACACTTTTGTGGAGCACTGTATGAAATCTGGAAACGACTTATGCTCCAACAAAATTGTATGGGGCGCCAAACTCACACGATCATTTGTCTCGGGCTGGCCCAGTTCAAATTAAGGCATGTGTTAAACAAGCAAGTCAACGTCAAAATGTAGATTTTCCACTAGAGCTTCATAATGAAGCATTAGTGTGAATCGAAGATTTATGTACCTTAATTTAAAATCTGCCTCTTAGACAGTAAGGTATGCCATCACCTGATCGCCTGGCCACCCACCGACTTAGTTAACGAGAACAATAATATAACGATGTTGACTTGGCTACAATTATTATTTAATTCCACCACTGACAGCAGAACAGAAAAATATTTATAATCGGTTTATACTGATTATCCATGCTGAACAAGACATCCCCTCTCTAGCCACCCTTTGGCCCTTTAGATATATTTTTCGGCTTAATTAGGTACAATTAAATCAGCAAGCACAGAAACCAGTTTTCCTGGAACGCCCGATAACCGGCCTACACTGCCCTAAGCGTAACTGCCGCCAACCAGCAGTCCAGCCTCTGTACCTGTAAAAAACGCCTTACACATTGGTTAAACTACACTCGCCCTTGACAAACCCTTACTTTTCGAGAGTATCACTATAAATAAACTATTCATCCCCACTTGACTGTGCCATCATCAATAACGTGCTAGGACCGAGGTATGAAAAGACTTTCGAAGCAAATCCATCAATAAAATATGTACACCGTGTTCGGTATCTGCTTGCACAGCCAGTATTATTTCCAAAATTCAGACACGTGTGGAAGTGATAAATTCAAAAGCTTACCACTAAATTAGTGAGCACAACATGTATACACACAAAAACAAAATAAGAACAATGACTTACCTCAGTGGATCCTTTATGTGTATATACCGATCCATTGAAATGGCGCACAAATTTAAAATAGACGCCGTAGAGCACATCACATCGAAGGCTACCCATGTATCACAAAACTGGGCCCCGAATATCCAGTAACCTGAAAGTCAGAAAATAAATGTTTCACGTTAGGTAAATGTTGACTTAAATCGTTCACAAGTGCAGACACTAAGCTGTGCTACATACAAACTGGTACAAAGGCATCAGACACCCCGCATAATGTCGTCATATTTCGAACAAAATATAAGCTCCCAAGCAGGATTCCATCACAATGGGTGGTGGGTACGGCAGATGGAGAGGCAGTCACACAGACACGGCCAGGGAATGGAAGTATTCTAAAAGTAATGTCTAACCATCGTCCCCTTTGTTACAGGAACATCGTTTTTTGCACCAATACAGTGACATGGTGACATGATTTAATTGAACGACATAAAAAGGATGTAAAAATAGAGTTCTTCGCCATCGATCGCCGCATTCATTATCTCGTTGCCATCACTTTTGAAAAGTGAGGGAGAATTTCAGAAAATCCAATTCGTACAACTTGAACCTAGTGAGGATCCGTAGAGGATGTTTATGCATGCAACTTGTCGGCTTCTTTTGTGAGTTTGTCTCCCTCTAGTTCACCAGAGCGGAATATTTACTTTTTGCGTGGTGTATCTGTTGCTGTGTTTTTATCGAATGGATTTGCAGAGAATTTGTTTCGGTTGATTGAAGCCTTTGGATGAGGATGGCAACGAATCTATAGGGGCTCGTCGTTTCCGCTTGTACTCGTACCACCATTTGATTGAATTTCAAAAGAGGCTGCAACTGATTGAAATATTTTCTGAAACAAATGTTGTACAGCTGACGCAGTAGTTTGCTTAAATGAAATCAAGTAACGTCTGCTGAAGTGGATCCGTGACAACGGAAGAGGGAAGCACTCGCTGCGTCAGGAGAAACTGGAAAACGTTGTGCTGGGGTAGGCAAATATTTGCTCGTAAAAGCAAAACAGAAGTGTGTGAAAAAAATGCGTTGTATAACGTTTGTACGTTTGTATGAAGAACGAACATTTACGTTTGAGCTTTAATTGGGTCACACACTTTGTGTGAATACTAGTTACGATAGTTTACTTTAAATACTAGCGTATCAACGACGATGGAGAGATGCAGGCGGAACAAGGAGACAAAATATAAGGCACAAGTGCTTGTCGGGAGAGGCGCTGGTATGCAATTATACTCCACTGCTGCCATCATTCTTAGCAAGACGTTTACATGTGAGTGATGCAGCAACGTGTTTCGACAGTCGACACGGAAGAAGACGATCTCGACCTCGACACAACGAAGATTTTTTTTGAATTTACCAAAACAATGGGGAAGAAAGACCCAAGCCTACCAGAGTCTTACAGACCGATCAGCCTTCCACAATTTCTGCTGAAAATGATGGAGAATGTTGTGGACTGCATTACTGTCAACACGCGTACAGAGCAGGCAACAGAGGCTGCGCTATACCAACTGACAGAAACTGTCGAAAGCTTAAGTTATATGTACTTTCATAGATACTGAAGGAGCATTGGACAACACATCGCATAGAGCTCTGGACAAGAAGAAAGTAAACCGAACATTACCGAAATGGATGTTTCAACTTCCGAGCAGCATACATCAGAAGGTGCAATAAAATTCAAGCCAACAAGAGGATGTCTCCTCAAGGAGGGGGCACATTATGTCCCCTAATGTGGAGTCCAGTTGTAGACGAACTTCTGGAGATACTTACAAGCCACTGCATCAAATATCGGGCATATGCCCATGATATAGTCATTATGGCCAGAGGCAGGATGGAGGAGACCTTGTGTGATATCATCGAATGGGACTAGAAATTATTAAAGAGTGGTTCAGCCGGGCTGGATTTAAATCAGGCTAAAACAACCATAGTACACTTCACAAGAAAACACAAACTGGAACGACTTAAACAAATTAGTCTGCCAGGCACAATGCTCGCTCCAGTAAAAGAGGTAAAATATCGAGAAGTTATCTTAGACAGCAAACTCATCTGGAAAAGACACACAGAAGAGATCACCAAGAAGGCGATGCATGCTTTAATGATTTGAAAATAAACTTAACGGGCAAATCCTGGGTTTGCAGTCCAAGCATCCTAAGATGGGTGTACATAGCTATTGTTCGACCAATGCATTGTGCAATAGCATGGTCCAAAAGAACCAACCTGAGAGACACTCCACAAAGTTCAGAGGTTGGCATGCCTCCGTATTACAGGGGCCGTGAGAACGAGAAACAAATTTCTCACCGAACTCACGTCTCAATTGGGCCATCGTTTCGCAAGATGTCTGCCATGAACTGACGTCTTGCCGGAACCACAATTCGACCAGGTTCAGTTTGCGAATTTTGAACAAAGAAAACTTTCGATTCCGTTGGACCAGTCTTCTGGTGTAGTTTTCTCTGGGAGCATTAGCAGGGTTGCTTATTGGTATAAATAAGACAACTTAACTAATTTACATACCCATTGAGCCAGAAATAAGCTTCGTCGATGAAGACAATTTAACCATAAAAGCGCGACCTCAGCGTATATGCAAGCGTTGTTGGGATTTAAGTCTATCTACATATACAAAAATGAGTTCGATATATATTTGTTCGTTCATATCTCGAGTTTGGCAACACTGAATTTTATGGTTCTTATTTTGTTGGAAAGGTATTCTTTTGTAGCAGGTTTGTATGTAGCACAATTCTTTTCCAATGACGAAATCGGAATTGCATCCCCAGACCGGTTCATTCAAAAATCCATCGGCAAGCACATCGCAAACACCTCAGAATTTATCGCAGAGGACTTCACATGCATCAATCGGCGGCTTTAGAAAAGGGAAAAACAACTCAGAAAACAAACCGGTCTACATTTCAATGAAGGAAGTGAAGTTTCTGTTTGATCTGAATCCATTTGCAATTTACTTGGTAATGGTAATTTTAGGGTAAGTTCCAAATTTGTGAATTTTTCATAGAAAAATTGGTTATTGATTGTGATAAATGCCATGTCTTTGTTCTACATTTCATAATTTGTCTTCATGATCATCATCATCATCATCTTCTGACCCGCATGCTCCACTAAAGGGGTCACGGAGAAATCTCTAGGTAACTCGATCCTCCGCCATCGACTCTTATTCATCAGGAGTTATGCCCAAGCTTGAGTTTTTGGACTTTGTCCAACCTGGGTCTGCCAAACAGTCGCCTTCCTGATGGAATCGCATTTAAGGCCCTTCTCAGAAGTTATCGCAGTCATCCCCATCCATTATTATAGACCCAATATTTGTTTATTTATTATCATCAAGTAGATTTCTCTTTAAGACATTCAATTAAATACAAATTCAAATAGGGCTAGCTATCAATTCTAGCAAGAAATATAACAATTTTTCTTTTAAAGATATTTCTTGTTTCCTCTTCAAAAAATCAAGATCCTTATGCGCTAATGCAATGAGATATGGGTTAATTTTGAGCATAATTCGCTCGATGGATTCTAATACGGTGACGAGTTTTTACAGGATCAACACAAAGGTTGAGAACTAAGGTATCACGCATTTCATTATTATTATTATTTTCTTAATATCTCTGTACTTTAAGAACATACTATTCTTGCTTAAGTACAGGACTTATAAAATTACATGGATTGAACACGTAATGTGATAATGACATAGTACATTTTCATCTTTCAAGTTTGAAATTTAAAAAGAATTAGATGTGAGAGCATAGTTCTACTACGTACGAATTATTTTACATGCTACCAATATGAAGATGATTAATTTGGGAAATTATTTCAGCTCATATTATAGCGGTGAGAAAAACAAGCTGAACAGAATTGTCTGTACTCGGTCTTCGACCGTACTTGTGAGGGAAGATGATTCCACAGGTGTTCAGCATGAATGAAAAAATGCCAGCGCGATGTTAGAAATGTGTGAAGAGAAGATTTCAATGTGATATGTATGACTCCATCGACATAAAGCTAATTTTCATACAGATAATTGGGCTGCGCAGCAGATGTGTTAGTTTGAGTAATTTATGTCAACTGTGCACTACTGATTTTCGGTAGCATTCTCCACATTCGACACACTAGCTGTACAGGCAAACAACAAACCACAACCAAACATGTTACAACTTGTTCACGTAGCTTGTTTAGACTAGAATGCATTGCGCTGTACAAATTTTGCTCTTGACAGTTTTTTCGGCAAAAGAATGTGTCCGGTATTTGGCCAAATCGCTGTTCGTTACATCTCTAGTAAATATAGTCTAAATGCGTCAAATCGCAAACGGCAAATCCACCGGTCCAAAACGAGAGATAAATTGATCACCGAACTTATTTCACATCTAAACTTATAGCACATGTCGGCCAGATTCATTTAGTTCTAGCACTATTGACGTTTCTTTTTCAAGCTGTTGCCGCTGTCATCTTTGAAAAAGTATGGGCCAGGCACTCTGCCAGTACATAAGCTGCAATTGGCAACCCTTATATTGCCTGAGGGTGTTCATTAGAATACTGTCTGTCTGTAATATTGTTTATCAAAAACCGCACTCCATTGATCAGAGCATGCATTTTGATAGTAAGATCCATCCAGTTGTGATCAGATCTACAGATCTCCCAACAACGAGTCAGTTCAGTTGGAGAATCAGTCATTCACTCGCTGACAGTCATAGCACAAGGACTTATGTACGGACGCAATTAAGTGAAACTCAGTGAAGTAATTAGTGGAAATTACGCTTTCATCCTTGGATGAAAAATACCAAGGAAGTAATCAGTGTACCCGGAACCAGTGACAATATTTTTAAAATGCCTCCAATTCAGATCCAAGAAGAATGCGATGTTGTTCCGAGACATGACCATCAATGTTTTGAATTGTTGAATAAAAAATTGAATAAAAGACTTCTTGTTCTGCAGGAGGGCATTTCTATATTCCAATTAAGTTTGAGGAACATGTACCTTGTAAATTTGCATTGAATTCTTTCGGTCCTTAGAATGGCATTAATATGATAAGGATTCCAGATAATACAGCAGTATTCCAAGGATGACCTGACTAACACGAAGTATACATTTCTCAGGACAAAATTATCATTGTGTCGAAGATTGTTATTTCAATGTATGCAAAAATGGAGACTGAACTGTTAAGCTACATTTGATTAGGCTTGGTAGGAAGAGCCCATTCAACTTCGAGATCGGATGGCAATATTGATGATTTGGTCAATTGACTATTTTACCAGCTACATACACTCGCTTTCCATATGTTATTCAATGCTCTCTTAAGTTTGCGCATTCCTCAATCTTGACGAACGAATTTTACGCCTCTTAACAGACAGTGCTCAGCGAAGCTGGCATGGGCTTGCTAGTCCATTATAAAAGGGCAATGCCAACTGAGCACGCCTATCTTTTATACATGTAATGAATTACCCGTGATCCATCACAAATGCAAGACTGAAAAATTAATCAGCTAATAACCAACCCGCAACCCAAATACCCAACTGATCACATCATACTTTGAAAGACTTCGAACGTAGTCAAATTTCAGTTCAATGGGATGTTTTCTAATAACGGCATGAAATGAATTAATTTTTCTGAATTTAAGTAGAAAATGAGTAAAAAACCTGCGCCCCTTGGAACTTTTTTTTGTCGCACTTCTCTTCGCTTTAACTCCGTCTTACCCACATCCTCACTTGACTGATTACACGATTCAAGAAATGACAGTCAACTGCGTCCATGAAGAACGATTTTTCCTTCAGACGATGATTAATTTCCATTTTACGCCTTCCCTGGGATTTTTCAAAATCCAATAAATACCAAACAAAACCTTCTGTCTATACTGTCCAAGAGAACCTCATCCATTTTATCAACCAAACGAACCATAACCAATAGTATTCTATCTTAATGAACCATCACAGATCCTCTAAAGACGCCTTCCGGAAGACCATACCGGAGTGATAAATCATAAATAATCCCATTAACCCACACTTGAATTCAAAAATTTGCATAATATCCTCACCGGAACACAGGGAACCCAGCCCAGCCGCATATTTGATGAGAACCAGCTATTCTGTGCTGTCACCCCCAACGGCACTCTTTCATTTGTTGGGTACCATCACCCATCCTCACCTGCCTTTGGGGTTTTCATTAGGTGCCGACTTAAATCAAACTTTAGGAGGAACTTTCAAAAAACTTTCTACTTACCCAGTAAATCATTGACTCCAGCAAATGTCATAACTAATGAGGCAACAAATAAATCAGCGATAGCTAATGAGGCCAGGAACAGGTTGCCGATCCTTCGCAGACTTCTCTCCGTATAGATGGCGAGGCAGACAAGTATGTTCCCCGCTACCGACAGGAATATGAGTAATGACAGGAAAACACCTGAAAATACATTGTGATTCATATTAGAACTGTGCAACGCTCCATCAGAAATTCAACACGAAAAAAAAAAATGAAGAAAAAACAAAGAAAAATCGTATGCCATGCCATGCCATGCAGGACATGCTATTCATGGGATCGGTCAGGATACAGATTCTAGTGATAAACATGCATAACAAGCTGGAATATAGAATGATGAGGGAGGGAGTGCAAGAGCTGTGTACGCAGTGGCAGAGCATGAGTCTACAAGGATAAATGGCTTTTAAACTGTTGATAGACATTCAACGACATTTACTTTACCAACAACTAAAATCGATACAAGTGACACCGTATCCGGATCCTCACCCACAACTGTGTCGCCTTCTGTTGGACTCCGCCACGTTGTCTCATTGTAATATGACGTCACCTGAAAGCAGAAAAACAAACAAAAGACCATGTGAAACTCTGGAAAGGACATGCGCTTGCAATGAATTTTAATAAACTACTAGGTGATTTGGTGAAATGATATATTTTTCTGTTAAACGTAGACCTGCATTGGGGTCGTTTTCGACTATTTTTTTTTGTCACTACAAATATTTTAAATACTAGTAGGCTGAGCTTTTGTTGTATTGTGGTGCATTTTGTGTGAAGATAAACAGAAATGAAGTCATCATTTAATTTAATTATTATTTCGGAAAACGTCAGGTGGTAAAGATTTCTCGTCCGGCAGTGACGAAGAATTTGCACCAGAAATCGAAAATGGCAGTCGTGGTCAGTGTGATTCAAGTCAATCGGCTTGTTAAAATGAAGTCTGCATATACAGTGAACCCGGATCCACTTTTTAACAAAGGGTACCAGACACAATACGCTTATACCGACACCCACACCACCTATTCGTCGAGTCCAAGCGCGTGCATAGAGACGAGCTACACAACGCCATGTCTACTTTTGACATTCCAGAAAAACTAGTCAGATTGTGCAGGATAAAGATTGAGAGAGAACTCTCGCTGCTTCATCAAGGTCGATAACCAACTCACCGTTAAGTTCAATGTCAATAAAAGCCTTTTAACGATTCGACACGCTGTCATGTGACACTTTAACATCATCCTGGAGAAGAGGCACGATCTTCCAGAAGTCCGTTCAACGCAAAAGGTAATGACATGATTGGCAGAACGCAGCAAGCCATCAATGGTGGAACGAAAACAAGTAAATATGTGCTGTCGTCAAGACAGGGGTAGATATGGGTCACTTGGGCACTGCTTCTCAATAGGAAGATACATATACATTTTCTGCCTCTGATCCCAAAACAATTTTACAAATACCCCCAGTACCGAGATTGAACGCAGAATTACTCTTGTTAATCCTTGTTTATTTCATCTCGAAAGGTAATTGAATAGTTGAGCACAGAGGGCCCAAAGCACAAAGATAGGATTATATAACACATTGATCATCTCTTTCGGAAACATTGACAGTCCCAAGAACCAATGAAGAAGCTCTTGGTATTTTCGAGAGTAAAATGCTGGGTTCAGTCATTGGTCATGTTTGCGTTAATGGTATCTGCAGAAGGAGATTCAACCATGACTGCGAACTGTACATGAGCCTAGCCATGCATCTACGGATCGAAGGCCTAAGGTGGGTGGGCCATATAGGGAGTATGGACAACTCAGCTGCTAATCGAAGAGTGTTCGACTCTGAACCTGTGAAAACGCAGAGCATCGTGGAGAAGGGCCTCACCTCAGCCCAATTGGCGTGCGAATCTAGAGACAGCTAGCCAGAAAATCGTGCTAGTTGGAGGGGCTTGAGTTCCAGATTCACCCCGGAAACAAAGAAAAAGAATTGTTTACAGTCACAGTCACACAAAAAACTCATATTACAGCAGGTTTCCTTACGAGTTGTGCATGCTGTACACTTACTTTTGAGATGTGCATTTGGCTTCGTGACTCGATGTGCCTATAGTTTTTGAGATATCTTGATATTTTTGGTTGCTTTGGGTAAGTTACTAATTACCTTGGGAAACTGCATTTATGGCTTTTTCTTGGAGTCCCGTTTGACACTAGTTTTCGTGGAAAACGCAACACTCACTTTTGACTTTATGTTTTATGATTTGTTCATGGTTGGATTGTCTAAATCCGACTTCTTATACTGAAGGACAAAGATAGAGGGGCAATTTGTGCAGCCAAGCTCCATTTTAGTTCACATTTGTTGTTTGTTCGTGCTATAGGCATATGGTGGTTATTAGAAACGAATAAGCCGCTACATCTTATACCGAGGTAATGTGGTGCTGCCTCCTCCTAAATCCGTAATCTCCCCAAACTACGAAAGTCATTACAGGGCTGCGGCTAGCGTACGTATTTTGTAAAAAACTTTCATTAGGCCAGGACGTTATTAAGCCCAAGTTTGTCATAGATCGCTATTAATAAAACGAAAATACAAATGCATTCATCGGTATATCCTACAGTACTGCCATGTAGTAATATAAGATAACACGGGTGGCTCTGCAGTCTGTGATCAGGGGCGTGGTACTGGTGTAGCCTGTATAATTATTATATAACCACACACCCCTTAAGAACCATCACACGACAGTAGAAGTGCATGCATTTTGCTAATTAAAATGTTGCTTATTAAAGTGTTCTCCGCAGTTCAGAAACTTGTTAACTTTCCTTAATGAGAGAAAATTCTATGCTTATGGTCCAAAAGGAATATGGCCATGTCTTTATGAGAGCACCGCGTAGAATTTAATACTAATTGTAAATTATGTCAGAAGTGAAACTTTGAAGCCAACACAACGGTGTTGGGAAACTTTCATTTATTCCGCTCATAGCGGACCAAAGGAGTTGCAAGTCATATGGGTACATTTAACTGAATTCTCGAATGAGTGGACTTGCACCTCAGCATTCGTTGGGCACAATTTCAGGGTACATGCCTGTCGTTACAACATTATGAGTTCATTGAGGAACCTAGCATCTTACGCATTGGTGTGTCGACATGCGACTAGACTTGTGTCACCAACAGAGCTGGCCAAAGTGCATTGCTTGGGCCCAGAGAAAATAATCGAAAATGGTGTCTAGCAAATTCAATTGAACCAAACCGTAAAATTTCTCCTTCACAACTTCGGGAGTAGCGTCACTTGCATGGCATGTAGCGCCGTCTTGTTGGAACTACACATCGAAACCGATTTGTCGAGCTCTGGCGACAGAAAGGTGGTTAACAACTCGATATACACGAGACTTGCCGTCAATGGTCTCGTGTATAGAGCGATGTTAACCGTGTGAACATCTGTATTCTTCCTCGTTTCCGATGATGCCTTAAGACATACAAAACAGCCAGTGGACGCATAGATGTGTTCGCTCCAATAACAGCAACTTTGCTTGTTGATATAGCAGCGGAGGTAAAAATGGGCGTCGGTCGATGAGTGAATGCTTTTTTCCGACTATTTAGCCAATATTTCCAGTGCCCTATTAGGGAACACGGCGTTGCCCATTAACCACCGGCTTCAATTCATGCGTTTGCGGTCTATGTTTAATACCTTCCGCAAAATTAGCCGGGTCTTCTGCCGATGTCATCTTCTTCTATGCTCGCCAGTCTGGTCGGTGGCTTAAAGTTCAAAGGATAAACGCATACTAACGCTCAAACTTGTCCACGCTGCAACGAATTGATGACAACCGATCTCACGACGGAATTCACTTAGCGTACTTACGACTGGGCCGGAACTGCCACAATTGTTTGAAACAGTCAAACCTCGAATTTTCCATAAGTCGAACAAATGTTTCAGGACCTAAAGGGACCCAAGACTTAAATTTGCCCATTTTTTTGAAAACCAGTTAAAGGACTTGGACTTTGCTACCAGTTACCCATTTTTGTGCTTAAAAGCTTCTTTCTGAATATTTAAGGCTTCATGGAAAACGTTCGGTTATCCATCACGTGGTTCTCTTGCTCTTTAGTCTTCCGCCTGAGAAGTCGGCTCTCTTTTTACAACTCACGACCAGAACTCGTAGTTGGATACAGAGTTGCCATGTGGGCTGGCAGCCTGCATTCGTTACCAAGCAATAATGGTTCCTACCACGTTGGTCCACCACACATTTTCGACAACGCCTGTAATATTCTTCGATTATGTGCCCGAGAGTTTCTGGCAAGTGATTATAACTTTCCAAACCCAAGCCGTGGCGTTCTTCTCTCAATATCCAATACCTTGGCAAGGAAATTATACGAGTCGTTGTTGGCTCCCCGGAATGTTCGAAAAACGAGAATAATGGAAGAGTGACTGACTTCGATCGCAATATGATTAACCTTGTTGACGTGAGATCGGTCGTCATCAATTATTGATCACTGGACCCATGGGTCATTTTGTGAATATCCACGTGAAGGAACCACGTACTGGCTGCACTGTCGCTATCGGTACAGCCAGAGTCTCGGACGCGAGACAGGCTGAAAGTTTTGATGATTCTAGCAAAGGTGTCTTATTCGAAGTCGAATAAAATAAGTTATAGACCCAGCCGCGCGCAGAGGTCCAGGACCAAACCCACTACGTCACGGCCCCCGAAAGTTATGCCAGTCAATATACATACGATTGTTATTTGATACACGAGAAAATCTATCGGCATGAAGTCAATACTCAGTGCCCTCGTATCTCCGATTATGATTTATGTATCTGGGTAAACTTAAGGTGCAACTCGATTTGTGTTTAATCTCCAGATCCATATTCCAAGATTGAGGAACTCAGTAAATAATTGCAACCTTTTCCCTCTTTGGAACATGTTTTCGCGCCAGCTGCGGTTGTTGAGGTTCAGCAGCCTAGCAGCTGCTCCTAACACCCAAAAAAAATCTGCACAAAGAGGCCTCCCAAATAATACGTATACGCAACAGCGCCCCTAAATATGGTGAACCAATTGGCAATCCCCAATTTGTTACTCTCTCCACAAAAGTTGTATGTCGACCGCAACGACAAACTACATTCTGCTTAGTTTGGTTTCACCCACAGCCACACGTCCTGGTTGCACCGCGTCACACAGTGGGAAGACCCAGAGCATAGCCAGAGGCATTTTACCGTCAATGTCATTTAAAATTTAATTAAATCAAAAATCATTCACTCTGACACTGGTGACAGGCATTGCCCCTAATCGAGTTAGAACGAAAATCCCAGCACCAACAACACACGCCTGCGGGTTTCGAATAGTTTTGCTGATCAAAATCGTTAATTGATACAATGCCACCACTTTCATGAGTAAGCCAATGCAGATGCTATTATTGTTCTGTTCCCCCTCAATTGCTTAATTGAGCTGCAGTAATTAAATATTTAGAGGATAATCACTCGCAAAATCCATCGCTGGAAGGACTTCGCCGAAATTCTACGGCAGAATTCAATTGAACCCTAATTGCACAAAGGAAGCGATCTCTCGTGGAATTGCATTTAAACTGAATTGTTGCAAGGCGTGCCAAACTGATGCAATGTTTCCTAGCGATACCCAATCATTGCCTTGCAATCTTCAAAATGTGCATGTATCAAAGCATCGTTGTTACTGCAGCATACATTCAAGGGAGTTTAATGTAATTACTGTAGGATTCTATGTCCGTTACTGGTTTTGATTATATCGAAGGCTTAATCCGATAAACCAACTAATGGGATGAGCGGCCGATTGCAGCAGCGTTGATTGTAAGTCAGTTTGCCAAATTTGGTGTATCAAAATTAGATTTTCCCACTCTTGGATGCATTGAATTAAGGAAAACTCGAAACATGGAACAGTTTAGCATTATTCTGACAGAATCTTTATTGATAGTCGACTGCCAATGATTAATCCTCGATGTCCTTGTAAACATTATAAACTGACTGCAGAATCGAATTCATGACGGGAACGTGTGCATATGCGGTTTGGGGAAAAACTATAGAAACCTAAAAACAGTTGAGACTTCTTAAGAAACTATTTGAGAAGTAGCTACAGCGACATCGAGACTTGACTGGCAATTACTAGCAAAGACTAACTGTGACACAGATTCAAGTACAATGCAAGGAGCGAAACGCGAAGAAAGGATCTGAGCTTGGAGAATGGCAAGAACGAAGAAAACTGGAGGACGAAGCCCTGGATAGAGTAAAAATTAGATGGTCTCAGTCTAGATATAAATGGATAAAAGATCACTAAAACCATCTTTCTTCACTTGAAAACTTCAGGAGGCATTTCAACTATACATATATTCGCACAGCATATGTTGGATAGATTATATTTCTTCCTCATCTCTGCAGCTCTTGCAAAATTCGTTGTGTGGTATATTCAGTCGCGATGCATGCGTGCCTATGGCACAGTGTCCGGTAAGGACACCTATTAGCTTCCGCACGTTTTTGCTATTAAAGCTATTCAGAGATTAATCAATCAAAAAGTGTGTTAAGTATCTTCAGGCTTTTACAGTTGAGTCTTCATTCAAGCGAGATGAATCTTCTCAGCCTGTGGAAAAGCGCAACGCCCGCGTCTGAATTGGAGAACACAAGTGGAGAATGACCTCAACCAGAGATCGCTATAATTGGACATTCTTTGTGAGTACCTTCTACTTTTAGTTTACCACATGAAGTTAAGAAGATAAGTCATTCTTCATGCAGATAACAACTCTTATTCAAAATGTATATTCTTATTCAAGATATTGCATTCGAGTCATATACATGTGAACGTCAGCAATCTCACTGTCATGAGTCAATACCTAAGAAATAAGGATTCACAGTCCAAGATGGCAATACGTTCATACTATCGTTAAATAAATGATAAATTCATCGGAGCTCGGATGGGACAGTCAAAGAACAACTTGAGCTCAAGGTGCCACAATCGATGAGGATCGATCATGAAAGGGATGAAATGGAGATTGAGACAACAATCGCGGCAGTCTCCAGTGTTTACGAATGAATTTAAATAAATGTTTAAGTTTGTGCAATTGTGTTATTTTTGTTTAAGGAAGTCAAAGTTACAAGTCATCCAAGGAAAATATAAAATTCGTTTGTTTAATAACACGTCAAGCAAGAATTCATTTTGCGACCGAAAACCTACGAACTACCTGTGCTGCTGAGAACTATTATGACGAATTATCAGACAAAAGAAATCCTTCGGAAAGTCTAATTTTTAGGTTAACATTAAAGCTTAGCTCTTTGATTTTTAAGAATATCAGTGAATTTTTCCCATTAGGTGAAAAAATAAATAAATAGCAACTTTAATCTTCATATCATCCATGTTCTCAAGTTGTCCTATGTGCCCTTTTTCTGTGAAGCTGTGTCCTTCGGCAGAAAGGGCCTCATACGAATAACTTTTCCCTCAACCATTCCGTGAACGAAAATGCACATGGTCGTCGGCAATACCATAATCCGTAGATTCACTTTAATGAAATTGTGTAGGGCTTCACGGACCGAAGTAGAACGACAAACTTCCTCGCTTAAAGTGATTACTTTTGAAAATGCTCTAATTCACGCAAGGATAACTCATAACTAGAGCGTGCATCTTACTTACCGAGTATTAATCTACCAACAAAACGAAAGAAGACTCTCAAACGGATTCCAATTAAGCACACAAAAAAAAAAGGATCCCTTCAACTAATACAAATTCATTTCAGGGGCCAACCCACCTCCGTCTTAACAACTACACGTATCACATACATACGAACGCCATGTGGCATTGCGAATACGGTGTCAGTGGAAATTTAATTGGAAAACTTTTCTAATAAATGAGTGGAAAATAGAGAAAAATGAAAAACAATCTACTGAAAGAAGATTCACAGCAAATGTGAGGAACGCTAAGACTGCCCCAGGACGTCCATGACAAAGGGATGCCGGGCCATGAGAGTGGCCACACACACAGCCCCCATCGAGGGAGTCCCTATTTTCGACTGCAGCCAAAGGACACTGCGAGGCTAATGAATCCTGACGAGAAAGAAAAATTGTAATTTGTACCCAAAATTTCCCCCGAGATAGGAATTGAATTATTTCATATTTTCCCATTCGTGTCGCTTTTTTTCCTTTCTCCCCACTCCCTGGCAGGCATCACCATCCAGCCAATGTGAGCACTTGTCTTGAGGACATGTGTATGCGTGTAGAGTGGTTAGGTTGCGGTGGACCAAGGAGCGACATTTACATCTTTTTTTTCCGCTGGTGTCGAGGGAGAGCCTAGTACATGCGGCATTCTTGCTGTGCAAGAAGGTCGAGAAAAACAATTCTGAAGTGAAACGACACCCGCAAGGAGGATGTCGCCCGCTTGCGACCTGCTTGCCACTACTAGACAGCACAGGCATACTCGAAGTCCTCCTCATGGGGTTTTGTGGGGAATTCAATCCAGCACTTTTGTGATTGCCTATGTAGATTTTAACGAAGTTTTTCAATTTTAAATTTTGCATGTGATAACTACGGCTTTCTAGTGAATGCAGCTGCCCAAGCGGTGAGCTTTTAATGCTAAATGTTTCACAACAAAAAATTGTTTGAGATTGCAATTAGACTATTGATTCTAATTTTAAAGAGGCATTCGTTCAGACACGGATTTAGTCAATATCAATATTGGCTCCTCCAGAAGAGTGATATTTGAGGGCTGGGCTTTTAACTGTCAAAAAGGCAGATGTATTACATGTTAATATTAGAATCCATAGTACAGCAACCTATAACGAAATATGGAGTAAAATAAAGAAAAAAATTGTGTTTCTTTAACGAAATGAATTCTGCCTCTTTTTTATCACGTAACAATAATTTTGCCTCTCTACTTTCAGTGAATTGTGCAATAAGTAGATGAATTTAATTTGGAAATTGTTGGTATTTTGTTGAGAAAATGTTTGGGATTAATGGTACCAAAAGTGTTGGATTGTTAATGCACTTTATTGGATCTAGTATATTGTAAAGTGAATAGTTTAACGAGTATAAGAAGAGATAATCAGGACACCAACCACCACAAAACGCCATCTATACGCAAGGAGAAGAACGATGAACTCCGAAGAGTATTCCCGAAATTGTTGTACGTACTGCTAGAATGCCACCTATAGACGGATAGAAAACAAAGAATCATGTATACAAGCGTCAGCGGGGAAATGCAATAGACTCGTGGCGACAGTAGGATTTTGAACCGATACTGGGAGCATACACATCGGCACTGTGGTCGATCCGAGTCAGTTGAAAGCAGCTACTAAACATCAACAACCATCCTAACGAGGAAATCAGGAACCTGAGAAACACAATCCCCGGACAACGCTACCTCAAAGCGTTAAATCTGCTTAACGAGCAGAACTTTAAAACGAAGTCGAACAACGAGCTGCATGGACCAGAGCAGCGATAGCAATCACCATCGAGGCTAAGTCGGCTAACACATCACCAAACCATCCCAAAAGGACCACCATGGGCACACGGACTTTAACAACCCGATGTAGGCACCAGCCATTGTAGGACATTAAAAAGCAATTAACCGATAATAGTAATAAATATTAAATTAAACAAAGTACATCAGTTGCGCCCCTATTGTTGAGCCAAACCCCTAACCCTTAGTTTGTAAGTCTAATTGTAAACTCAATTGTAATAAATAATTCTGTTCAATCAAATTTTTAAATCGCTTTTTTTAATCCGAGTCAGTTGAGTTGGATAATTATTACAGTCAATTCAGTTAAATAATTATTGCAGTTCAATTCAGGTGGAAAATTATTACATTAGAGTTCAGTGTCGTGATAAGTAAAGTTTGGGATTTTATGGTGTTATAGTATTCGTATTATAAAGGGTGGTTTAATGGCCGATGTTGAATGTGAACCACACCTAAGCGTCAAGCTTTTTTCTGCATTTCATTTGACATTTCTCAATTTCAGACTAACTCAATTTGAACCATGGAAAGATACACAATCGAGCAACGCGTTAAAGTTATTCAGGCTTATTACAAAAATGGGCGTTCAAATCAAAATGCATATCGTGCACTTCGTGATTTTTTTCGGTCAATTTAATCGTCCAAATGTGCGTACAATCGGAAAAATCGTGCAAAAATTTAAGCAAACCGGGTCTGTAGGAAATGTGACAACACCAGTGCATGCTCGTACAGCTCGTACTGCGGAAAATATTGCTGCTGTTCGCCATAGCTTGGCTGAAGAGCCGTCCACCTTAACTCGTCGTCGTGCCCAACAATTGCACCTCTGGTGCAATTGACTCAAGAACTAAAGCCTCTTGACCATTTCAAGCGTCGTCAATGGTCAGAATGGTGGCAAGAAATGGCAACAGTGGATGATCAATTTTCGAAGAAAATAGTGATGAGGCACATTTTCACCTCAGTGGATTCGTCAATAAGCAAAATTGCCGCATTTGGACGAATAATAATCCAAGAGTGATTGAAGCACCCACAAAGAGTGACTGTTTGGTGCGGTTTATGGGCTGGCGGCATAACAGGCCGTATTTTTTCCAAAATGAGGCCGGTCAGGCAGTTACTGTGAATGGTGTTCGCTATCGTGAAGTGATAACGAACTTTTTATGGCCCGAATGGGAAGATATGAATGTGGACGGTATGTTGTTTCAACAGGCTCTTTTGCGCGACAAATTCAATGGCCGTGTTATCTCACGTGGTTACGATGTCAATTGTCCGCCAAGATCATGTGATTTGACACCGTTGGATTTTTTTCTTTGGGGTTATTTGAAAGATAAGCCAGCAACAATTCAAGAGCTAAAGGATGAGATAATTCGGCACAGTAACGGCGTAGAACCTCAATTATGCTTCATCGTCATCGAAAATTCGGACCATCGGATGGAGGTGTGCCGCCGAGGTCGCGGCGGCCATTTGGCCGATATTTTGTTCCATACATAATTGAACCATACCAATATTATCATAATAAAAAGAAACTACAATAATTTCCTAAATAATTTGTGTTTTATTCAAAATCAACATTGGCCCTTATTATTATATTTTTTTATTTTTATTAATTTAACCACCTTTTAGTAAAGTAATGGTAGTAGTTGAAATGGAATAAAGCATAAGGAGTAAATCAGTGTTTGCAAGATAAATTCGTGTATATCGTGAGTAGTGAACTCTTGTGTTTCATTCGTCAAAATCCAGTGATCGAATAATCTTGCGTAGACTCATTTCTGCTAAACGTAACAATATTTTAGAAATTTATCTGCAGGTAGTACACAGTTTAAGGTTTTTGACATTTCAAAGTGAGCTTGTGTCTACATGTTATTTGACATACTTAATATGTAGTGTGTTTACACAAGGATTAAAAGCTTGTTGATTTTACACTAAGCGATATTTAGTTTCGACAAAAAGCAATAAAAGGTCTTTTGAATTTTAAAAAGTAGTAGCGCATTATTGCAGTTTCTTGGCTTAAAAAATAACACATTGTGGAAGTGAGTATGCCATTGACTATATATACATGAGGAAGACCAGATGCGGCATGCATGGCATATGTAGGAGTGGTGTGACGGGAGTTTAAAAATACGCTTAAAGAAATCGAGTTGGATCAGTTCGCAATCTGCTATGCAAAAGTTTTCACTGATTTGTGCCTACCTGGCATGGTAAAATGTCAGTCCTTGGTCTATTCATCTTCTGAATGCCATAGTGGCTCTATTAGACCTACCAATGACCTCTGTACACCTTTGTTTATGTTTTCGTGTGTGTATTAATCGATTCCGACACATTAGAGTGAATTTCAGAAAAGTTGAGTTGACAAACTTTTAAGAACAGTCATCTCGTGGGATGTCAATTTTTCCACACGTTGATAGCTGAATTATAAATACCAGTTACCTTTTGTCAACTTCGATGGTTTACCCTCTAATACCAATTCCAAAGTCCTGTTTCTACTATCATCGACGTAAACTATAATTTTACTATACTTTAATGGTGCCCTGACATTCTGCCAAACGACATTACGCCAAATGGGAAAATTTGGTGCAATGACGCTTTTGAAAGTGTCTGTAGGAAGAATATTCATGTAAAATGTCATGCCACTTTGGGTACATTGGAATTTGTATGGCCATCATATTTTTGATAGGTATGGGGGCAGCATGTCCCCCAGTTTTTAAGTTTAGCTCAAGGCGCCTTCCTGGCAATTGTTGACATAGCGACAAAATCGTGTGAGAGGTTTAAGCCCTACGGAAAAAAGGGTTTAAATCCTGTTCAACCTAATCCCTTATTTAAATACACCAGACTTTCTTACAGGATAAATTTGAAATTCAGTTATATTTTTAAGCTTAACCCCTTTTTCCGCTCATACGACTTCGTCGCTCCGCTAAGGCTGTGTGAACAATTGTCAGTCGGGCGACTGGAGCGAAATTCGTTAGAAATTTAAAACTTGTAAACTGAGTGTAATGATTGCGGACTGATGGCTTGCGGACCCCGCACCAAATTTGGCACAATGACGCAAACTAGTTTGGCCCTATGACACTTTTGAAAGCAACACTATGGCAAATGTTAATATTTGGTCTAGTGACCCTTTCAAAGGCGTCATTGCGCCAAATTTACATAATGTTGTTTGGCACAATGTCACGGCACCTAATTTAATCGGTGCTGGATGTCTAGGTTTTCTGTGCTGGACTTTCAAAAATCCTCTTTCTCGTCACACGGACAATGTTGTACAAAAATTCTCAAACTTAGTCATTCGGAAATGTCATTGAATAAAACAGAAGTGGCCGACACAAAAGTCCAATACATACTGTAGCGCCAAATATTTTATTTTTGTTTTAATAAGTTACACCGACAATATGCATGTGATGTCCTCACTCCAAAAGCCCCACTCCACAGCAATCACTTCAGTTGGATTCCGTTTCTGAGACTGTTCAAGTTTAGACATTTAGTCGTTCTCTCTTTCTCTCTCTCTGACAACTCGCGCTCAATTTAAGGGTATTTCACCGACATTGAACATTAACAGAAAATAAATTGCAGACAAAAAAAAAAAAAAAACAGACAAAAACGTAGGCAACTTCTGAAGGCTATCTGAATTTAGGAGAACTGAGCATGCACAATGGCCAAGCGGACCCTTTTTATATTTAATTAATTAAAGCAAATCAATGTTTGACTGCAGATCAGACAATTATCTCTTTGGTGGTGACTTACTCTGGATGCAATGTGGGTGTGATTCGCTGTTGGCAAAAAGCGCTAATCAGCTTTTTGGATACAAATGGATGAAAAAGTCATTTTCATTGATTTCTTTACATTTTAATTGAATTTGAAGTCGTGATCACACATGTTGACTCTGACGTAACATACATACATATATAATATTCTAAAGGGTGATTTTTTAAAAGCTATAGTAAAGTTTTTAACAAAAAAAAAAACACATAAAATTCAGAAAAATTCATGAAATTTTTATTTGAATCGATAGTACGGTCCATATAATTTAATTTCTGAAGATTATTTCATGCAAATGTTGACCTTGACTGCGCCTCAAATGGTCCATGAGCTTAGTCCAATTTTGGAATACTCTTTCCAACATTTCGGCCGGTATCTCACGAATAAATGCTTCAATGTTGTCTTCCAATGCGTCAATTGAAGCGGGCTTGTCTGTATAGACATGAGCTTTAACATAGCCCCACAAAAAATAGTCTAAAGGCGTTAAATCGCACGATCTAGGCGGCCAATTGACCGGTCCCGAACGTGAAACAAAATGTTCACCGAACTCGCCTCTCAATAAGTCCGTCTTGTTGAAACCACATGTCATGCAAATCAAGCTCTTGCATTTTGAGCAAAAAAAGTTGGATATCATCTCACGCTAGCGCTCACCATTCACAGTTACGTTACGATTCGCATCATCTTTGAAGAAGTACGGTCCAATGATGCCACCAGCCCATATACCGCACCAAACTGTGACTTTTTCTGGATGCATTGGTAGCTCTTGCAATGCTTCTGGCTGATATTCACTCCAAAATCGACAATTCTGCTTTTTTACGTACCCATTGAGCCAAAAATGAGCTTTCTTAACAGAACACGCATTTTGATAATAAAATTCAATAATTTGCAAGCGTTGTTCGTTTGTAAGACGATTCATGGTTAAATTATAGACCAAACTGAAGATGCTTGACAGTGAAACAAAACACGAAACGTGCGTCAGCCGTTTAAACCAGTGTTGCCAAAAAGATAATAGCTAAAAAATCACCCTTTAGCATTTTAATTCGTCAGCAAATGCATTCGAAATGGAATTGTGGGCACGTGCACGGTAAATGTGATGAGGCGGCGTGAAGCAAAACACACAATGTCGCACACACAAAAATTCTATGTTTTCTTCCTTTAACTCCGCCCACAAATCATCATCGCGGAGAGAAATTGAAGGTCCATCATGTCAAAAAGCAAAGAAGAAGAAAAGTACTTCGGCACTTCGCCCACAAGACGAGAGATCGTCGGGGAAGAGAATCAACTCTGCGATGGACTACGGATTTGATGTCAGTGGTCAACAGTCTTCTGTGGACACTAAGGACCAACAAATTTCACTCCACAGCAGTCCGTAGCAAACAATATACAGACAGTATCACAACGAAGCAGTTTAATACTCAATTTAGCATTGAAAATATTTTGTTGTTGTCTTATAGTAAACATAAACATAGGAGAAGTTAGTGGACGAAATGACCTAAATAAAATAATATCAGTGACGGTTTGAAATATTGTAATCGCAAGTTTTCCTTTCACACATTTTATTCATACCACTGAAACGCAAATCCGCGTTATCTTTCAAACAAAAACACTGCTTTGTAAAGAAGTTTCCTTGAAAGCACTTCTTCGCAATCTGTTTCAAATACAAACACTCATCGGCCATGAACAGACGAGCTGCACATTGCCACTGGCAATACCACAATGCGGCCTGAGGACAGAACTTTCGTGTGTATTTCTCGCGACAGCTCTGTGGACTTACTCTATTTAAGTGAAATGTGTTCAGCTGATGCCGGAAAGGTTCACCCAGGCACCAGCAAAAGTGAAATTTCTTCGAAGGATTGCATCTGTCCTTACACCGGCACTCTTACGAGAGGTAATCAACATCCACACATTTTGTTGATCCTGCTTGTAATCGGTCAGTTGAAGCACTCAGACAAGTTTACAGACTTAACATTCACAAAATATGATAGACCTTCAGTACAGATGGGAACAAATTCATGTTTTAATTGATGGACTCACTTGTCTCCTCTTCTACTGCGAGTCATTTTACACTCGATAAGATATACCAACGCCCAAGTGTCGTTTGGCATACTTACAAGAGTTTACTTAAGAAGTCTTGTCTGAAGGATATGGAAAACTGATTGCAAAGGCTCGTTATAGTTGCGTAAATACGAGTGCTCTTGTGAGCTTAACTTGGCTTAGTCTCTGCAGTATCATTGAATCAATGTTGAACGCAGTCAAATAGAATATGCTTTGACTGGAGCAATTTTGTGAAAACGTAAGGATTCCATTAGATGTCAATGAAGTGGAAGGCAATTATCGTTGTAAAATTAAGTACACATTGATCACTGCAACTTGTACCATCCTTTCCCTCATCGTCAACATCAACGTTCTTGACGACCAAGTTCCTGCATAGAAATAATGAGTAAATACCATCAAGGGATAACTGAAATTCGTCCAAATGCATTTCGTGCTCAAAACGGAATATGCAACATTATGAAAATTAGCCAACGAAACAAGAACATTCTTTTGTTTGTTTGGTTGAACGCGCTAATCTCAGGAACTACTGCTTTGAATTGCAAAATTATTTTTGTCTTTGATAGTTCGACGAAGGCTTTAGGCATCCAACTACAGGAGTCTGGTGTTGAAGACGCGTTCTAGAGCTATAGATGGGGGATAAACAGTGCCGCTTTCGTCCCGGTAGAAGTACAAACGACGAGCTTTTCACTCTAAGAATGATACTTGGGAAGGCTTGGGAGTATGCCAAACCCATCTGCAAGTTGTTTTGTGTATTTGGAAAAGGCATACGACAGAGTTTCTCGAGGTAAACTCTGGAGTGTTCTGCAGGAGTGTGGGATTGGGACCATCAGTCTCTATACACAAACTGTAGCAGCTGTGTTCAGGTAAAAGTGGTCGTTGGACTTCGCCAAGGGTGCTTCTTGTCACCTCTCCCTTTCATTGTATATGTCACCATCTCCCTTGTGTATATGGACTGGATGTTGCACAGCAGCCGGGGCGAGGAATGTTTCACATTGAGAGAGTTGAGGGTAAGTCATCTTCTTTGTGCAGTTGACTTGACCTCACATCCTCTCATACGGAACTCCAGCACGCACTCAATATGTTTGTGGCCGTATGTGCTGATGGTGGAAAGAAGGTTAAGGTGGACAAATCGGATGTTGTGGTCATATCCAGAACGCACTCTACACATTAGTGGAGTTCCAATGAAGCAGGTGGACAAGTTAAGGTATCTGGGGGACTTTTTCATGGGTGATTGAAGGAGTAATTCTGCGCTTTCCTGTAGAATTGGTCTGGATCAAGTTTGAAACAGCTTGGTAGATCTGTAATCAGGAAGGCCATGCTTGGTGTCAGAGCCAAGTTAGCGGTTTCCAACTCAGTATTTGTTCCAGGTCTCACCTATGGTCTATATAAGATCGCGAGTACAAGCTGCAGAGATGAGAATTCTTCGTGCTGTTGTGAGAATTACTCGCCGGGAAAGGGTGAGAAACACGGCAGTGCGAGAGCAACTCAACATTGAGGAGCTGCTTCTTCGAACGGAGAGGACTATGCTTCGTTGGTTTGGTCACGTGGCACTAATGTCCCCTTCACCACGGCTTCCGAGGCGGGCGTTGAATGCGACTCCATCAGACGAGACGAGGTGGATGGACTACGTCCAAAAAATCGCTCCTGATGAGTTAGAAGCTTATTACTGGAAATTAACTGAAATTAGTTAATGACCAGCTTACTGCGTACAAGTGTGTTTTGATCAGTGTTCGACATTTGTTGGCTCTGTACTTAAAAATGGCCCTTTGGGCTAAGTTTTGCAAGATGTCACCTTAATAATATAGGAGGAATGCACCATGCTTCATATATAACCCATGTAGGGGCTCTAGACAAGACTCGTAGAGATATTAGAAGCTGTAATAAAATCATGGGTAGAATCGATGTTATTCTCGAGATTTTCGACAAACGTTACCGGTGATATTTAGTGGAACAAGAGCAGACACTGTGATGTAGGTTGCTTGGAATGGAGGCTGCCAGTGAGAAGACGGGGTCTACTACCCACAAGATATTCTTAACTCTTTAAGCCCGAGTGGCCTTGCCCAAAATCATTTTACTCAGAAATCTTAAAGTACTAAATGTGTGTGCCTTGACGATTACAAGTTAAATTTCTGCGCAATGGCGTGATCGTTGTAAAAGTTTTGACTGGTCCAATAGTTAGTCAGATAGTGGTAATACCTCGCATCCCAATGATTCCCAATGATTCCCAATGATTTACCTCTTAATTTTAAAAGTATTCAATTTCCCGTTATGGTAGGACCGGGGATTCCTTACAGACGTTTGGCAGCATGTACTTGATCTAGAGAGTCATGCCGAGAGGCCCAACCATCGATGGAAGCTCTAACCGAGGACGTACGCAGACCCAGCACAGGTTCAGGTCAGATGCGTATTTATTTGAAAGCTTAAGTCCGATCGTTGGAGAGAAGGAGCCTTATCATAGCTGTATGGATACAGATGGATCTTTTTGGTGATAGACCTCAAGACTTACAGGGAATCCCCTATGCATGTTTATAGTAATTAATAATATGTTGCGACCAAGATATTTGCAGTTGATGAAGCGGAAGCAGTATTGGGTGAAAGTGATGGTAATTGTACTAATATTTGTGGTGACGAAAAAAATGTACAATAAGTCAATGTTGGTTATTACGATGACTTATACGATGGTTCTGACATTGAAGAAAAATTAAGAGATAATTACAATCAACACGAATGTGTTACAGGAACAGCCATATTTAACAACTAACATTCAGCCATATTTGGGAAAAGCATTTGGAGTCAGCTCGTGTACAAGGCGAACGTGAAAACACAGCACTTGTTTGTCAGATGAAGGTGCAGTCAAGACTGCTTTTCACATGGACAACTATATGTCACGTTATCAATAACAGGTTGCGGAGAAAACCTGTGTGTTCTTCTAACACAAGAAAATAAAACCATTTACGCAGAAGTACTTTGAAATACCCTCTACAAAAATACTACCAATTATATAAGTCCCTCCACAATTCCCATATTTTATAAAACCCCCAGAACTTTCACCCAGTGTTCCTTTATTATTCCTGTTCCCGTGACATTTTTTCTTTTACTATTGTTCCTTTGTTTGTAGGTTTTCCCACAAAACGCGGGTGCACAGCTATGTTTTTAAAGTAACGCTGCCTATCTGTCTACTTGACAAAATTAAGTAACCGCAAGGAAGGACATAGCAATATTATTTATCCCACCGCGATAACGGATATTCACGAGGATGAAGTCACAGGCAACAGATAGTTATGAGTATAAGAGCATATAGCTACATGTTTTGAGTAGACACCATCTGCGGACCTAATTAAGTCGATAGGAAAAATTAAACACTTGCTCATTTCCGGTTTGAGTAATGAGCAGCACAACAGTCAAGCATGACTATGAGTACCCTCCCTTTAAGCACCGCGTTTTCCACTAATTAACCGCGCCGGTACTTGAACTTTTACAAGAATATATGCATTCTTTAAGAAAATCTTAACATGGCCGTACGATGAAGACGGAAGTCACCTCAGCTCCGCGAGTTATGTTTGTTAGCCAGTCTTCATGGTCAACAAAACAGCTTTATTTTTTTTTTAATTTATTTATTTTATTTTTTTATTTTATTTTATTTTTTTCGATTTTAACTCCAATTTTTGAACACATTTTATTTGCACTAATTTGCATCATCTCCTTAACTCGAAATCTAAGAAAAGAGTGAGTCTTCATCTATCATTCTAACATTCAACACAGAGAACTTACAGGACTTACCTAAGGACACTATAAGAAAAAGAGAACAAAACGGAAGTTGTAGGTTGTGCACATTAGAAAGAAGGAATGAGTAGGATGTACAACGCTTCGGTTGTAGCTTGGCTGAGGCGTCCTTCATTTAGTGGACAGCAGCATCATATTAGTTCTTTGGCTTTGGCGCGTGCTTGGACAATGGCAAGCACATGGTTTCGGCTTGGCTTTGGTTGTACCATTATTCATCCAATGCACAGCAACATCACGCGAGAGCTTAGGCTTGGGAGCGTGTTTGGGCAATCGCAGGCACATGGCATCGGGTTGACTTGGTTGGCTCTCCCTCGAATACACAGTATTATCACGCGAGTGCTTAGGCTGTGACGCATAATTGGAATTATAGAAACACAGCCAAGGACAGTCTGCACCGAATGCTGCGAGTAAGCCATTTTACTCAACAGGGGGCTCATGGGTGTAGTAATGCCGATTGGAAAATAAGGTTTTTCCTTCTTTGTTTCGGAAAAGTGTAATACATTCTGTTCCGGAAAAGTTGCTATTGTAATAACAACTGAACGATTGATTACTTGCGATGGAAATGTATGGCGGCCGTGACTTTCAGTGTTGCTGCATCGACCTCTACAAACTTGAGTCTACGTTGTCTAGGGTCGATGCAAGCCCTATCTCTTCGGAGTCACTGACAATTCTGAGAATAAAGATAATAACTATCTAAAAAGAGCTTCTTAAATTTCTGTTCGGAATCTCCATAGAAGTGTAGGTCCCTTCGACTCGTGAGAGAACAATAGCATGCACAATACTAAGCTAGGCTCGACTATAGCCTCGACAGGCTATAGCGCCACCAATATTATAAGAAGATATTATTAGAAGAACATTTTTCAAGGATGGTGGACTGATGACATGAATTACAGTGAGCTCCGAGTGATTCGCTCGTTCTGTGAAACTTCGATTCGAAGTCAGACCAAAGCCAATGTAGGCCGACGAAAAACGACTGGATGGCTCAGTTTGTGAAGAGCCTGCACTTAGTTAGCGGGCTCACCGGCTCGAATCCCATTGAAAGAAAAGTTAATACACTTTTATTTGGTTTTCAAATCTGGTCCAATCACCATTTGCCATTGGGATCAAATTAACGGCACAAGCACTGAAGTGGTCGAACAGCGGTAGTACTCTAACTGTGGGTATCGCTATTCACAAACATGGTCTAAATGTGCTGGTAAATTGACTAGCAGCCCCTTCCCTACCCTAACCTACGCCTTGACTTGGAACCAATTGTTGCTTGTGATAAAGCGAAACACTTAGGTTGTTAAAATAGTGGGCTAAATGACAGAGCTATACATATTACGTTAGTTGAGGGATAATGAATTCCGACCAAAGTGGGATTGTGCTTTCTGCTAATTTAATTTTTGCGTCAAATGCCATAATAATTTTATACCATTTTAAGGGTTTATTACAATAATATGATAAGCCACAAAAGCCAAATATGGAGAAAACTGGTCTTGTAGCAGGCATCCCGTATATCATTTCTTATATTGTATTATTGAAAGCATTTACTGTATTTTATTATTCATGTCATCTATACTTTGTAATGAAAAATCTATTCTTTATTGTTTGATGAATTATTAATACAATGAAAAAACATTGAAAATTAGGATGTGCACCTTTTTGTACCGTGCTCCGTTTTCAAGCACAACTGTAACTCCAAAGAATTTAAAGACCGAACCGTTACATGATCCCAATCTGATTGAGATCGTATATGCACATAAGCTAATTGGAGCTATACTATCAGCTAGATTGTTTTTTATTTTTGGTTTTTGTTTGAACTAGGAAGGGATAGGAGCAGGCAGGTGCATTGCATCGAGACAATTCGATGCTCTGATCAAAAAGCTACCACTCTTTGCCATTCCAGGGGACGACGTGATCAGGAAATTCAATTTCCAAAAGAAGTTAACAATTAAGCGCAAGGCCAACAAGGATTGGAGCAATGAACCCATCGTCCACGGACTGAACAGCAATACGTTAAAATGGTATACAGATGGATCAAGAGCTGATGAAGGAACAGCGGCAGAAGTATTTGGACCCCAGACAAAGTACTACTAAGAAATGGGCATGCGCACCGGGATCTTTCAAACAGAAGTCTATGCAAGGCACAGATGCGTTCAATCTTGACAGGAACTATACCAACTGCGACATTGGAATAAAGTCGGCCAGTCGTGTCACTGTCATGGCATTAGACGTTTATATCATCACGTCCAAACTTGTGTGGGAATTTGAAGGACCTGAGCAGGAGTAACTCTGCTGGATAATAGAAACGGCCGACTCCCTCGTTAGAAAAGGAGCATCGGAACCTTTCTCCGCTGTAGGAGACCATGTCCTCAGGAAATAATTCATGGAACTAGAAAGAAGGGACCGGGCATATACCAGGATCAACGATCATGACAAGCCAAGAAAGTCTTGGCTCAATATAACCGAATCAGGTTTGAGGCATGTATCAAGATGAGCAAAACCAATCTCCGTATCTTACCTAACAGGCTTCCTAACAGATCACTGCAGACTCAGGGAGCACCTAAGAAAACTAGGAGCATGAGAAAAAGGCCTCTACAGGCCTGTGGAGAATCTAATGAAATTCCAGAACATGTTCTGAGATTTTGTGAGGCACTAGCCCACAAATGACACAGATATCCAGGCAAGCAACTAATATCTATGGAAGAACTAAAGTCACTGGAACCAGCTCTTATTCTCAGATTTCTAAAGGAAACGGGCTTAGAGAGATGAAATAAATCTCTTCCAATTTAGCACAATTGTACACTGCAACTCTCACACTGCATGTGAGGGAACTCTTAAGAAAGCAATGGTATTAAAAGGGAGTCACAATAGATCTAAAGGTCGAGGTGAAATATACCCTCTACAAACATAATAGTGATTTTATTGCAATAAACCCGCTTGTTGTCTGACCATCGGACAAGTTAGTTGTCTTTCGCTTTTCTCGCCTCTCTTTTGCTTGTTCTCATTTCACCCATTCGCAAGTGTAGCATTTCGTAATTTTCAGTACGACTTAACCTCGCACTGTTTCGCATCTTTCGCTACATTTTCTAAATCCTTTGAGGATTTCCTTTGGATTTGACTGAACTAATACGCTCGAACAATCGATATTTGAGTTGTGTGCCTGAGAATTGAGTATGTTACAAAAATATCTCATTATTCTTTTATTTCAATTCGAAAATGGGTTCCTCAAAGCTATTACCCACGCCAGAGACAGTCTCAATAGTTCAATAATTCTATTACAACTTGAGGCCATTAAATGAGTGCAATTTAATACACGTAAGTCATAAACATGTCAACGCCACCAATCATAGATCTGCCTGACCCAGGTGTTCTCCATGAATCAACCTCAAGAGGTAAGATGTAGTCTCAGATGGCGATGCGAAACCACTTAAAAACTCAGATGGGACAGGCAAAGATGATGAAAGGGGGAACCACTTGAGCTCAGGGTGCAATAGTCGATGACGTTAGATTATGAAACGGGTGAGCTGGAGATTGAGAAAACAATCGGGGCAGTTTCCTGAACGACGAGGACGAGACGCGTTCTCCTCGGCTGGGATAAGGTTTTCTCTTCAGACTGAATGCTTTGAAGCGTGTAATTATGCAGTTTTTGTTTAAGTATTGTATTATTTCTTCTTCGCACGCTTCCGTTACATGAGAGTCATTCACCTAATTGTGGTGATTTTGCCAGATGACTTATGTTTCTGGCAAATTCACTTCTGATGTCACCTTCAGGTGTCGTTGAGAATTCCTACGCGCTTTGTATCACTTTGTGGAAATATGATTTGCATTGCGGCTGACAATTCGAAATGTGTTGACATGATTTAATTTGACTTCAGCCCCAACTGCCGATGGCACTCAGCGAGGAATGCCCCCATGAAAGTTTGGACAGTGTTTGTGTGTCTGACACTGAATGTGTGCCTCGACACTGAATTATGATGAGACACATCATAAACAGAGAACCTGTCAACAACAGCTGTGATTATGTCATCACTGCCTTTAGCATTTTGAAGGAAACTTTCAGTCAAGGAATGAACCCCTGAGGTTGGGTTTAATTTTGTGCACAGTTTGGTGTTCTCACGTCGTCGGTGATGTATTCAGTTCCGAAGGAAGGATTAAAGACCAACAGAGTTATTTAGCCTTGTGAAGTGACAATATGTTGACAGCAGCTTTTGGCTTTACGAACTTTGCAGCTTAGATTTCAAGGTTATACAGGAGGGGGAGGAATGGTGCGACCTTTACGATTGAGAGACGATGCACACGATGTCTTATCAGATTTGTGTACAATATTTATTAAGTGTGTTACCAAACTTTCACTGAAGACTTCCAGCTCAACCAAGCAACCAATGTACCACTAATAATAATACTTGTAGTTGCTATAGTTGGCGCTACAGTCCGAGGCAGACCTGGGCCAAGTCTCTACACCAACTACTGGTGGTTGCTCTTATAATGGGGGGAGGATCCTGCCTCGTATGGGACGTCAAACGAAGGAGTTTTGAAGTTTCGCCCTCCAAACCAGAAATCACGTGTTTCAGAGACTTCTACCTCTCTTGCTCTCTATCGGAAAATGTATTGTACATGGTTAACTACAAGCAGTCGACACAGTGACATGGGACATTGTCGACGACTTCAGCACTACATGAAGTGTATTCACACCATCAAGACGTTCTCACAAATTCAATTCACCAGAAACACGTCCAAATCCACCAGTGTCCTTCCCTGACCTCAGGGCAATGACAACCAATCGGGTTACCACAAACCCAATGATCCTTCAATTGGATTGCAGATACATTACATCAGGATTCAATGCAGGACATCAGGGGCCAGTGAGAGGTCATGCCGAACAAATGCAAGCACACACTCAGATGAAATAAAATATTTTATTCAATCAGCTTCGTCTTTGCATCAGAAATGAAGTTGCTCCCTACGAGTTGGTCCCAACCCATTCTCCTCCGTCGGACTTTGGTCTAATGGCGCGTATGGAAGCCGATCAAATGTCCTTTTCGTTTGCAAGCCATAACAGTTTCGATCTGAAATCTACTTCGTAGGGCCGTGCCCATTATGAAGGTTCGGAAACATTTCCTGTGCTCCCTCCAGCGCACATCCCAAGCGAATGGAATGGAGCACAAGTAATTGAAGGTTCTTGGGCCGCTTGGCGGTTTCGACGGATCATAAATTCACCGTTCTTATGGCCTTTAGGCGTACCTATTCAAATTCAGAAGTAAAATAACATGAGTTGTAGGAAGTAAAATGTTTTCCTTTCGAAATGCGAAATCATGCGTAAATTCTGAGTGAATGGGTGTGCTTGTGAGGGGGAGGGAAGCTGTCTCGCGAAATAGCGAACACTTAGAGGGGAAGGTGCGGACCATTTGCTTTAACGCCTCCGCTTTGGCAAAACAGAAATCAAAGTCGGGACGTGATACGATCCTAATGAATCGTTTGTCGCGGAAACGGGAATGTTTACACATATAAACCTCTCCAGAGACTGCGGTGGCTCAGTGGTTGATGAGGGTTTTGATTTGCCCCGTGCTCAGGCACGTCGAGAGCTGTTGACTTGGAAAAGTAAACAAAAGAAGTCTCGGCAAACGAAGGAACATGTGCCGCTGAAGATGGCACAATACAATCATTCGTTCACTTATCGCAGTCTACGGCGGGAGTGGTGTGGGGCGCGGGTGATTTCCTGCGTGGCAATGCCATAAGGGCGTAATGCTGCGAAATCGGAAAATGACTTGTATTTAAGACGAGGAAGGTAGATTGCTGGAAATAAGTCATGGAGACATATGGACCGCGTGCTGTTCTTGACAAGCTGTTTTCTGAAAAGGATCCTCAGGAAAACAACTGCAAATGACGCTAATAAGCGTGCCTCTCTGATCTGTATACAAACGCGCCACACTCGTACACAATTCGCAGAAAACTGAAAGTTGTCTTCAGACGACAAAATACGTGATACTTGAACTGTCCCAGTGCGAGCCGGGAACCGGAATGGGGAGTTTAAAGGCGGGCAAGCAAAATTAAACCAACCCTCTCCACGAAAAGAGAATCTTCCAATCACGCGACAAAATGTCGGAACCCTTGTCAAAATGCAAACCGAGAACGGATGTGTCCGCTTCTGCTAGCAATCACGTCCCTTTTGGTAATATGACTTTGCTGGTTAATTGAATTAAAGTTTTTTTTTTTTTGAGTTTTCTCTTTTTGTACTGTCCACAGTCGTAGACAAGACCTTTCTCAATCCCAGGCAACTGAACCGAATGCAATTCAACCAATGACTTGCAAATTACTTCAGTATTAATTAAAGTCCTTTGAGTGAAGAGTTTTGACCCAAACTATATGGGTGGCGATGGCTACTAAAGGCATTTATGAATCGCCCCACATTGAGACCTACTCGGTTCGCCTGTTCAATCGCAGTGAAAAGTTAAACATAGATATGTAGAAGCTTTTACTGTGAATGTCATTAGCACGACCCTATAGCTGAACTGTTTGTAAAAAGCATTGCACTGCCATCATATATCTCATATGCAATTTGAAGGAAAAGCCACTAAAAAAAAGCTGCCTTGTTTTTGCCTGCCTTAAGAAAGGCTCTTATTTTGTGCTTGTCCCTAGTTTGGTTGGATTGTGTGTTGCCAGTTTGATGGTACTGCCGCTATCTCATAAAAGCCCTAGTCCCTACTGGCGAACAACTGAGAGAGTCGTGTTTTACAAGAATTTCCTGGCCCTCAACCCTGACTTACAACCCTTTGTGCCAACTCTCCGCGATTCGACCACGTCCGCTTTCGCTTTCCGCGTCCGCTTGTTGAGAGGGATTATTGCCCCTCGATCTTTAGATTTATTATGCCCCCTTTTTATACCATTGCTTTCTTAAGAGTTTCCTGCAGTGTGAGAGTTGCATTTAGAGTTATGCACTCCTGTTGACCCAGCTGTTTCTTGGTCTGCTTCATGCCATTCGCTTACTGGAGTCAGTGTTGTGCCCGACAGACTTCTTGGTGTTTGGAAGTTACTATGGCGATTTTTACCAAATTTAGGTCTATCCCAGCCGACAAGTACCATTCCCTAGTTATTGTTAGTCCCCTTTTAGCGATGTCACATAGGGTCTCGTTCAACTTTTCCCTGGCTATAATACCTATATTATCAGCATATGCCTAACAACTTATCCCATGGTCTGTCAGTATCTCCAGAAACTAGTCTACAACTAGGCTCCACATGAGAGGTGAGAAGACTCCTCCTTGTGGGCATCGACTTGTAGTGTCGACTGATGTCTGAGTCTGCGCTGATCTCGTGCTGAGGAGTTCGTAAATTTCTTGTTAAGAGCTCAAGTCAAAAGCATCATTCTATGTGTTTTCAAATGCTCCTTCAATATCCAAGAGGGCAACTAAAACTATTTCTTTTGCTTCAAGGGCGCTTACGATAGTCTCCGTCAGTTGTTAGAGTGAAGTTTCTCTGGATTTTCCGGCCCTATATGATTGCTGACAGTTGTGATGAAGAGATGTCTGTAGCACTTCCTCACTCATGTAATTATCCAGGGCTTTTTCCTTCGTTTTAAGGAGAAATGATGTTAGGGTGGTCGGTCTATATGCCTTCGGTAGGACTGGGTTTTTCTTCAATTCGGAATATAAAATACCTTTGTCCGTCTCATCTGGTTGGGTACGTAACCCAGTGCCAGACTATTTCTTGATATCAACGATTATTATAATAATTTGCCGCAGGAATAGCAGGATTTGTGTAATTGCATCCAACCCTGGTGGTTATTGCATATTAAGATCTTGGCAAATTATTTCACATTTGTCTGTGTATTGGCGGCATTTGGGGAAGTGAGTTCCAAGTAGAAGTCTTGCCCTGAGCCCCTCACTTTCAATGTAGCTGCCATCGGTTTTTTTTAGAGACATCCTATTTCCCCTGTTTTTGTAGAGTCCAGCCGTGGATGTATTTTTAGTGATTGTCACACCAAAGATTAATATCTTAGTCAGGCAACGCTCAAAGCACTTAATAGCAACATAATAAAATCCAAGACGGTATTAAATAGATTCTATGCGTTGTAGGAGATCTACAGTATCAACACAGTCTTCCACCTATGGATTCCTGGACACATGGAAACGACACAACTAACGAACTAAGTGTTTTATCACAATGTCAACATTTTTTGAACTCGAAGATGAACTCTTTATTACAGCAAACAATACATGGAATAGCAGTAATTCATGCCAAAATCTTCCAAAACGAAACTAATAATCTCGTTCCCGAGAGGTTAGTTGTCTCATTCCCTCTGATAGATGCAGATACAGTACCAAATAACGGCAGTCGGGATCATCTTATATTTTTTTATTTTATATTTCTAACCAGTATTACTTACAGTAGGAAGACTATAGAAATCATATAAAATAATTGCAAGCTTTAAGAAAAGTCAAGCGGAGTATAAAAATATAAACATATCTGCGTCTTAACATAGCGCACATTAGAAGTTTAGAGCGTAAATGAATTCAGAAATTTAATAATAATAACAATAACAATAATAACATTCAAAATGAAGAAAAAATAACCATTTATTTGAATTATATGGCCAAGTAAGCAGAGACAGAGGCTTTGAATCTGCTTGCACTAGTGATCCCTCTCAAATGCGTTGGTTGAGAATTCCACAGCCTAGCGGCCTGAACAAAAAACTGCCGTTCTGACTGAAGGCTTGAATATCTCGGTTGGATTATCAGTAAAGATCTTGGTGATTGGAAGAATGTAATCTTTTCGAACAGATATTCAGACTGCCCAGTTCGTATTAGGTTGTTTAGAAAGCAAAGCGTTCTGATTTTTAATAAGTTTTCGAAGGAATATCCAGTAATTTGTTTTAAAAATATTGAAACATGGTCTCTTTTTCTTAAATTGAAGATGAACCTAGCGATATAATTGTAAGCTACAATTAGTTTTTTCATACTCTTGTAACCAGGCTTGCAGGTAGAAGTAGGGATTTTTCTAACAACAACTTTATCTTCATTGGCATAAAATGCTGCGTGACCCAGAGCCTACGAAGTCCACCGTAAACTTAAGCAATAGTTGCATCAATATGATTGTCCCAAGATAGTGTACGGTTGGAGATTATTCCAAGATTTTTTGTAGTAGTAGCCCACCCAATGGGGATACCATTGAGAAGAACACGTGGTAAACAAGTAAGGTCGAAAGCCTTTATATATATAGCACCTACCTTCGACTCTTCCGGATTAAGGCGCAGGTATTCAATCTTCTTTGTTTGTTGACAGGTCCATGTGAGGCTGAGAAGCCACACGCTGACCTAACCTCACCTCACAGAAGTGCCTAAAGCCTTCAAT